>CM056729.1:88574573-89774573 GCA_029844215.1 Przewalskia tangutica | reverse complement strand
CGCCTCTAAAAATCCGCAAAATTAAAAATGACATAGCCGAATTTTCCCTTCAGTTATGTAAAACGCTTCGCCGAAAAACGACTCTAACCGTGTCAGCACAACGTAAAATCGCCAAGCCACTTTAAAGCCCAAACTTTTCTACGCACGCCTTTACGCATATACTGGAAATACGGGTATAACAAGTGGAGTCCACATGGCTCTTGTTGTGGGCAAGTGTTCCAATATTGTGGTGACATATGTCCAAACGTCATGGAGACACTTGGTCAAGACCTCATCTTTCACTGATCATAATCCCAACCTCCATTTGTTTTAATCTTGGCCTTGAGGGCTCTATAAATACCCCCTTAAGTGAAGACTTCTTCATCCACTCCACACTTCTCTAAGTCTCAAAATCCTCCCCTTAGTTGCTTCTCTCTCGCCCAAAGTCCTCTCCTCGCTAGTGGCTTCTGCGAGACCCTCCCCACTTTTGTAGAAAGTTGCCTTCTAGTATAGTTACTATTCCAAAATACCCAGCCCCAAATCCCTTATAGTATTTGGAGTAGAAGTAGTGTAGAACTTCTAAGGGTTTCGAGCTACCTGAGCTGCAAATTGTGAGCTAAACCTTGCTCAGATCGACATTTAACTTGGATAATTTTGGGCTTATCGAGGTAAACACTTTTGTCCTTCTATTGTAATTGGAGATTACATATAAGAATAGTTAAGAGTTGAGTATAAGATATGTAAGGATATTAAAGAATAGAATTGAATCAGAATCACAGTAGGCGGTATAAAAGAAGAATTGAATCAGATTTACATGCGACCGCATCTACAGAGACTTGGAGTAGTTTGACTGTAGGGAAATGCTGCCCAATTGTCCGTGAGAATAGAGAACCCTCTCGCTTAGAATATTCTACAAAGATAGTCTAGACGCTGATAGAGGTACTTTCCTATTATAGATCGATACTGCGCGACATATTCGACTTGGCGTGGATTTCGCCATGAGGAATGTGATTCTTCCTATCCTCTCGAGCATGATATTTTAAAGTATATATATAGTACGGTAGACGACGGTGTTAATCGAACACGCTTTTACTTGACGCTTTTTTACTTGAGTTTAAATAATAAGAATCTTGAAGATTTCAAAAGAATTATGAATCATTTTAATGTAAGAGTAATACTTGGTTTTTAAACAAAAGCTAAGAGTTATACTAGCTTTACGGAAGTTAGTATAACAACTTAAGAAAGATAAAAGGAACTGCTTACTTATTTGTTTATAAAAGCCTTGTATTGATTGTAAAGTTGTAGTAAGATTGTTTCATAAGTAGACATATTATGATGCTACGCAGTTAGTGTCTTGTAACGCTTTGTGTAAAGCGGGTTCCTTGTTGCGCTTACGCTGTTAAACGTTAAGGCCGTTATCGTTATTATATCACATACCCTCGACTTGTTATACCGAGGGCTTGCCACCGACGCGGTCTATACGCCTATGCGGTCTACGTGACTACGCGAGTCAGCGGAGTTCGAGGATTGATCATTCTCGTGTATTATCCCGACGCGAGGAGTGCCTTACGCGTCAGGTGACTACGCGGCCTACGTGACTACGCGGACCGCGGAGTCCGCGAGGGTACCGGGTTAGCTACCCCGACGCGAGGAATACCTCACGCGGTCCGCGTGACCCATGCGATCATGAAGTCTAGGATTAGGCACGATAATGATACTACGGGCGATCGCCTTGCTTCGATCATTAGCGCCAGAAAAGACCGCCACATTATATCTATCAGGCTCTTGTTTATGTCAGGCACTACGTGCGCTTGAACTCGTTGTATTTGCAAATGGTTTTAAATACTTTGATTTTACTTCAAGATTTTTACGCCACATACTTGGTACTGTAATCGACTTCTCGGGGCCGCGCTCATGCCGCAGTAAGGGAAAGCAGTGCTAGATCCGCATCCTTAGGATCTCTACTTTGGTGTCGAGCTCCATCTTATCCGAGGCTCGACTTTTGGTATGGTTCTCCCCGAGTCGAGATATATGTACATTCAGGTATGGCGGGCCCCGCCCCGCCATAGTTGTTTACTTCCAGAGGTCTGTAGTCCTATTGCATACTGGGATGTAATCGCCAAACTTTGATATATATATACGCCGAAAGGCAACTTTTTCTATAAACTGCTTTCTTTTCATATTGTTTCGCCTTGTTTTATATTCCATTACTGATGTATGACTACTTGGGCGCCGGTAAGGCATCAATCACTGCCCGAACGGGTCGTGACAGCAGGTTAAGAAGTCAGGTAATTTGATTAACGGGCATAAGTTGCCTAGATTGTGAAAAATTGAAGTTACTTGGTTTCAAGCTTTGAAATGAGTTTTCTAAAGGTGTAGTAATTTACTTTGAAAAATAGACACGCTGATACTACGTGTTAGTATCTTCGATGTTACATAAAAATGAGTCTTTTGAAAAGAATGCACGCACGTAGTACTTTGGCTTGTTAAAAGAGAATTATTCTATTTTGTGCCTCGATAGTACTTTGGCTTGTTTAATCGAGAATTATTCTACGTGTGCCTCGATCAAGACTCGGCTTGCTTAAGTAAGGATTCTCGGTTTATGTGAAAAGAAGGCATGGTAATTGTCTTGGTTTATGTAAATACATGGTATTGAAATTCAATTAAAAGCATGTAGTCGCTGAGTCTACTCGACGCATGGCCGCGATGGAGGATTCCACGCACGCCTCCATTGTCTTAGTTATGAGTTCACTTGGGCATACCGTCGATGGAGGATTCCACGCACGCGCCACGATGAGGGTTCGCTTTCTCGCCGATGATATTCCACGGACTAGATCTCCACGAGGTTCATCACGCAGGTGGATCCGGTAGTTAGTCCTCGTGATTTCTGCCCGGCCGAGACGTGACGCAGGTGGATCCGTAGTTGGCTTTCGCCCCGCCGTAATTAGGGCGGTTGTGTGACGCAGGTGGATCTGTGGTTAGCTCGCGATTGCTCCCGGCCACGGCGTGACGCAGGTGGATCTCGAGGCTATCGACTTGCCCGGCCACCTAGCGGTTCGTAATTAGTATTGTTGCACGGTGGATCTCGTAGTTGGCTTTCAGACTTGCCCCTGGCCGAGGATGCAGGTGGATCTCGTAGCTATGCCTTCGCATTTGCCTCAGACGGTTCTTTACCCACTGTGGATCTAGTGTTCATGTGTACTTTAGTGTTGCTATATCATAGATCGCCGAATGGCGGAAGGAACTCCACGCATGATTGATATAGTATGGGCATGAGACCTATGGTTATAATCGAGTGACGACTTAGAGGGCGTGAGTCCCCGACTTGACACGGTCACAGATATGTTGTAATCGTAGTTGGCTATCATTCATGTCTCCCGCTTTATGATACTATTATGATTTCACATGATTTTCGCCACATACTGCACTGCAGATCGACCTCCTTCCGTTATACCCCGATTCCCGCAGTATGATGCGAGACGACGACATTTGTACAAACCCTAATTAGGTTAAGGATGAAATTGTGAACTGATGGAAAAGATTCAACCTTGAAGGAAATTCTACGCTTTTAATATTTTAACCGACACGGATTTTTCCGAGAGACGAAATATTTTGATCAACAAGAGGCATACGTGTCACCCTTAGTTGGCATGGGTTGACAAATGGTGGCCTATCGACAAGTCAAATGGTCAAGTCTTGCAAGATATTTTCAAGCGGGGTAGGTATCAGGACGGTTTCAGGTGCAGTGGAGGCCACATGGCTCATTGTCGGGGGACATATGTCCCAATGTTGTGGTGGACATATGTCCCAAGGTCAGGCGGACACTTGGTGGAAGACTTCACTTGAACAAGCTATCCAAATCTTCACCCTCCATTTGTTTTAATCTTGGCCCTCGTGGTTCTATAAATACCCTCTTGTGCAAGACTTCTTCATCCACAAACACAACTTCCACCTCCAAAAATCCTTCCCTTAGTGCTAAGTTCTCGCCCAACTCCTCCCCTTTTCCCTAGTTCCGCGAAACACCCTCCCCTTTCCGTGTTGTTTCGTCCGAAAGTCCCCCCCCTTGGTAGAAAAATATTCTCCAAGTATTGTTACTATGCCAAAATACCTTAGCCAAATACCTTGTAGTATTCCAAAGTTACCTCTATACTAAAAGCCCAGAAATACTACTTTATATCCATTAGTCACAAAACGAAACCCTGGGAAAATCTTCATAGTTGGTTGAAGTATTAAGTAGAAGTTGTTTAGAAACTTCTAAGGGTTTCTTGGAGCTATCAGAGCGTGCAAATTAGGAGCTAAACGTTGTTCAGGATCGACATTTAAAGTTGGATAATTTTGGGCTTGTCGAGGTAAATATCTTGTCCTTCTATTGTAATTGGAGATTACATACTGTAGTAGTATAGAAATGAGTATAAGATTTATAGAAGGAGGGTACAAAAGAAGAGAATTGAGCTGTACTTACATAGGACTGTATTTACAGTAGACTTGTGTAGTTAGCGGGTAGGGAAGTGCTGCCCAATTTTCCGTAGGATAGAGAACCTTCTGCTTATAATATTCTACAGAGTAGTCTATACGTTGATAGACGTATTTGACTATTATAGGTTGATACTCTGCGCGCGACATATTCGACTTGGCAGGTGGATTTCGCCGAGGAGGTATGTGATTCTTCCTATCCTCTTGAGCATGATATTTTTGATATATATATAGTAACGCTGACGACGCTGTTAACTAAAATTGGTTTTACTCGATGTCTTTTGACTTGAGTTTTAAATAATAAGAATCTTGAAGTATTTCAAAGAGTTATGAATCATTTTGAAAGAAAAGTAATACTTGGTTTTAAAAGCTAAGAGTTATACTAGCTTTACGGGAAGTTAGGTATAACGACTTAAGAAAGATAAAAGGAACGGTTTACTTATTTGTTTATAATACCAGATTGATCTCTCGAAAGTGTAGTAAGATGGTTTGATAAGTAAACATGTTATGATACCGTGTGTTAGTGTCTTGTGATGTTTGTGTAAAGGGTTATTCTTGTTGTGCTTACGCTGTTAAACGATAAGCCCGTTATATCGCTATTATATCACATACCCCGACTTGTTATGATATCGAGGACTTGCCACCCTCGACGCGAGGTTTACCTACGCGGTCACGCGTGACCACGCGAGTCGCGGAGTTCCAGATGATCACTCGGGTGTGTTACCCGACGCGAGGTATACCTCACGCGGCCAGGTGACTATGATTCGAGGAATACCTTACGCGGTCCGCATGACTACGCGGATCGCGGAGTTCGCGAGGATGTCGCGTTAGCTACCCCGATGCGGAATACCTCACGCGGTCTGTGACCCATGCGGATCGCGGAGTTCCGTGATTAGGCACGATAATGATACTATGGGCGATTGGCCTTGCTTCACCATTTGCAAATTAGAAAAGACCGCTACATTATATTTATTTTTGCCCTTGTCCATGCCGTGCACTATGCGCGTTGAACCGGTTGTATTTGTAAATGGTTTTAAAATACTTTGATTTCATTTCGCTTTACAGCTTCACATACTTGGTACTTGTATCGACTTCTTCGGGCCGCGCTCATGCCGCAGGCGGGAAAGCAGTGGTAGATCCGCATTCTTAGGATCTTTACTCGTGTCGTGAGCTCCATTTCTCCGAGGCTCGACTTTTGGTACGACTCTCCTCGGTGATGTAGATATTTTGTACATCTCAGGTACGGGCGGCCCTGTCCCGCCATAGTTGTTTACTTCCTTAGAGGTCTTGTTACACCCAACCCTGCTTGGATCGGTGCCCTACCCGCACCTTCTACCTTAACAATACAAGTAAGTCATGAATCAAATAACACCTCATTTTTTTTTTTAAACAAACGCACGCAAGGGCAAAGCCGCAAGGCTGCCATATATACATAAACAAAAGACACTACACCGCATACGAGTCCAATCCCACACATATGAATACGCACTTGTGAGTTAAATCAACTATGACGGACAAGGCCCCGCTGCATCTAAAACTATACAAAGCCTGCATCAAGGACATATACCAAAGATAAACTCCTAATGTAAGGAGCTTATCCAAAACCCCGAGCAGATCCTACACCGCCGATCACCGAATCAAGATCTAAACTCAAGGCAGATGAACGCAGCCCCGGGCGAGGTCAAGACAAGAATGTACCAAATATGTGGAACAAAGTAGCACTGTAATAAAATCATAGCGCTTAAATAACACCGAGACACGTATGATATCCAACCTACATGACATATAACACATAAGTTAGCCATATCAAGTCGTGACGCAGCCCTCAAAGTCATTACTCAATATAACCACGGTCTCACGCCCATAATATCAATCATGCCCGTGGAATCCTTCCTCACCGGCAATCCATGATGTAATAACACCAATAAGGATACATGAACACCAAGTCCCACTGTGTCCTCAATACTCGTGGTCCCATGCCCCTAATCCCACCTCGTAAAAGCATGACCTTAGGGTAATACAAACAACCGGGACATATATGATAATCAAAATACAACACATCAGGTCTTACTAACAACGAGAGTAAATGAGTATCCTTACAATATAAACTAGAAGCTCATGATCGCAGACCATCCGCGCAGATCATTTAGCAATCCTATTCCCGGGACTATTTCACCCGCATAGGTCGCGCGGACCGCGTGAGGTATTCTCGTGATAGGTCGGACCCGCCAAGATAGGACTATTTCACCCGCATAAGCCCTTTCTGACCTGCATGAGGTATTCCTCGTGATAGGACTATTTCACCCGCATAAGCCCTTACGACTCGCATGAGGTATTCCTCGTGATAGGTCGACCCGCCCGCGCGGACTATTTCACCCGTGATAAGCCCTACTTGACTGCACGAGGTATTCTCGATCGTGGTAGCAAATACACTAATTATGCAAATGCCACCAACCCGGAATGACCAAACGATCGATATAACAATAGCACATAACCGGCTATTTCCGCACACATAGGCAAATCCTTAATTACAAGCCAAAGTCCTTACCAAGGCACACTTAGAATAATTCTCTTTAACAAGCCAAAGTACTTATCAAGGCACACTTAGACAAATTCTCAATTTATCAAGCCAAAGTACTAATCAAGGCATACATAGAATAATTCTCTTTAACAAGTCAAAGTACTTATCAAGGCACACTTAGACAAATTCTCAATTTATCAAGCCAAAGTACTAATCAAGGTATACATAGAATAATTCTCTTTAACAAGTCAAAGTACTTATCAAGGCACACTTAGACAAATTCTCAATTTATCAAGCCAAAGTACTAATCAAGGTATACATAGAATAATTCTCTTTAACAAGTCAAAGTACTTATCAAGGCACACTTAGACAAATTCTCAATTTATCAAGCCAAAGTACTAATCAAGGTATACATAGAATAATTCTCTTTAACAAGTCAAAGTACTTATCAAGGCACACTTAGACAAATTCTCAATTTATCAAGCCAAAGTACTAATCAAGGTATACATAGAATAATTCTCTTTAACAAGTCAAAGTACTTATCAAGGCACACTTAGACAAATTTCAATTTATCAAGCCAAAGTACTAATCAAGGTATACATAGAATAATTCTCTTTTAACAAGTCAAAGTACTTATCAAGGCACACTTAGACAAATTCTCAATTTATCAAGCCAAAGTACTAATCAAGGTATACATAGAATAATTCCTTTAACAAGTCAAAGTACTTATCAAGGCACACTTGGACAAATTCTCAATTTATCAAGCCAAAGTACTAATCAAGGTATACATAGAATAATTCTCTGTTAACAAGTCAAAGTACTTATCATGGCACACTTAGACACATTCTCAATTTATCAAGCCAAAGTACTAATGAAGGTATACATAGAATAATCTTTTAACAAGTCAAAGTACTTATCAAGGCACACTTAGACAAATTCTCAATTTATCAAGCCAAAGTACTACATAATGCATATCTCTTTTATAAAAGACTCTTTCTATGTAAAGCCCCAAGATACTAACACCCATAGTATCAAGGCGTGTCTATTTTTCAAAGTAAGTTACTACACTTTAGAAAACTCATTTCAAAGCTTGAAATCAAGTAACTCCAAATTTTCACAATCTAGGCAACTTATGCCGATTTAATCAAAATAGACAACTTTCTAAACCTTCCATAAAGCCGTTATAACCAACTTCCCATAAAGCCGTTATAACCCTTTTATGGTTTTAGACGTATCCATTCCTTCAATAACCAAGAGACTTATACTATTAAAACCAAGTATCACATACTTACAAATCAAGTTCTTAACTTTCAAAATACTTCAAGTCTCTTAATAGTTAGAAAACAAGTTTTCTTCTACTTTTTAAACCTCAAGTAACTTTACCCTTAACGCAAGTTACTTCTCTTAAATCATGTCATTTCTCCTCTTTTAAATCAAATAAGTAAATCACCTTTGACTCCCTAAAGTCATTATAATGACCTTTAGGTTTTAGAACCAAGGCACTAGCCAAAAGATTTGGAAACCTCTTCCTTTTCAAGTCTCTATGTACTTTAAGAAAAATACCTTCACTTTAAGAATCCAAACTTCCCAAGGAAATGGATTATACTACTTACAATTTAAACATCAAAGTACACTCACAAGTACATAGAACAAATTCTATTTTAGGCAATCCAAATACAAGCAAGGAATGGATCATTCAAGAAGTAGAACTTACTTTCTTTATTCTAAGGAATCATGCTAGAAGAGGAGATAGTTCACATACCTTTTCGGCTAAATCCACAAGCTAAGCCGAATACACCGTACGTAGAAGTGTCAACCTATAATGGTCACAACAAGGCTATCAACTTCTAGTCTCTATGTAGAATAATACTAAGTATTTAGTCTCTAATTCTACGGAAAATCGGGCAGCACTTCCTTTGTTTCTACTCACTTTGCCACCTTTTTCAAGGCCGAATACAATAACCAACAAGCCACATTTAAGGCTCCAAACAACATCCAAACAAAGGGGATTACACGCCTTACACTACGTATAAAAATTCCGCCCCACAATTCATACGAAATAGTATAATACTTCACTAGCCATTCTCGGCCAACATATAACCAATTACACTACTTCTTTTCCAATCCTTTTCCAATTTCAAGTTCTTAGGTCTAACATGTTATATAGTTATAAACCACTTCAACAACTACAATTTCCTTCCTCCACAACATACGCGATTTACTTAAACAAATAATCAACTTGAATTATAGTCTTAAGGCTAACATGCTAGTTTTCGGATTTAGGGTTCCAATAGCCAATACACTAATCCAACTACATAATATACATCTCATGCTTGCTAATAACCATAGCTACAACAATAAGTAAACTTAATTGCTACAACGATGTTAATATACCTATAAAGCCCTTAAAATGTCCAAGATTACAAAGTCGCGCCTTAGCAATTCTTAGCTACTTTCCATAGGTTCCAATCCGCTCCAAGCACTCCTTAGAGGCCTATGAACAACCCATCTTCAATTTCCAACTTCAAAGTCAAGAACTCCCTTAGTTTCCGCTTTGTACTAACGTAAAAATACGCTTTCCAAATCTTTCTATTGAGATATCCTTACAATACCCTAAGGACATCAAGTTAAAGTATTGTGGCAATGGATCAAAACTACAAAATTTCTTGTGAGATTTGAGACAAAGCCGAGAGCTTATGTGTGTGCACAAAGTGTTGTGAAATTTTTCTAAGTCTTCAAGACCTTGTCTTGCTACTAGTAGTATACTTATAACACAATGGATGGCTAAGACTTAAACAAATGTGAGGTTAGGATGAGTTTCACTTGGATCAAGCCTAGGTGGACAAGTTGACTTGTCAACAATATCAAGCTTTGGAAGACTTATCTTCTACCATGGTCAATGACCATTTTACCCTTGCATAAATTTCGACCAAGCCATGTGGGGGTGCCACGTGTCGCCTTCTCATTCGTCCATAAAAATTCCGTAATCCTCGTGGGCCCCACAAAACGAAATTCCTAAAGGGCCCCACGTGACCAAAACTGTGAAAATAAATTTCCATAAATATAATAAGTTTCATACTCTTCAAATAATGCATTTTGAGAATCCAATTCTCAACAACGAACATTTTTCCTTTCCGACGTTCGGAACATTTCCCGTCGGAAAAACAATTCTTCCTTTCGTACAAATTTCCAAGTCTTGTGTTCCTTACGTACCTTCACTTATACATGTCCTGAACTTACGGGATGTAACAGGTCTGTAGTCCTGTTGTAAAGTTGGGATGTAACTGTTCACTTTTGATATGTATATACATGCCGAAAGGCAGCTTTTTCCTTGGATAGACTGTGTCTCATTTCATATTGTTTCATGTCTTGTTTTATATTCCGTTGATTACTCTGATGTATGACTACTTGGGTGCTCGGGTAAGACACCAGTCACGGGCCCCGGAACGGGTCGTGACAAAAGTGGTATCAGAGCAGTTAATCCTCGGAAAGTGTCTACGCATCAGATCGGTAGTTCGATTATCGCTGCAGGCACCACACCAATAATCAAGAGGCTATAGGATATTTAGGATTGGTTTCCATTCTTCTCACTCAGATCGCGCCTTAGAGTGTGTTATAAGTCGACCTCTAACGATTTCCTTTCTTTATGCTTATGCCTCCACGCAAGGCAACCCGCCCGTAGGCAAGGTCGCCGAGGAGCCGCTAGTAGGACACGTAGAGGTCACGAGGCCCATGCCCGCCTATACCCGAGGCGATACCTCAGACGGCGAGTTTCATGACGCCGCCAAATTTCAGCAGGTTTAGAGCCGCAGCAAGGGCCGATGAGACCATAAGACCGCGCCTCCACCCCACACCGAGCAGAGGAGACGGGTTACAGAGATGGCGCCATCGCCGTGATTGTGGCCGCATACGGCGATAGGCCGGATGCAGCAGCCTGGCTCCGCCCAAGAGTACCCGTGGTTCACCCGAGGTCGGATAGCTTGAGGCTACGGGATTTTCTGAGTTGTAGCCCGCCATAGTTCTACGGGTCGAGGCCTGAGGATGATCCGCAGGAGTTCATCCGGATGCTACAATGATCATGAGAGTGATCAAGGATTCGAGACCGAGTCCGCGGATCTTCGTTCGCAGACGGCCGCGTGATACCGCAATGATCGTTTGATTCGCGGGAGCTTATCCCGGAGAGTACGCGCCCAGCAGATGACGAAGTTCTCGAAGGCATTTCACTCATTTCTCGCCGCCACGTATGAGAGAGCACGCCGGCTGCATTTTTGACGAGACGTAGCGGCGCACGCTCGAGTACAACGTTGAGTTCGATTCGTTGGCTCGATATGTCCCTGCATTAGTAGCAGATATGGAGGACCGAGTGTATCGCTACGTCACGGGACTGGATGACTACTTGGAAGAGTCTTGCTCAGGATCTTCACCGCACGGACATTGCCGCATGCAGCTCACGCACTGGACGCGAGGAGCGAGAGGCCGACGGGTCGACGATATCGCCAGCAGAAGGCCAAGACGGCGGATCTTTTGGTAGCTCTGGGTGGACGCACTCAAAGAACACCAGATTTGCACCACATCCAGCTCAGAGCACTCCTACACCGTCTTCGGGACAGCCAGGGTATTCAGGGGCAGATCAGGGCCCAAGGACTTCGGACTTCCAGGGTAGCAGAGGTGCTAGCCGATCGGGACCACCCCCCTCAGTGTGGCCGATGCGATAGATCCCATTACGGGAATTGTGGTCCTACTTCACGAGTTTGTTATGCTTGCCGCCGCAGGTCACTACGCGAGAGATCGTCCGACCGCAGGCGCGCAGATGGTGGGTCACCATGCGGTCTTTCACGGGTCTTCTTCACCTACGATTACTCGCCCCGGAGGGCAGGGTGCTCAGGGACCAGCATGTCGCGGCAGAGGTCGTGGCAGGGGTCCAAGTTCTAGCGGTCCTCAGAACCACATTTATGCCTTGTCCAGCCGGGCAGACTGCGAGGCGCCACCGATGTCGCCACGTACTTTATCGCTTCATGTTGTGACGATATGCCTTGATAGATCCGGTTATACTGGCCCCATATATCTCCCTTATTGCTAGTAGGATAGGATAGAGCTCGAGTCCATAGACCCTTTCGAGGTAGCTACGCCAAATGGGTGATCTTGGTAGCTCGGCGGGTATATAGGGCTTGCCCGCTGACTTTATGCGCCGACTCCTAGCCGACTTGATGAGTTGATATGACCGATTTCGATGTAATCATGGGTATGGATTGATTAGCTTCTGCTACGCCAATGTAGACCGCAGGAGAGAGTGGTACGGCTCCAGCTTTCGGAGCCGCTATCGAGTGGGAGGAGCACCGTGGTCGCCATGGTAGGTTTATTTCTTACCTCAAGGCTTGGAAGACGGTGCAGGCGGGTATATCTACCATCTCATTCGGTGTTTGATATCGAGGTCGGTACCAGATTTTCACTGGCCCAAAGAGTCGAGAGTTCCCGCATGTGTTTCCTGCACGACCTCGCATCCTCCCGAGAGGAGATAGAGTTTTGTATCGACAAGTTGCTGCACACTCGGCCTATATCCATTCCGCCATACGTAACGGCACCCGCCGAGTTGAGAGAGTTGAAGGACCACCGAGAGATTTGGAGAAGGGCTTCATCCGCCTAGTGTTTCTCCCTAGGAGCGCGATTGTTCGCGAAGAAGAAGGACGACGCCGCGCACGTGTTGATTACATGCAGCTGAACAAGCGTGACTATTAAGAACAGATACCCTTCCTGTGATTGATGATTTGTTCGACTCAATGCGTGGTGCGTAGATGTTTCTCCAAGATTGATCCGCGATCGCTATCATCGTACGAAGTTAGAGAGGCGACGCCCCTAGGATCGCATTCCGACTGACGCACTATGAGTTCAGTGGTTATGTCTTTCGGTTCGACCAATGCCCGTGGTATTTATGGATTTGATGAACCGAGTGTTCAAGCCATTTTTGGATACGCTTGTGATAGTATTCATTGATGACATCTTGGTTTATTCTCGCCAGAGTAGAGCATGCGAGCATTCGGCGACCGAGAGTTCTCCAGATCAGCAGCTTATACGCCAAGTTTTCCAAATGTGAGTTTTGGTCGCTTTGGCTTTTCGGGCACATTGTAGGGCCGATGGTATTCGGGTGATACGACCAAGATCGAGGCAATCAGAGTTGGCCTAGACCTACTACTCCGGCAGAGGTGCGCAGCTCGGGCCTGTGTTACTATCTGAGGTTTGTGGATAATTTTGCTTCTATTTCTGCACCTTTGACCAAGCTGACTCGCGGAGTTAAGTTTCGTGGACTGATTCTCGTGAGCGTGGTTTCCGCCATCAAGGAGAGGCGACGACCGCCTCAGCTTCTTACTCTTCCGGAGGGTCTAGACGGCCATGCTGGTGTATCAGGACGCCAGCATCGGGCTTGATGTGTGTTGACGCAGCTAGGCAAGGTTATAGCATACGATCCCGACAGCTTAAGAAGCATGAGAGGAACTACCCCACCCATGATTTGGAGTGGCAAGGTGATTCACGCTCAAGATCCTGAGGCACTATTTGTATGGGGTTCATGTGGATATTTACACGTACTCACAAGAGCCTCCAAAGATATCTTCACCAGATGGAGCCGAACTTACGATGAGACGGTGGTTAGAGTTACTCAAGGATTATGATGTCGATATCCCGTACTCACCCGGGAAGGCCAATGTTGTGGCGTATGCCCTTAGTCGTAGGTCGACGGGGAGTCTATCGGGCAGCAGAGTGAGGGGCACGGTCCGCGAGTTACATCAGTTGGCGAGCCTTGGAGTCCGATTGATTGATTCTGATAGCAGTGGGGTTCGAGTTCGAGAGGTTGCCGAGTCTTCCATCGTCGAGGAGGTGAAGAGGCACCAGTTTGAGGATCCAATTTTGACACGGTATTGTGATACGACTCTTCGTGAGGGGAAGGGTCCTTTTGAGGTAGCACCTGATGGGGTGTTAAGGCTTGAGGGCAGGTTGTGTGTTCCAGATATTGCAGGACTTCGGCAGCAGGTTCTAGGGTAAGCACACGCAAGCATTTATCCATCCGGTCGATAAAGATATACCACGACCTCGATCCGTGTATCGGTGGGATGGCTTGAAGAGGACGCTGCAGAAGTTTGTGGCTCAAAGGCCCGTGTTGTCGCAGTAAGGTCGAGCACCGCAGGCCCGTGGATTATTGCGCATTTATAGAGATCCCGACTGAAGCCGGAGGTGATCAACATGGACTTTATCACGTGGTTACCTCGCACTCGTAGGAAGCATGATTCTATCCGGGTTATCGCCGACAGTCGATTAAATCAGCCCACTTTCTTCCCATCAGGACGACTTTTTCGGCTGAGGATTATGCCAGACTTTACATCCGAGAGATCGTGAGACTGCATGAGGTCCCTATTTCGATCATATCGCAGGAGCCAAGTTTACGCTAACTTCGGAGGTCTTTCCGTATGGATTAGGGATTTACGTGAGCCTCGCATCGCATTCCATCCTCGCATGCACGACAGCAGAGCGCATCATCCGCACTCTTGAGGATATGCTACGAGCCCGTGTTATTGATTTCGTGGTAGCTGAGGATCATTTGTCGTTAGTAGAGTTTGCGTGATAATAACATCTACCACCCAAAGATTCGATGGCGCCATGAGGCCTCAGATGGAGGAAGTGCAGATCGCGATAGGCTGGTTTGATGGGGCGAGGTGCGCTAGTGGACCGACTTGATATGTAAAGCAAGGATAAGGTGAAGCTTATCCAGAGCTGCTATCGACACCGTAGTCGCAGGTCGATGCAGATCATCGCCGCTTCAGATCCGAGTTTGAGGTCGATGATTGGGTTTTCAAGCGTGTCACCCATGGCGGGTGGATGAGGTTTGGGAAGAAAGGGAAGCTCAACCCAAGGTACATTGGGCCTTATCGATTGTCCGCAGGCAGGCAAGGTTGCCTATGAGTTGGATTTGCCGTCCGATCCGGAGGCAGCATCCGCTTTTTCATGTTTACGATGAGGAGATGTATCGGGATCCATCTAGAGTGCACCGATTGACGATGTCCGTGTGATCGAGGTTATCGATGAGGAGAGTCCCATAGTGATACCGATCGCCGTTAGGCGGTTATGACGGCGAGGTGGCTTCCATCAAGGTCTTACGGCGGAACGAGAACAGAGAGGAGACGACGGGAAGCAGGAAGGACACGAGGCGCAGGTATCCTCACTTATTCCCCACACCTCCGTGTAACTCACTTTCCTACTTGCTGGTTTTAACTTTCATACGTGCTTAAGGTTGTGTTGTGGCCATGTGTGGCCTTGCAAATTGTTTAAGCGAGGAGTCGTGGTCGCTTTCGATTTGATTGAAGTCTAGAAGGAACATTCGACGAATGTTTCAAGCGAGGGGAGAATGTTATACCAGTATTTCCAGAGTATGTATGTGAGGACGACGCACATTTTTACAAACCCTAATTAGGTTAAGGATGAAATTAGAACTTTCGACTAAAAGATTCCGAACCTCATGAAGGAAATTCTACGCTTTTAATATTTTAACCGACACGGATTTTTTCCGAGAGACAAAATATTTTGGATCAATAGGAGGCGACATGTGTCACCCTTTAGTTGGCATGGGTTGACGAAATGGTGGCCTATCGATAAGTCAAATGGTCAAGTCTTGCAAGATATTTTAAGTTAGTGGGGTAGGTATCAGGACGCTTTCTCAGGCAAGTGGAGGGCCACATGGCTCATTGCCGTGGGGACATATGTCCCAATGCTGTGGTGGACATATGTCCTAAGGTTGTGGTGACACTTGGTGGAAGACTTCACTTGAACAAGCTATCCAAATCTTCACCCTTCATTTGTTTTAATCTTGGCCTCGTGGTTCTATAAATACCCCCTCTTGTGCAAGACTTCTTCATCCACAAACACAACTTCCAAGTCTCCAAAAATCCTTCCCTTAGTGCTAAGTTCTCATCCAACTCCTCTCCCCTTTTCCCTAGTTCCGCTAAACACCCTCCCCTTTCCGAGTTGTTTCGTCCAAAGTCCCCTTGGTAGAAAAATATTCTCCAAGTATTGTTACTATGCCAAAATACCTTAGCCAAATACCTTGTAGTATTCCAAAGTTACCTCTATACTAAAAGCCCAGAAATACTACTTTATATCCATTAGTCACAAAACGAAACCCTGGGAAAATCTTCATAGTTGGTTGAAGTATTAAGTAGTTGTTTAGAAACTTCTAAGGGTTTCTTGAGCTATCGTAGCGCAAATTAGGAGCTAAACGTTGTTCAGGATCGACATTTAAAGTTGGATAATTTTGGGCTTGTCGAGGTAAATATCTTGTCCTTCTATTGTAATTGGTGATTACATACTGTAGTAGTATAGAAATGAGTATAAGATTTATAGAAGGAGGGTACAAAAGAAGAGAATTGAGTCAGATTTACATGTCGTATTTACAAAGAGACTTGTAGTTAGCGGGTAGGGAAGTTCTGCCCAATTTTCCGTAGGATAGAGAACCTTCTGCTTATAATATTCTACAGAGTAGTCTATACGTTGATAGACGTATTTGACTATTATAGGTTGATACTCACAAGACATATTCGACTTGGTGGTGGATTTCCTTATGAGGTATGTGATTATTCCTATCCTCTCGAGCATGATATTTTGATATATATATATATAGTACTAGACGACGGTGTTAACTAAAATTGGTTTTACTCGATGTCTTTGACTTGAGTTTTAAATAATAAGAATCTTGAAGTATTTCAAAAGAGTTATGAATCATTGGAACGGTTTACTTATTTGTTTATAACAGTCTTGTATTGATCTCTGGAAAGTGTAGTAAGATGGTTTGATAAGTAAACATGTTATGACGCTATGTATGTTAGTGTCTTGTGATGTTTGTGTGGGGTTATTCTTGTGCGCATTACGTTGTTAAACGATAAGTCGTTATACCGCTATTATATCACATACCCTCGACTTGTTATGATATCGAGGACTTGCCACCTCGATGCGAGGTTTACCTCACGCGGTTCGGTGACCATGCGAGTGCGGGAGTTCCAGATGATCACCCGTGTGTTACCCGACGCGAGGTATACCTACGCGGTCGCGTGACTATGATTCGAGGAATACCTTACGCGGTCCGTATGAATACGCGGATCGCGGAGTCTAGTGAGGATGCCGCGTTAGCTACCCCGATGCGGGAATACCTCGCGGTTCTGTGACCCATGCAGCGGAGTTCCGTGATTAGGCACGATAATGATACTACGGGCGATCGCCTCGCTCGATCATTCGCGCCTAGAAAAGACCAGTTACATTATATTTATTTTTGCCCTTGTCCATGCTGTGGCACTATGTGCGGTTGAACTGGTTGTATTTGTAAATGGTTTTAAAATACTTTGATTTCATTTCGCATTTACGCCACATACTTGGTACCGTAATCGACTTTCTGGCCGCTCACGCCGCAGGGGAAAATGTGGTAGATCCGCATTCTTAGGATCTTTATTCTGGTGTCAGGAGCTCCATTTCTCCGGAGGCTCGACTTTTGGTACGACTCTCCCTGGTGATGTAGATATTTTGTACATTCAGGTACGGCGGGCCTCCCGCCATAGTTGTTTACTTCCTCAGAGGTTCAGAGTCCCGTTGTAAAGTCGATGTAATCGCTCACTTTTGATATGTATATACATGCCGAAAGTGTTATACCCCGTATTTCCAGATTATGTACGTAAGGACGTACGTACAAAAGTTAAGCCTTAAGATAGGCAAGGGACGAAATTTGTGCACAACTACCGAAAATAATTATTTTCCGACGAAACGTTTTCCAAACTTTGCGTAGGAAAATTACGTTGCGACTTTAATAATTTTTCGGATTTTTCCGAGAGATGAAATATTTTGGATCAACGAGAGGGCTTACACTTGTCACCCTCAAGCGGTCTTAGGCCGATTGGTGCGCACGCTTTGTGCCATGTTTTGTGGCCTAAACCATGGTTCAATGTTCGAGGAATTGCGAGTAGATGGTTGAGGGCACTTGTGCAAATCCTCACCTCCACTTGCCCCCACTTGTCTTGATCTTCGCCATTGATTTCCTATAAATACCCCCTTTGTCAAGACTTCTTCATCCACAAAATTGTTTCTAAGTCTTGAAATCCCCCTCTCCCCATTTGTAAGGCTTTTGTCCAAAGCCTCCCCCTCCCCCTTTGTGAGGCCCTTGGCCGAGAGTACCCCCCCCCCCCTTTTCTAGTGGTGCTAGCCGAGAGTACCCCCCCCCCCCCCCTCTTGAGAGTTGTTCTCGTAAATACCCCCTTTGGTAGAAAAGTATTCTCCAAGTATTGTTACTATTCCAAAATACTCGCCCAAATACCTTGTAGTATTCCAAGGTTACCCCTATACTAAAAGCCCGTAAATACTATTATACTTCCTTTCACTACAAAACGAAACCCTAAGGAAAATCTTCATAGCCGGTTGAAGTATTAAGAAGAAGTTGCGAGAACTTCTAAGGGTTGTTTGGAGCGGGTCGAGAGCACCCGCAGTAGAGCTAAACGCTGCTCGTGATCGATATTTAAACTTGATAATTTTGGGCTTACCGAGGTAAATATCTTGTCCTTCTATTGTGATTGGAAATTACATACCGTAGTAGTATAGAAAGGAATATAAGATACATGTATGATATTACGTAAGAGAATTGAATTGTAATAGAAGGATATTGCGTAAGAGAATTGAACCAAATCACATCGTAAGAATATTAAAGAAGTTAAGATTAAACTGCATTTACATAGGACTGCTTTTGCAAAGAGACTTCAGTAGTTTAACGGCAGGGAAGTGCTGCCCAATTTTCCGTAGAATAGAGAGAAGCCTCTCGCTTAGAATGTTCTACAGCAGTAGTTCAGACATTGATAGACTTATATAACCATTATAGGTTGAAGTACTGCGAGTAGCGTGTTCTACTTGAAAGATGGACAAGGCTAGTCGGGTTATAGCGGTGGAGCGTTTTTCTAATAGTCGATAATCGTCGTGAGGTATGTGACTCTTCCTATCCTCTTGAGCATGATATTTTAAAAGAATATATATATAGTACGGTAGACGTACGTGTGTTAACTGAACGTGGTTTTACTCCGATGTCTTTTGACTTGAGTTTAAACAATAAGAATCTTGAAGTATTTCAAAAGAATTAAGAAACCTTTTTGAAAGAAGAGTAATACTTGGTTTTAAAAGCTTAAGAGTTATACTAGCTTTATGGGAAGTTAGGTATAACGACTTAAGAAAGATAAACAGAATGGTTTATTGATTTTAGAAGTTAAGAGACTTGATCTTAAAAGATAAGAGACTTGACTTAATTGATTTAATATGAATTTTGTTAAAAGGTGTAAAACCTCATTCGTGAGTAATGAGTACTTGGTTTGTAAAAGGAATAATGTTTTACTGATTTCGGAAATGAGAATAAGTATCGAACAAACCACGAAATAGCTAATAAAGTGGAAATATATTGACTAATAAAGTATTATTAAAACCAAGAGAAACCTCCATCCGCATGTAGCTAAGACGAGACAAAATGATATTACATTTCCTAGATCATGGTCGCTTTAATCGATTGTTATGAACAAGAATAACCTACTCACACGAAGGCATATGTTTCTCAAATTGTTTTAAAGGAGAATTATATATTTAAGTGATTAAGACTATGAACTACTAAACCTTTCAAAATGAGAAACTTGAGCATTTGAAATTAGGCAAACTTGAACGTTTGGAAAATAATGTTGTTACTTGATTTTACAAAAGGAAGTGTTTTGGTTTACTTAAAAAGATAGTCACTATATTTTTATACTACGGGTATTGTGTGACTTTTGTGAAAGAAACGGATCTTTTAAAGAGTTAATGTATGAAGTACTTTGGGGATAAAAACCCGAACTTGTTAACATAAAGTAGAAAGTACCTTGTGTGAATAACTTGATTGTGTTGGTTTGTGATAGCCTTGTAATACTTTCTTGTTGATTTGATAAGTAAACATGTTAGGATGCTACGTGTGTTAGTATCTTGTGATGTTTGTGTAAAGGGGTTTCCCTAGATTGTGCTTATGTTATTTAACGATAAGTCGTTATGATAGTATTGTACCACTCACCTCTTGACATGATACCGGGGTTGTCGCCTCCGACGCGGTATAGCTCGTGCACCAGGTGGCTATGATTCGAGAATACCTCACGCGTCCAGGGACCCATGCGGAGCTACGAGAGTTCCGTGTTAGTGTGCGGGTTATACCTCACGCGTCTATGCGGCCACGCGGATCGCGAGTCCGTGATTTACGCCGGAGTAGCTACCTCGACGCGGAATACCTCACGCGCCTACGCGAGTGGCCTACGCGAGTCGCGGAAGTTCCAGGATTAGACGGCACATTTGATATCGCGAGCGAGTGGCGCTGTTATACCTCAGATTTCCGCAGTATGTACATGAGGACGACGATAAAAGTTTAAGCCTTAAGTTAGCATAGGGCGAAATTGTGCACAACCCCTAAAAGAATCGTTGACGTAAACGCTTTACAAACTCATGGGAAAATTACGGCTATGTCATTTATATTTTATGGATTTTTCCGAGAGATGAAATATTTTGGATCAACGAGAGGCTTACACTTGTCACCCTCAAGTTGGCGGTTTGTGGGCCGATTGGTGCACGCTTTCTTCCCATTTTTGTGGCCTAAAACTGGGTCAACGCTTGTGAGGATTTGCGAGTAGGATAGAGTGCACTGGGCAAATCCTTACCTCCACTTGCCCCCACTCGGCTTGATCTTGGCCATTGGTTTCTATAAATACCCCCTTTGTTGAAGACTTCTTCATCCCAAAACACTTTCCAAGTCTCAAGCCCTCTCCCCTTAGTGTAGTGTTCTCGCCCAAAGAGAACCCCTCCCCTTCGAGAGGCCCTCGGCCGAGAGATATCCCCTCCTAGTGGTGCTGGCCGAGACACACCCCTGCCTAGTTGTTCTCGTAAAATACCCCCTTGGTAGAAAATACTTCCAAGTATTGTTACTATTCCAAAATACCTTAGCCTTATACCTTGTAGTATTCCAAAGTTACTCTATACGTAGAGTCCTGAATACTACCTTATGTCCTTTTGTCTCAAAACGAAACTCTAAGGAAATCTTCATAGTCGGTTGAAGTGTTAAGTAGAAGTTGCGAGAACTTCTAAGGGTTGTTTGGAGCCGTTGGAGCGCCAGTAGGAGCTAAATGTTGCTCAGATCTATATTTAAACTTGATAATTTTGGGCTTATCGAGGTAAATATCTTGTCCCCTTTGTAAGTAGAGTTTACATACTATCAAGTATAAGAATTAAGTATAAGTTATATACAAGGAAGGTATATAAGAAGGGTAATGAATCAGATTTACATAGGACCGTATTTACAGAGACTTGTGAAGTTTGACTGCAGTGAAGTGTCGCCAATTTTCCGTAGAATCCAGTATCTAGATTTATTCTACCGAGTAGTCTAGACATCGATAGACTTGTACAACCGTTATAGGTTGAAGATCATGAGTAGCGTATTGTCACGAATTCAACCTCAAGCCATGGATCGGTGCCCTACCTGGGCACCCTTCTACCTTAATAACTAAGTAAACTGCGGAAATTAAATAACACCTCTTTTTTTTTTTTTAAAACCCACATACGTGCAAGGGCAAAGCCGACCAGGCTGCCATATAATATACATAACAAAAGACACTACACCGTACATGAGTCCAATCCCACATATGAATACGCACTTCTAAGAGTTATATCAACTATGATGGACAAGGCCCCGCTGCATCCATAATCGCATAAAAGTCTCATCGAAAGAACTTATACCAAAAAGATAAACTCCAATGTAAGGAGCTATCCAAAACTCGAGCAGGTCCTACACCGCCGATCACCAAACAACAGACCTAAACTCGGGCAGATGAACGCAGCCTCAAGGAGGTCAAGACAAGAATATACCAAGTATGTGAAATGTTAGCATCAGAATGAAATCATAACAGTCTAAGCAAAACAGGAGACATGTATGATAGCCAACCTACAGTACACAACACATAAGCAGTCATAACAAGTCAGGGACGCATGCCCTCAAGTTATTTCTAAAATACAACTATGGGTCTCACGCCCATAATATCAATCATGCCCGTGGAATCCTTCCTCACTGCCGGCAGTCCATGATATAATAATACATCAATAGGCATACATGAACACCAAGTCCCACCGGTGGTATAGCGTCTTGGGGGTTTACCCCTCACTTATACTCTTACCCCGGAGTATGGTAAAGCAGTGGTATAGCATCTTGGGGGTTTACCCTCACTTATACTCTTACCCCGAGAAGGTGGTATAGCATCTGGGGTTTACCCTCACTCATACTCTTACCCTATCTCGACCAACCATCAAACAAAACAAGCAAGTGGGTATAATGTCTGGGGTTTACCCTCACTTATACTCTTACTCGGAGTATGGTATAGCATCTGGGGTTTACCCTCACTCATACTCTTACCCTATCTCGACTGCCATCAAACAAAATAAGCACTACCATGTCTTCTATAAAAATCCGAATTTAACCCAAGTACTACAAATAACTAAGATACCCGTGAATCCCACATCACCGCTTGAGACGCTCCAAGTACTTACAACAAGACAGTCGGCCCTCCAACCGAAAGTCGCGGCAACGTAATAAAACATAATACTTGCACTCAAAGGCTATCACCAGCACACATAGGCAATTCTCAACTACTCAGGCCAAAGTACTTATCAAGGCATACATGGAATAATTCTCAATTAACCAAGCCAAAGTACTTATCAAGGCACACATAGAATAATTCTCATTTAACAAGCCAAAATACTTATCAGGGCACACATAGAATAATTCTCATTTAACAAGCCAAAGTACTTATCAAGGCGCACTTAGACTAATTCTCAATTAATCAAGCCAAAGTACTTATCAGGGCACAAATAGAATAATTCTCATTTAACAAGTCAAAGTACTTATCAGGGCACAAATAGAATAATTCTCATTTAACAAGCCAAAGTACTTATCAGGGCACAAATAGAATAATTCTCATTTAACAAGCCAAAGTACTTATCAAGGCGCACTTAGACTAATTCTCAATTAATCAAGCCAAAGTACTTATCAGGGCACAAATAGAATAATTCTCATTTAACAAGCCAAAGTACTAATCAAGGCACACTTAGACAAATTCTCAATTTATCAAGCCAAAGTATTAATCAAGGCATCACATAGAATTATTCTCAATTAAACAGGCCAAAGTACTACATACGTACATTCTTTTCAAAAGACTCCTTTTTATGTAAAACCCCAAGATACTAACACCCGTAGTATCAAGGCATGTCTATTTTTCAAAGTAAGTTACTATACGTTTAGAAAACTCATTTCAAGGCTTGAAATCAAGTAACTTCAAATTTTCACAATCTAGGCAACTTATGCCCTTTAATCAAAATAGACAACTTTCTAAACCTTCCATAAAGCCGTTATAACCAACTTCCCATAAAGCCGTTATAACCCTTTATGGTTTTTAGACAATTTCATTCTTTTTATAACTAAGAGACTTATACTTAAAACCAAGTATCACAAACTTTCAAATCGAGTCTCTTAACTTTCAAAATACTTCGAGTCTCTTAATATATAGAAAACAAGTTTCTTCTACTTTTAAACCTCAAGTAACTCACACATTTAAAACAAGTTACTTCTCTTAAATCATGTCATTTCTCCTCTTTTAAAATAATTAAGTAAATCACTCCTTTGACTCCCCTAAAGTCATTACAATGACCTTTAGGTTTTGGAACTAAGGCACTAGCCAAAAGATTTGGAAACCACTTCCTTTTCAAGACTCTATGCACTTTAAGTAAAATACCTTCACTTTTAAGAATCCAACTTCACTAAGGCAATGGATTATACAACTTGCAATTTAAAAATCAAAGTACAATCAAAGGAAGTACATAGAACAATTTCTACCTTTAGGCAATCCAAATACAACCAAGGAATGGATCATTTGGCGAAAGAGGACATACTTTCGATCTTAAGGAATCATGCTAGAAGAGGAGATAGTTCACATACCTTTCGGCTAAAATCCACAAGCTGCTTCTAATACGCCAGACGAGAATTTGTCAACCTATAATGGTCACAACAAGACTATCAACTTCTAGTCTCTAACGTAGAATAATACTAAGTATATGGTCTCTAATTCTACGGAAAATCGGGCAGCACTTCCTTTGTTTCTACTCACTTTGCCACCTTTTTCAAGGTCGAATACAATAACCAACACGCCACATTTAAGGCTCCAAACAACAACCAAACAAAAAGGGGATTACACGCCTTACAATACGTGTAAAATTCCGCCCCACAATTAATACCAACTAAGTCCATAATCAAGCCATTCTCGGCTAACAACATAACCACAATTCAAAGTCTTTTCCAACCCTTTTCAAATTCCAAGTTCTAAGGTCTAACATGTTATATAGTTATAAACCACTTCAACAACTACAATTTCCTTCTTACACAACATGCGACGACTTAAACGAATAATCAACTTGAATTGTAGTCTTAAGGCTAACATGTTAGTTTTCGGATTAGGGTTCCAATAGCCAATACACTAATCCAACTATATAATATATAACTCATGCTTGCTAATAACCATAGCTACAATCAATAAGTAAACTTAATTGCTAAAACGACAAAATTTATACCTTTCCAAGCCCTTAAAATTTCCAAGATTCAAAGTCGCGCCTTAGCCATTCTTAGCTCCTTTCCTTAGGTTCCAATCCGCTCCAAGCACTCCTAGAGGCCTATGAAGAACCCATCTTCAAGTTCCAACTTCAAAGTCAAGAACTCCTTCGGCTTCCGCTTTGCGACTAATACGTAAAATGTCGCTTTTTCCAAATCTTTCTATTGAGATAACCTTACAATACCCTTAGGACATTGGGTTTAAGTCTGTGGCTAAAGGAACAAAATTACAAAATTTTCTTGGGAACTCACTAAAGCCGAGAGCAACAACTCAAGCACAAGACCTCTCTAATTTTTCTAAGTGTTCAAGACTAGTCTTGCACTCAGTGTAGTGAATATATAACACATTGGGTGGCTTAGATAATAACACTTGTTAAAATCGGAGGGAAGAGATCAAGCCAAACGGCTTTCGACTTGGTCAACAATGTCAAGCTCTTAATTAGCAAGACTTTGTCATCTACACAACGGTCAAATGACCATTTTACCCTTACTAAATTTCGACCAAGACCATGTGGGAGGGTGCCACATGTCGCCTCTCATTCGCCCATAAAATTCAGAACCTCGCGGGCACCACAAAACGTAAAATTTCTGTGGGCCCCACGTGACCAAATCCAGAAAAATAAATTTCCATAATTTTAATAAGTTCCATACTCTTCAAATAATGTATTTTGAGAATCCAATTCTCAACAACGAACATTTTTCCTTTCCGACGTCCTAAGATTTTCCATTTAAAAACAATTCTTCCTTTCGCACTAATTTCCAAGTCTTGATTCCTTACGCATTCTCTCTTATACAAGTCCTCGACTTACGGGTGTAATACGATTCTACTCGGCGGTGGAAAAGGCTAGCCGACATGATTTTGGAGCTATTTGCTAATAGTCGATAATCGTCATGGTACGCGATTCTTCCTATCCTCTCGAGCATGATATTTTAAAAGAATAAATATATATAGTACGGTAGACGTATGTGTGTTAACTGAATGGGGTTTTACTCCGATGTCTTCTGACTTGAGTTTGAATAAAAAGAATCTTGAAGTATTTCAAATAATTAAGAAACCTTTTTGAAAGAAGAGTAACGCTTGGTTTTAAAGCTAAGAGTTATACTAGCTTTATGGGAAGTTAGGTATAACGACTTAAGAGAGATAAAAAGAATGGTTTATTGATTTTAGAAGTTAAGAGACTTGATCTTAATAGATAAGAGACTTGACTTAATTAATATGAAATTTTGTTAAAAAGGTGTGAAACCTCATTCGTGAGTAATGAGTACTTGGTTTTTAAAAGGGATAATGTTTTACTGATTTCGAAAATCAGAATAAGTATCGAACGAACCACCATAAGCTAATAAAGGGAAATGTATTGACTAATTAAGTATTATTAAAACCGAGAAACCTACATCTCAGAGAAGCTAAGACGAGACAAAATGATATTACATTTCGATCATGGTCGCTTAATAAGATTGTTATGAACAAGAATAACCTACTCACATATAAGGCATATGTTTCTCAAATGGTTTTAAAAGAGAATTATATTATTAAGTGATTAAGACTGTGAACTACGAAACCTTTCGAAAATGAGGAACTTGAGCATTTGAAATTAGGCAAACTTGAACGTTTGGAAAATAATGTTGTTACTTGATTTTACAAAGGGAATTGTTTTGGTTTACTTAAAAAGACAGTCACTCTATTTTTTTACTACGGGTATTGTGTGACTTTTGTGAAAGAAACGGATCTTTTAAGGAGTTAATGTATGAAGTACTTTGGGGATAAAAACCCGAACTTGTTAACATAAAGTAGAAAGTACCTTGTGTGATTAACTTGATTGTGTTGGTTTGTGATAGCCTTGTAATACTTTCTTGTTGATTTGATAAGTAAACATGTTAGGATGCTACGTGTGTTAGTATCTTGTGATGTTTGTGTAAAGGGGTTTCCCTTGTTGTGCTTATGTTGTTTAACGATAAGTTGTTATGTTAGTATTATATATCACTCACCTCTTGACATGATCCCGGTTAAGCCTCCGACGCGGGGTAATACTCAGCAAATGCGTGAATATGATTCGAGGATACCTACGCGGGTCCAGGGACCTGCGCGAGCTACGAGTTCCGTGTTAGTGCGCGGCCTTTGTGGTCATGCGGTCTACGTGGCTACGCGGATCGCGAGTCCAGGACGACGCCGGGAGTAGCTACCGACGCGGGAATACCTCACGCGGGCCTATGCGAGTGGCCTACGCGAGTCGCGGAAGTTCCAGGATTAGACGTGCACATTTGATACTGCGGGCGAGTGGCCAGCTTCGATCATGTGACGGTCTAGACAGATCTCGTGATACAGTTTATGACCTTATTGGTATTGTGGGTGTTAGTAGTCGGCTATGCCTTCGTACTTACCCCGTACGGTTTTATTATGACACAAAGGGACTCGTGTTCATGTATTCCTTGGTGCTTTTATATCATAGATCGGCAGTGAGGAAGATATTCCACGGGCATGATTGATGTTGTGGGCGTGAGACCCATAGTTATATTTGAGTGATGCCTTGAGGGCGTGAGTCCCTGACTTGACATGACTGCTTACTTATTGTGAACTGTAGTTTGGTTATCATACATGTCTCTCGCTTATATAGACTACTATGATTTCATTTACGCATTTTCGCCATACTTGGTACCGTTGTAATCGACTCCTTCGGGCCGCTCATGCCGCAGTAGAGGTACACCGTTGTTGATCCTCGCCTTAGGGTCACAGTCAGCTTTGGGAAGCTCCGCTTCCGAGGCTTATCAGCCGTATAGTCCTCGCTGTAGGTACTTACATTCAGGGTATGGCGGGCCCCGTCCCGCCATTGTTGTCATATCATTCTTAGGTCCGTAGTACCGCTGTGGCGTAGTTTGTAAGTGGATGTAATCGCTCAGATTTATGTTTTTATATATATACTAAAGGCAACTTTTCGCAGAAAACTGCTTTACACTTCATATTATTTCATGTCTTGTTTTATGTTCCACGATTACTCGATGTATGTCTACTGGGTGCCCGGTAGGCACCAACACGCCCGGTTCGGTCGTGACAAAAGTGGTATCGAGCGCTAATCTCTGAAAGCGTCTACTGCATCGTATCTAGTAGAAGTCTTGATTATCGGTGTTGCGCACTACACCAATAATCGTGAGGCTATAGGATATTTAGGATTGGTTTCCATTCTTCTCTCTCGAGATCGTGGCAGAGTCGTGTTATAAGTCGGACCCTCTAACGTATTTCTCTCCTACCGCTATGCCTCCGCGTAAGGCAACCCGCCTGTATGGCTAGGCGGCGGAGCTGCGAGTAGAGCATAGAGGGTTACTAGGGCACAGGCCCAATAATCACCTGGGGTGGTGCTTCATTCGGGGAGTTCTGCGACGACGCCAGTCCCAACAGAGTCTAGCACAGCGGCAGAAGTTCCTACTGCGTCCATGATATTTGAACCTTCAGTTCCACGACCAGTAATGGAAAGTATAGATTGCAAATAGACGACCCTATTACTAACTATGGATTTAGCAACCAGAGAGTATATTATGTATCGATTTATCACGGGTCTTGATGAGTATCTAAGAAAGGGTTGTGCAAGAGTAGCTCTTCAGTCAGGCATGAGCATGGCCTGCGTACGGGCTTATGCGCAGCAGGCCGAGAAACGTAGAGATCGATAGATTAATCAAGGACATCAGAAGAGGGCCCGATCAACAGGGTCCTTTGGTAACTTTCGAGGCGAATCGCCTCATCGCCAGATCGATATGCGCTCCGCTTAGTGCGTAATGGTCCTCCGCGTGGTTCAGGACGCTCGTGTACGCAGGAGTTGGTCGAGCTCCGTGGTTTCGATTCACTGTGTACACGCTTGCCCACCGGATTCGGTAGTTCGTAGAGGAAGGGGTGTTAGCCAGAGGAGGCCACCCCCACCTCGGTGTGGCCGTTGTGGTAGATGTCATTATGGGGAGTGTCGTGCTTCTTCGACAACTTGTTATACTATGCGCCCAACAGGGCAGGATTGATTAGAACGACAAAAGGGAAGTGAAGCAGTAGATACAGGTATATCTTTAACCCTCTAGAGATTAGTAGGTAAGATGAGTATATCTTAAGTGTTATGTTCTGATAGCATGGTGTTAATTATGATTAGGAATCATGGTTAGTTTAAAGGGTAAGATTGGGGATAGGGAAAGTGTGAGCCTTAGAATATTGTACGTGGAGACCTTAGAGGCGAGGCCATCTTGAGTGAAAGATTACACTTATGTTTGACCCTTATCGGAGTGCATAGTGCACGTGAGATATATTTGTGTGATAAGTCCCTGAGTAGTGTGGAATGAAAGAGGGTAGTTGAGCTAAGAAGACCACTAGGTTTTCGTGACTTGATTAGTGAGATTGTTCCGGATCGGGGAACAAGAGTTTTGCGCGATAGCGGTTCGGGTTGAGGACCGATCGCGGGTCAACCCGCGCCTGCTTTTGTGGCGTGGGTCAGTTCGGGTGGTCCCGCCAGGTGGTAGGTCACGAGGGTGTTAGGCCCAAGTTTAGTTAACCATCGCACGAAGTTCGTGGACGCTCGACAAGAGTCGGGCCATGAAGTCAACCCATCTTATCTTTCAACAGACCGTGTACTCTGCAGTGGTTACGTGAGATGATTATATCGTAAGGTTGTAAGGTCGCACGAGGTGCCCGCCACCTTATGACAATGGAGCCTGTGTTACTACTGCCTTTTTCGGAAGTTTTACCAGCAGGTTAGGAACTCGCTGAGTCTCAAGACGCATTCGCCCTCGGGCCAGTGTTTGGATTTTAGGGGTAGCTGTGAGGATGGTTGCCTCCTATTGAGGGAGTGTTTTAATAGCTACCATTTCAGTATTCGAATGTCGCTTTATGACGCCTTGTAGGGGGCGAAAGTGTAAGTTGCCGGTCGATTGGTTCGATGTTGGCAAGGTTCAGATAGTTGGTTCATAATTGTTCAGCAGGATGTGGATAGGGTGAAGCTTATCCATAAGAGGTTATTGGCACCGTAGTCAGTGGTTGTGCGGATAATCGGCGGCGACGCTTGGAGTTCAGGTTGAACGTGAGTCTTCTTGAAGGTACCATCCCGGAAAGGGGGTGACGAGTTTTGGAAAACAGAGAAAACATAGCCCGAGTTACCTTGGGCCTTTTCAGATCATGTAAAGAATAGGCCAGGTTGCATATACGTTAGCATTGCCGTCCGACATAGGAGGCAGTACGTCCGGTCTTTCGTGTTGCTAGGTTCGGAAAAGTATCGGATATCCATCCAGAGTGATCCCAGTTAATGATGACCAAGTTGGAGTTAGTAACCCCGAGATTTTGGAAACCGGCAAGAGCGTAAATGTGGTAAGTTATGAGAAAGAGTTCGAGGTACGGTAGCGGTACGACGAGTAAGGAAGCGAGCTTGTGTTAAGAATATAGAATGATCATTTCGCTAAAGAAAAGGTGCGAAGGAGTATCTTTTAGCCCTCGGGTGGGAACTTTTGTTATGCTAGAGGTGATTCCTCGGACTTGGGTAAAAGTATTGCGCGTGTTAATTTGTGGCGCGTGGCACCGCAACTTGTTTAAGCTAAGAGGAACTTATCGTTATCCGTTTTGAGAAGGAACATTCTGACGAATGTTTCTAAGCGAGGGAGAATGTTATACCCCGTATTTCCAGAGTATGTACATGAGGACGTACGTACAAAAGTTTAAGCCTTAAGTTAGGCATAGGGCGAAATTGTGCACAACCCCCGAAAAGAATCGTTTTTCGACGAAACGTTTTACAAAACTTGCGAAGGGAAAATTATGGCTATGTCATTTATATTTTTTGCGGATTTTTCCGAGAGATGAAATATTTTGGACCAACGAGAGGGCGACACTTGTCACCCTCAAGTTGGCGGTTTGTGGTGGCCGATTGGTGCACGTTTTCTTCCCATTTTTGTGGCCTAAAACTTGGGTCAATGTTTGTGAGGGATTTGTGGAGTAGGGATAGAGTGCACTTGGGCAAATCCTCACCCTCCACTTGCCCCCCACTTGGCTTGATCTTGGCCATTGGTTTCCCTATAAATACCCCCCTTTGTCAAGACTTCTTCATCCCAAAAACACTTTCCAAGTCTTGAAGCCCTCTCCCCCTTAGTGTAGTGTTCTCGCCCAAAGAGAACCCTCCCCTTTGAGAGGCCCTCGTCGAGAGATATCCCCTCCTAGTGGTGTTGGCCGAGACACACCCCTGCCTAGTTGTTCTCTAGTTGTTCTCGTAAAATCCCCCCCCCCTTGGTAGAAAATACTCTCCAAGTATTGTTACTATTCCAAAATACCTTAGCCTTATACCTTGTAGTATTCCAAAGTTACCTCTATACGTAGAGCCCGAAAATACTACCTTATGTCCTTTTTGTCTCAAAACGAAACCCTAAGGAAATCTTCATAGTCGGTTGAAGTGTTAAGTAGAAGTTGTGTAGAACTTCTAAGGGTTGTTTGGAGCGGGTTGGAGCGCCCAGAGTAGGAGCTAAACGTTGCTCAGGATCGACATTTAAACTTGGATAATTTTGGGCCTATCGAGGTAAATATCTTGTCCCCCTTTTGTAATTAGAGTTTACATACTGTTGAAGTATAAGAATTAAGTATAAGTTATATACAAGGAAGGTATATAAGAAGGGTAATGAATCAGATTTACATAGGATCAGATTTAAAGAGACTTGTGAAGTTTGTGGTGGAAGGCTGCCCAATTTTCCGTAGAATCTTGTATCTAGATTTATTCTACCGAGTAGTCTAGACATCGATAGACTTGTACAACCGCTATAGGTTCAAGCATCGCGAGTAGCGATTCTACTCGGCGGTGGAAAAGGCTAGCGGACATGATTTTGGAGCTATTTGCTAATAGTCGATAATCGTCGCGAGGTATGTGATTCTTCCTATCCTCTTGAGCATGATATTTTAAAAGAATATATATATATAGTACGGTAGACGTACGTGTGTTAAATGAACGGGGTTTTACTCCGATGTCTTCTGACTTGAGTTTGAATAAAAAGAATCTTGAAGTATTTCAAAGAATTAAGAAACCTTTTTGCAAGAAGAGTAATGCTTGGTTTTTAAAGCTTAAGAGTTATACTAGCTTTATGGGAAGTTAGGTATAACGACTTAAGAGAGATAAAAAGAATGGTTTATTGATTTTAGAAGTTAAGAGACTTGATCTTAATAGATAAGAGACTTGACTTAATTAATATGAAATTTTGTTAAAAAGGTGTGAAACCTCATTCGTGAGTAATGCGTACTTGGTTTTTAAAAGGGATAATGTTTTACTGATTTCGGAAATGAGAATAAGTATCGAACGAACCACTGCAGCGTTAATAAAGGGAAATGTATTGACTAATTAAGTATTATTAAAACCAGTAGAAACCTCCATCTGCATAGAAGCTAAGATGAGACAAAATGATATTACATTTCCTAGATCATGGCTGCTTTAATAAGATTGTTATGAACAAGAATAACCTACTCACATATAAGGCATATGTTTCTCAAATGGTTTTAAAAGAGAATTATATTATTAAGTGATTAAGACTATGAACTACGAAACCTTTCGAAAATGAGGAACTTGAGCATTTGAAATTAGGCAAACTTGAACGTTTGGAAAATAATGTTGTTACTTGATTTTACAAAGGGAATTGTTTTGGTTTACTTAAAAGACAAATACTCATTTTTTTACTACGTATTGTGTGACTTTTGTGAAAGAAACGGATCTTTTAAGGAGTTAATGTATGAAGTACTTTGGGGATAAAAACCCGAACTTGTTAACATAAAGTAGAAAGTACCTTGTGTGATTAACTTGATTGTGTTGGTTTGTGATAGCCTTGTAATACTTTCTTGTTGATTTGATAAGTAAACATGTTAGGATGCTACGTGTGTTAGTATCTTGTGATGTTTGTGTAAAGGGGTTTCCCTTGTTGTGCTTATGTTGTTTAACGATAAGTTGTTATGTTAGTATTATATATCACTCACCTCTTGACATGATCCCGGGGGTTAAGCTGCCCTCCGATTCGGGGTAATACTCAGGCAGTCTATGTGACTATGATTCGAGGATACCTCACGCGGTCCAGGACCTATGCGAGCTATGAGAGTTCCAGTGTTAGCGCGGCCTTTGTGGTCACGCGGCCTATGTGGCCACGCGGATCGCGAGTCCAGGACGATGCCGGGAGTAGCTACCTCGACGCGGGAAGACCTCACGCGCCTATGCGAGTGGCCCATGCGAGTCATGGAAGTTCCAGGATTAGAGGCGCACATTTGATATGCGGCGAGTGGCCAACTTCGATCACGCGACGGCCCAGACAGATCTCGTGATACGCTTTATGACCTTGTTGGTACCGCTGGTGTTAGTAGCTCGGCTATGCCTTCGCATTTACCCCAGACGGTTTTATTATGACACAGTGAGACTGGTGTTCATGTATTCCTGGTGCTTTTATATCATAGATCACGGCATGGGAAGCGTATTCCACGGCATGATTGATGCGCTGGCGTGAGACCCATAGTTATATTTGAGCGATGCTTTGAGGCGCGAGTCCTCGACTTGACATGACTTCTTATTTATCGCGAATCGTAGTTTGCTATCATACATGTCTCCCGCTTTATATAGACTACTATGATTTCATTTACAATATTTTCGCCACATACTTGGTACCGTAATCGACCACCTTCGGGGCGCTCATGCCGCAGTAGAGGTACACCGGTTGATCCTCGCCTAGTGGTCACGCTCGCGTTTGGGAAGCTCCGCTTCTCCGAGGCTTATCGCTGGTATAGTCCTCGCCGTTGTAGTACTTACATTCAGAGGTACGGCGGGCCCCGCCCCGCCATTGTTGTCATATCATTCTTAGAGGTCTGTTGTACTGTTGTGGGCATAGTTTGTATAAGGGATGTAACTGTTCAGATTTAAGTTTTTATATATTTACGCCGAAAGGCAACTTTTCGCAGAAAAACTGTTTTACACTTCATATTATTTCATGTCTTGTTTTATGTTCCTGACACTGATGTATGTCTACTGGGTGCCGGTAGGCACCACCACGCCCGGTTCGGTCGTGACATTTTCGATCACGTGGCGGTTCAGAAAGACCTCGTGATACGCTTTCATGGCATTGTTGGTACCGCGGTGTTAGTAGCTCGGCTATGCCTTCGCATTTACCCTCAGACGCTTTTATTATGACACAGCGGACTCGGTGTTCACGGTATTCCTCGGTGCTTTATATCATAGATCGCAAATGGCGAGGAAGGTATTCCACGCATGATTGACGTTGTGGGCGCGAGACCCATAGTTATGTTTCGAGTGACGACTTTGAGGGCGCGAGTCCCCGATATGACATGACCGCTTATTTATCGTGAATCGTAGTTTGGTTATCATATATGTCTCCCGCTTTATATAGACTACTATGATTTCATTTACGCATTTTCGCCACATACTTGGTACATGTAATCGACCTCCTTCGTGCGCTCACGCCGCAGTGTAGGTACACCGCTTGCTGATCCTCGCCATGTGGTCACAGTCGCTTGGGAAGCTCCGCTTCTCGGAGACTTATCAGCCGTATAGTCCCCGCCGCTGTAGGTACTTACATTCATGGTATGGCGGGCCCCCCCGCCATTGTTGTCATATCATTCTTAGAGGTCTACAAGATCTTGTGGGGCGTAGTTTATAAAAGGGATGTAATTGTCGGATTTAAAGTTTTATATATATATATATGCCGAAGGCAACTTTTCTCGTAAAAACTGCTTTCTCACTTCATTTATGTCATGTCTTGTTTTATATTCCGACACTGATGTATGTCTACTGGGTGCCCGGGTAAGGCACACCACGCCCTGGTCGTGACAAAAGTGGTATCGAGCGCTTAATCCTTGGAAAGTGTCTACGCACCGTATCTAGTAGAGTCTTTATTATCGGTGTGTGCGCACTACACCAATAATCGTGAGGCTATAGGATATTTAGGATTGGTTTCATTCTTCTCACTCGCAGATCGTGCCTTAGATCGTGTTATAAGTTGGACCCTCTAACGTAATTCTTTCCCTTACCGCTATGCCTTCGCGTAAGGCAACCCGCCCGTATGGCAAGGCGGCGAGGAGCCGCGAGTAAGCTGAGGTTACGAGGCACAGCCCAATCATCACCCGGGGTGGTGCTTCATTCGGGAGTTCGGCGACGCCGCCGGGCAAAGAAAGTCTAGCACAATGGCATTAGCCTCCGCGGCCATGATATTTGAACCTTCGCCCACGACCAAAGAGCGTAAAGTATAGATTGCAAAGAGGCGACTTACTAGCTATGGATTTGGCTACTGAGAGTATATTATGTATCGATTTATCACGGTCATGATGACTATTTAAGAGAGGTTGTGCAAGAGTAGCTCTTCAACAAAGCTTGAGCATGGCTCGCAGACGCTTATGCGCGAAGAAGTCGAGAAACGTAGGGATCGACGGGTTAACCAAGATCAGCAGAAGAGGGCCAGATCGGCAGGGTCCTTTGGTAACTTTCGAGGCGGATTGCCTCAGCAGCAGACTGGATATGCACCTCCGCCAGTGCAGAGTGGTCCTCCACAGGGTTCAGGACTATCGGAGTATGCAAGAGTTGGTCAGAGCTCCAGGGCTTCTGGTGCACAGATACACGTAGGTTCCAGCCAGCCGGATTCAGTTTTCCTCGTTGTTCACAAAGCGACAGCGCCATCCCGGGAATGTCATCTTTTTGTTGGTGCTTGTTTTACCAGCGGCCGTCAGGGCCGTGTGTCGAAAGGATGTCCTAGTAGGAGGGATGCAAGTAGGAAGACTCAGCCTTCAGAATCAGTGGCTAGTCCATCATCTTCCCTAGCTATGCGCCCAACAGGGCAGGATTGATTAGAACGACAAAGGGGAAGTGAAGCAGTAGATACAGGTATATCCTTAACCCTCTAGAGATTGTATGTGTGATAAGATGAGTGTATCTTAAGTGTTATGTTCTGATAGCATTGTGTTAATTGTGATTAGAAATCATGGTTAGTTAAAAGGGTAAGATTGGGGATAGGAAAAGTGTGAGCCTTAGAGTTTTATACGTGGAAGGCCTTAGAGGTAAGGCCATCTCGAGTAAAAGATGTATTTTTATGTTTGACCCTTATCGGAGTGCATAGTACACGTGAGATATGTTTGTGTGATAAGTCCCTGAGTGGTATGAAATGAAAGAGGGTAGTTGAGCTAAGAAGACCACTAGGTTTTCGTAACTTGATTGGTGAGATTGTTCCGGATCGGGGAACAAGAGTTTTTGCGAGATAGCGGGTCGGGTTGAGGACCGATCGCGGGTCAACCCGCGGCCTGTAATGTGGTGGGGTCAGTTCGAGGTGGTCCCGCTAGGTGGTGGGGTCACGAGGGTGTTAGGCCCAAGTTTAGTTAACCATCGTACGAGTTCGTGGATGCGTTCGACCAGTAGTCGGGCCGATGAGGTCAGCCCATCTTGTCTTTTAGTCAAGACCGTTTACTCGGCAGAGGGTTATGCGAGATGTTATATCAGGAAGGTTGTAAGGCTGCATGAGGTACCTACATTCACCTTATGACAGGCAGTGAAGCCCAGGTTACGGCTATTTCTTTTTCTGGAAGTTTTTACCAGGCAAGGTTAGGAACTCAGCAGTCTCAGACGCATTCGCCGGGCGGTGTGTGGATTTCAGGGTAGTCGTGAGGATTGTTGCCTCCTGTTGAGGGAGTGTTTAATAGCTACCATATCAGTATTCGGATATCGCCTTATGAAGCCTTGTAGGGGCGGAAGTGTAAGTTGCCGGTCGATTGGTTCGATGTTGGCAAGGTTCAGATAGTTGGTTCATACTTGTTTCAGCAGGATGTGGATATGGTGAAGCTTATCCAGAAGAGGTTATTGGCAACTCAGAGTCAACAGAAGTCGTGCGGATAATCGGCGACGACGCTTAGAGTTCAGGTTGACGGTGGGTCTACTTGAAGGTACCACCCCGGAAAGGGTGTGACGAGTTTTGGAGAATAGAGGAAACATAACCCAAAGTGCTTTTGGGCATCTTCAGATTGTTTGTAGAATAGGCCAGGTTGCCTATATGTTAGCCTTGCCGTCCGACGTAGGAGGCAGTACGTCCGGTCTTTCATGTTGTTATGTGCAGAAAAGTATCGGAGATCCATCCAGAGTGTTCCCAGTTATGATGACCAAGTTGGAGATAGTAACCCCGAGATTTGGAACCAAGCAAGAATAAATGTGGTAAGTTATGAGAAAGAGTTCGAGTGTACGAGAAGGGTACGACGAGTAAGGGAAGAAGCGAGCATGTGTTAAGAGCATAGATGTGATCATTTCTTTTGTAAAGTGAAGGTGCGAAGGGAGTATATTTTAGACCTCGGGTGGGAGCTTTTGGGATGCTAGAGGTGATTCCTCGCGGACTTGGATTAAGTATTTGCGCGTGTGTTATTTTATGGCCATGTGTGGCATTTGCAACTGGTTAAGCTATGAGGAACTTGATCGTTATCTGTCTTGAGAAGGAACATTCGGGATGAATGTTTCTAAGGAGGGGAGAATGTTATACCCCGTATTTCCAGAGTATGTACGTAAGGACGTACGTACAAAAGTTAAGCCTTAAGATAGGCAAGGGACGAAATTTGTGCACAACTACCGAAAATAATTGTTTTCCGACGAAACGTTTTCCAAACTTTGCGAGGGGAAAATTACGGTTGCGACTTTAATAATTTTTGCGGATTTTTCCGAGAGATGAAATATTTTGGACCAACGAGAGGGCGACACTTGTCACCCTCAAGTGGGCGGTCTTAGGGCCGATTGGTGTGCACGTTTTGTGCCATATTTTGTGGCCTAAACCATGGGTCAATGTTTGGAGTGAATTGTGGAGTAGATGGCTAGGGTGCACTTGTGCAAATCCTCACCCTCCACTTGCCCCCCACTTGTCTTGATCTTGGCCATTGATTTCCCTATAAATACCCCCCTTTGTTGAAGACTTCTTCATCCACAAAATTGTTTCTAAGTCTTGAAATCCCCCTCTCCCCCTCCCCCCTTGTGAGGCCATTGGCCGAGTACCCCTTTTATAGTGGTGCTAGCCGAGATTACCCCCCCCCCCCCCCCCTCTTGAGAGTTGTTCTCGTAAAATACCCCCCCCTTGGTAGAAAAGTATTCTCCAAGTATTGTTACTATTCCAAAATACCTTGGCCCAAATACCTTGTAGTATTCCAAGGTTACCCCTATACTAAAAGCCCAGAAATACTATTATACTTCCTTTCAGTCACAAAACGAAACCCTAAGGAAAATCTTCATAGCCGGTTGAAGTATTAAGAAGAAGTTGCGTAGAACTTCTAAGGGTTGTTTGGAGCGGGTTGGAGCACCCAGAGTAGGAGCTAAACGTTGCTCAGGATCGACATTTAAACTTGGATAATTTTGGGCTTACCGAGGTAAATATCTTGTCATTCTATTGTGATTGGAAATTACATACTGTAGTAGTATAGAAAGGAATATAAGATACATATAAGGATATTACAGAATAGAATTAAACTGTAATAGAAGGATATTACAGAAGAGAATTGAACTGAAATCACATCAGAAGAATATTAAAGAAGAAGATTAAATTGTACTTACATAGGACTGTTTTTGCAGTAGACTTGTGTTGTTTAACGGGTAGGGAAGTGCTGCCCAATTTTCCGTAGAATAGAGAAGCCTCTGCTTAGAATGTTCTACAGAGTAGTCTAGACATTGATAGACTTATATAACCGTTATAGGTTGAAGTACTGCGAGTAGCGTGTTCTACTTGAAAGATGGACAAGGCTAGCCGGGTTATAGCGGTGGAGCGTTTTGCTAATAGTCGATAATCGTCGCGAGGTATGTGAATCTTCCTATCCTCTTGAGCATGATATTTTAAAAGAATATATATATAGTACGGTAGACGTACGTGTGTTAACTGAACGTGGTTTTACTCCGATGTCTTTTGACTTGAGTTTAAATAATAAGAATCTTGAAGTATTTCAAAAGAATTAAGAAACCTTTTTGAAAGAAGTGTAATACTTGGTTTTAAAAGCTTAAAAGTTATACTAGCTTTATGGGAAGTTAGGTATAACGACTTAAGAAAGATAAAAAGAATGGTTTATTGATTTTTGAAGTTAAGAGACTTGATATTAAAAGATAAGAGACTTGACTTAATTGAATTAATATGAATTTTGGTAAAAGGTGTGAAACCTCATTCGTGAGTAATGAGTACTTGGTTTGTAAAAGGAATAATGTTTTACTGATTTCGGAAATGAGAATAAGTATCGAACAAACCACAAAGAATGGCTAATAAAGGGAAATATATTGACTAATAAAGTATTATTAAAACAAGTAGAAACCTCCATCCGCATGAAGCTAAGACGAGACAAAATGATATTACATTTCCTAGATCATGGCTGCTTTAATCAGATTGTTATGAACAAGAATAACCTACTCAAACGTAAGGCATATGTTTCTCAAATTGTTTTAAAGGAGAATTATATATTTAAGTGATTAAGACTATGAACTACTAAACCTTTCAAAATGAGAAACTGAGCATTTGAAATTAGGCAAACTTGAACGCTTGGAAAATAATGTTGTTACTTGATTTTACAAAAGGAAGTGTTTTGGTTTACTTAAAAGATAGTCACTCTATTTTTATACTACGTATTGTGTGACTTTGTGAAAAAAGATCTTTTAAAGAGTTAATGTATGAAGTACTTTGGGGATAAAACCCGAACTTGTTAACATAAAGTAGAAAGTACCTTGTGTGAATAACTTGATTGTGTTGGTTTGTGATAGCCTTGTAATACTTTCTTGTTGATTTGATAAGTAAACATGTTAGGATGCTACGTGTGTTAGTATCTTGTGATGTTTGTGTAAAGGGTTTCCTTGATCGTGCTTATGTTGTTTAACGATAAGTCGCATGATAGTATTGTACCACTCACCTCGACATGTTACCGGGTTGTCGCCTCCGACGCGGGGTATAGCTCGAGCGATCAGGTGACTATGATTCGAGAATACCTCACGCGGGTCCAGGGACCTACGCGAGCTACGAGTTCCAGTTAGTGTGCGGGGTTATACCTCACGCGGTCTATGTGGCTACGCGACCGCGAGTCGAGGATGACGCCGGAGTAGCTACCTCGACGCGGGAATACCTCACGCGCCTATGAGTGGCCTAGCGCGAGCTACGGAAGTTCCAGGATTAGACGCGACATTTGATATTGTGGGCGCAGTGGCCATTTTCGATCATGGCGGCCTAGAAAGACCTCGTGGATTTCATGGCATTGTTGATGCGTGGGTGTTAGTAGTCGGCTATGCCTTCGCACTTACCCGTGACGGTTTTATTATGACACAAAGGACTCGTGTTCATGTGTATTCCTTGGTGCTTTTATATCATAGGCTGGCGGTGAGGAAGGTATTCCACGGCATGATTGATGTTGTGGGCGCGAGACCCATAGTTATGTTTGAGTGATGACTTTGAGGCGTGAGTCCCGACTTGACATGACCGCTTATTTATCAGGAATCGTAGTTTGGTTATCATATATGTCTCCCGCTTTATATAGACTACTATGATTTCATTTATGATATTTTCGCCACATACTTGGTACTGTTGCATCGACCTCCTCGGGTGCGTTCATGCCGCAGGTAGAGGTACACCAGTTGTTGATCCTCGCTCATAGGGTCACAGTTCAGCGTTTGGGAAGCTCCATTTCTCCAGAGGCTTATCAGTGGTATAGTCCCCTGTCGTTGTAGGTACTTACATTCAGGGGTATGGCGGGGACCTGTCCCTCCATTGTTGTCATATCATTCTTAGAGGTCTGTAGTACTGTTGTGGGCAGAGTTTGTAAAGGGGGTGTAACTGTTCGAATTTAAAGTTTTTATATATATATATATGCCGAAAGGCAACTTTTCTCAGAAAAATTGTTTCTCACTTCATTTATGTCATGTCTTGTTTTATATTCACCGTGATTACTCGATGTATGTCTACTTGGGTGCCCGGTAAGGCACTACCACGCCCGTTCGGTCGTGATGAAAAGCGCTTTTTCTCGATGTGATAGCGTCTCATTTCATATTGTTTCATGTCTTGTTTTATATTCCGCTGATTACTCTGATGTATGACTACTTGGGTGCCCGGGTAAGGCACTACCACGCGCCTCCTAACGGGTCGTGACACCTGGGGCGTGTTCATGCGCAGTCGAGATACGTAGCTGGCGATCCGCACTCTTGGGATCACTGCTCATTTCGAAAGCTCCATCTCTCCGAGGCTTTGTCTTTGTATGATTCCCGAGGTTATAGACTTTTGTACATTCGGGGTATGGCGGGGCCCCGTCCGCACGCTTGTTATTCCTAGAGTCCGTAGTCACGTTTGTGGTTAACAGTAGAATAAGTTGTACCGCTTATACTTTTGATTAAGTAAGTTTTTATGAAAGCGACTTTATCTACCGCCAATGTTTACCTTTTATAAGTTATGTGTTATGTATGTTCACGCTATTCTCGATGTTTTCGACAGGGTACCTGGGTAGGTACTATGCGCCCGGGTCGGTCGTGATAGACAATTGTGAACCTTAGAATTTATAACGCTGAGACCGAGACCTTAGATGTAAGCGCCGCCTTGAGTAAAAGATTTTACTAGTCTTTGTCGGAGTGCATAGTATACGTGGAGTATTTGTGTGATAATTCCATGGGTAGTTTGAGATAGAAGTGGTAGCTTTCATGACGTGAATTAGTAAGATTGTTACGGATCGGGGAACGAGAGAGTTTGGCGCGATAATGGGTCGGGTTGAGGCCAGATTGCGGGTCAACCCGCAGGCCGGAATGAAGTGAGGTAAATTTGAGGTGGTCCCGCTAGGTGATGGGGTCACGAGGGTGCAAGGCCCAAGTTTAGATAACCATTGTACGAGTTCTTAGACGCGTTCGACCATAATCGGATCATGAAGGCCGGGATTGGCCTTAAAGGAATGTGAGGCTGGTAAGATGACCAAGGTTGGAGGTAGTAACTCTAAGATTTTGGAAACTGAAGCAATGACGGAAGTATGGTACGTGTACAAGAAAGAGTTTGGGTGTTCGAGGAGGGTACGACGAGTAAGAAAAGAGGCGAAGATGTGTTAAGAAGATGGAAGTGTCCTTTTTATAAGTAAATATGTGAAGAAAGTATCCTTTGGACCATGGGTGGAGCTAATGGTATTGATATACGCTTTAGAGATGATTCTTCGTTGGCTCGGATTGGCGTTTTCGCGCGTATGTTGTATTATGGTCATGTGTGGCATAATTGGTTTCGTAAGTATAAGAGGGAAGACTATACCGACACAGGTATGTTTTGAGACTTAGAAGGAACATTCGGGACGAATGTTTCTAAGGGGGGAAGAATGTTATACCCCGTAGTTCTGGAGTATGTATGTGAGGACGTACGTACGAATGTTTAAACCCTAATTAGGGTAAGAATGAAAGAATTGTTTTCCGACGGAAAATATTCCGAACATTGTGAAGGAAATTTTACGGTTTCAATATTTTTACGACTATGGAATTTTTCCGAGAGATGAAATATTTTGGACCAATAGGAGAGCGACATGTGTCACCCCAAAGAAAAAGACTAAGTGGGACGTTTTTTGCAAAGGTAGTGGGCTAGTCAAATGGTCAAAGTCTTGCATGGCATTTGTGGGACAAGTGGAGAAAGGAACCTACACAAACACATCTATACCATACACATGTTTCAATCCTAACCCTTGGTTGTCCTATATAAACCCCTCTAGTTGATGAAAATCTTCCACACTTTGAACATTTCAAGACTTGAAAATATTTTCCTCTCCTCCCTAGTTGCTCTCGTCCCACCCCCTCTTTCTTGAGAAAATGTTGTCCAAAAATTCTTAAACTTCTAAGTGTCCTTCCTTAATGTATTAGGAAGATTATTAACCAAGAGTTAGACAAGATTTCACACCCCTAGCCTCAAAAACCCCTTGGCGAGTGGGCAGATTTTCGGACTGTTTTGGACAGATTTTTAGTCAAATTTGGAAGGAATATCTCCTAGCATATTAGGAGTTTTTGGGTGTTTCAAAGCCTAAAATGAAGTTCGTCGAGTCTAGTATCCAACGCAACAAACCGCTCATCGATAGGACCTTTGGAGTAGAGAGTTATCGACGTTACAAGTTCAAATTGAAGCAGTGGCTAAAAATCTGGACAGTCACGTTTTTTGGGCTATTTTGAGGTAATGAACCTTAACCTCTTTGTGAAGTTGATTATTATGTATATATGTAAGTATATTATGGACTATAAGATATAAAGAAAGATTTGGATCTTGTTAAGATGTTAAAAGGAGAATTGACATATTATCTATTAAAATGGTAAAAAAATGTATCCATTACTACTAAGAGGTTAACAACAAAGGAACTATAACTTATATTAAGATTGGAATATAAGTTGGAAGACTAATGAAGTAATTGGATAAGTAAAAGTGTAAAAGTTGGCCAAGGACCCCAACTTAAGGACCGTATTTACTTTGGACTGTATTTACATTGTTGTTATGAAGGAGTGATTGTTAATCGCGTTCCGTTTGGGCGTGTTATCCCCTTCTTCAATTATTGTTATTATGAAGGAGAGATTGTTAATCGCGTTCCGTTTGGGCGTGTTATCCCTTTCTTTAATTATTGTTGTTATGAAGGAGAGATTGTTAATCGCGTTCCGTTTGGGCGTGTTATCCCCTTCTTTAATTATTGTTGTTATGAAGGAGTGATTGTTAATCGCGTTCCGTTTGGGCGTGTTATCCCCTTCTTCAATTATTGTTATTATGAAGGAGAGATTGTTAATCGCGTTCCGTTTGGGCGTGTTATCCCTTTCTTTAATTATTGTTGTTATGAAGGAGAGATTGTTGTCGCGTTAGTTTGGGCGTGTTATCCTTCTTTAATTATTGTTGTTATGAAGGAGTGATTGTTAATCGCGTTAGTTTGGCGTGTGATCCTTCTTTAAATTTCGGAATTATTGTGCCTTATTTATGGCATGTTGGTTACTATTATCGGGCCTTGAAAAGGTAGAGAATTGAGTAAACGGGGAGGTTGCCAAAATTTTAGTAGAGATAGCACACGATTTTTAGTAGTATAGCAATTTTATTTGTATCAGGACCTTGTACTTAGAAATATTCTACTGAAGGATCTAGAAGTTAATAGACGTTTCATGGCCATTATAGGTTGAAGTACTACGAGTAGCGTATTCTACTTGAAGGGTGGAAAAGGCTAGCAAGGTTATAGTACTTTGGAGCGTTTTGCTAATTGTCGATAATCGTCGCGAGGTATGTGAACCTCTTCCTATCCTTTCTAGCATGATTTTTGTAAACTATGTAGTACGGTGAGCGACGTGTGCTAAGCAATTTGGTTGGTTTAAAACATAAAGTGTTATAATGGTTTAATGGGAAGTTAACTATAACGACTTTATGTAGGTAAAAGAGTGGTTTATTGGTTTTTTAAAAAATAAGAGACTTGACTTAAATTGACTTGATATGAAATGTGAAGAACTTTAATTGTGTTAAAAAAAAATGGTGAAACCTCATTTGTGAGAAATGAGTACTTTGTCTAAAGAAAAGGAAAAGGAATAAGTTATATTGATTTCGGAAAATGGGAATAAGTATCGAACAAGCCATTGCAGCGTTAATAAAGGAAAAAGTAACGACAATTAATTATATTAAAACAAGTAGAATCTTCCATCTGCATAGAAGCTAAGATAAGACAAAATTGTATTACATTTTATAGATCATGGCTACTTTAATGAGAATCATTATAAACAAGTATTGTTTTCATAAATTTCCTAAGTAAGGAACTTGATTTATAAAAGAGAGAGACTTGAAGAATTGAAGTGTTTTTTATTTAAAAAGAAAGGCATGGTTTCGTCTCAAATCGGTTTAAAAAATAAAGTGTTATAATAGCTTTATGGGAAGTTAGTTATAACGACTTTATGAAAACAAAAGAATGGTTTTATTATTGGATTTAAAAGGGTAACTTGGCTTTAAAAGGAGAAGTGATTTGGTTTAAAAAGAAGGCACGGTATTGTCTTGGTTTATTCAAAAGAAGGTATGGAAATTGTTTTGGTTTACTTAAAATGATAGTCACTCTATTTTGATACTACGGGTATCGTGTGACCTTTGTAAAAGAAATGGATCTTTTGAAAGATTTTAATGTACGTAATCGTAGGTTAAAACCCGGATTGTTGGCATAAAATGGGAGTACTTGAGTTATATAGATGGTGAATCTGTTTACATGTTAATGAAAGTCTAAGAGTATGTTAAATTTGCCTATGCTAGTTGTGATAGCCTTTGGTGGTATTACTATGTTACCGCGTCTCTCGGTTGAGGGGCCGGCTGACTTGTTGTGAATTGGTTGGACGTACCGGCAGTGACGGAGGATTCCACGGGTATGCTTCCATTGTTATTATCACATGGACATGTCTACACCGATGAGGGATTCCGGGGGCATGCGGCCATGCTGCGGGTTAAACTCCCGGTATATTATTATTATCACATGGACATATCTACACCGATGAGGGATTCTGGGGGCATGCGGCCATGCAGCGGGTTAAAATCCCGGTATATTATTATTGCCACATGGGCATGTCTACACCGATGAGGGATTCCGGGGGCATGTGACCATTACTATTATTCCATGGGCTACCTCCCCATGAAGACCTGTCTACACCGATGAGGGATTCCGGGGGCATGGTATATACGATTATTATGGCCATGCTACACCAATGAGGGATTACGGGGCATGCGGCCGCATATTATATATATATATATATATATTGTATATGTCGTAACGGTGAGTAGGATGCCACCTGGCGGGTCACATGGTTATATGTTACACCTACGCCGGCGATGATGGAGGATTCCACGGGCACGAGTGATGACTTTGAGGCGTGAGTCACGACTTGATACGACCGCTTATATGTCAGGTATCGTAGTTTGGTTATCATACATGTCTCTGCTTTATATAGACTATTATGATTTCATTTACAGTATTTTCGTTTCACATACTTGGTACTGTTGTCGACCTCTCCGGAAGTGCGTTCATGCCGCAGTTGAGTCGTAACTGGCGATCCGTGCTCTTAGGATCATTCGATTCGGAAAGCTCCATTTCTCCGGAGGTTTTGTCCTTTGGTACGGTTCCCTGAGGTCATATACTTTTGTACATTCAGGGGGTATGGCGGGGCCCTGTCCCGTCATAGTTGATTTCATTCTTAGAGGTCTGTAGTCCTGTTGTAAATTTGGGATGTAACTGTTCACTTTTGGTATTTATATACATGCCAAAAGGCAACCTTTGTCTTGGGTAGACTGTTCTTATTCTACACTATTTCATGTTTGCAAGTTTATATTCCGCTGGTTACTCTGATGTATGTGTACTTGGGTGCCCGGGTAAGGCAACAGTCACGGGCCCGGGAACGGGTAGTGACATGAACCATCTCCTCTTCTTCTAGCATGATTCCTTGGTAAAGTAAGTAAGTCCTACTCCTTAAATGATCCACTCCTTGATTGTACTGGGATTGCCTAATAAAGAAGTTGTTCTATGTACTTCCTTGATTGTACTTTGGGTGTTTAAATTGGAAGTTGTTATAATCCATTACCTTGATGAAGTTTGGATTTTCAAAAGTGAAAGTATTTTACTTAAAGTACATAGAGTCTTGAAAAGAAAATAGTTTCCAAATCTTTTGGATAGTGCATTAGTTCCAAAACCTAAAGGTTGTTATATCGGCTTTAGGGGAGTCAAAGGAGTGATTTACTTAATTGATTTAAAAGAGGAGAAATAACATGACTTAAAGAGAAGTAACTTGTTTTAAAGGTGTGAGTTACTTGGGATTTAAAAGTAGAAGAAACTTGATTTTTAAAAGTAGAAGAAACTTGATTTATAAAGTTAAGAGACTTGAAGTATTTTGAAAGTTATGTAACTTGATTTGAAAGTATATGATACTTGGTTTTAAAAGTATAAGTCTCTTGGTTATAAAAAGAATGAATTTGTATAGAAACCATAAAGAGTTATAACGGCTTTATGGGAAGTTAGTTATAACGGCTTTATGGAAGGTTAAGAGAGTTGTCTATTTTTGATTGATGGGCATAAGTTGCCTAGATTGTGAAAATTAGAAGTTACTTGGTTTCAAAGCCTTGAAATAAATTTCTAAAGGTGTAGTAACTTATTTGAAAAATAGACATGTCTTGATACTACGGGTGTTAGTATCTTGGGGTTTTATATAAAAAAGTGTCTTTTGAAAAGAATGGACGTACGTAGTACGTTGGCTTGTTTAAATGAGAATTATCCTATTTGTGCCTTGATAGTACTTTGTGTTGCTTAAATAAGGATTTCTCTTGGTTTATGTAAAAAGAAGGCATGGTAATTGTCTTGGTTTATGTAAAAAGAAAGCATGATAATTGTCTTGGTTTATGTAAAAAGAATGCATGGTAATTGTCTTGGTTTGTGTAAAGACATGGTATTGTCTTGGTTTATGTAAAAAGGAAAGGCATGGTATTGTCTTGGTTTGCTTGCATATGGTTTGCTCATATAGACATTCGTGCAAGTGTCATATTTCCACATCTCTGCGTCCCTCCATAAAGGGCCGGCAACTTGTTTCAAGGATACCATGGGGTAGCTCCCCATGGGGGTGAGTGGTACACACTCACGGCGGGTCAGTATTTGACTCGGTCGGGTTAAATTCCCGGGATATATATATAAGCCATGGATTAGTTATCCGTGATGCGAGTATCGTGTACCGATGACTCATTGCGGGTCCACATAACCTATGCAGGTGAAATAGTCTCTTGCGGGTGAAATAGTCCTATGATAGGTTGCATTATAACATAGAGGGTGGTTGACCCTGGCACTGGCACGACCTTCATGTTTTGAAATGGTAGTGATTTCATTAATGAAAGGGTGCAGTGTGTGTATGACTTAAAGTGGAACAGTTGGTCTCATTGTTAAAAGCATAACTTAAAAAGGTAAAAATGATTGCATTACTCTCATGATTGTAAGGTTCAGTATTATATCATGGACTGCCGGCAGTGAGGAAGAATTCCACGGGCATGATTGATATTATGGGCGTGATACCCATGGTTATATTTGAGTAATGACTTTGAGGGCATGCGTCCCTGATTTGACATGACTGCGTATGTTTTGTGTACTGTAGTTTGGCTATCATACATGTCTCCCATTTTGTATAGACTATTATGATTTTATTACAGTATTTACTGTTTCACATACTTGGTACATTCTTCGTACTGACCACCTTTGGGGGGCTGCATTCATACCGCAGGATTAGGTACGCAGTTTGGTGATCTGCAGGTGTAGGACCCTGCTCAGAGTTTTTGGATAGCTCCATCTGTTCAGGAGTTTATCATTTTTGGTATAGATCCTTCAGTACATGCTTTTGTACAGTTATGGGTACGGCGGGCCTTGTCCCGTCATAGTTCAGTAAAACTCTTAGAGGTCTGTATTCATATATGGGATTGGACTCATGTAAAGTGTAGTGCATTTTTATTATGTATATTATATGGCAGCCTTGTCAGTTTTGCCCTTGCATGTTTGTTGGTTTTAAAGAAAAAAAAACGAGGTATTATTTAGTTCCACGATTTACTGGTGTCCGTTAGGTAGAAGGGTGGCCAGGTAGGGCACCAGTCACGGGCCCGGGGTTCGGGGCGTGACAGAGTGGTATCAGAGCAATCAGTCCTCGGACTGTCTACAGACCGTGTCTAGTAGAGTCTTGATTATCAGTGTGTTACGCGCCACACCCATAAACAGGAGGCTACGGGACATTTAGCAGTTGGTTTCTATTCTTCTCACTCTGAGATCATGCCATAGATCTGTGTTATTAAGATAATTCCTCTCTGACGTATTTTCGTGTTACATATATGCCTCCAAGGAGGGCAACAGTTGCCAGAAGGGCAAAACAATAGCAGGAGCTACCAGGCAGACTCAGAGAGTTGATAGGGCTTATGCCCAGGGTATACATGATGTTGTGCCGTAGTCGGCGAGTTCTTCTACGCCAGGTTTTGAGGCCCGGCACGAGCCTCAGTTTCTCGATTAGGGAAGACTATAGGGTCGTAAAGAAGCGATTATGTTATTGACCAAGATAAGCGGTGCTAGAGTTTCATCAGCGAGGAGGTTATTCGGCGATAGACGGTTATGACAGGGTAGAGGGCCAACGCGGAAATCAGCGTAAGAGGGCTAGACCGGTTAGTTATCCCGGTGAGTTTTTGGACTAGCAAATTTCGGAAGAGTGAGATATTCGTCCCACCTACCTGGGACCTACCCCCGCAGCTCACAGGTGGGAGATTTGACCTCACAAGGTATTTAGGAGCTGGTCCGAGCTCCAGGGTTCGAGCTTTTCAGAGGAGCAGAGGATTTTCTCAGTCGAGGCCACCTATTCCTCAGTGTTTCCGATGTAGTAAGCATCATATGGGGAAATTCCATTATGGAACAGGTGTTTGTTTGTATTGTGGCCGTCCGGGACATATACTGAGGGTATGTCCTTTTAGAAAGAGCACCGGTAAGGTGGCTCAGCCAATGAGGTCGGTGGTTGGTTCCTTTTCCTCCACAGTTGTGCGCCCCCCAGGGAAGGGTGCTCAGATGTCAGCCAGCCGTGGTAGAGGTCAGGGTGGAGTTTATAGTTCTGGCGGTCCTTCGAACCGCATAGATGACGTGACTACTGGGCAGGATCAAGAGGCAACATCGCATGGGGTTACTGGTATATTTCGATTCTTTTGAATCATACGTGCATTGATAGAGTCAGATTTCGCCCTAGCGTATATGTTTTCCCTTTGTTGCTAGTAGTTGTAAAGTGATAGTACCACCAGAGGTAGGGATACTCTGATTAGTAAAGTGAAAATGAAGAATGTTGACAAGAATGATAAATTGAACTGAGACTATAGTTGTGTAGGGTTCACAAGTTGTAATTACCCCATAATAGTGTGAAGACCGATAGGGAAGGATGTACAGTAGAAATACTTCGGCCTTTGTGACGAACCTCTAGTGAATAGGGGGATAGGGTAAGAAGTACCATGAGATAAGAGAGAAATTTATTTCAGACTAAGAATGAGAAGTTAAGTATGATGATGGGTCGGGTTATGGACTCATTTCGGGTCAATCGATAGTATGGAATGGGGTGATGTCAGTTGGATATGGTCCCTCAATGTGATAGGGTCATGAGGATGCAAGGCTCAAGTCTAGTTAATAATTGTACGAGTTCGTGGATGCGTTCCACCGGAACCAGATCGTGAGGGTCGAGAAGGGCCTTAACGGAAATGCAAGTAGTATATGGCCAAGTTTGAATAGTAACTCCAAGGATTGGAGAACAGAAACAATATTTGAAATGTTGTATGTGTACTAAAATAAGTTTGGAAGTACGAGAAATTATGACAAGTAAGAAAAGGAAGGAACAATGGTTAAAAGAACTATAATGATTATAGTTATGAGTAATGAAGGTGCGTAGAGAAAATACCTTTTAGGCCATGAGTGGAGGTTAATTATGATGATACACACGCCTTAGGTTCAGTAACACTGTCCATAGGTGCTCGTGATTGAGGTGCTACTAGTATTAGAGTTTACACCGATTGGTATACTAAGCTAGGCAGATTATGGGTTCATGTCCCAACTAGTTGGGTGACTAAGTGAGACAGAGAAGGGAAGTAACACGGGGGAACACATCAGTTAGCTGAGTAGGAGTCCGACTGAAGGATTCAGATAGTGTTAGTCCCATGACTTAGAATACGACAGGGACATCCCTAGTATGGGAAAAAGAAAGGAACCTCTAAAGATCTCGTTTTTGATAAGACTGTAACCTTCTAGTTTTGTGAGAAGGGACCGCGGATGGAATGTCCATTGATATGTTTACGTAAGTTATGTGGTGGCCATGTGTGGCATCGTTAGTCTTGTGGAGTATTAATTGATAGACATAGTAAAGAGACTGTGCCGGAGTTTGTATAGCTTGACAACCGACTAAGAACATTCGGGGATGAATGTTTCTAAGGAGGAAAGAATGTTACACCCCATAAGTCCAGGACATGTACAAGAGAATAGACGCGAGAACACAAAACTTGAGAAATTGGTACGAAAAAAAGAATTGTTTTTCCGACGGAAAAATCTTTCGAACGTCGGAAAGGAAAAATGTTCGTTGATGAGAATTGGATTCTCAAAATGCATTATTTGAAGAGTGGAACTTATTATCATTATGGAAATTTATTTTTACGGATTTGGTCACGTAGGGCCCACCCGAGGAATTTTACGTTTTGTGGGGCCCACGAGGGTTACGAAATTTTATGGACGAATGGGAGGGTGACACGTTGCACCCCCCACAATGGTCTTGGACGAAATTGGGACAAGGTTATTATGGTCATTGACCTATGTAGATGATCAAGTCTTCAAGCTTGAGATATTTGACTTAAGTCAACTTACCACTTGTGTAGATAATTAAGTAATCTTCATCCTAGCCACCCATATGTTGTAATCTTGACCCTTCATTGTATTATATATACACACTAGTGAAAGACAGGCTCTTCAACACTTAGAAAAATTTCACAACATTTTGTTCCTTAAAGTGTGCTCTCGGGTTTGATGTTATTCTCACACAAAAATTTTGTAGTTTTGGTTCATTATTCACAATACTTTATCCCAAGGTCCCTAAGGGTATTGTAAGGATATCTCAATAGAAAGATCTCGGAAAAACGACGTTTTCACGTTAGTCGCAAGACGAAAACCTAAGTCGTTTTCATAGTTTTGGATTGGAAATGGAAGAGAAGTTGGTTGTGAACTTCTAAAGGCTTAAAATAGCGGATTGGAGTGTAAAGGAAAGGAGCTAAGAATTTATAAGGAGCGACTTTGAATCTTGGAATTTATAAGGGCTTATAAAGGTAACAATTCTTGTCGTTTTAGTAATTAAGTTTACTTATTGTTGTAGCTATGGATATTAGCAAGCATGAGGTATATAGTATGAATTTTGATAAGTGTATTGGCTATTGGAACCCTAATCCGAAACTAACATGTTTAGCCTTTGAGATTGAAATTCTATTTGGTTATTAGTTTAGTAGCCTCATGTTATATAAAAAAGGAATTGTAGTTGTTGAAGTTGTTTATGACTATATAACATGTTAGACCTAAGAACTTGGATTGAAAAAGAATCGGAAAGGACTTTGTGTTGTTGTTTATGTTAGCCTAGAATGGCTTTGAATATGGAACTAGTTGGTATGAATTGTGGGGCAGAATTTTACACGTATTGTAAGGCGTGTAATCCCCTTTGATTGGATAATGTATTGAGCCTTAAATGTGGCATGTTGGTTATTGATTATCGGGCCTTGAAAAATGAGGAAAAGTATGTAAAAACAAAGGAGGTGCTGCATAATTTTCCGTAGAATAAGAAGGCAGTATACTTAGTATTATTCGTTAGAAACTAGAAGTTGATAGGCGTGTTGTGGCCTTTATATGTTGACAATTCTACGAGCGGCGTATTCGACTTAGCTTGTGGATTAAGCCGATAAGGTATGTCAACCATCTCCTCTTCTTCTAGCATGATTCCTTGGTAAAGTAAGTAAGTCCTACTCCTTAAATGATCCACTCCTTGATTGTACTTGGATTGCCTAATATAGAAGTTGTTCTATGTACTTCCTTGATTATACTTTGGGTGTTTAAATTGGAAGTTGTTATAATCCATTACCTTGATGAAGTTTGGATTTTCCAAAGTGAAAGTATTTTACTTAAAGTACATAGAGTCTTGAAAAGGAAGTAGTTTCCAAATCTTTTGGATAGTGCCTTAGTTCCAAAACCTAAAGGTTGTTATAACGGCTTTAGGGGAGTCAAAGGAGTGATTTACTTAATTGATTTAAAAGAGGAGAAATAACATGACTTAAAGAGAAGTAACTTGTTTTAAAGGTGTGAGTTACATGGGATTTAAAAGTAGAAGAAACTTGATTTCTAAAGTTAAGAAACTTGATTTCTAAAGTTAAGAGACTTGAAGTATTTTGAAAGTTATGTAACTTGATTTGAAAGTATATGATACTTGGTTTTAAAAGTATAAGTCTCTTGGTTATAAAAAGAATGAATTTGTATAGAAACCATAAAGAGTTATAACGACTTTATGGGAAGTTAGTTATAACGGCTTTTGTTATACCCCGTAGTTGCAGGGTATGTATGTGAGGACGTACGTACGAGAGTACGGCAGAAATTTTGAAAAGAAAGAAAGATGTGAGTTTTCGACGGAAAAGTTTCCGGTAAGTTGTGAAGAAAAAGGTTCGTTAATGGGAATTGGATTCCCAGATTTGGTATTTGGACTTCATAGATTATATTAGAATTTTGAGATTTTATTTTCGGAAATGGTCACGTGGGGCCACGGAGAAATTCTGATTTTGTGGCCCGCTTTGTTTTTGAGATTTCCGGTATTTTGGATATTTTCGGAAGATGAAATATTCTGGGCGAATCGGGGGGCGACACGTGTCAACCTCATGTGGCACCCTTGGCCGAATTACCTTTGTGCACAACACTCGGTTAGAGTCGTTTCTCGACGAAACGTTTTACATAACTTGCGAGGGGAAAATTCCGGCTATGTCGTTTTGTATTTTTGCGGATTTTTCGAGCGTGGAACATTTTTGGGCCAACGAGAGGTGACACTTGTCACCTCAGTGGCAGTTTGGGTAAGCGAAGGGACGTCTTCCTCCCTTATTTTGTGCCTTGTTTGGCCTTGTTTGGTGCATTGTTTTGTGGCATGTTTTGTGGAGTAGGGTTAGGGTGCACTTGGCTTGATCTTGGCCTACACTTGCCTTGCACTTGGCATGATCTTGGCCATTGGTTGGCCTTGGCTTATACTATAAATACCCCAGTGATGAACTTATTCATCCACTCCTCACTTTGTCTAAGCCTTGAAAACTCTCCTCTCCTCTTGAGTGTTCTCGTCTAAGCCTCTCCCCTCCCCTTTGAGTGGCCTTGTGGCGAGAGCCTCCTCCCCTTTGTGGTGCTAGCAGTGGGTACCCACACACTAGCCTAGTTGTTTCGTATAATACCACTCTTGGTAGAAATACTCTCAGAGTATTGTTATAATGCCCAAAATACCTTAGCCTTTACCTTGTTGTATTCCAAAAGTTACCTCTATAAGTATAGACCGGAAATACTACCTTTTGTCCTTTTAGTCTCAAACCGAAACCCTAAGGAAATCTTCATAGTTGGTTGAAGTATTTGAGTAGAAGTTGGTTAGAACTTCTAAGGGTTGTTTGGAGCGGATTGGAGCGCACGGAGTAGGAGCTAAACCTTGCTCAGGATCGACATTATAACTTGGATAATTTTGGGCTTGTCGAGGTAAATATTCTTGTCCCCTTTTTGTAATTGGAGATTACATGTAGTAGGAATATATAGTTGAGGTATACTATATATAGAACTGAACATTATTAGTAGCAATGTCTTTTGACTTAAGCTGAATTTAAAGAAGAATCGAGCGTAATTACATAGGGTGTATTCAGAGTAGACTTGTGTAGCATTGTTGTGTAGTAGAATGGTACACGTCAGGTTAGACGTGTAAACCCCGCAGTTGGCTTAGTGGCGGCCTCGATAGAGGAGGAGATTCTGTTGTTGCGGGGAGGTCTTGCCGAATTTTCTATAGAGAAATGGAACCTTGTGTTTTGAAGTTAATAGACGTTTGTGACCTTTTTAGGTGAAAGTACTAAGAGTAGCGTATTCTACTTGAGGAGTGGAAAGGGCTAGCAAGGTTGTAGTACTTGGAGCATTTTGCTTATTGTCGATACTCGCGAGGTATGTGAACCTCTTCCTATCCTTCGAGCATGATGTTTTGTAAACTATGTATACGGTAGGCGTACGTGTGCTAAATGAGTTGGTTGGTTTAAAACATAGGGTGTTATAATAGCTTTATGGGAAGTTAGTTATAACGACCTTATGTAGAGTGAAAATGGTTTCTCGATATTAGAAGTTAAGAGACTTGATCTTATAAGATAAGAGACTTAACTTATTTGTTTTAATGTGGATGTTTGTGTGAAACCTCATTCGTGAGTAATGAGTACTTGGTTTTAAAGGGATAATGTTTCTTGATTTGGAAATCGAATGTGTATCGACAGGACCAACTGCAGCGTTAATAAAGGAAAATGTATTGAATAACGATGTGTTGTATTAAAACCAGTAGAAACCTCCATCTGCATAGAAGCTAAGATGAGACAAAATGATATTACATTTTCTAGATCATGGCTGCTGTAATAAGATCGTTATAAACAAGAATAAACTACTCACATATATGACATATGTTACTCAATGGTTGTAAAAGAGCTTAAAACTATGAGTTATGAAACCTTGCCAAAATAAGTGACTGGAGCATTTGAAATTAGGCAAACTTGAACGTTTGGAAAGTAATGTTGTTACTTGATTTTACAAAAGGGGAAGTGTCTTGTTTACTTAAAAAGATAGTCACGATTTTTATACTACGGGTATTGTGTGACTTATGTGAAAGTACTTTGAGTTGTGTGAAACTTGCCTATGCTTGTTGTTGTGAAACTTGCCTATGCTTGTTGTTGTGAAACTTGCCTATGCTTGTGATGATAGCCTTTGTTGTGCAAGTGTGGTATTTACGTATTCTGCGTGTCTCGATGGAGGGCGGTCGACTTGTTGAGAACTTACTTGGGCGTCTTTGGCGGTGATGGAGAATTCACGGGTATGTTTCCATTTTGATTCTTGTCTTGTTGTTGATGTCACATGGGCGTATCTGCGTCTGATGTCCGGGGGCATGTGGCCGTGCGGCGGTTGATCACGATATATTGTTATTAATGTCACATGGGCGTGTCTACCGAGGTAGAATTCGGGGCATGTGGCCATGGGGCATTGGTATTATTGTTGCATCATGGACATGTCTACACCGTGCGAGTCGGGGCATGCGGCCGTGATCGCGAACACGATTCTTTGTTGTGGGCGTGAGACCCATAGTTATATTTGAGTGATGACTTGAGGGCGTGAGTCCCTGACTGGACATGACTGCTTTTATGCAGATGGAAGTTTCTACTGGTTTTAATAATACTTAATTAGTCAAAACATTTCCTTTTATTAACGCTGCAGTGGTTTGTCGATACGTTACGATTTCGAAATCGAGAAAACATTCTTAAGCCGTTATACCTAACTTCCCGTAAAGCTAGTATAACTCTTAAGTTTTTCAAAAACCAAGTATTACTTCTCCTTTCAAAATGATTCAAAAATCTTTTGAAATACTTCAAGTTCTTTATTAACACATAACAAGCCAGTTATAGTTCAAATCAGTACCTTTTAAAAACCACATGTATTTTCTTACCAACATAAAGTATTTATAACCAACTTCCCATAAAGTCGTTATAACACTTTATGTTTTAAACCAATCACATACATTTAGCACGTATGCGTCTCCGTACTACATAGTTCACACATATCATGCTAGAAGAGATAGGAAGAGGTTCACATACCTCGCGACGATTATCGACTAATAGCAAAACGCTCAGTACCTCAAACCGTGGCTACTCCTAAGCCAAGTAGATCGCGCCACGCATAGTAATTCCACCTATAAGGCCCAACGGCGTTTATTAACATAAGGTCTCTTCGTAGAACATTCTACGAGAAAATTCGCGACTCCCGCATGACAGCGTAAATCTCCTCTATCGGTAGCTACGAAGCCAACCGGGGGGTTATACATCTAACCTACTTGCAGTACAATTCTACTCCACGGTACTACTTCACAAGTCTCTTGTAATACAGCCCTAAGTAATTCTGATTGATAATCTTCTTTAAATTGGGCTTAAGTCGCAAGACATTGCAGTAAGTATTATCGGGCTTAAGTCAAAAGACATTGCCAATAACTACGTTCAGTTCTATATATAGTATACTTCAACTATATATTTTAACAATATGTAATTTCCAATTACAATAGAGGGACAAGATATTTACCTCAATAAGCCCATAATTATCAGTATAAAGTCGATCTGGGCAATCGTTTAGCTCGACTCAGCGCTCAACCGCTCTAAACCACCCTTAGAAGTTCTAACCAACTTCTACACAATACTCACGGACTATGGAGATTTTCTAGGGTTTCGGTTTGGTGACTGACGGTAAGTATAATAGTATTTCTGGGCTTTTCGTAAAGGTATAACCTTAGAATACAACAAGGTATAAGGCTAAGGTAATTTGGGCATTATAACAATACTTTTGAGAGTATTTCTACCAAGAGGGGGGGGTATTATATGAAAACAAACTAGGCAGGGGTACCCAGCCACACCACAAAGGAGGGGTGGCTACCCGGCCTACCCAGCTGGGAAAACTCGGCCAGGGGCCCACGAAACGGGGAGGCGGAAGGCTCTCAAGACTTAGGCATTTTTGGATGAAGAAGTCTTGACCTTAGAGGGTATTTATAGGTCAAGTGAAGGCCAACCAATGGCCAAGATCTTGCCAAGTGCTATGCAAGTGTAGGGCCAAGATCTTGCAGTGCACTGTAGCCAACTAACACAAAAATATCCTACCAACCCTTGACCACAATGGCCAACTTTCGGCCACTACATTCTCAAGGTGTCCCAATGAGAGGGTGACAAGTGTCGCCCTCTTGTTGGTCCAAAATGTTTCGTCTCTCGGAAAAAATCCGCAAAAAATTAAAAATGACATATCCGGAAATTCCCCTACGAAAGCTGTGAAAACGTTTCGTCGAAAAACGACTCTAAACGGGTGTTGTGCACAAAGTCTAATTCGGCCAAGCCAAATCAAAAAGTTTCAAATTTTCTACGTACGTCCTTACGTACATACTCTGGAAATACGGGGTATAACATTCTCCCCTCCTTAGAAACATTCGTCCCGAATGTTCCTTCTAATTCTCAAAACAAACATGCGCCAGTATAGTCTTCACTACTATACTTACGAGAACAATCCTTGCCACACATGGCCACAGAAACAACTAGCGCAAAAAGCTTACATCCAAGTCCACGAGGAAACACCTCTAACATCACCATAAAACACTTCTCACCGGGGTTTAAAATATACCTCCTTCGCACCTTCTCTTTACAAAAGAAATGATCACACCTATGCTCGCCATACATGCTCGCTTCTCTCTTACTCGTCGTAGATACCACTTTGTCACTTTGCCTGAGGCATTAACCTTCTCAGGCGACCCAACAAATGGTACCACTGCATGCGATCCCTGAGGATGTCGTATACTCGAACTCTTTCCACATTTAAATCTTGCTTGATTCCAAAACTTCGGGTTACTATCTCTAACGTGGTCATCATTAGCGGGGACACTCTGGATGGATCTTCGATACTTCCCGAACATCACAATCTGAAAGGCCGGACGATTGCCTCCTAAGTCGGACGGCAAAAGCTATCATATAGGCAACCTGGCCTATCCTTCACATGAACTCAAAAGGGCCCAAAGTAACTCGGGCTAAGTTCCCTCTGTACTCCAAACTCGTCACACCCAACCCGGGGTGGTACTTTCAAGAAGACCGACCGTCAACCTGAACTCTAAGCGTCGTGCCGATTATCGCACGATTTCCTCGAGTGCGGAACCTCTTCTAGACAAGCTTCACTATCCACGATCTGTTTGGATCAAGCTGAACAGTATGCGAACCTTGCCAACATCAGACCAATCGGCCACAACTTACACTTCCGCCCTACAAGGCTTCATAAGGCGATATCAGAACACCGAAATGGTAGATCAAACACTACCTCCACGAGACAACAATCCCCAGCGACTATACGAAATCCACGCGGCGGAGGCGAATGCGGTCGAGACTCGCTGAGTTCTTAACCTGCGGTAAACTTTTAGAAGGCGAAAAATAGCCTGACACGGGCTTCACATGCGACATAAGGTGAAGGTAGGCACCGTGCGACGCACAACCTTTACGATAAAACAATCGAGAGTAGGCGATCTTTGCTAGAAGACAAGGCGGTGACCTCCTCGGTCCGACTCTTTGGTCGAATCGTCCACGAGTTAAATGCTTGGTTAATTAAACTTGGGCCTAACACCCTCGTGACCTACCACGGCGGGACCACCTGGCCCGACCCGCGCCCAAACATGCCGCGGGTTGACGCGGCGTGGACTCAACCCGACCCAGCGCGCGTAATACTAGCTCCCGATCGAGAACAATCTCACTAATCACGTTTGAAAACCTGGCGGTCTTCTTAGCTCAACTACCCCTTTCATTCCACGCTACTAGGGACTATCCCAAACATAACTCACGTGCGCTATGCACTTCCATGAGATCAAACATAATACTACACCTTTACACGAGATGGCCTTACCTAAGGTTTTTACGTAAACATTCTAAAGCTCACACTTTCTATCCCCCAAAATCTTACTCGGTTAACCCACCATGATTTCTAATCACAACTAACACAAAGCACTTAAGGTATACCCGCTTATCACATAAACAAAACTCTAGAGGTTAAAGATATATCTATATCTCTTGCTCCCTTAGTCGTTCTAATCAAACGCCCGTGAAGCGCAGCTAAGGAAAATGACGAACTACCCACCAATCACGAAGGCTAAGTCCTCCTGAGGACACTCTCTCGACACGTGGCCACGGCGGTAGCGCAGTACAACAAGTACCAACTAAAAGCGACATTCCGGGATGGCGTGCATCGTAATGAGCAGGAAGCCACAGAGTTACGACCCGACTCCTACGCCCCGAGCGTCACGAAATGCGCGGAAGACCACTCTGCCTGGCGGAGGTGCATATCTGTCTCTTTGGTGGCGACTCGCCTCGAAAGTTACTAAAGGACCTTCTGCTCGGCCTCTTACGGTGCCGCCCGTTAACTGCCGATCTCTACGTCGGCTGCTGCGCATAAGCGCATACGAGGCCATGCTCGGCCTAATCGAAGAATTACTCTTGCACAACCTCTTTTAGATAGTCCTCAAGACTCGCGGTACATCGGTATACTCTCGGTAGCCAAATCTATAGCTAATGCGAGGTTGCCTCTTTGCAATCTATATTCGCGTTCGGTCGTGGGCGAAGGTTGAATATCATGGTCGCGATGAGGCTGCTGCCGCCGTGCTAAACTTCTTTGGGGCTAGTGGCGTCGCAGAACTCCCGAATGAAGCACCACCCAAGGTGATAGTGGGCTGTGCCTCGTAACCCTCTGTACTCTACTCGCGGCTCGCCATTTGCCTTGCCTCTGGGCGGGTTGCCTGCGGAGGCATAGCGATAAGGAAAGAATTTCGTCGGAGGGTCAACTTACAACACGACTCAGGCACGATCTCGAGTGAGAAGAATAGAAACCAATCCTAAATATCCTATAGCCTCACGATTATTGGTGTGGTGCACAACACACCGATAATCAAGACTCTCTTGGATACGATGCGAGACACTTTCAGAGATTAAGCGCTCGATACCACTTTTGTCACGACCGAACGGGCGTGGTAGTGCCTACCGGGCACCCAGTAGACATACATCAGTAATCGTGAACATAAAGACAATACATGAAACCGATGTAATAAAGCGGTGAAATAAGAAAGGCGGTAACCAAAAGCGGTTACGCCCGGTATATATATAAATAGCAACTTTTTCAACATGAGCAGTTTAATCCTTTTTACAAACCACGCTTGCAGCGGTACTACGGACCTCTAAGAATGATCGACAACAATGGCGGGACGGGGCCGCCAAACCACGAATGTAAACACTTACTACGACGGGGACTATACCACTGATAAGCCTCGGAGAAGCGGAGCTTCCCAACGCTGAAGCGTGACCACGAGCTAGGATCAACGGCGGTGTACCTCGACTGCGGCATGAACGGCCCAAGGAGGTCGATGCACAGTGCAGAGTATGTGGCGAAAATACATCTTGTAAATGAAATCATAGCGATCATATAAAGCGGGAGACATGTATGATAACCAAACTCTGATTTACAACAAAGCGATCATGTCAAGTCGAGGACTCGCGCCTCGAGTCATCACTCAAGTATAACAATGGGTATCGGGCCCACATCAATCATGCGTGGGATACCTTCGCCATTCTTGTGATCTATGATATAAAGCACGAGAACACACGAACACGAGGTCCCACTGTGTCATAATAAAGCATGCGGGGTAAATGCGAAGGCATAGCCGGCTACTAAAAACCCACAGTACCAGCAAGGTCATGGGCGTATCATAAGATCTGTCTAGGCGTCACATGATCAAAGGCGGCCACGCGCATGATATCGATGTCGCGTCTAACCACTGGAACTCCGCGACTCGCGTAGGCCAATCTCATCGGCCCGCGTGAGGCATTCCGCGTCGGTAGCTACTCCGGCGTCGTCACGGACGCGATCCGCGTGGCCACGGACGCGCATGCCCGTAAAGGCGTCACTAACACGGAACTCGTAGTTCCGCGTGACCGGGACTGCGTGAGGTATTCTCGAATCATAGGTCCATCGACGCTGAGTCTACCCGCGTCGGAGGCGACTTAACCGGAATCATCTCGAGATGAATGCCACAATACTATCATAACGATCGATAGTTAATAAGCACAATCGAGAAACCGCCACACAAACATCACAAGATACTAACACACGTAGCGTCCCAACACGTTTACTTATCAACGCAATCAAGAAAGTATTACAAGGCTATCACAAACCAATACAATCAAGTTGTTCACACAAGGTACCTTCTACTATATGATTAACAAAATCGGGTTTTATCCCCAAAGTACTTCATACATCAACTCTTTAAAAGATCGTTACTTTACAATGTCACACAATACGTAGTATAAAATAGAGTGACTATCCTTTTAAAGTAAATCAATTACTTCTCTTTGTAAAATCAAGTAGCAACATTCTTTTCCAATGATCAAGTTTGCCTAATTTCCAATGTTCAAGTTTCTCATTTTAGAAAGGTTTCGTAGTTCATAGTCTTATTCATTTGAGAATATAATTCTCCTTAAAACTATCTGAGAAACATAAGTCTTATATGTGAGTAGGATATTCTTGTTTATAACAATCTTATTACAATGACCATGATCTAGGAAATATCATTTTGTCTCATCTTAGCTTACATGCGGATGGAAGTTTCTCTTGGTTTTAATAATACTTAATTAGTCAAAACATTTCCTTTTATTAGCATTGCGGTTTGTCGATACACATTCTGATTTCCGAAATCAGTAAAACATTCTTAAGCCGTTATACCTAACTTCCCATAAAGCTAGTATAACTCTTAAGTTTTTCAAAAACCAAGTATTACTTCTCCTTTCAAAATGATTCAAAAATCTTTTGAAATACTTCAAGTTCTTTATTAACACATAACAAGCCAGTTATAGTTCAAATCAGTACCTTTTAAAAACCACATGTATTTTCTTACCAACATAAAGTTGTTATAACCAACTTCCCATAAAGTCGTTATAACACTTTATGTTTTAAACCAATCACATACATTTAGCACATGTACGTCTACCGTACTACATAGTTCACACATATCATGCTAGAAGAGATAGGAAGAGGTTCACATACCTCGCGACGATTATCGACTAATAGCAAAACGCTCCAAGTACCTCAAACCGCCGGCTACTCCCTAAGCCAAGTAGATCGCGCCACGCATAGTACTTCCACCTATAAGGCCACAAGGCGTTTATTAACATAAGGTCTCTTCGTAGAACATTCTACAGAAAATTCGGCCTCCCCATGACAGCGTAAATCTCTCCTCTATCGGTAGGCTACGAAGCCAACGACGGGGTTATACATCTAACCTACTGGTACAATTCTACTCACGGTACTACTTCACAAGTCTCTTGTAATACTGACCTAAGTAATTCTGATTCATAATCTTCTTTAAATTGGGCTTAAGTCGCAAGACATTCGTAAGTATTAATCGGGCTTAAGTCAAAAGACATTGCCAATAACTACGTTCGATTCTATATATAGTATACTTCAACTATATATTCTAACAATATGTAATTTCCAATTACAATAGAGGACAAGATATTTACCTCGATAAGCCCATAATTATCCAAGTATAAAGTCGATCTGGGCAATCGTTTAGCTCGACTCGGCGCTCAACCCGCTCTAAACCACCCTTAGAAGTTCTAACCAACTTACACAATACTCAACGGACTATGGAGATTTTCCTAGGGTTTCGGTTTGGTAGTGACGGTAAGTATAATAGTATTTACGGGCTTTAGTAAAGGTATAACCTTAGAATACAACAAGGTATAAGGCTAAGGTAATTTGGGCATTATAACAATACTTTTGAGAGTATTTCTACCAAGAGGGGGGGGTATTATATGAAAACAAACTAGGCTAGGGGTACCCGCGTACACCTGAGGAGGGGTGGCTACCGCTCGCCTACCCCACTAGGGAAAACTCTCGACGAGGGCCTCGCGAAATGGGGAGGGGGAAGGCTCTCAAGACTTAGGCATTTTTGGATGAAGAAGTCTTCAACCTTAGAGGGGTATTTATAGGTCAAGTGAAGGCCAACCAATGGCCAAGATCTTGCCAAGTGCTATGCAAGTGTAGGGCCAAGATCTTGCCAAGTGCACACTAGCCAACTAACACAAAAATATCCTACCAACCGCGACCACAATGGCCAACTTTCGGCCACTACATTTCTGAGTGTCCCAATGAGAGGGTGACAAGTGTAAGCCTCTTGTTGTCCAAAATGTTTCGTCTCTCGGAAAAATCAGCAAAAATAAAAAATGACATATCCGGAAATTCCCTACGAAAATTTGTGAAAGCGTTTAAAAAACGACTCTAAACGGGTGTTGTGCACAAAGTCTAATTCGGCCAAGCCAAATCAAAAAGTTTCAAATTTTCTACGTACGTCCTTACGTACATACTCTGGAAATACGGGGTATAACACCTTGCATAACATAAACCGACCCTTTATGGAGGGGCGCCATATCTTGCCGACCCGATGCGGGCGCGATAAAGTCACATAGTGCGCCCATAAAGGTATCTTGCCCGGCCAATCACGGGGCGCGGTAAGGTCACATAGTGCGCCCATAAAGGTATCTTGCCCGACCCAATCACGGGGCGGTAGGTCACATAGTGCGCCCGTAAGGTATCTTGCCGGCCCGATCACGGGGCGCGGTAAGGTCACATAGTGCGCCCATAAGGTATCGCCGGCCCAATCTGGGGCGCGGTAAGGTCACATAGTCCGCCCGTAAGGTATCGCCGGCCCGATCACGGGGCGCGGTAAGGTCATAGTGTGCCCATAAAGGTATCTTGCCGGCCCGATCACGGGGCGCGGTAAAGTCATATAGTACGCCCATAAAGGTACCTTGCCGGCCCGATCTCGGGGCGGTAAAGTCATATAAAATCAGAATTTAACCGTGCTCGTTACCTCTTACCTTTTAAAATGACTCTTTTTCAAATAATACTTCCAAGATACTAACAACCGTAGTATTAAGTCATATCTACTTTTCAAGACAAGTCACAATACTTTTTAGAAATACATTTCAGGAGAACTTCTAAATCAAGTGACTTCTTTTTTTAAAACCTTAAGCAATTGGTACCTTTAAAATAATTTGCCCTTCTTTATTTCAAATCATTTCTTTGCTTACATTACTGAAGAAAACCATTCTTTTAATCTTCCATAAAGTTGTTATAACCAACTTTCCATAAAGCCGTTATAACTCTTTATGTCTTAGACAAATTCATTCCTTTTATAACCAAGAGACTTATACTTTCAAATCGAATTACATAGCTTTCAAAATACTTCAAGTCTCTTAACTTTTAAGAAAACCAGTTTCTTAACTTAGATTGTCAAGCTTCTTAACTTTAGAAATCAAGTCTTTCCAAATCAAGTATTCTATACTTGTAAATCAATTCATTTCTTCCTTTAAGAATCAAGTCCCATAACTTGAAAAATAAAGTCCCTTAACCTTTTAAAAATTTGAGGTCCATAGTCTTAAAACTTCATACGTAAATTCTTATAAATTAAGTAACATATACTTTGGTGCGTTGTGAATAAGTTATACTTATTTATAACGATCTTAATCAAGTAGCCATGATCTAGAAAATGTAATACAATTTTGTCTTATCTTAGCTTCTATGCAGATGGAGAATTCTACTCATTTTAACTTAATTGATTGTCATTATATTTTCCTTTATTAACTGCAGTGGCTTGTTCGATACTTATTCTCATTTGTGCCGTAACTTAGCCAAGTCAACTTGGCTCCAAAATACCTCCTAACGACTCTTACCAACATCCCCCATAAAACTTGGTAAGAACTTAGGATAACTTAGACATAACCCTTACGTAGAGTAAATCGACATACATACCTCTTAACTTCTAAGAGTAGAAGGAATCATGAAATAATACCACATGTATATTCCATACATAGAATCATGTCAAAAGAAGGAAGAGGTTCACATACCGCTGACGATTATCGACAAATAGCAAAATGCTCCAAAGTACTTCAACCTTGATAGTTATTCCATCCTTCAAGTAGAACACGCTATACTTAGTACTTCCACCTATAATGGCCATAATACGTCCATTAACCTCTAGCTTCAAACGTAGAATATTCTAAGTGCAAAGTCACTAAATTCTACGGAAAATCGGACAAAGACTTCCTTTGTTTCTACATACTTTGCCACCTTTTTCAGGCGAATTCAATAACCAAACATGCCACATTTAAGGCTCAATACAACAACCAATCAAAGGGATTACACGCCTTACAATACGTGTAAAATTCCGCCCCACAATTAATACCAACTAAGTCCTTAATCAAGGCCATTCTCGGCTAACTTATTCAATAACACAAAGTCCTTTCCAATTCTTTTTCAATCCAACTTCTTAGGTCTAACATGTTATATAGTCATAAACAACTTAGCAATTATAACCACCTTAATCAATTCTTTAGATAACATGCGACGACTAAACTAGTAACTAAATTGAATTACAATCTTAAAGGCTAAATCATGCAACTTTTCGGATTCCATCCAAATATTCCATAACACATATCATTCTTCATAATATAATCCACATGATCATTTCTAACTACTACAACATGAAATCTTGAATTTTAATAGCAAGACGGAGATTATTACCTCCTTAAGCTCAAAATGATCCAAAACCCTAAGTCGATCCTTAGCAACTCCAACTCCTTTTCTTGACGTTCCAATCCGCTATTTTCAACCCTTAGAAGCTTGTGAAAAACTCCTCTTCTATTTCCAACTTCAAAGTTGAAGAACACCTTGGGTTTTCGCCTTGCGACTAACGTAAAAATGCGGTTTTTCCGGGATCTTTCTATTGAGATATCCTTACAATACCCTTAGGGACCTTGGGTTAAAGTCTTGTGAATTAAGAACCAAAATTACAAAAAAATTTGTGTGGGATTTTGACCAAACCCGTGAGCTCCCTCTTGGAGAACAAAATGTGTAAAAAAAATTCTAAGTGTTAAAGAACTAGTCTTGCACTAGATGGGTATATATAAAACAATGGAGGGTCAAGATAATCACATATGGGTGGCTAGGATGAAGAGCACTTGGATCATACACAAGTGGCAAGTTGACTTGGTCAATAATATCATGCTAGCAAGACTAATTCATCTTCAATGGTCAATGACCCTTTTACCCTTGCCTTTTCGTCCAAGACCATGTGGGGTGGGTGCCACGTGTCGCCCTCCCATTCGTCCATAAAATTTTGTAACCCTCATGGGCCTCACAAAACGTAAAATTCATCGGGTGGGCCCCACGTGACCAAATTCATAAAAATAAATTTCCAAAATAATAATAAGTTCCATACTCTTCAATTAATGCATTTTGAGAATCTAATTCTCACCAACGAACATTTCTCCTTTCCGACGTTCGGAAGATTTTCCGTCGGAAAAACAATTCTTCCTTTCGTACCCTTTTCAAGTCTTGTGTTCCTTACGTACATTCTCTTAAACATGTCTTGGACTTACGGGGTGTAACATTCTTCCCCCATTAGAAACATTCGTCCTCGAATGTTCTTTCGGAGTCCAATCTAATTAGATAGCGACATAGTCTCCTTTTACTACACCCTTCATACTACATATGCCACCCATGGCCACATAACAATACTTATACTAAGATGTCAACCTTGGCACTCACGAAGCCAACTAGTCCATACTCATAATGACCTCAAAGTCTGTCGTAATCATCTCTACTAGGCCTACTAGGGTTTGACGACTGTATAATCACCGGGCGATTCTCATATACCCGCTCAGCTACCACCCCAACACTCACGGGTGTAGTTACCTCGAAAGGTTCTTATGGATTCAGGCTCTATTCCTTTACACTTGGTTGCTATCCTTCTTATTGGTCGCACTCTTTCCGTACTTCCAACTCATACTAGCATACATACATAACTCCCATACCGATTTTGGCCCCCGATCTTTTGGAGTCACTCTTTTAAACAACATAAGGCCATTTTCGGCTCTCACAACCTGGTTTCGCTGGAACGCGTCCACGAACCCGTAAAACAATTAACTAGACTTGGGCCTTGCACCTTCGTGACCCTGTCACGTAGCGGAACTACTACCAACTGATCCCACTCTATTTCAGGCTATGGGGCGACCCGCAATAGGTCCTCACCCCGTCCCACCGTCGCACTTAACTCTTATTCTTGGTCTATAATAAATCTTTCTACCCGAGAAGACCTTGTACATCTAAGGTCTCAGCGGTCATCAATATTCTTAGGCTCGCAATTTCCATGCTCCAAGCCTACCTTACCAGTCCCCCAGTAAACGGGTACAAAAACTTCTCATAATACCATAATCGTGTCGTCTTGATCACAACAACCATTACTTACTCTATACGGACCTCATCCGTACAATCCTCTTAAGCCTACTACGCAGCTTAATCTATTAACATGACATTCCGTTAAGTTCCTTAACATGGCTTCTTAAGGGTTCACTACCCTATCAGACAGCTCATCCTTTCCCAATTATCTCAAAATAAAACATAAGATCTTGGCGAGAATTCATTAACTGTTCCATACCTTCCCGGTATCTAGTTAGTCTTTACCAACTCCTGGTAATCTAAAATCATTCTAGGCAACACGCGTCTGACCCTCATACATAACTCCGTATAGATGTATGTCACAATACCAACTATACTATAATCATTACCAACCTGGATACGCAATCCACGTAGTCCTTCCTGGGTCACTGCTGCCTTTCTCGTAGCTGCAATCAACATAACTCGTTAGGGAGAGACGACCCTAACAACACAGCTCTATCGCACGATCTCAGAGTGAAGAATGAAACCAATCCTAAATGTCCTGCACCTCACGATTATAGATGTGGTGCACAACACACCGATAATCAAGACTACTAGACACGATGCAGACACTTTCCCGTGACTAAGCGCTCGATACCACTTTTGCCACGACGGGCCGGGCGCGGCGTGCCCTACATGGGCACCCTTTAATCATACAACATAAAAATCTGCGGAAGATAAATAACACTCCATTTTTTTAAAACCAAGGACAAGCCGATAAAGGCCGCCATAACATAAAAATTACCCGAGAGGTCTACAACATTTAACAATATAAAAACTCTGCCACCCATCCACAGATGAATACAGACCTCTAAGATTTGAACAAATACTATGACGGGACAAGGCCCCGCCGTACCCCTGAATATACATAGCCATGACAACTCCGGAACATTGGAGCCATCTCAAATGCTGAACCAGGATCCTAAGCTCGCGGATCCACAACTGTGTACCTAAACCTGCGGACATGAACGCAGCCCCCCGAAGGGGGTCAGTACAACAGGTACCGAATATGGAACGGAAAATAAGGTACAGTAAACAAATCATAACTGTACAAAAGAATGACAGGGGCAAGTATAAAAAGGGTACATACCAGATCCTACCGTGTCATTACCATCTCGTGAACTTAATCGTACCTTATTATCTTTTCCCATTTTTCAATAAAAGTTATAGTCACTTTCTTACGTACATACTTAGGAAAAATCGTCAAGTTCATTACCATATAACTTACTTACCTTGCATAACATAAACCGACCCTTTATGGAGGGACGCCTATACGATAAAGTCACATAGTCTGCCCATAAAGGTATACTGTCCAGCCCAATCCTGGGATGCGGTAAGGTCACATAGTCTGCCCATAAAGGTATACTGCCCGGCCCAATCCTGGGACGGGGTAAGGTCACATAGTCTGCCCATAAAGGTATCTTGCCACCCGATCACGGGGCGGTAAGGTTACATAGTCTGCCCATAAAGGTATACTGCCCGACCCAATCCTGGGACGCGGTAAAGTCATATAGTCTGCCCATAAAGGTATACTGCCCGGCCCAATCCTGGGACGCGGTAAAGTCATATAAAATCCGGGAATTTAACCCAACGTGCTACGTACCTCTACTCCTTTTAAAAATGACTCTTTTTCAAATAATACTTCCAAGATACTAACAACCGTAGTATCAAGTCATATCTACTTTTCAAGACAAGTCACAATACCTTTTAAAAATACATTTACCGGCTTCTAAATCAAGTGACTTCTTTCTTTAAAACCTTAAGCAATTGGTACCTTTAAAACAATTTGCCCTTCTTTATTTCAAATCATTTCTTTGCTTACATTACTGAAGAAAACCATTCTTTTAATCTTCCATAAAGTTGTTATAACCAACTTCCCATAAAGCCGTTATAACTCTTTATGTGTTAGACAAATTCATTCCTTTTATAACCAAGAGACTTATACTTTCAAATCGAATTACATAGCTTTCAAAATACTTCAAGTCTCTTAACTTTTAAGAAAACCAGTTTCTTAACTTAGATTGTCAAGCTTCTTAACTTTAGAAATCAAGTCTTTCCAAATCAAATATTCTATACTTGTAAATCAATTCATTTCTTTCTTTAAGAATCAAGTCCCATAACTTGAAAAATAAAGTCCCTTAACCTTTTAAAAATTTGAGGTCCATAGTCTTAAAACTTCATACGTAAATTCTTATAAATTAAGTAACATATACTTTGGTGCGTTGTGAATAAGTTATACTTATTTATAACGATCTTAATCAAGTAGCCATGATCTAGAAAATGTAATACAATTTTGTCTTATCTTAGCTTCTATGCAGATGGAGAATTCTATTCATTTTAACTTAATTGATTGTCATTACATTTTCCTTTATTAACGCTGCAGTGGCTTGTTCGATACTTATTCTCATTTGTGTCGTAACTTAGCCAAGTCAACTTGGCTCCAAAATACCTCCTAACGACTCTTACCAACATCCCCCATATGACTTGGTAAGAACTTAGGATAACTTAGACATAACCCTTACGTAGAGTAAATCGACATACATACCTCTTAACTTCTAAGAGTAGAAGGAATCATGAAATAATACCACATGTATATTCCATACATAGAATCATGTCAAAAGAAGGAAGAGGTTCACATACCTCGCGACGATTATCGACAATTAGCAAAATGCTCCAAAGTACTTCAACCTTGATAGTTATTCCATCCTTCAAGTAGAACACACTATACTTAGTACTTCCACCTATAATCGCCATAATACGTCCATTAACCTCTAGCTTCAAACGTAGAATATTCTAAGTGCAAAGTCACTAAATTCTACGGAAAATCGGACAGCACTTCCTTTGTTTCTACATACTTTGCCACCTTTTTCAAGGCCGAATTCAATAACCAAACACACCACATTTAAGGCTCAATACAACAACCAATCAAATGGGATTACACGCCTTACAATACGTGTAAAATTCCGCCCCACAATTAATACCAACTAAGTCCTTAATCAAGGCCATTCTCGGCTAACTTATTCAATAACACAAAGTCCTTTCCAATTCTTTTTCTATCCAACTTCTTAGGTATAACATGTTATATAGTCATAAACAACTTAGCAATTATAACCACCTTAATCAATTCTTTAGATAACATGCGATGACTAAACTAGTAACTAAATTGAATTACAATCTTAAAGGCTAAATCATGCAACTTTTCGGATTCCATCCAAATATTCCATAACATATATCATTCTTCATAATACAATCCACATGATCATTTCTAACTACTACAACATGAAATCTTGAATTTTAATAGCAAGACGGAGATTATTACCTCCTTAAGCTCAAAATGATCCAAAATCCTAAGTCGATCCTTAGCAACACCAACTCCTTTTCTTGACATTCCAATCCGCTATTTGCAACCCTTAGAAGATTGTGAAAAACTCCTCTTCTATTTCCAACTTCAAAGTTGAAGAACACCTTGGGTTTTCGCCTTGCGACTAACGTAAAAATGCGGTTTTTCCGGGATCTTTCTATTGAGATATCCTTACAATACCCTTAGTGACCTTGGGTTAAAGTCTTGTGAATTAAGAACCAAAATTACAAAAAAAATGTGTGGGATTTTGACCAAATCCGTGTGCTCCCTCTTGGAGAACAAAATGTGTAAAAAAAATTCTAAGTGTTAAAGAACTATTCTTGCACTAGATGGGTATATATAAAACAATGAGGGTCAAGATAATCACATATGGGTGGCTAGGATGAAGAGCACTTGGATCATACACAAGTGGCAAGTTGACTTGGTCAATAATATCATGCTAGCAAGACTAATTCATCTTCAATGGTCAATGACCCTTTTACCCTTGCCTTTTCGTCCAAGACCATGGGGGGTGCCACGTGTCGCCCTCCCATTCGTCCATAAAATTATGTAACCCTCGTGAGCCTCACAAAACGTAAAATTCCTCGGGTGGGCCCCACGTGACCCAATCCGTAAAAATAAATTTCCAAAATGATAATAAGTTCCATACTCTTCAATTAATGCATTTTGAGAATCTAATTCTCACCAACGAACATTTCTCCTTTCCGACGTTCGGAAAATTTTCCGTCGGAAAAACAATTCTTCCTTTCGTACCCTTTTCAAGTCTTGTGTTCCTTACGTACATTCTCTTAAACATGTCCTGGACTTACGGGGTGTAACAAGAAGTTTCTCTCACTAAGGAAAACGCTATCAACGTTTTCTCCTTGGTTGCTCTTTCGGTTTTGTCCGTCTCCCTCATTGTCTCTTCACTAATCGAAGCTTAATGTTCATAACATGAAAAGGACTAAGCGTTATACTCGCTCTAGCAATGATTCCGAAGGTTCAGGAGGATCTACGAAGTCTATATCCAAGAAAAAGAAAAATAACGGTGGAAGTCCAACCATAGTTGAAGAAAACTTAATCTCGACAATTTCAGACCCCACGGTGATGGTTCATGTTAAGCCAGATTTGCGCATCCCACTTGAGCATGTGGTCGATGATTTCACTCTACAAAGGATACATAAATGGGGAAAAAGTATAGAAATCGAGAGCTTGGATATAAGTGAGTTCGAAGGTGGAAAGAATCATGTTCCGGCAGTCACCAATCCGGAAATGATTCCTCCTACTACTCCAGAAGTAACTACAATAGAGGACTCTAAAAAGGTCCACGAGCCTATTGGAAAAGACCCTCCCGAAACTCTCGACAATGGTAATAAAATTTGGCTAGCCAATGTCACTTCTTTCTCTCCTAGGGATGACGTTTCTATCACGGGTTATGTGGTTAACTCCGGGACCATAACGGAAGAGCAAGGCAATCACGACACTAATTTGATCTCGGCACAACATGGAAACTTACTCAGGCAAGCCGGAAAAGTTATAGAACCAAGGCCAAGAATCGCAATCGACAATAATGTGCATGATGGTATCCTCGGGTCAAACCGGGTCAGGATACGGGTCAGATGGCTATGGCGAGTCAGGCAGGAGTCCATGGGTCTAAGAATAATATCGGTATGCCTGGATCAATGCAAGTTGGGAGTAACGAAGAGCCATCTACCCCCAAGGTGCCTAGCTTCTCTCAAAACATTAATATTACGGGAACCAAATGGTCTCACTTTAATGCCGCGGGAACCAAAGAGACACCTCACTTAATGGCGCAACATCTGAATTCATTAAGTGTTACAAATGAGTCCTTTCCTACCTTAGCCAGCTTGCTTAACGGAATCCAACACAAAAATCTCAATAGCCCTTTTGCCTTTACTTCTTCCTTGGGTATGGGAAACTTTAACATCAATCCTCTTCTCTCATCAACTACCTCTTCAATGCTCCCTGAAAACCAAGATAACACACCCCTTCTTTCCACCATACCATCAATAACTCCCGGAATTCATGACAAATTCCCTACTCTTCCAAATGGCACACGCATCATCTCTCCTAAAGTGGGGCCAAGCTCTACAACCTCTAACCACCACCCTCAATCTACACTTCACGAGAAATCTACTGAACACTTGCCCACAAATGAATCTATCAACCAACATAAAACCCCACCCGTCGATCCAACAAATAATGAGTTACCCCCGAATCAACGCAAAGGTTCTAATGTGCCTAAGAAGACTTATGCGGGAGTTTACGCGGGTACCAGACTTGAAGCTAAGGGTATGAAACTACAATTTATTGAACAACAAGGAGAAGATGTAGAAATTGAAGCTTCGGATGAAGTTTCCTTCATTGAAACATGGGGATATTGCCTAATAGGGTGCTTCACGGGTCCTTTCCCAGGAAGAGAGGCATTGGATTCTATTGTGAAGGGTTGGGGAGTAAAATGTCGTATCATCCCGTATGGTAAAGGATGGACAATTTTCAAATTCATAACGGAAGAAGATCGCACAAATGTCCTTCATGGAGGTCCTTATATGGTCTTCGGTAAAACTATGATGCTAAAGCCTATTAACAAGGGAGTTTTATTGACGGATGACTTATTCATGGACATTCCAATTTGGGTCACTTTCCATGACATCCCCCTCTTTATTTGGAATGAAACAGGACTTAGCAAGATTGCTTCACGTGTGGGGAAGCCTCTATACACGGATCAATATACTAAGGAGAGGTCAAAAATGAATTATGCAAGAGTCTTAGTGGAAGTAGATGCTAGCAAAGCACCGGTTATGGAATTTGGTGTCAAACGTTCCGACAATAGAAGGTATACTCAAAAGGTGTACTATGAGAACTATCCGGATTTTTGCTATCGTTATGCATCCTTTGGGCACAACCATTTGAAGTGTAGAAAATTGATGCAAGATACCAACACTCAAGAAGCTCAAAATATCTGTAAAACATTGGTTCCTCCTAAGAATGACGGAGTTTCTACTTGCTCGGGGGCTGATATTGATACGGGCAAAGCTAACCCTCCTTGCACTGATCCGTCACTTACTCATCATCCCGTAGATACTGAGAACTTGATGGATATAGATAATAGTGAGCAATTACCACCTCATATACCCGGAAGTGTGGGGGAAGCTCTGAACTTTGTAATTCCTCCGGTTGTGGTTCAGTCTAGCTCATCGAGTTTACGGGTTGCACAAGAGGGGTCCTCAAGCCATCACCCCCATGCTGGCCTTGCGCACTATGATAGGATGAATTCTGAGACAAGACACACCGATTCTAGAGCAACAGTGGACCCGCAAACTTCACTAGATGGGGTAGGCCACAAGAGTACTACGAAAGATTCTAGACATGCATTACGGTGCATAAACTTTGAACGCGGGGATCATAGCCTAGCTGGGACACCTGCCTTAACTACCAATAACAAGGATGAGGGATGGAAACAAGTAATTTCAAAGAAAAATGCGCCAAAAGGTAGTAGTTTGGCAAAGACAGCGAAGCGCGGAGGTGCTAACATAACCTCCTTTGTTTCCTAATGAAAGTTCTTTGTTGGAATGTCCGGGGTCTTTGCGGACAAAGGGAAAGGGCAGCCACGCAAACTCTTTTGAGTAGGCTCACAAAACAACATGATGCAGCAATTGTTTGTCTAATTGAAACTAAATTCTCTCGAGCACGGATTGACTCTTTTAAATCTCAAAGATTCCTTGCTTGGATCCCTCCAGAGTTAGTTGTGAAGTGCTTGGAATGGACTCTTAACATATCCATGTGCATGCAAGATGTAAAACAATACAAGTGTCCTTCCTAGCTACATTTGTGTACCCGGTTTATAGCATCCCGGAAAGAAGGAAACTTTGGCATCACCTTACCTATTTGGGCACCGGCATTGTCAAGCCTTGGATGATTATTGGAGATTACAACACCTATTTCTACCCACATGATAAGGCGGGTGTTCCCCCTCTCACGCCTTATGCAATTAGAGATCTTGGAGACTTCAGGAATGCCCGCAGACTAGAAGACACCCCTTCTTCCGGTTCCTTCTACACCTGAACGAATGGCTCGATATGGTCTAAACTTGATAGAGTAATGATGAATCAACATTGGAGTGATTTGAATCTTGAGTGCAAAACCAACTTTCTGCCTATGGAACCAGTCTCGGATCATTGCCCCGTGGTTGCTTCGGTAATTGCATCCTCTAGTATTGGAAAACGACCTTTCAAGTTCATGAACATGTGGCTCTCCCATCCCGCATTTGAGAACATACTTACTTCATGTTGGAGGCAGCACATATTTGGATCGGCCCAATTCAGATTAGCCACAAAATTAAAATCTTTGAAAAAGCCATTGCGAGAATTGAATGCAAGGGATTTTGGAAGCATAGAACAAAGAGCATTTGCGGCAAACATAGAGTTCAAGAAGGCTATCAATGCACATATGGAGGATCCCTTGGATGATGAACTAAGAGACAATGTTAAGTCCTTAAGAGCTAAAGCAAACCTCTTACTTGAAGCAGAAAGACACTTCATAAGGCAAAAATCGAGGCAAAAACACTTGATTGGGAGTGATAGATGTTCCAAATACTTTCACAGCTTGATCAAGAGGAGTATCGTCAGAAATTCAATCAATTACCTTGTCAAGGACAATGGAACTAGCACAACATCTCCCGAGGAAGTAAGAGACATGCTTGTAGAGTTTTACAAAGATCTTTTAGGCACATCCCGGCCCTCAACAAACATTGACCCCGCGGTATTGGATTGCGGCCCAAAGCTAGGAGAGGAAGACGGAATACACCTTCTACATTTCATCTCCCCTAAGGAGATTTGGGAGGCTCTTTCAGATATAGGCAATGACAAGGCACCCGGTCCGGATGGTTTCTCAGCCTCATTCTTCAAAAAAAGATGGAGAAATGTAGGACAAGATGTAGTAAGAAGTGTACAAGAATTCTTCTCACCCGGAGTTCTTTTGAAGCAAGTGAATCATACCATACTTACCCTCCTGCCCAAGACTGATCGGGATCCCAAGGTAAATTACTTTAGGCCTATCGGATTGACCAATGTGGTCTACAAGATCATAACAAAGATTTTAGCTAATCGGATGGCAAAAGTTCTTCCTACACTTATTGATAAATGCCAAGGAGCTTTTGTGAAAGAAAGGAATATGGTGGACAATATCTTCATTGCCCAAGAACTTGTGAGAGGTTATAATAGAGCTAGGGTCTCACCAAGGTGTATGCTTATGGTAGATCTTTGGAAAGCATTTGACATGGTCTCCTGGAATTTACTTGAATCAGTGCTAAGAGGTCTCAAGTTTCCGGACAGATTTGTAAGATGGATTATGGAATGCGTATGTTCAACCTCTTTCTCTCTTTCCATCAATGGAGAGTTACATGGGCATTTTGCGGGTAAACGAGGCTTAAGGCAAGGTGATCCTATATCCCCTATGCTCTTTATCCTTTGCATTGAGTACCTTTCAAGGATGTTAAAGCTAAGGACCTCGGACAAAGTTTTTTCTTATCACCCGAAGTGCAAAAGACTAGGCATCTCTCACCTTGCCTTTGCGGATGATCTCATGCTCTTCGCCAAAGGGGATGTGCCTTCGGTAAATGTTCTTATGGAGTGTCTTGAAGATTTAGAGGCAGCTTCCGGGCTTACACATAACCCGTCAAAGTCATCCATCTACATTGCGGGTGTGCAAGGTTCAATCCGGGACTTGATCATGGCAAGAGCTGGTTTCTAATTAGGAGTTTTTCCCGTACGGTACTTGGGGATCCCTTTGTCCCCAATTTCTATCTCGGTTGATCAGTTTACCCCATTCACTAGTGCAATCTCGGAATACATTCAGAAATGGGGGCATCATTCACTATCTTATGCTGGAAAACTAGAACTAATCAGATCGGTTATTCAAGGTGTTGAGAGCTTTTGGTTTCGGGCGCTTCCTATTCCTTCTTCAGTTCTCAACAAGGTATGGTCAGCATGTATTCAGTTCTTATGGGGTGGTAAGCCACCAAGAGTCGCTTGGGATGTCATTTGTGTGCCTCAATCCGAAGGAGGCTTGGGTCTTATGAACATCAAAGAATGGAACCATGCCTTACTCTCCCGGACCGTCTGGCAAACTCACACTAAGGCGGATACCTTATGGGTCCAATGGATTAATAGCTACTACTTGAGAGGCCAATCCTTTTGGGATTATGAGGTACGGGCTAGGGATTCCCCCTTATTCAAAAACGTTTGTAGCATTCGTGACACGTTCATTTCCATCTTCGGTAGTCAAGGAAATGCAATTGTCGTCTTGGAAAAGTGTTGCACTAATGGAAGATTTGATTCTAGTCTTGTGTATGAGGTCTTGCGCACACCGCGGGATAAAAGGCTTTGGATGTCTCAAATTTGGAAAGGCTTCATTCCTCCGAAATTCTCATTCACTGTATGGCTCGCTTGTAGGAAGAGCCTAGTTACTAAAGACACTTTCTCCTACCTAAACTTGGAGGATAGGACTTGCGGGTTCTGCAAGAGGGCAAATGAGACAAGGGCTCACCTCTTCTTTTCTTGCACCTACACCCACTTGATTTGGAAGCACACAAAGGAATGGTTGGGTATTAAAAGAGAAATGACAACTATTGAAAGCGCACTCAAATGGATCAAGAAAGAGCACCGCGGGACAAGCATCCAATCTAAAGCCATCTTACTTGCCTTTTGCATAGTGGTATATGAGATTTGGAGGACAAGAAACGAATTACTATTCGAGGACAGAAGTATCACGACAGAGGAGGTTGTTGCAAAAATCAAAACAACAACTTATAGAGTTCTTTATGACTTAATCCCTTATTGTAACGTCACCCAAGGGTGAACGTCCCATTCCCTCTCTCTTTCATTTCTTGTTTATGCTTACGTTGAGGATTGAGAACCCTCAATGACTGATTGTAGCTCCCAGTTCTTCCTTTTTCAAGTAATAATATTTGCATTTACCTAAAAAAAAAGTATACTTTTAAAATCAAGTTACTATCACCTCATGTACCACATGAAATCTAGATTCATTTAAAACATGTACGTCCATCGTACACTCATTTTATAAAGTTCATGCTCAAAGAAGAAAGGAAGAGTCACATACCGGTTGTCGTCTGTATCAACTCGATAATCTAAATCCGTCTCGCTCCTCTGGATAACATTATGGAAACATTTGCATAGTGATAACCGATCCAAATTGCCAAATTAATTCATTTTATGAGTCGTTAGTAGGTTATATATTAATAATGATCTTATCTAATCAGTTGTGAACCTAGAAAATGTAAAACGAACTAGTTATATCTTAGTTTCTATGCAGATGAAAGTCTAATCATTTTAATATAATTTATTGTCGATACATTTTTCATTTAACGCTACAATGGCTTGTTCGATACCTTTTCTAATTAGTGTTGTAACTTAGCAAGATCAACTCGACTCTAATGCTTACTAAAAACTCTTACCAACATCTCCCAAAAGACTTGGTAAGGACTAGGAATAATTTAGACATGCCTTTAGCATAGAATCAATAACATGAATACTCCTTAACTTCTAAGAGTAGAATAACTTTTGAAACAATACCACAGTTATGGCTCATACGTAGAACATGCCAAAAGAGAGAAGGAAGAGGTTCACATACCGTATTGACGATTAACCAACACGACAAGTAGAATACGTCCCAATTAGGTACTTCAACCTATAACCACAATAACACGTCTATCAACTTCATGAATACTTAGTATAAGACATATACCAAGTAATGGCTCTCTTTTCTTATAAAATATGGGCAGCACTTCCCCTATTTATACGTATTTTTCCACTTTTTAATAAGGTCAATTTCATCAATAACCAAGTACCAATCAAGCACATAACCAAAACAGAAACCAAGGTGATTCACACACCTATTTCTCACGTAAATCAGCTTCTTATTCCATGTTAAAAACATTCCATAAAAATAGTCCACAATCCAACAACAACAAGGGTAAAATGTGAGGCCTTTCAACACTCTTCTACACCCTTATTTCTTTAGGACTTTCATTAGCATTTACTCATTTAAAAATGCATATTGGTGGCTGAATTTTCATAATTTCGTCCCTAAAACAACACCACAACGTCTCACAGTTTTATACAGTTTTCGGCCAACTACTACAACCAAAGCCATTTCCATAACTTCTTATAATCCAATTTACATTCCAACACTTACATATAATATACTTGTAATAACAATATTTCCTTCATTTTAACATACAACAAGTGACGATAATAACAATAATAACGAACGAATCCAATTATAGAACAACTGTCCAAGATTCGGCCAACACCTAAATATAGTCTCATGCATTTCTTATTATCCATTTCACTTAATACATGTTCATCCCTTAACTATAACATCATGTAATATTCAATTACTTTAAAAGAAGAAGAACTCTTACCTCAATTTTTCCCAAAACAGTCCACTTAGATTTGGCCCACAGTTTTGTCTTAGCTCCACTTATTCAAGTTTAAATCACACACATGTATCCACTACAATATTGTAACCATCTTGCCTTCTTGTTTTACTTCCAAAAAGTTCATAAACAAGCTTAGGTTTCTTGGACAAAATTTGTCCAAAACCGTGACCACCATTAGGAGTATTAACCTTGGCTTAGAACTTAGGTAGAGGGCTTAATCTTGGAAAATAACTAAACTCTGTTCTTCACTTTACTAGGGAATTTCGAAATCTTGAAGGTGAATGAAGGGAGAAGAGAGGTTGAAGATGAAGATATTATTGTGCGCTAAAGTCTTGCAAAGCTTATCTATATAGTTGGTGCTTGTAGCACAAGTGGAGGGGGACCCACTTGTCTTCACAATACATAAAATATCTCCCACACTTAGTCATTTCTCAATATTTTAGATGGACACACTCCATAATACCAAGACTTAATTAATCCACACTTAGCCAAATCTTACTATTTTCGATGGACACCCCCCCAAAATTGTGAAATTTTCAATTGTCTCATATTCTTAATCCCAAGATTTAATTAGACAATCCTAAGTACATAACTCCATTTGGAAAGAATTCAACCGTTAATATAATTTCCTTCGTCACATTTTTTTTATCCAAATTTTTTCCATATCCGAAAATGTAAATATACTTTCCTTCCAACCATCACATCTTATTTCTTTACATACGTTCTCACTTATATGCCCTGGAACTACGGGGTGTAACATTTTCCCCCCATTAGAAACATTCATGCTCGAATGTTCATCGAAGGTCTCAAGCTATACAAATTTCGGCATAGTCTCCTTTAACTATACCTATCAACCAATACTCGTTAGTGTCGCAAGCGTTCAGACAAGCCAGACTGCAGATTCTGCGACTTTCTGAAGTTTTAGCACCACGGTCCTGTCCTTTGGCACATCGGCGCTGTGCCTGAAATTCACAGCACGCATTTTTCACTTAATCTCTTCTTTTTTCTACAAGTTCCAACAATACTCAGCAACTCATAGATGCCACACCGGGCCACAATATAACACATAGTCTCTTTCACCAACAACAATCATAAGTGGTTTATACTCAAACCAAGGAATCATCACCACTAATATACTCTACATATACTATGTACTTTAGCCAAGATCACACATAAAATACTTCAATGTTGAAGGCCTTGTCTATCTAAGGTCTCAACGATTATCCAATACTCTAAGACCCTCAAATATTTCATGTCCCAAACTTACATTATATCTCCCCGTATACGGGCAAGATAGCTTCTCAATATCTCAAAATCATGTTATCTTAATCACAACAAACCTATTTACTCCATACCAATATTATTCGTGTATCTCACTTAAGCAACAACATAGCTTAATCTAACAACATGGTATGCATTTAAGTCAATTAAACATGATCCTTTAAGGGTTCATCACCCTCTCAGACAACTCATCACCTCTTAATTATTCCAAATTAGCACATATATAACCTTGATGTGGATTCATTAAATTGTTTCATACCTTCCAAGCCATTATCAAAGCTTAAACAACTCATGATAACCCACCATCACATTAGGCAAAACACACATGGCCCTAATAAATATGTTCGTATAGATGTACATCATTATCACGCCAACTATACAATAATTTTACCAGCCTGTATACCAAGTCCATATATTCCCCTTCTGGGCCGCTGTCGCATTCTCATAGCTGCAACCACAATAATACGTTAGGGAGGGACTACCCTAACAACATAGCTCTATCGCACGATCTTAGAGTAAGAAGAATAGAAACCAATCCTAAATGTAATATAGACTCTTGTTTATGCGTGTGGTGCACAACACACCGATAACCAAGACTCTACTGCACACGGTCTGTAGACATTCCGAGGACTAACTGCTCTAATACTACTCTGTCATGACCCGAATCCCGGGCCCGCGACTGGTGCCCTATCTGAGCACCCTTATACCCACACATCACATATAATCAGGGGAAGCTCTAAGAAAACTCATGTTATAAAAATAGGCAAGTCGACAAGGCTGCCACTGTATATAGATATAACCAAAACTAGTACAACTCACATATGTCCAAATACATATACAACTCACACCTGTCTACAAGACCTCTAAGTGGTTGATAAAGACATGTTGTCACGACCCGACTCCGGGGCCGCGACTAGTGCCCTACCTGGGCACCCCGTTCAGGTATACATCAGAGAATAGCAGCGGAACATACACAACATAAACACATGTGTAAACAATAAACATCACAGGCTAGCCGATAAGGCCGTCTTCCATAATATAAACATAATCAAAAGTACAACTGTACAACTCAGTTCTTACAGCCCAACCACATATGTGAATACAGACCTCTAGGAATAACAACTGTGGCGGGACAGGGCCCCACCATACCCCTGAATGTACATAAATCTACAACATCAGGGAAAGACTGTACCAAAAGAGACAAGCCTCCGGAGAAATGGAGCTTCTGACGTCTGATAAGTGATCCTAAAAATGCGGATCCACCACCTTCTTACCCTTTCCTGCGGCATGAACGCGGCCAGAAGAAGTCGATACAATATGTACTAAGTATGTAAATCGGAAAATATCAGAATTACATCATAAGTTTAAAACAAAGCCGGAGTCATGTATGATAATAAAATTACAGTACACAGTGCCTTACTAACAATGAGAGTAAATAAGAGTATACTTACAACATAAAAATAGAAGACTCACGCTCAAATCATGGGTAGCAAATCCATGGAAACAGTTGGTATAGCGTCTTGGGGGTTTACCCCTCACTTATACTCTTACCCTGAGGCAGGTGGTATAACGTCTTGGGGGTTTACCCCTCATTTATACTCTTATCCTGGAGAAGGTGGTAAAGCAGGTGGTATAACGTCTTGGGGGTTTATCCCTCATTTATACTCTTACCCTGGAGAAGGTGGTATAATGTCTTGGGGGTTTACCCCTCATTTATACTCTTACCCCATCTCAACCAGCCGTCACACAATAAATAAGCAAGTTAAGAATTCCCCCTAACTTCTTATTAGTCTTATTCATATACACTCTCATATTAGTTTACTCAAGGCACTAACATATCTTTTATGAAAAATCGGGAATTTAACCCAAGTACTACATACTTCTACTCTTTAAAACAAATGACTCACTTTAGTATAAAACTTCCAAGATACTATTAACCGTAGTATCAAGTCAAAATTACTTTTCAAGACCAGTCACAATACCCTTTAGAAATAAAGTTAGGTTTCTAAATCGAGTGACTCCTTTTCTTATAAAACCTTAGGCAATTGATGCTTTAAAATCAAATCGCCTTTTCATTAAATCAAGTCATTTATCTTTCCATAAAACAAATATAACCAACTTCCCATAAAGTCGTTATATTCACTTTATACATTAGCAAAATACAATTTCCTATCCAAGGGACTTATACGTTTAAAACGGAACAAGTATCACATACTTCAAAACTCTTCAAGTCCCTTAACTTTAATAAAACATTAGACATCCTTAATACTTTCAAAGAAGTGAGTTAATCTCCTAACTCACCCGACTTGGCTATTCATAAAACTAGTAAATGATATCAAGGTCTTGTACGTCTACCGTACTATATACGTACAACTAGTCATGCTCAAAAGATATGAAAAGTTCTACATACCTTTTCGGGTCAAACCACTTGCCAAGTACAATATCCCGCCCGTAGTATGTCAACCTATAATATCCACAATACGTCTATTAACGCCTTACTTCAAACGTAGAATATTATAAGTGTCAAGGTCACTAAATTCTACGGAAAATCGGACAACATCTCCTTTGTTTCTACTTACTTTGCCACCTTTTTCAAGGCCGAATAAAATAACCAAACACGCCACATTTAAGGCCCAATCAATGCAATCAACAATAGGGGATTACACGCCTACTAGACGTGTAAAATTCCGCCCCACAAACGATATCAAAATTAATACAACTTACTAGGCCAATTCGGCTAACTTGAAGTACTAAAACATCAACTCTTATCCAATTTCCATTTCAATCCAAGTTATTAGCCTAACATGATATCAAGTCGCAATCGATTATAACTACTATAATCTTCAAGTAAGTAACATGCGACGATTTCTAATAAACGACCAATTAGTAATCCAACTTCAAGTGGCTAATATAACCTTTCAGATTTAAGCTACAATCAATCCATAATACTTATAAACTTCAACACATAAACTTCATGCTAGCAACATGTAAAGCTAACAACAATATAAATAATCTTGTAACACTTTTAAGAGACCATGTCCTGTCTCTCTGGCTGTACCTCTGACAGGCTCCCCATCGATCTACGACTCAAGGCATCAGCAACTACGTTGGCTTTCCCCGGATGGTATAGTATATCAACATCATAATCTTTCAGCAACTCTAACCACCGTCTATGTCGCTAATTCAGCTCCCTCTGCCTGAAGATATACTGGAGGCTCTTGTGGTCTGTATAAATATCCACATGAACCCCATACAAATAATGTCTCCAAATCTTCAAGGCATGAATAACTGCGGCCAACTCTAAGTCGTGGGTAGGGTAATTGCTCTCATGCTTAGAATCGCCGGAAGCATAGGCTATAACCTTTCTTCGTCGCATCAAAACACACCTAGCCATATACTCGAGGCATCACAATAGATTACGTGCATCTAACCCTCGTGAAGAGTAAGAACCGAGTGTAGTCAACCTTTCCTTCAAGAATCGAAACCCTTCTCGCAAGCCTCTGTCTCGGAACTTGGCCGCTTCGAGTCACCTAGTCAACGGTCTTGAAATCAAGAAAATCGCTTCCACAAACATACGATAATAACTCGCCGATCTAAGAAATCGCGCACTCGATCGGAGTAGTAGGTCTCGGCCAGACTTAATCGCTTCAATCTTTGCCGTATCCACCAACACCATCGCCCAATAATATGCCCGGGAATGCCAGAGGCCAACCAAAACTCACACTGAGAACTTGGTGAATAATCGCGGTTCGGAGAACCCCAAGTACCGTCGCCAGTGATCGCATGCTCGCTCTGTCGCGAATAAACGAGGATGTCATCAATGAATACTATCACAAAAGTATCCAAAATGGCTTGAACACGGTTCATCAAATCCATAAATACCATTGAGCGTTGGTCAAACCGAAAGACATAACCTGAACTCATAGTGCCCATACCGGTCCCGAATGCGATCTTTGGGATATCGCCTCTCGAACTCGAACGATGATAACTGGACGCAGTCTATCTTGAGAAACACATCGCACCACTCTGGTCAAACAAATCATCAATCACGGGAGGGTACCTATTCTTGATGGTTACCTTATTGATTGCATGTAATCAACACACATACGCAGCGTCCCCATCCTTCTTCTTCACAAACAAACCGCGCTCCCGGGGAGATACACTAGGCCGATAAAGCCTTTCTCCAAAGAAATCTTTCATGGTCCTTCACTCCTCAACTCACCGGTGCCATCCTGTATGGCGGAATGGAAATAAGCGAGTGTCCGCAACGTGTCAATACAAAACTCAATCTCTCGGGAGGATACGGAAGATCGTCGGGAACACGTCCGAAACTCCTAACCATCGGCATCGAAGAACTGCACCTCGGCCTCCGTATCAAATACGAACGGATGATAGATGTACCGCTTCGCACCATCTTCCTAGCCTTGAGGTAAGAAATAAACCTACCTCTACGACGCTGTGTTGCCCTTCCACTTGATAATCGCTCGCCAGCTCGAACCGAACCAACTGTCCCTACGTCAGCGTTGGCATAACAAGAAGCCAACCACCCATACCCATAATGACATCAAAATCGTCATCTCCAACTCTATCAAGTCTGCAAGGTCGGCATTGTAAATAAACATCTGGACAACCTCTATACACCCGCCGGCTAACACCGATCTCCCATTGGCGTAGCTACCTCAAAAGGCTCTATCGACACCAGCTCTATCCCGATTCTACCCGCAATAAGAGGGTACACATAGGACAAGGTAGAACCTGGATCTATCAAAGCATAAACGTCACAGCATGAAATCAATAATGTACCTGTGACGACGTCAGGGGAAGCCTCCTGATCCTGGCGGCTGGATAATGTATATATGCGGTTCTGTGGACCACTGGAACTGGAACCACCACCACGACCTCTGCCACGGCCTGCCGGTCCGTGAGTACCCTGCCCTCCGGGGCGCATAACCACAGAAGGAGAGGAAGACCCGGAATCGATCTGTCCGCTGCCGTACCACCCATGCCGCCTCTGGCGGACAATCTCTCTCAAATGGCCCCGCCATAAGAGTAACAAGCTCGAAGCCTGCGACACTCGCCCGTGAAACCTACGCATCGAGCACACCGAGGTGTGGGTGGTCCCGACGGTGACGGTTCGCCTCCCGAAATCCGAAGTCCCGGAGCTCGACCGCTCTGAATGACTGGTGATCAGACCTCCTGCCAGAAAACCGTGAAGGAGCACTCTGTGCTGGCTGAAAAGTGGACCTAGTCTGCTGCGAAAGTCGCCTCGAAAACTACCGAGACCCCATTCTGGCCTCTTGGTGGCTCGAGTCAATCTGGTCCTCCTCTCTCTATCCTCTATCCCTGCGCATAGGCTGCGTCTGGCGATGTCCATACCGGGCTGAAGAGCCACACCCAAGCATGCAGTAATCATATGAGGTTCTAGCCCCATCACATAACGATGAACTCGGTCCGCCATGTCAGCTACAATGGTGTGCGCATGCCTGGCCAAAGAGTCAATGTCACGACCCGAACCCGGGCCCGTGACTGGTGCCTTACCCCGGGCACCCAAGTAGACATACATCAGAGTAATCAGCGGAACATAAAACAAGACATGAAATAATATGAAGTGTAAAACAGTTTTCTGAGAAAAGTTGCCTTTCGGCATATATATAAAAACATGAATCCGAACAGTTACATCCCTTTTACAAACTCGCCACAGCATTACTCTGCACTTAAGAATGATATGACAATAATGGCGGGATGGTTCGCCATACCCTGAATGTAAGTACTACAATGACAGGGACTATACCACCGATAAGCCTCCGAGAAACGGAGCTTCCAAACGCCGAATCAGGACTCCATGAGCGAGGATCAACAATCGTGTACCTCTACTCAGATGAACGCAGCTTCAAGGAGGTCAAGACAACATGTACCAAGTATGTGAAATGAAAATACTATAAATGAAATCATAGTAGTCTATATAAAGCGGAGACATGTATGACAACCAAACTACGATTCACAATAAATAAGGCCATGTCAAGTCGTGACTCACGCCTCAAAGTCATCACTCAAATATAACTATGGGTCTCACGCCACAACATCAATCATGCCCGTGGAATACCTTCTCACCGCCGGCTACATGATATAAAAGCACCAAGGAATACATGAACACCGTGTCCCACCAGATCATAATAAAATCGTGACGGTAAGTACGGCGTGTAGCCGACTACTAAAACCCCGCACCAACAAGGTCATAAATCAGATCACGAGGTCCGTCTAGACCGCCACATGATCGGCCGCCACTACTCGCAAAGATCAAATGTGCGCGCCTAATCGAACTTCCCGCAGCTCCGCATAGGCCACTCACATAGGCCCGCATGAGGTATTCCCCGCATCGAGGGTAGCTACTCCCCGACATCGTCCTGGACTCGCAGTCCGCATGGCCACATAGACCGCATGACCACAAAGGCCGCACACTAACTCGAACTCGTAGCTCGCGATAGGTCCTGGACCCGCATGAGGTATTTCTCGAATCATGGTCCTGCATCACCGAGTCTACCCCGCGACGGAGGCGCCTTAACCCCGATATCATGTCAAGAGGTGAGTGATATAATACTAACATAACAGCTTATCGTTAAACAACATAAGCACAACAAGGGAAACCCCTTTACACAAACATCACAAGATACTAACACACGTAGCATCCTAACATGTTTACTTATCAAATCAACAATAAAGTATTACAAGGCTATCACAAACCAACACAATCAAGTTATTCACACAAGGTACTTTCTACTTTATGTTAACAAGTTCGGGTTTTTATCCCCAAAGTACTTCATACATTAACTCTTTAAAAGATCCGCTTCTTTCACAAAAGTCACACAATACCCATAGTATAAAAATAGAGTGACTATCTTTTTAAGTAAACCAAAACACTTCCTTTTGTAAAATCAAGTAACAACATTATTTTCCAAACGTTCAAGTTTGCCTAATTTCAAATGCTCAAGTTTCTCATTTTCGAAAGGTTCCGTAGTTCATAGTCTTAATCACTTAATAATATAATTCTCTTTTAAAACCATTTGAGAAACATATGCCTTATGTGTGAGTAGGTTATTCTTGTTCATAACAATCTTATTAAAGCAACCATGATCTAGGAAATGTAATATCATTTTGTCTCATCTTAGCTTCTATGCAGATGGAGGTTTCTACTGGTTTTCATAATACTTTATTAGTCAATACATTTCCCTTTATTAGCGCTGCTGTGGTTTGTTCGATACTTATTCGATTTCAAATCAAGAAACATTATTCCTTTTAAAACCAAGTACTCATTACTCACGAATGAGGTTTCACACTTTTTAACAAAATTCATATTAATTCAATTAAGTCAAGTCTCTTATCTTTTAAGATCAAGTCTCTTAACTTCTAAAATCAATAAACCATTCTTTTTATCTCTCTTAAGTCGTTATACCTAACTTCCCATAAAGCTAGTATAACTCTTAAGCTTTTAAAACCAAGTATTACTCTTCTTTCAAAAAGGTTTCTTAATTCTTTTGAAATACTTCAAGATTCTTATTATTTAAACTCAAGTCAAAAGACATCGGAGTAAAACCACGTTCAGTTAACACACGTATGTCTACCGTACTATATATATATATTCTTTTAAAATATCATGCTCAAGAGGATAGAAAGAATCACATACCTCGCGACGATTATCGACAATTAGCAAACGCCCACTCGCTTATAACCCGGCTAGCCTTGTCCACCCTTCAAGTAGAACATGCTACTCACAGTACTTCAACCTATAACGGTTATATAAGTCTATCAAAGTCTAGACTACTCTGTAGAACATTCTAAGCAGAAGCTTCTCTATTCTACGGAAAATCAAAGACTTCCTACCGTTAAACTACACAAGTTCATCGCAAATACAAATTCCCTATGTAAGTACAGTTTAATCTTCTTCTTTAATATTCTTCTGATGTGATTTCAGTTCAATTCTCTTCTGTAATATCCTTCTATGAATCTTATATTCATTTCTATACTACTACAGTATGTAATTTCCAATTACAATAGAAGGACAAGATATTTACCTCGGTAAGCCCAAAATTATCCAAGTTAAAATGTCGATCCTGAGCAACGTTTAGCTCCTACTCTGGGTGCTCCAACCCGCTCCAAACAACCCTTAGAAGTTCTACGCAACTTCTTCTTAATACTTCAACCGACTATGAAGATTTTCCTTAGGGTTTCGTTTTGTGACTGAAGGGAAGTATAATAGTATTTCTGGGCTTTTAGTATAGGTATAACCTTGGAATACTACAAGGTATTTGGGCCAAGGTATTTTGTAATAGTAACAATACTTGGAGAATACTTTTCTACCAAGGGGGGGGGGGTGTTTTCTCGGCTAGCACCACAAGGAAGTGGGTACCTCTCGCCAAAAGGCCTCACAAAGGGGAGGAGGACTTGACGAACCTCGCCAACGGGGGGACGGGTTTTCAAGACTTAGAAATTTTTATGGATGAAGAAGTCTTCAACAAAGGGGGGGTATTTATAGGCCAACCAATGGCCAAGATCAAGACAAGTAGTGGGCAAGTGGAGGGTCAAGATTTGGACAAGTGTTTGTGGGTCCCACTTTCTCATCTACTATACAAAATATCTACAAAAATATCCTACCTAACCCTTGACCAAAAACAAGGCCAAAAACGTGCCCAATTCGTCCATGTTGTTGCTCACTGAGGGTGACAAGTGTCACCTCTTGTTGGTCCAAAATATTTCATCTCGGAAATATCCGCAAAAATAATAAATGACGTAGCGTAATTTTCCTTCGCAGTTTTGGAAAACGCTTTAAAAACGATTCTTTCGGGGTTGTGCACAAATTTCGACCCTTGCCTATCTTAAGGCTTAAACTCGTGACGCACGCCCTCACGCATATACTGAAATACGGTATAACATTCTCCCCTCCTTAGAAACATTCGTCCCGAATGTTCCTTCTAAGTCTCAAAACATACATGCGCCAGTATAGTCTTCACTACTATACTTACGAAAACAATCATGCCACACCTGGCCATAAAATAACACACGCTCAAATATTTAATCCAAGTCCACGAGGAATCACCTCTAACATCACAAAAGCTCCCACCCGAGGTCTAAAATATACTCCCTTCACACCTTCACTTTACAAAAGAAATGACCACACCTATGTGTTTAACACATGCTCGCTTCTTTCCTTACTCGTCGTACCCTTCTCGTACACTCGAACTCTTTCTCATAACTTACCACATTTCATATCGCTTGCTTTTCAAAATCTCTGGTTACTATCTCCAACTTGGTCATCATTAATCGGGAACACTCGATGGATCTCCGATACTTTTCCGAACATAACAACATGAAAGACCGACGCATCGCTTCCCACGCCGGACGGCAATGCTAACTATAGGCAACCCGCCTATTCTTCACATGACTAAAAGGCCCAAAGTAACTCGCTAAGTTTCTCTCGCTTTCCAAAACTCGCCACACCCTTTCCGGTGGTACCTTCAAGAAGACCCACCGTCAACTCGAACTTGCTGCCGCCGATTATCCGCGACGACTTCGCTGACTCGAGCCGTCAATAACTTCTCCTGGATAAGCTTCACCCTATCCACATCCTGTCGAAACAAGTATGAACCAACTATCTGAACCTTGCCAACATCGAACCAATCGACCGGCAACTTACACTTCCGCCCCTACAAGGCGTCATAAGGCAATATCCGAATACTAAAATGGTAGCTATAAAACACTCCCTCAACAGGAGGCAACAATCCTCATAGCTACCCCTGAAATCCAAACAATGGCCCGAGGGCGAATGCGATACTGAGACTCACCTGAGTTCCTAACCCTGCCTGGTAAAACCTCCAGAAAAGAAACAGCCGTAACCCGGGGCTCCAATACCTGTCATAAGGTGAAAGTAGGCACCTCGTGCAGCCTTACAACCTTCCTAATATAACATCTCGCATAACCCTCTGCCGAGTAAACGGTCCTGACTGAAAGACAAGATGGGATGACCTCATCGGCCCGACTACTGGTCGAACGCATCCACGAACTCGTATGCTGGTTAACTAAACTTGGGCCTAATCCCCCTCGTGACCCCACCACCTGGAGGGACCACCTCGAACTGACCCCACCTCATTACAGGCCGCGGTTTGACCCGCAATCGGTCCGCAACCCGACCCGCTATCGCGTAAAAACTCTTGTTCCCCGATCCGGAACAATCTCCTCATCGAGTCACGAAAACCTAGTGGTCTTCTTAGCTCAACTACCCTCTTTCATCTCATACCACTCAGGGACTTATCACACAAACATATCTCACGTGTACTATGCACTCCGATAAGGGTCAAAAATAATCTTTTACTCAAGATGGCCTTGCCTCTAAGGTCTCCACGTATAAAACTCTAAGGCTCACACTTTCCCTATCCCCAATCTTACCCTTTTAACTAATCACAATTTACACAATGTTATCTGAATGTAACACTTAAGATATACTTATCTTATCACACATACAATCTCTAGAGGGTTAAGGATATACCGACCCATCGCTTCACTCCTCCGCTGCTCCAATCAATCCCGCCTTGGGCGCATAGCTAGGGAAGGTGATGAACTAGCCACCGATCCTCGGCGTCGAGTCTTTACATCCGCGCCACCTGGCCTGGACAATTTCTCGCAAATGGCCCGCCGCAGCATAACAAGCTGTCGAAGAAGTACGACACTCTACACATTGACACTTACCAGAACGGCCACACCGAGGTGGGGGTGGCCTCCTCTGGCTAGCACCCCTTCCTCTCCTAACCACCAATCCAAGAATCGATCCGTAGCCGAGTCCTCCTACTTACATCCTTCCTATTAGGACATCCTTTCGACACATTGCCCTGACGGTCGCAGGTAAAACAAGTACCAACAAAAAGATGACATTCCCCGGGATGACGCCTGCCACACCGTGAACACTGAGGGAAAATCAACCTACCGGCTAGAACCTACGATAGCCGGAACCTAAGCCCCGAGCTCGACCAACTCCGGCGTACTAACGCCCCGAACCCCGCGGAGGACCACTGCTCGGGCGGAGGCGCATATCCGATCACTGCCGAGGCGATTTGCCTCGAAAGTTACCAAAGGACCTGCCGACCGCCCTCTTTGCGATCTTGGTTAACCCGTCGATCCCACGCTTTCGCTCGCCGCGCATAAGCCCGCATACGTGCCATGCTCAAGCTCGATCAAGAGCTACTCTTGCACAACCCTTTCTTAGATAGTCATCAAGACCCGTGATAAATCGGTGCACTCTATATTCTCTGGTTGCTAAAATCCTAGCTATTAACAGGTCCATTCCTTTGTAATCCATATTCTCTGTTCCCGGTCGTGGAACTGAAGGCTCATATATCATGGCCGCAGAGGAATCGCCGCCGTGCTAAACTCACTGGCCGCGACGCCGCAGAATCCCCAAATGAAGCACCACCCTGTGATGATTGGGCTCGTGCCTAGTAACCCTCTCGTGTTTCTACTCGCAGCCTCTCGCTTTGCCCTTCTCGGGCCCGGGTTTTACGCGAGGCATAACGAAGTGGAAAGAAATACGTTAAAGGGGTCCAACTTATAACACGCTTCTAAGCACGATCTCAGAGTGAGAAGAATGGAAACCAATCCTAAATATCCTATAGCCTCCTCGATTATTGGTGTGCACAAAACACCGATAATCAAGACTCTACTAGATACGGTCAGACACTTTCCGAGGATTTATCGCTCGATACCACTTTTGTCACGACCAACCTGCCCGTGATCGTGCCTTACCGGCACCCAAGTAGACATACATCGAGTAATCGAACATAAAACAATACATGAAATAATATGAAGTGTAAAGCTTTTCTGAGAAAAGTTGCCTTTCGCATATATATAAAACATGAATCCAACAGCATATCCTTTTACAAACTCGCCACAACAAGATTACATGCACTTAAGAATGATATGACAACAATGGCGGACAGTGGCCCGCCATACCCCGAATGTAAGTACTACAACGACAGGACTATACCACCGATAAGCCTCCGAGAAACGGAGCTTCCCAAACGCCGAATCGGACTCCATGAGCGAGGATCAACAATCGGTGTACTCTACCGCGCAGATGAACGCAGCCCCAAGCGAGGTCGATAACAGTACCAAGTATGTGAAACCGAAAATATCAGAAATGAAATCATAGTAGTCTATATAAAGCATGAGACATGTATGATAACCAAACTACAGTTCACAATAAATAAGCAGTCATGTCAAGTCAGGGACTCACGCCCTCAAAGTCATCACTCAAATATAACTATGGGTCTCACACCCACAACATCAATCATGCCCGTGGAATACCTTCCCATCGCCGGCAGCCTATGATATAAAAGCACCAAGGAATACACATGAACACCGTGTCCCACCGTGTCATAATAAAATCGTGACGGTAAGCACGGGCGTAGCCGACTACTAAAACCCCGCATCAACAAGGTCATAAATCAGATCACGAGGTGCGTCTAGACCGCCACATGATCGGCCGCCACTCGCGCAGATCAAATGTGCGCGTCTAATCGAACTTCCCGCAGCTCCGCGATAGGCCACTCACATAGGCCCGCATGAGGTATTCCCGCATCGAGGGTAGCTACTCCCAAGATCGCCCCGACTCGCATTCCGCATGGCCACATAGACCGCATGACCACAAAGGCCGCACACTAACCTGGAACTCGTAGCCCGCATAGGTCCCCGACCCGCATGAGGTATTCTCGAATCATGGTCCTGCATCACCGAGTCTACCCCGCATCGGAGGCGCCAACCCCGTATCATGTCAAGAGGTGAGTGATATAATACTAACATAACAGCTTATCGTTAAACAACATAAGCACAACAAGGGAAACCCCTTTACACAAACATCACAAGATACTAACACACGTAGCATCACATGTTTACTTATCAAATCAACAAGAAAGTATTACAAGGCTATCACAAACCAACACAATCAAGTTATTCACACAAGGTACTTTCTACTTTATGTTAACAAGTTCGGGTTTTTATCCCCAAAGTACTTCATACATTAACTCTTTAAAAGATCCGCTTCTTTCACAAAAGTCACACAATACCCATAGTATAAAAATAGAGTGACTATCTTTTTAAGTAAACCAAAACACTTCCTTTTGTAAAATCAAGTAACAACTTTATTTTCCAAACGTTCAAGTTTGCCTAATTTCAAATGCTCAAGTTTCTCATTTTCGAAAGGTTCCGTAGTTCATAGTCTTAATCACTTAATAATATAATTCTCTTTTAAAACCATTTGAGAAACATATGTCGTATGTGTGAGTAGGTTATTCTTATTCATAACAATCTTATTAAAGCAGCCATGATCTAGGAAATGTAATATCATTTTGTCTCATCTTAGCTTCTATGCAGATGGAGGTTTCTACTGGTTTTCATAATACTTTATTAGTCAATACATTTCCCTTTATTAGCGTTGATGTGGTTTGTTCGATACTTATTCGATTTCAAATCAAGAAACATTATTCCTTTTAAATACCAAGTACTCATTACTCACGAATGAGGTTTCACACTTTTTAAGAAAATTCATATTAATTCAATTAAGTCAAGTCTCTTATCTTTTAAGATCAAGTCTCTTAACTTCTAAAATCAATAAACCATTCTTTTTATCTCTCTTAAGTCGTTATACCTAACTTCCCATAAAGCTAGTATAACTCTTAAGCTTTTAAAACCAAGTATTACTCTTCTTTCAAAAAGGTTTCTTAATTCTTTTGAAATACTTCAAGATTCTTATTATTTAAACTCAAGTCAAAAGACATCGGAGTAAAACCACGCTCGCTTAACACACGACGTCACCGCACTATATATATATATATTCTTTTAAAATATCATGCTCAAGAGGATAGAAAGAATCACATACCTCGCGACGATTATCGACAATTAGCAAAACGCTCCACGGCTATAACCCGGCTAGCCTTGTCCACCCTTCAAGTAGAACATGCTACTCGCAGTACTTCAACCTATAACGGTTATATAAGTCTATCAAAGTCTAGACTACTCTGTAGAACATTCTAGCGTGCTTTCTATTCTACGGAAAATTGGGCAGCACTTCCCTACCCGTTAAACTACACAAGTCTACTGCAAATACAGTTCTATGTAAGTACAGTTTAATCTTCTTCTTTAATATTCTTCTGATGTGATTTCAGTTCAATTCTCTTCTGTAATATCCTTCTATGAATCTTATATTCATTTATATACTACTACTGTATGTAATTTCCAATTACAATAGAATGACAAGATATTTACCTCGGTAAGCCCAAAATTATCCAAGTTAAAATGTCGATCCTGAGAAACGTTTAGCTCCTACTCTGGGTGCTCCAACCCGCTCCAAACAACCCTTAGAAGTTCTACGCAACTTCTTCTTAATACTTCAACCGACTATGAAGATTTTCCTTAGGGTTTCGTTTGTGGTGAAGGGAAGTATAATAGTATTTCGGCTTTTAGTATAGGTATAACTCGAATACTACAAGGTATTTGGGCCAGTATTTTGGAATAGTAACAATAGTTGGAGAATACTTTTCTACCAAGGGGGTGTTTTCTGGCTAGCACCACTAGGAAGGGGGGGTACCTCTCGGCCAAAAGGCCTCACAAAGGGGGAGGGGGAAGACTTGGACGAGAACCTCTCCAAAGGGGGGAAGGGTTTTCAAGACTTAGAAATTTTTATGGATGAAGAAGTCTTCAACAAAGGGGGGGGGGGGGTATTTATAGGCCAACCAATGGCCAAGATCAAGACAAGTGGTGGGCAAGTGGAGGGTCAAGATTTGGACAAGTGTTTGTGGGTCCCACTTGCTCATCTACTGCACAAAATATCTACAAAAATATCCTACCTAACCCTTGACCAAAAACAAGGCAAAAAACGTGCCCAATTCGTCCATGTTGCCGTCCACTTGAGGGTGACAAGTGTCACCCTCTCGTTGGTCCAAAATATTTCATCTCTCGGAAAAATCCGCAAAAATAATAAATGACATAGCCGTAATTTTCCCTTCTCAAGTTTTGGAAAACGTTTCGTCGGAAAACGATTCTTTTCGGGGGTTGTGCACAAATTTCGACCCTTGCCTATCTTAAGGCTTAAACTTTGACGCACGCCCTCACGCATATACTGAAATACGGTATAATAACAAACTCAGTCAGACTCTCGATAGTCCTCCCATTCTGCCTCAAAGTCAAAAATCTATCTACGCGGGCCCTCCTCATCTCAGGAGGCAAAAAGTGATCCATGAAGGCCTCCGTAAACTCCTCCCAAACAGCTGGAAGAGCAGCCTCACCTCTCGAAAGCAACCACGACTCAAACCAGTTCAATGCAATATCGCAGAATCCCAGAAGAGGCTAGCGTAATGACTGCCTCAAGCCCTAAGAACTCGCATGGTCCGTCAGAGTCGCTGAATGAACTCCTTCGGATCCTCCTCGCACTCGAACCATAAAACTCGTGTGGATGACAACTCGTAAAATCCCTAATCCGCAAATCGCCGGGCTCTGGGTGGGTCGCTGCTCGCCGCACCGCCTCGACTACTATCTCGGTCAATAATCGGATCGCTTCCCATAGTTCTATATCGCACCGGCCGCGAATCGAGGCTCGCACCGAACCTTCGAGCTACCGCCGCCTCGCCTCTAATACCGGCGTGGCTGAACTCGCCGACCGCTTACTACCTCGTGCATAGTCTTGCTCGAGTCCGTAACCCTCTCGAGTACCGCTAGCGCCTCGCCGCCGCTTTGCCCTTCGGGCCCCGGTCGCCTCCGCGAGGCATAATTGTTTCATAAGAAGAGGTCAGAGAGGATTCAACCTAATAAGACAGCTCTACTGCACGATCTCAGAGAGAAAAGAATGGAAACCAATCCTAAATGTCCTGCAGCCTCCTGACTATAGATGTGGTGCACAACACACCGATAATCAAGACTCTACTAAACACAGTCTGTAGACACTTTCCGAGGACTAACTGCTCTGATACCACTTTTGTCACGACCCGACTCCGGGGCCGCGATCGTGCCCTACACGGGCACCCTGCCTGTATACATCGTAGAATAGCAATGAACATACACAACATAAACACACGTGTAAACAATAAACATCACAAATGGCCGATAAGGCCGCTTCCATAATATAAACATAATCAAAAGTACAATCTGTACAACTCGCTTCTTACCCAACCACATATGTGAATACGCACTTAGGAATAACAATGCGTGGACAGTCTCGCCATACCACGAATGTACATAAATCTACAACATCAGGGAAAGACTGTACCAAAAGAGACAAGCCTCCGGAGAAATGGAGCTTCTGACGTCTGATAAGTGATCCTAAGAATGCGGATCCACCACCTGCTTACCTTTTCCTACGGCATGAACGCAACCCCCGAGGAAGGGGGTCAGTACACAATATGTACTAAGTATGTAAAACTGGAAAATACTATAAATTACATCATAAGTTTAAAACAAAGCCGGAGTCATGTATGATAATAAAATTACAGTACACAGTGCCTTACTAACAATGAGAGTGTTATACCCCGTATTTCCAGAGTATGTACGTGTGGGCATACGTAGAAAGTTTGAGCCTTAAAGTTAGGCAAAGACGAAATTTTGTGCACAACCCCCGTAAAGAATCGTTTTTCGACGAAACGTTTTACAAAGCTTGCGAAGGGAAAATTCCGGCTATGTCATTTATAATTTTTGCGGATTTTTCCGAGAGACAGAATATTTTGAGCCAACGAGAGGGTGACACTTGTCACCCTCAAGTGGATAGCAAAGGGGGCGGAAAACCCTTGGACGATGGGCATGTTTTTATGGCTTGTTTTGTGGCCTAAAACTTGGGTCCATGTTTTGTGGAGTAGGATAGGGTGCACTTGGGCACATCTTGGCCCTCCACTTGCCCCCCACATGGCTTGATCTTGGCCATTGATCTTCCTATAAATACCCCCCCCCCCCTTTGAAGACTTCTTCATCCACAATAATTTCCAAGTCTTGAAATCCTCCCTCGCTTCTTGTTGGTTTCGTCCCCCCCTCCCCCTTTGTGAGCCCTTAGCCGAGAGCCTCCCCCTCCCCCCTTGAGAAAGGCTTGGCCGAGAGGGTACCCCCCCCCTGTTATACCCCGTATTTCCAGAGTATGTACGTAAGGGAATACGTACAAAAGTCTAGCCTTAAAGTTTAGGCACAAAACGTTTTTCTTGGGCACAACTCACTAAACGAATAGTTTTCCGACGAAACGTTTCCACAGCTTTTGTTGGGTAAATTCCGGCTATGCCATTTCTAATTTTGGCGGATTTTTCCGAGAGACGAAACATTTTGGACCAACGGGAGGGCGACACTTGGCACCCTCCAATTGGTGGACTTGAATCGTCCATTGGACGAAATTGGAGAAGCTTGGCACGTTTTTTGTGCCTTGTGCACAAGTCAAGGAGTTGGTAGGATATTTGTGTATAGTTAATCCCCACCCTACACTTGCCTTGCACTTGTCTTCATCTTGGCCATTGGTTGGCCAAGGCTTGAGCTATAAATACCCCCCTTTAGATGAAGAGTTCTTCATCCACAAAGTTTTCTTCCAAGTCTTGAAAAATCCTCTCCTCCCTAAGCCTTCGTCAACACCTCCCTCCCCTTGTGAAGTTTGGCCGAGGGCCTACCCCCCCTAGCCTAGCCGAAATCTACCCCCCTCCCTTGGTAGAAAAGTTGTCTTCTAGTATTGTTATAATGCCCAAAATACCCTAGCCCAAATCCCTTAGTCCTTTGTAGAAGTTGTGAAGAACTTCTAAGGTTTCTTGGAGCTACCGGAGCGTACAACTTAGGAGCTAAACCTTGCTCAGGCGCGACTTTATCTAGGATATTATTGGGCTTACCGAGGTAAATAATCCTAACCCTCTTTTGTATTAGAGAATGCATATTGTAGAAGTATAAGAATAAGTATTAAATACTTAGAAGAATATTACAGAATAGAATTGAACTGTTATCACAAGAGAAGGGTTTAAAAGAAGAATAATTGAATCAGACTTCACATAGACTGTTCACATGAGACTCATATAGCTCACCGTAGGGTGTGCGCCGGACTTTCCGTAGAATTGTGAACCCTCTGTTTAGAATGACCTTCAGAGTAGTCTAGACTTTGATAGATGTCTGTGACTATTATAGGCTGATTCTCTGCGCGCGACATATTCAACTTGGCAGGAGGTTTTCGCCGAGAAGGTATGTGATTCTTCCTAAAGCATGATATTTTAAATATATATATAGTACGGTAGACGTACATGTGTTAACTGAATAATAACTACGGCAATGTCTTTCGACTTAAGCCTGAATAATACTTACGGCAATGTCTTGCGACTTAAGCCTGAATAATAAAGATCTTAAAAAGTCTTTCAAAGGAATTATAACACAGTTTTGAAAGAAGAAGAATAGTTGTTTTTAAAACACGAAGCTTAAGGGTTATACTAGCTTTATGGGAAGTTACGTATAACGGCTTAAGTTTTATAAAAAGGAACAGTTTACTTATGTGTTTTATAAAAGACTTGTATTGATTTCTGAAAGGTATAATAAGATGGTTTTGGTGAGTAGACATATTGTGACCCTATGTGTTAGTATCTTGTAACGTTTGTGTAAAGAGGTCAGTCTTACTTATGCTTATGTTGTTTGAACTATAAGCTGTTGTGTTAGTACTATATCACTTACCTCTTGAGATGATACCGGGGTTGCCGCCTCCGACGCGGGTAGACTCAGCGTCCGCAGGACCATGATTCGAGAAGACCTCATGCGGGTCCAGGGGGCCTATGCGGAGCTACGAGAGTTCCAGGTTAGTATGCGGGGTTATGCCTCATGCGGTCTATGTGGCCATGCGGACAACGAGTCCAGGACGATGCCGAGGAGTAGCTACCCTCGATGCGGGGTTATACCTCATGCGGGCCCATGTGAGTGGCCTATGCGGACTCCGGGAGTCCAGGATTAGGCTTGCAGAATGATGATGTGGGCGAGTGGCCCTGTTTCGATCATTCGCAGCCTAGACAAGACCTATTACAGTTTACCTATTGTTGCTCTTGTTTGTGATGTGGCACTATGTGCGGTTTCCTTGGTTGTTTCACACATATTTGTAAACTGGTTTTAAAAATGATATGTTTTCATTTAAGTACTTTACAGTTTCACATACTTAGTACCTGTTGTACTGACCTCCTTCGGGGGGCTGCGTTCATGCCGCAGGTAAGGGCAAGCAGGTGCTAGATCCGAATCCTTAGGATCTCTTTGCATTGGTGTCAGGAGCTCCATCTTCTCCGGAGGCTCTACTTTTTGGTATGATCTCCCTGTATTGTAGATAGTTTTGTACAGTCAGGGTATGGCGGGGCCCTGTCCCGCCATAGTTGTATATTTCCTTAGAGGTCTGTAGCCATGTTGTACAGTGTCGGATGTAACTGCTAAACCTTGTTTATATATATATGCCGAAAGGCGACGTTTGTTCACATAAACTGTGTCTTATTTTATAAACTGTTTCATGTCTTGTTTTATATATTCCGCTGGTTACTCTGATGTATGACTACTTGGGTGCCCCGGTAAGGCACCAGTCACGGGCCCCGAAACGGGTCGTGACAAAAGTGGTATCAGAGCAGTTAATCCTCGGAAAGTGTCTACAGACCGTATCTAGTAGAGTCTTGATTATCGGTGTGTTGTGCACCACACCAATAATCAGGAGGCTATAGGATATTTAGGATTGGTTTCCACTCTTCTTACTCTGAGATCGTGCTTTAGAGCTGTGTTAAAAATTGGACCCCTCTAACGTATTCCTCTTCTGTAACAGTTATGCCTCCACGTAAGGCAACCCGCCCGGGCGGGCAGGCGAAGGAGTCGCTAGCGTGACACCCGAGTCACGAGGGCTCGTGCCCGCCTATACCGAGACGGCGAGTTCTATGACGCCGCCGACCCCAGCAGAGACCACAGTACCCACACCTCCTGTCCCACAGCCTGGGGCGGAGGAGTTAGGGTACAAGGAGATGGCCCAGCTATTGGCTAGAGTTGTGGCTGACACGGCGAGAGGCCGGATGCGCAGCCTGGCCTCCAGCCCAGCTCGGTCGCACCCGTGGTGCACCCGAGGCGTATAGTCCGAGGCTACGAGATTTCTTGAGTTGTAGCCCGCCGCAGTTTTACTGGTCGAGGCCGAGGATGATCCGCAGGAGTTCATCCGCCGCCAGGAAGGATCATGAGGGTGATCAAGGCCTCGAGACAGAGTCCGTGACCTTCGGTTCGCGATCGCCGCGTGATACCGCGATCGATTGGTTTGATTCACGGAGCTTTCGGGAGAGCATGCACCTCCAGCAGTATGGGACAAGTTTTCAGAGGCCTTTCTCACTCATTTCTTGCCTCCAGATGGCGAGGGCACGGCCGATAGATTCTTGACGCCGAGGCGCAGGACGCACCGCAGTGGAGTACAACGTTGAGTTTGATTCGCTGGCTCGATATGTTCCAAAGATTGGTAGCGATATGGAGGATATGGTGCACCGCCACGCCACCGGCTAGATGATTACATGGCCGAGTCATGTGCGGTGTTTCTCTTCACCGGTATGGACATTACCCGCACGCAGCTCACGCCTGACGCGGCGAGCGCAGAGGTCGATTTGCCGACAGACAGCAGCAGAAGGCGCCGTGACGGAGGGTCTTCGTGGTTATCGTGGTGGCGGCCTCGGCAGAGCCTAGATTCGCACCACGCCACCAGAGCACTCCGCACCGCCTCAAGACACCCGAGTTTTCGAGGGCGCACTGTGGCCCTGTGGCTTCGGACGCCCGTAGCAGAGGCATCGCCGATCGGACCACCCCGGTGGCCGATGCGTAGATCCCATTACGGAAGTGTGGTACTACTTTTGGAGCTTGTTACGCTTGTGGCCAGCAGGTCACTGCGAGGATCGTCCGACCGGGGCACGCGGTAGGCTCACCTTCAGTTCGCTTGCCGCTTCATCATCTCCTACGCTACTCGCCCGAGGCGTGGTACTCACGGGTCGCAGGTCGCGCAGAGGTCGTGGCTCGGTCCTGATTCTAGCGGTCCTCGTAACCGCATTTATGCTTTGTCCACCGACAGATCGTGAGGCCTCACCGATGTCGCCACGTACCTTATCGCTCGGTTTGATGTGTATGCTTTGATAGATCCGGTTCTACTCCCCATATATCTCCCTTGTTGCTAGTAGGATAGGGATAGAGCCCGAGTCCATAGACCCTTTCGAGGTAGCTACGCGATGGGTGATTCGGTGGTAGCTCGGCGGTATATGAGCTTGTCCCGTGACTATTTACAATGCCGACCTCAGCCGACTTGATAGAGTCGAGATGATTGACTTCGACGTGATTATGGGGACGGATTGGCTAGCTTCTGCTACGCCAATGTAGACTGCAGAGAGAGTAGTACGTTCCGCTCGGCGAGGAGCTTGTCGAGTGGGAGCACCAGACGCCGGTGGTAGGTTTATTTCCTACCTCAAGGCTAGGAAGACGGTGCGAAGCGGGTATATCTACCATCTCGCTCGGTGTTTGATAATCAAGTCGCGGTACCAGATTTTCCGCGGCCCAGTGGTCGAGAGTTCCCGCACGTGTTTCCTGCACCTCGTATCCTCCCGAGAGTGAGATCGAGTTTTGTATAGATGTGTTGCGACACTCGCCTATTTCCATTCCGCCATACGTAACGGCACCGCCGAGTTGAGAGAGTCAAGGACCACCGAGATTTCTTCGAGAAGGGTTTTATCGCACCTAGTGTTTCTCCTAGGGGCGCAGATTGTTTGTGAAGAAGAAGACGACGCCGCGCGTGTGTTGACTACAGTGCACCGAACAAGGTGACCATTAAGAACGTATACCCTTCCCGTGATTGATGATTTGTTCGACCGATTGGGCGCGAGGTGTTTCTCCAAGATTGATCTACGGTCGCTATCATCGTGCACGAGTCGAGAGGTGGATGTCCCTAGATCGCATTCCGACCCAGACGGCATTATGAGTTCGTGGTCATGTCTTTGGTTGACCAATGCTCCGCGGTATTCATGGATTTGATGAACCGAGTGTTCAAACCATTTGACACGCTTGTGATAGTGTTCATTGATGATATCTTGGTTTATTCTCGCCAGAGCAGGAGCATGCGAGCATTTGGCGATCTGGCCGACAGCTTCTCCGGACCAAAGATGACGCCAAGTTTTCCAAATGTGAGTTTTGGTTAACTTCGTGGCTTTTCGGGCACATTGTCGGGCCGATGGTATTCAGGTAGATACGGCCAAGATCGAGGCAGTCCGGAGTTGGCCTAGACCTACTACTCCGACAGAGGTTTGCAGTTTTCTGGGCCTTGCAGGATATTATCGGCGGTTCGTGGAGAAGTTTGCTTCTATCTCTGCACCATTGACTAGTCTGACTCGTAAGGCGCCAAGTTTTGATGGACTGATGCTTGGAGCGTGGTTTCCATTCTTTGAAAAGAGAGATCGACGACCGCCCCGCTCTTACTCTTCCGCAGGGTCCAGATGGTTATGTCGTGTATTGTGACGCGCCGCATCGGGTTGGGATGTGTATTGACGCAGATGGCAGAGTTATAGCATATGCATCCCGACACCAAGAAACACGAGGAACTACCCCACCCATGATTTGAGTCGTACCGCGGATTCACGCTTTGAAGATCCGAGGCACTATTTGTATGGGGTTCACGTGGATATTTATACACCACAAGAACCTCCAAGATATCTTCACCTGCAGGAGCCGAACTTACGGCGAGACGGTGGTTAGAGTTGCTTAAGGATTACGATGTTGATATCTGTACCACCCGGAAGGCCAATGTCAGGCGTATGCCTTAGTCGTAGGTCGACGGGAGCTTATCGATGTGCAAACAATGGCGAGGACATGGTTCGTGATTTGCATCGCTTAGCGAGCCTCGTGTCCGCTTGATTGATTCCGATAGCAATGGGGTTAGAGTTCGTGAGGTTTCCAGTCTTCCATCGCCGGCGAGGTGAAGAGGCAACAGCTCGAGGATCCGCTTTGATTCGATATCGTGATACGCCTCTTCGTGAGGGCGGTCCTTTGAGGTAGCACCACGGGTGCTAAGGTTCGAGGCGTGTCAGGTGTCCCGATGTTTCGTGACTTCGCAGAGGTTCTTGGGAAGCACACAAGCATTTACTCTATCCATCCGTGGTCGACCAAGATGTACCACGACCTTAGATCCGTGTATTGGTGGGATGGCTTGAAGAGGACGTTGCGCAGTTCGTAGCTCGCCCGTGTTGTCGCAGTGAAGGTAGAGCACCGCAGGCCCGTGGTCCGTTACAGCGATAGAGATCCCGACGGAAGTGGGAGGTGATCAACATGGACTTCATCACAGGATTGCCTCGCACTCGCAGGAGACATGATTCTATATGGGTTATCGTCGACAGTCGACGAAATCAGCCCACTTTCTTCCCGTTAGACGACTTTCTCTACCGAGGATTATGCCGCATTTACATCCGAGAGATCGCCGATCGCATGAGTCCCTATTTCGATCATATCGCATGCAGGAGCCATTACGCTAACTTCTCGAGGTCCTTCCAGGGGTTTAGGACGCAGTGAGCCCGAGTATCGCATTTCATCCACGCATGACGGACAGCAGAGCGCACTATCCGCACTCTTGAGGATATGTCGCGAGCCTGTTATTGACTTCAGTGGTAGTTGGGAGGATCATTTGCCTCTAGTTGAGTTCGCGTGATAATAATAGCTACCATTCCAAGATTCGATGGCGCCTTATGAGGCCTAGTATGGGAGGAAGTGAATATAGCCTATATGCTGGTTCGATGTGGGCGAGCGCAATGCAGTGGGACCAGATTTGCGCAGCAGCGGATAAGGTGAAGCTTATCCGAGAGCGCATCGACACCGTAGTCGCATGTGTCGATGCAGATCATCGCCGTCAGATCCGGAGTTCGAGGTTCATGATTGGGTTTTCCTAGCGTGTCACCCATGGCGGTGTGATGAGATTCGGAAGAAGGGAAACTCACCAAGGTACATCGGGCCGCTTCGCATTGTCCGCAGGTAGGCGTTGCTTATGAGTTGATCTGCCGTCCGATCTGGAGGCTGTGCATCCGGTGTTTCATGTTTCTATGCTGAGGAGATGTATCGGGGATCAATCTATAGTGCATCCGATTGACGATGTCCATGTGACCGAGGGGTTATCGTATGAGGAGATTCTCATAGCGATAATCGATCGTCGTGTTAGCGTCTGCGACGGCGGACGTGGCTTCCACAAAGTCTTGTGGGCGAACGAGCTCGTGAGGAGATGACGGGAAGCCGAGGAGGACATGAGGCGAAGTATCCTCACCTATTCCCCACACCTCCGTGTAATTCACTTTCCTACTTGTAAATCTTCATTATCGCTTTTGCCTAAGTGTTGTTTTGTGGCCGTGTGGCTTTTGCAAACCGCTTAAGTTATGAAGAATCTTATCGTTAATCGTTTTGGGAAGGAACATTCGACGAATGTTTCTAAGTGGGGAGAATGTTATACCGTATTTCCAGAGTATGTACGTAGGGAATACGCACAAAAGTCTAGCCTTAAAGTTTAGGCACAAAACGCTTTTTCGGGCACAACTCACTAAACGAATAGTTTTCCGACCAAACGCTTTCCACGCCTTTTGTTGGGTAAATTCCGCTATGCCATTTCTAATTTTTATGGATTTTTCCAGAGACGAACATTTTGGACCAACGAGGGCGACACTTGGCACCTCCAATTGGTGGACTTGAATCGTCCATTGGACGAAATTGGAGAAGCTTGGCACGTTTTTTGTGCCTTGTGCACAAGTCAAGGAGTTGGTAGGATATTTGTGTATAGTTAATCCCCACCCTACACTTGCCTTGCACTTGTCTTCATCTTGGCCATTGGTTGGCCAAGGCTTGAGCTATAAATACCCCCCTTTAGATGAAGAGTTCTTCATCCACAAAGTTATCTTCCAAGTCTTGAAAAATCCTCTCCTCTCCCTTAAGCCTTTCGTCCAACACCTCCCCTCCTCGTGAAGTTTGCCGAGGCCTACCCCTAGCCTAGCCAAATCTACCCCTCCCTTGGTAGAAAAGTTGTCTTCAGTATTGTTATAATGCCCAAAATACCCTAGCCCAAATCCCTTAGTTCTTTGTAGAAGTTGTGAAGAACTTCTAAGGTTTCGAGCTACCGAGCGCATACAACTTAGAGCTAAACCTTGCTCAAAGCGCGACTTTATCTAGGATATTATTGGGCTTACCGAGGTAAATAATCCTAACCCTCTTTTGTATTAGAGAATGCATCTGTAGAAGTATAAGAATAAGTATTAAATACTTAGAAGAATATTACGTATCAGAATTGAACTGTTATCACAAGAAGGCGGTTTAAAAGAAGAATAATTGAATCAGACTCACATAGACTGTTTTCACAAGAGACTCATATAGCTCACCGTAGGGTCTGCCCGACTTTCCGTAGAATTGTGAACCTCTGCTTAGAATGACCTTCGCAGTAGTCTAGACTTTGATAGATGTCCGTGACTATTATAGGTCGATTCTTCGCGACATATTCAACTTGGCAGAGGTTTTCGCCGGTAAGGTATGTGATTCTTCCTAAAGCATGATATTTTAAATATATATATAGTACTGTAGACGCATACGTGTTAATCGAATAATAACTACGCAATGTCTTTCGACTTAAGCTCGACAATACTTACAGAATGTCTTGCGACTTAAGCCCTAATAATAAAGATCTTAAAAAGTCTTTCAAAGGAATTATAAATACGCTTTGAAAGAAGAAGAATAGTTGTTTTTAAAACACGAAGCTTAAGTGGTTATACTAGCTTTATGGGAAGTTACGATAACGGCTTAAGTTTTATAAAAGGAACAATTTACTTATGTGTTTTATAAAAGACTTGTATTGATTTCAAAGGTATAATAAGATGGTTTTGGTGAGTAGACATATTGTGACCCTACGTGTTAGTATCTTGTAACGCTTGTGTAAAGAGGTCACTTACTTACGCTTATGTTGTTTGAACTATGTCGCTGTGTTAGTACTATATCACTTACCTCTTGAGATGATACCGGGGTTGTCGCCTCCACGCGGGTAGACTCAAAGTGTCCGGGACCATGATTCGAGAATACCTCACGCGGGTCCAGGGTCCGGCGCGAGCTACGAGAGTTCCGTGTTAGTATGCGGGGTTATGCCTCACGCGGTCTATGTGGCCATGCGACAACGAGTCCGTGACGACGCCGAGGAGTAGCTACCCTCGACGCGGGTTATACCTCACGCGCCCACGTGAGTGGCCTACGCGACTCGGAGTTCAGGATTAGGCTTGCAGACGATGATGTGGGCGAGTGGCCCTGCTTTCGATCATTCGCAGGCCTAGACAAGACCTATTACGCTTTACCTATTGTTGCTCTTGTTTGTGATGTGGCACTATGCGCTTTCTCGGTTGTTTCACACATATTTGTAAACCGGTTTTAAAAATGATATGTTTTCATTTAAGTACTTTACGCTTTCACATACTTAGTACTGTTGCATCGACTTCCTGGGCCGCGTCATGCCGCAGTAAGGCAAGCAGTGCTAGATCCGAATCCTTAGGATCTCTTTGCATTGGTGTCGTGAGCTCCATCTTCTCCGGAGGCTCTACTTTTTGCATGATCTCCTGTATTGTAGATAGTTTTGTACTGTCGGGGTATGGCGGGCCCCGTCCCACCATAGTTGTATATTTCCTTAGGTTCAGAGCCATGTTGTACAAAGGTTTGATGTAACTGCTAAACCTTGTTTATATATATATGCCGAAAGGCGACGTTTGTTCACATAAACTGTGTCTTATTTTATAAACTGTTTCATGTCTTGTTTTATATATTCCGCTGGTTACTCTGATGTATGACTACTTGGGTGCCCCGGTAAGGCACCAGTCACGGGCCCCGGAACGGGTCGTGACACCCCCCTACCTTGAGTTTTTCTCATAAAATACACACCCCCCTTGGTAGAAAGTATTCTCCAAGTATTGTTATTATCCCCAAAAATACCTTAGCCTTATACCTTGTAGTATTCCAAAGTTACCTCTATACGTAGAGCCCGAAAATACTACCTTTTGTCCTTTTAGTCTCAAACCAAAACCCTAAGGAAAATCTTCATAGCGAGTTGAAGTATTAAGTAGAAGTTGCGTAGAACTTCTAAGGGTTGTTTGGAGCGGGTCGAGCGCCAGAGAGTCGAGCTAAACGTTGCTCAGATCGACATTTAAACTTGGATAATTTTGGGCTTATCGAGGTAAATACGCTTGACCTTCTTTTGTAATTAAGTTTACATACCGTCAAGTATAAGAATTATATAAGTTATATACCAGAAGGTATATAAGAAGGGAACCGAATCAGATTTACATAGGATCAGATTTAAGAGACTTGTGAAGTTTGACGGGTAGAGAAGTGCTGCCCAATTTTCCGTAAGAATCTTGTATCTAGATTTATTCTACCGAGTAGTCTAGACATTGATAGACTTGTATAACCGTTATAGGTTGAATTACTGCGAGTAGTGAATTCTACTCGAAGGGTGGAAAAGGCTAGCAGGATTACAGTAGTTTGGAGCTATTTGCTAATAGTCGATAATCGTCGCGAGGTATGTGATTCTTCCTATACTCTTGAGCATGATATTTTAAAGGAATATATATAGTACGGTAGACGTACGTGTGGCAATATCTTTTGACTTAAGCCTGAATAATAAGAATCTTGAAGTAATTCAAAGATTTAAGAACCATTTTTGAAAGAAGAGTAATACTTGGTTTTGAAAGCTTAAAAGTTATACTAGCTTTATGGGAAGTTAGGTATAACGACTTAAGAAGATAAAAGAATGGTTATTGATTTTAGAAGTTAAGAGACTTAATCTTAAAAGATAAGAGACTTGACTTAATTGAATTGATGTGAAAGTTGTTAAGAAGTATGAAACCTCATTCGTGAGTAATGAGTACTTCGTTTTTAAAGAATAATGTTTTACTGATTTCGGAAATGAGAATAAGTAAGGGGCTTGATTTCTAAAAGAGACTTGAGGAAATTAAAGAGTTTTTGGTTTAAAAGAAAGGCAGTGATTTGTCTTAAAAATTGGTTTAAAACATAAAGTGTTATAACAGCTTTATGGGAAGTTAGTTATAACGACCTTATGAAAACGAAAGAATGGTTTTAAAGTGGTAACTTGGCTTTAAAAGGAGAAGTGTTTTGGTCTAAAAAGAAGGCATGGTATTGCCTTAATTTGGTTTTAAAAGGAAAGTATGGAAGTTGTTTTGGTTTACTTAAAAGATGTTAGTCACTCTATACCGCGGGTATCGGGTGACCTTTGTAAAAGAAATGGATCTCTAAAAGGAATTTAACGTACGTAGTACCTTAGGGTTAAAACCGGACTTTGACATAAAATGAAAGTACCTTGAGTTGTGTATAACTTGCATATGCTTATTGTGATAGCCTTTGTTGTGCAAGAATTGTGTTTCTATACTACCGCGTCTCACGATGGAGGGCCGGTTGACTTGTTGAGAACTTACTCGACGTGCGCAGCGTGACGGAGAATTCCACGCACGCCCCTCGTTGGTAGTGTTATTCCATGGACTAGCTCTCCATGAGGTTTTACCGTCGCCTTGGTATCCGTGGTCGCTTTCGTACTTGCCCCGCCTCGTGGCTGATTCGCCTGTACCGGTAGTTAGCCCTCGCACTTGCCCCGCTTCAGCAGTGACGAAGTCTCGTGATACGCTGGTACCGTAGTTAGCCCTCAGATTGCCCCGCCACCACGTGACCGCCTTGTATCCGTAGTCGCCAGATTTCGCCTGCGTCGCCTTCGTGATTTGGTTGTATAGTATTGTTAGTACGCTTTTGGCATCAAGTAGGACTTGGTGTTCATATGTACTCCTTGTGTTATTATATCATATCGCCAATGAGGAAGGTATTCCACGGCATGATTGATGTTACGCGTGAGACCCATAATTATATTTGAGTGATGACTGAGGCGCGAGTCCTCGACTTACATGATCGCTTGTTTATCAGGATCGTAGTTTGGTTATCATACATGTCTCCCGCTTTATATAAATCGCTATGATTTCATTTACGATTTTCGCCACATACTTGGTAATTGTTATCGACCTCCTTCGGCCGCGTTCATGCCGCAGGTAGGGCACACCGTGTTGATCCTCGCCTTAGGATCACAAGCAGCGCTGGAAGCTCCGCTTTCTCCGAGGCTTATCTTTTGGTATGTTACCCTGAGTTGTAGGTTCTTGTACATTCAGGGGTATGGCGGGGCCCTGTCCCGTCATGTTGTATAAAAACTCTTAGAGGTCTGTAGTACTGTTGTGGGCAGGGTTTGTAAAAAGGATTAAACTGTTCGTTTTGAAAAGATTTGTATATATATTTTATTGGAAGGTAACCATTTGGTTGGCCTGTTTTATGATCATATATCTTGTTTCATGTTTAAGTTTTATTTTCGCTGATTTACTCTGATGTTGTATGACTACTTGGGTGCCCGGGTAAGGCACCAGTCATGGGCCCTGGTTCGGGTCGTGACAGAGAGTAAATAAGAGTATACTTACAACATAAAAATAGGAGACTCACGCTCAAATCATGGGTAGCAAATCCATGGAAACAGGTGGTATAGCGTCTTGGGGGTTTACCCCTCACTTATACTCTTACCCTGAGGCAGGTGGTATAACGTCTTGGGGGTTTACCCCTCATTTATACTCTTATCATGGAGAAGGTGGTAAAGCAGGTGGTATAACGTCTTGGGGGTTTACCCCTCATTTATACTCTTACCCTGGAGAAGGTGGTATAACGTCTTGGGGGTTTACCCCTCATTTATGCTCTTACCCCATCTCAACCGGCCGTCACACAATAAAAAAGCAAGTTAAGAATTCCCCCTAACTTCTTATTAGTCTTATTCATATACACTCTCATTTTAGTTTACTCAAGGCACTAACATATCTTTTATGAAAATCTGGGAATTTAACCCAAGTACTACATACTTCTACTCTTTAAAACAAATGACTCACTTTAGTATAAAACTTCCAAGATACTATTAACCGTAGTATCAAGTCAAAATTACTTTTCAAGACCAGTCACAATGTCACGACCCGTTCCGGAGCCCGTGACTGGTGCCTTACCCGGGCACCCAAGTAGTCATACATCAGAGAAAATCAGCGGAATATAAAAACACAAGACATGAAACAATTGTAAATGATACGCTTCGAGAAGTGGTGCCTTTCAAGATATATATATAAAAACCAAAGTCCGCGCTTTACATCCCAACTGCATAATAGACTACTGCACTTAAGGAAGTAAACAACTATGGCGGGACAGGGCCCCGCCATACCCTGAATGTACAAAAACTATCTACAATACAGGGAGATCATACCCAAAAAGTAGAGCCTCCGGAGAAGATGGAGCTCCCGACACCAAAGCAAAGATCTTAAGGATGTGGATCTAGTACCTGCTTGCCCTTACCTGCGGCATGAACGCAGCCCCCGAAGGAGGTCAGTACAACAGGTACTAAGTATGTGAAACTGTAAAGTACTTAAATGAAATCCTATCACTTTAAAACCAATTTTACAAATACGCATCAAACAACTAACGAATCGCACATAGGCAACATCATAAACAAGAGCAACAATAGGTAAATCGTAACAGTCTTTTCTAGGCGCGAATGATCGGGCAGGCCACTCGCCCATATTATCATTATGCAAGCCTAATCTCGACTCGTAGTCCGCATAGGCCACTCACATAGGCCCGCATGAGGCATAACCCCGCATCGAGGGTAGCTACTCCTCGGCAACGTCCTGGACTCGTAGTCCGCATGACCACATAGACCGCATGAGGTATAACCCCGCACACTAACCTGGAACTCCCGTAGCTCCGCATAGGTCCCCTGGACCCGCATGAGGTATTCTCGAATCATGGTCCTGCATCACCGAGTCTACCCCGCATCGGAGGGCAGCTTAACCCCCGGTATCATGTCAAGAGGTGAGTGATATTATACTAACATAACAGCTTATCGTTAAACAACATAAGCACAACAAGAATACCCTTTTATACAAACGTTACAAGACACTAACACACATAGCATCATATTATGTCTACTCATCAAACCATTTTATATTATACTTTCCCGAAATCAATATAAGTCTTTTATAAACACATAAGTAAACTGTTCATTTTCTCTTTCTTAAGTCGTTATACCTAACTTCCATAAAGCTAGTATAACTCTTAAGTGTTCTGTTTGAAAAAACATTATTCTTCTTCTTTCAAAACTGATTTATAATTCTTTTGAAAGACTTTAAGATCTTTATTATTCAGGCTTAAGTCAAAAGACATTGCCGTAAAAGTACGTCCAGTTAACACACGTACGTCTACCGTACTATATATACTTTAAATTATATCATGCTTAAGAGTATAGGAAGAATCTGTTATACCACGTATTTCCAGAGTATGTACGTGAGGGCGTACGTATAAAAATTTAAGCCTTAAAGTTGGCAAGGTTCGAAAATTTGGGCACAAGTGCCGAAAAGAGTCGTTTTTCGACGAAACGTTTTACAAGACTTGCGAAGGGAAAATTCCGGCTATGTCATTTATAATTTTTGCGGATTTTTCCGAGAGACGAAACATTTTGGACCAACGGGAGGGTGACATGTGTCACCCTCACATTGGAAGCTAGTGTGGGCGGCTTGGACGATTTGGGGTCAAGGGAGTAGGTAGGATATTTTGTGATATTTTGGTGGTAGATGGATAAGGTCCACATGGTTAAATCTTGACCCTACACTTGCATGGCACTTGGCTTGATCTTGGCCATTGGTTGGCCATTGCTTGACCTATAAATACCCCTCTAAGTTGAAGACTTTCTTCATCCAAACTTGAGCAATCTTTCTAAGTCTTGAAATCCTCCCTCCCCTCTTGAGTAGTTCTCATCCAAAGAGTCTCCCCCCCCCCCCCTTTATGAGCCCTTGGCCGAGAGCCTCCCCCTCCCCCTTTTTAGTGTCTAGCCGAGGGCTCATCGAGGTAAATACTACTGTCCTTCTATTGTAATTGGGAATTACATATTGTAGTAGTATAGAAATGAATATAAGATTCATAGAAGAGAATTGAACTGTAATAGAAGGATATTACAGATTAGACTTGAACAGAAATCACATCAGAAGAATATAGTAGAAGATTAAACTGTATTTACATAGGACTGTATTTACAGTAGACTGATAACCTTTATTGGTTGAATGTTCTGCAAGTAGCATGAGCTACTTAGAAGGTGGACAAGGCTAGCCGGGTTATAGCCGTGGAGCGTTTTGCTTATAGTCGATAATCGTCGCGAGGTATGTGATTCTTCCTATACTCTTGAGCATGATATTTTAAAGATATATATATATATATATAGTACGGTAGACGTACGTGTGCTAACTGAACGTAGTTGTACGACAATGTCTTTTGACTTAAGCCTGAATAAAATATATATATATATAGTACGGTTGTCACGACCCGTTCCGGGGCCCGTGACTGGTGCCTTACCCGGACACCCAAGTAGTCATACATTAGAGAAATCAGCGGAATATAAAACAACCAAGATATGAAACAGTATAAATAAGACACGCTGGGAAAAGTCGCTTCGCATACATATATAATTACCCAAAATGAACAATACATCCCAACCTTACAACAGTCCATGCACTCTCTAAGAGTTTAAAACAACAATGGCGGACAGGGCCCCGCCATACCCCGAATGCAAATATCTACAACGCATGTGGGACCATACCAAATGCTAAGCCTCCGAGAAACGGAGCTTTTCCAACGCCAAACGGTGATCCTAAGAACGGATCAACAGGAGTACCTTTACTCGCAGATGAACGCAGCCCCGGAAGGAGGTCAAGACAACGGTACCAAGTATGTGAAACGAAAATATCGTAAATGAAATCATAGTAGTCTATATAAAGGTGAGACATGTATGATAACCAAAACTACAGTTCACAATAAATAAGCAGTCATGTCAAGTCAGGGACTCATGCCCTCAAAGTCATCACTCAAACCGTACGGGGTAAGTACGAAGGCATAGCCGACTACTAAAACCCTACAAGATAAACAAGGTCAGAATCAGATTACGAGATCCGCCTGCATCACATGATCAAAGCCGCCACTCGCTCGCAGATCTAATGCGCGCTGCCTAGCCCTCGAACTTCCCGTAGCCCGCACGGGCCACTCCAATGGCCCGCATGAGGTATTCCCGCATCGAGGGTAGCTACTCCCGGGAGCGCCCGACTCGCCGTCCGCATGGCCACAAAGACCGCATGACCACAAGCGGCCGCATACTAACTCGAACTCTCGCAGCCCAAGATAGCCATACTGCACCGCATAAGGTATTCTCGAATCATAGGTCCATCGACCACCGAAGTCTACCCCCGCATCGGAGGGCAGCTTAACTCCTAATCATCTCAAGAGATGAATGATGTATAATACTAACATTACAAATTATCGTTAAACAACCTAAGCACAACAAGTGGAAAACCTCTTTACACAAACATCACTAGATACTAACTCACGAAGATCCTAACATGTTTACTTATCAAGTCAACAAGAAAGTATTACAAGACTATCACAAATCCATACGATCAAGTTATTCACACAAGGTACTTTCTACATTATGTTAACAAGTTCGGGTTTTAGCCCCAAAGTACTTCATGTATTACTCTTTAAAAGATTCGCTTCTTTCACAAAAGTCACACAATACCCGTAGTATAAAAATAGAGTAATTATCTTTTGAAGTAAATTAAAACACTTTTCTTTGTAAAATCAAGTAACAACATTCTTTTCCTAACGCTCAAGTTTGCCTAATTTCAATTACTCAAGTTTCTCATTTTCAAAGGTTTTGTAGTTCATAGTTTTAATCCTTTAAAACAATTTGAGAAACATATACCTTATGTGTGAGTAGGTTATTATTGTTCATAATAATCTTATTACAAAGACCATGATCTAGAAATGTAATATCATTTTGTCTCATCTTAGCTCCTATGCAGATGGAAGTTTCTACCGGTTTTAATAATACTTTATTAGTCAAAACATTTCTTTTATTAACACACAGTGGTTTGTTCGACATTCATTCTCGATTGGTAAAACATCATTCCTTTTGAAAACCAAAATACTATTTACTCACGAATGAGGTTTCACACTTTTTCACATTAGTATAATTAAGTCAAGTCTCTTATTTTCTTAAATCATTAAATCATTCTTTTATCACTTTAAGCCGTTATACCTAACTTCCCATAAAGCTAGTATAACTCTTAAGATTTTAAAACCAAGTGTTACTCTTCTTTCAAAAAGGTTTCTTAATTCTTTTGAACTACTTCAAGATCTTTATTATTCAGGCTTAAGTCGAAAGACATTGCCGTAGTTATTATTCAAAGCTTAAGTCCGAGGACATTGCCGTAGTTATTATTCGCTTAAGTCCAAGACATTGCCGTAATTATTATTCGCTTAATACACGACGCCTACCGTACTATATACATATTCTTTAAAATATCATGCTCAAGAGGATAGGAAGAATCACATACCTTCTCGGCGAAATCCACCGCCAAGTTGAATATGTCGCGCAGAGAATCGACCTATAATACCAAATACGCCTATCAACGCCTAGATCAGATCGCATAAAGCTCTAAGCGCAGGGTTCGCTATTCTACGGAAAAATCGGGCAGCACTTCCTACCCGTGAGCTACTCAAGTTCATCAGAATACACCCCATGTAAGTACGCTTCTATTATTCTTCTTTAAACCCTTCATCCGTGATATCGCTCAATTCTATTCTTCAAGATCCTTCTAAGTATTAATACTAATTCCTATACTTCTACAAGATGTATATTCTAATTACAAAGGAGGATAAGGTTATTTACCCTGAAGCCCAATAATATCCTAGATAAAAGTCGCTACCGAGCAAGGTTTAGCTCCTATGTTGTACGCTCCAGAGCTCCAAGAAAACCTTATAAGTTCTTCACAACTTCTACTAAGGACTATGGATTTGGGCTAGGTATTTGGGCATTATAACAATACTAGAAGACAACTTTTCAACCAAGGGAGGGGTAGGTTTCTGCCAGGCAGTGGGGGTTGCTCTCGCCAGAGCTTCTCAAAGGGGAGAGGTGGTTTGGACGAAACAACAAGAGGAGAGGAGGGATTTGAGACTTAGAAAGATCGCTTCAATTTAGATGAAATAACTCATCAACAAGGGGTATTTATAGGTCAAGGGATGGCCAACCAAGGGCCAAGATGGTGCCAAGTGCAAGGCAAGTGTAGGTGAGGATTTAGGCAAGTGTCCTTGGCCAACTTGCACACAAAATATCCTACCAACTACATGACAAGAATGGCCATCCATTCGCCCTAATGCCGTGTAACATCCATCAATGAGAGGGTGACAAGTGTCGCCTCTCGCTGGTCCAACGTGTTGCGCCTCGGAAAAATCCGCAAAAATTAGAAATGACATAGCCGAATTTATCCTACGCGAGTTCAGGAAACGCTTCGTCTAAAATGACTCTAATCCAAAGCGCACAAAGTGAAATCGCCCAAGCCAACTAGTGGGGGTGACACGTGTCGCCTCCTACTGGCCCAAAATATTTCATCTTCCAAAATATCCACAATGGCCAAAATCTCAAAACAAAGTGGGCCCCACAAAATCAGAATTTTCTCCCGTGGCCCCACGTGACCATTTCTCAAAATAAAATTCCATAATTCTCTAATATTCCAAGAAGTCCGAATACCATATCTGGGAATCCAATTCCCATTAACGAACCTTTTTCCTTCACAAAAACCGGAAACTTTTCCGTGGAAAAATCACCTCTTTCTTTCTTTCCAAAATTTCTGTCGTATACTCGTACGTACATCCTCACATACATACCCTGAAACTACGGGGTATAACATTCTCCCCTCCTTAGAAACATTCGTCCCGAATGTTCCTTCTAAGTCTCAAACAAACAGCGCCAAAGATAGTCCTCACCGCTATACTTACTTTAAACAACCATGCCACACCTGGCCACAACACAACAAGCGCACATACTTATCTCCAAGTCCACGATGAATCACCTCTATCACAAAAGCTCCTACTCGAGGTCTAAAAAGATACTCCCTTCGCACCTACTCTTTACAAATGAAATGATCACACCTAAGCCTGTAATACATGCTCGCTTCTTCCTTTACTCGTCGTGATACCACTTTTGTCACTTTGTCGCGAGCCTTCCGACGACTCCAACAAATGGTACCGGTTGTTATGATCCTCGAGGCATGCCCTTCGCCTTCTCGTGATGTGCCATACGGAGAGCCACGGTTCGGTCTGTTCTCGCAGAGGCTCGCCTCTTTATACGCCACCAAGTCCAAACACTAGCCCGAGGGTGAATGCGACACTGAGATTCACCTGAGTTCCTAACCTTGCCTGGTAACTCTTCCAGAAAAGAAACAGCCGCAACTTGGACTCCATTGTCCGCCAAAAGGGTGAAGGTAGTCACCCCGTGCAGCCTTACACCCTTCCTGAAATAATCATCTCGCAACTTACTACCGAGTACACGGTTCGACTAAAAGATAAGACGGGTTGACCCCATCGGCCCGACCATCGGGTCGAACACATCCACGAACTCGCATAATGGTTAACTAAACTCGGGCCTAACACCCTCGTGGTCCTAACACAAAGCGACCACTACAACCGACCCCATCACCAAACAGTATGCGTGGTCGACCCGCAACACGGCCTCAACCCGACCCTAAGAACGCCGCAAAACACTAGCTCCCCGATTCTAACAATCTCACTAATCACGCTACGAAACCTAGCGCCTTCTAAGATCAACTACCCTTTTCATTTCACAACACTCGTGATTCATCCCACAAAAATATCTCACGATACTATGCACCTCGATAAGTGGTCAAACACGTAAGTAATTCTTTTACCAAAGATGGCCTCGCTCTATGGTCCCTACGTATACATTCTAAGGCTCCCACTTTCTATCCCCAATCTTTCCCGATTAACTAATCATGATTCCCAATCACAGTTAACACAATGCTATCTGAAAATAATACTTAAGATATTTGCATCATCATACATACAAATCTCTAGAGGGTTAAGGATATACCTGTATCTACGCGGCACTTCCCCTAGGTTGTTCTAATCAAACCCGCCCTGCCGGGCGCATAGCTGGGGAAGGTGATGAACTATCCACTGATCCCGAAGGCTGAGTCCCTACATCCCCGCCAACTCTGGTTTGACAAATTCTCACAAAATGGCCCTGCTGGCCGCAAACATAACAAGCTGACGCAGAAGCACGACACTCCCCACGATGACATCGACCACAACGGCCACACCGAGGTGGGGGTGGCCTCCCCTGGCTAACACCCCCTCCTCTCCGAACCACTGCATCAACAACCGACCGCAGGTCGAGTCTTCCTACTTGCATCCTTCCTTATAGAACATTCTCGCCATATGGCTCGACGGCCGCAAGAAAAACAAGCACCAAGAAAGACGGCACTTCCCGATGACGCCGCCACATCGCGGAACACCGAGGAAAATCAACTCGTGAGGGACACTCAGATCGGGCGAGGCGCATGTCTAATTCGGCCACCGAGGCGGTTCGCCTCGAGAGTTACCAAATGATCCCGCCAATCGGGCCCTCTTCGCCGATCTTGTTTAACTGGCCGATCTCTACTCTCTCACCGCCGCACATAATCCTCGAACGCAAGCCCGCTCGCTCTCGATCAAGAGCTACTCCTCACAACCCTTCTTTAGATAAGCATCAATATCCTTGGTATACCGTACATAAAATACTCGCCGCCAAGTCCTCGCTAGTAACAGGCCGCTCTCCTTCCAATCCATATTTTCTCGCTTCCGTGTCGTGGAACGAAAGTCCAGATGTCATGGCCGCAGAGGAATCGCCGCCATGTACCAAACTCGCCGCCGCGACGCCTCGTAACTCCTCGCATGAAGCATCACCTCAGTGATGATTGGGCCTGTGTCTTCTAAATCTCTCAGATTTACTCGCAGCCTCCTTCACGCTTTGCCTTCTGGGCCCGAGTTGCTGGCGAGGCATAATCGTAAAGGAAAGGAATACGTTAGAGGGGTCCAACTTATAACACAACTCTAAAGCACGATCTAAGAGTGAGAAGAATGGAAACCAAATCCTAAATATCCTATAGCCTCCTCGACATTGGTGGTGCACAACACACCGATAATCAAGACTTACTAGATACGGTCTAGACACTTTCCGAGGATTAATCGCTCGATACCACTTTTGTCACGACTGCCTGGCCCGTGGATCGTGCCTTACCCGACACCCAAGTAGTCATACATCGAGAAATCTGGAATATAAACAACCAAGATATGAAACAAGATAAATAAGACACGCTGGGAAAAGTCGCTTTCGCATACATATATAATTACCCAAAATGAACAGCTATATCCCAACCTTACAACAGTCTATGCACTCTAAGAGTTTAAAACAACAATGGCGGACAGGCCCCGCCATACCCTCAATGCAAATATCTACAACGACAGTGGACCATACTAAAATGCTAAGCCTCCGAGAAACGAGCTTTTCCAACGCCAAACGGTGATCCTAAGAACGGATTAACAAGAGGAGTACCTTTACCGCGGCATGAACGCAGCCCCCAAGGCAGTCAAGACAACGGTACCAAGTATGTGAAATCAAAATATCAGAATGAAATCATAGTAGTCTATATAAAGCAGGAGACATGTATGATAACCAAAAACTACAATTCACAATAAATAAGCAGTCATGTCAAATCAGGGACTCATGCCCTCAAAGTCATCACTCAAACCGTACGGGGTAAGTACGAAGGCATAGCCGACTACTAAAACCCACAGTACAAACAAGGTCAGAATCAGATTACGAGATTTGTCTAGACTGGCCACATGATCAAAGCCGCCACTCGCCCGCAAAGATCTAATGCGCTGCCTAGCCCCGAACTTCCCAGAGCCCGCACGGGCCACTCCAATGGCCCGCATGAGGTATTCCCGCATCGAGGGTAGCTACTCCCTGCAGCCGCCTCGACTCGCCGTCCGCATGGCCACAAAGACCGCATGACCACAAGGGCCGATACTAACTCGAACTCTCGCAGCCCAAGATAGCCATACTGCACCGCATAAGGTATTCTCAATCATAGGTCCATCGACCACCGAGTCTACCCCGTGACGGAGGCGCTTAACTCCTGAATCATCTCAAGAGATGAATGATGTATAATACTAACATTACAGCTTATCGTTAAACAACCTAAGCACAACAAGGGAAAACCTCTTTACACAAACATCACTAGATACTAACTCACGTAGCATCCTAACATGTTTACTTATCAAGTCAACAAGAAAGTATTACAAGACTATCACAAATCCATACAATCAAGTTATTCACACAAGGTACTTTCTACATTATGTTAACAAGTTCGGGTTTTTAGCCCCAAAGTACTTCATGTATTACTCTTTTAAAAGATCCGTTTCTTTCACAAAAGTCACACAATACCCGTAGTATAAAAATAGAGTAATTATCTTTTGAAGTAAATTAAAACACTTTTCTTTGTAAAATCAAGTAACAACATTCTTTTCCTAACGTTCAAGTTTGCCTAATTTCAATTACTCAAGTTTCTCATTTTCGAAAGGTTTTGTAGTTCATAGTTTTAATCCTTTAAAACAATTAGAGAAACATATACCTTATGTGTGAGTAGGTTATTATTGTTCATAACAATCTTATTACAGCAGCCATGATCTAGGAAATGTAATATCATTTTGTCTCATCTTAGCTCCTATACAGATGGAAGTTTCTACTGGTTTTAATAATACTTTATTAGTCAAAACATTTCCTTTTATTAGCGCTGCTGTGGTTTGTTCGACATTCATTCTGATTGGTAAAACATCATTCCTTTTGAAAACCAAAAATACTATTTACTCACGAATGAGGTTTCACACTTTTTCACATTAGTATAATTAAGTCAAGTCTCTTATTTTCTTAAATCATTAAATCATTCTTTTTATCACCCTTAAGCCGTTATACCTAACTTCCCATAAAGCTAGTATAACTCTTAAGCTTTTACAACCAATTGTTACTCTTCTTTCAAAAAGGTTTCTTAATTCTTTTGAACTACTTCAAGATCTTTATTATTCAGGCTTAAGTCGAAAGACATTGCCGTAGTTATTATTCGGGCTTAAGTCCGAGGACATTGCCGTAGTTATTATTCGGCTTAAGTCCAAGACATTGCCGTAATTATTATTCGCTTAATACACGCACGCCTACCGCACTATATACATATTCTTTAAAATATCATGCTCAAGAGGATAGAAGAATCACATACCTTCTCGCGAAATCCACCGCCAAGTCAATATGTCGCGCAGAGAATCGACCTATAATACCAACACGCCTATCAACGCTCAGATCAGATCGCATAAAGCTCTAAGCAGGGTTCGCTATTCTACGGAAAAATCGGGCAAAGACTTCCTACCCGAGCTACTCAAGTTCATCAGAATACACCCCATGTAAGTACAGCTTATTATTCTTCTTTAAACCCTTCTACCGTGATATCGCTCAATTCTATTCTTCAAGATCCTTCTAAGTATTAATACTAATTCCTATACTTCTACAAAGATGTATATTCTAATTACAAAGGGAGGATAAGGTTATTTACCCTGTAAGCCCAATAATATCCTAGATAAAAGTCGCACTGAGCAAGGTTTAGCTCCTATGTTGTACGCTCCCAGAGTCTAAGAAAACCTTAGAAGTTCTTCACAACTTCTACTAAGGACTAATGGATTTGGGCTAGGTATTTTGGGCATTATAACAATACTAGAAGGCAACTTTTCAACCAAGGGATGGGGTAGGTTTCCAGGCTAGTGGGTTGCTCGCCAGAGCTTCTCAAAGGGAGGTGTGTTTGGACGAAACAACAAGAGGAGAGGGAGGGATTTGAGACTTAGAAAGATTGCTCAATTTAGATGAAATAACTCATCAACAAGGGGTATTTATAGGTCAAGGGATGGCCAACCAAGGCCAAGATGGTGTCAAGTGCAAGGCAAGTGTAGGGTGAGGATTTAGGCAAGTGTCCTCGGCCAACTTGCACACAAAATATCCTACCAACTACATGACAAGAACGGCCATCCATTCGCCCTAACGCCGTAACATCCATCAACGAGAGGTGACAAGTGTCGCCTCTCGCTGGTCCAACGTGGTTGCGCCTCTGAAAAATCCGCAAAAATTAGAAATGGCATAGCCGAATTTATCCTACGCGAAGTCTGCGGAAACGCTTCGCTTGAAAAACGACTTAATCCAAAGTGTCGCACAAAGTGAAATCGCCCAAGCCAACTAGGGGGTGACACGTGTCGCCTCCTACTCGCCCAAAATATTTCATCTTCCAAAATATCCACAATGGCCAAAATCTCAAAACAAAGCTGGTCCCACAAAATCAGAATTTTCTCCCGTGGCCCCACGTGACCATTTCAAAATAAAATTCCATAATTTCTAATATTCCAAGAAGTCCGAATACCAAACTGGGAATCCACCCCATTAACGAACCTTTTTCCTTCACAAAACCGAAACTTTTCCGTGGAAAATCACCCTTTCTTTCTTTCCAAAATTTCTGTCAGATACTGCACGCATATCCTCACATACATACCTCAAACTACGGGTATAACAACGGTAGACGACGGTGCTAACCGAACGTAGTTGTACGACAATGTCTTTTGACTTAAGCCCAATAATAAGAATCTTCAAGATTTCAAAAGCATTAATAAACCTTTTCGGTTAAGAGTACTTGGTTTTAAAAAGAGTTATACTAGCTTTACGGGAGTTAGGTATAACGCCTTAAGAGAGGTAAAGAAAATAGTTTATCGATTTTTAGAAGTTAAGAGACTTGATCTTAAAAGATAAGAGACTTGACTTGAATGTATTAATATGAATTTTGTGAAACCTCATTCATAGTAATGAGTACTTGGTTTTTAAAAGGAATAATGTTTTACCGATTTCTAAATCGTAATGAGTATCGAACAAACCATCGCAGCTAATAAAGGAAAATGTATTGAATAATGAAGTATTATTAAAACCAAGAGAAACCTCCATCCGCATAGAAGCTAAATGAGACAAAATGATATTACATTTTCTAGATCATGGTCGCTTAATAAATGGTTATAAACAAGAATAAATCGCCACACCTATGGCATATGTTATTCAATTGTTTTAAAAGAGATTAAGACATTGAGCTATGAAACTTTTCAAAATAAAAGAGACTCGAGTAATTGAAATTAGGCAACCGAACTCTAGGGAAAAGAAGGCATTCTTTTGTCTTAAACTGGTTTAAAACATAAAGTGTTATAACAGCTTTATGGGAAGTTAGTTATAACGACTTTATGAAAACAAAAGAAGGGTTTCATCATTGGTTTTAATGTGGTAACTTGACTTTAAAAAGGAAAGTATGAAAGTTGTTTTGGTTTACTTAAAAGATATAAGTCACTCTATTTTTATACTACGGGTATCGGGTGACTTTTATAAAAGGAATGAATCTCTTAAAAGGAATTTAACGTACGTAGTACTTTAGGGTTAAAACCCGGACTTTGTCATAAAATGAAAGTACTTTAAGTTGTGTGTAACTTGCCTATGGTTGCGCAGATAGACTTGTTGTGCAAGGAATGTAATTCACTCGACTACCGCTGCTCACGGGATGAACCGAATGTATTTCACTGACTACCGCTGCTCATGGGATGAACCGAATGTATTTCACTGACTACCGCTTATGGATGAACCGAATGTATTTCACTGACTACCGCTGCTCACGGGATGAACCGAATGTATTTCGCTGACTACCGCTGCTCATGGATGAACCGAATGTATTTCACTCGACCACCGGCTCATGGATGAACCGAATGTATTTCACTCGACCACCGCTGCTCATGGATGAACCGAATGTATTTCACCGACTACCGCTCACGACGGACCGAATGTATTCCATCCGACTACCGAAGTTCATGAGATGAACCGAATGTATTCCACACGCTTCTATACCGGGTCCATGAGATGGGCCGAGACATGTTAGACGATCACATGAATTGTAGATCGCCGGCAATGGCGGAAGGAGTTCCACGCACGCAGGATGACTTCAGGCGCAGTCCCCGACTTGACATGATCGCTTATAGCGCGGAATCAGAGTTTGTTATCATACATGTCTCTCGCTTATATAGACTATTATGATTTCATTTACGATTTACGCCACATATTGTACTGTATCGACTTTCGGTCCGCGTCATGCCGCAGTAGAGGTACATCGGCCGTTGATCCTCGCTAGGATCACATTTCAACAGACAAGCCTGCTCCATCTGAGGCTTATCTTGGTATGTTACCCGAGTCCAGGTTCTTGTACATTCAGTATGGCGGCCCGTCTCCGCCATAGTTGCTGTAAATCTTAGGTATGTAGCATGCCGCAAGTGGTGGTTGTAAGGATTGTAATCGCTCAAATGCTCCGGTGTCACGACCAACCTGCCCGTGGATCGTGCCTTACCCCGGCACCCTAGTGATACAACATCGAGAAAATCAGCGAAATAAAACATGAACATGAATTAAGAGACAAGATAAATAAACAGTCAACCAAAAGCTTGCCTTCATCATATATACATAAATACCCGAACAGCTTATCCTTTTTACAAACCCCGCCACAACAAAGCATGCACTTCTAAGATTTATATTAACAACTATGACGACAGGCTCCGCCATACCCCGAACGCATAAGAACTTACATGCACTGTGTGGTAACATACCAAAGATAAGCCTCCGACGGAACGAGCTTCCCAAAACTAAATGAGATCCTAAACGCGGAATCGACAAATGATGATTTCTACTCGCAGATGAACGCAGCCTTCAAGCGAGGTCAAGACAACAGTACTAAGTATGTGAAATCAGAAATATCAGAAATGAAATCATAATAGTCTATAAAAGGTGAGACATGTATGATAACCAAACTACAGATACACACATAACAATTATATCAAGTCGTGGTCTCACGCTTCACAACATCAATCCCGCCGCGAGTACCTTTCCTCATCACGGCAGCCATGATATGATAACAACAAGACAACAATCCAAAAGGGAGCATACCCGCGCGCCACGATCGTGTCGATGTCCAAAGGGAACAAGTAAGACAACATTCCAAATGGAAGCATACCCGCGCTACGATCGTGTCGCAAGAGTCCAAAGTGGAAACAATAAGACAAAGATTCCAAATGGAAGATACCCGCGCGCCACGATCGTACAAGATGTCCAAAGGGAAACAATAAGACAATAAGGCAGTAATCAAATGGAAGCATACCCGCGCGCCACGATCGCGTCGCGATGTCCAAAGCGACAACAAAAGTAACACTATCAACAGAACGCACTGCGGAATTTATCCACACCGCCGGCCACGCCCCAAGAAGTTCTCAACAAGTCAACCGACCCTCCATCGAGACGCCAGAGTATAGAAACACAATTCTTGCACAACAAAGGCTATCACAACAAGCATAGGCAAGTTTCACAATAACAAGCATAGGCAAGTTTCACAACAGCAAGCATAGGCAAGTCTATACACAACTCGAAGTACTTTCATTTTATGCCCAAGTCCGGGTGTTAACCCTAAAGTACTACGTACGTTAAATTCCTTTTAAGAGATCTATTCCATTTATGAAAATCACCCGATACCCGTAGTATAAAATAGAGTGACTTACATCTTTAAGCAAACCAAAACACCTCTCTTTTTTAAAATCAAGTTTCCACATGTAGAACCAATGAGAAAACCCTTCTTTTGTTTTTATAAAGTCGTTATAACCAACTTCCCATAAAGCTGTTATAACACTTTAAGTTTTTAAATCATTTTAAGACAAAACAATGCCTTCCTCTTTCCTAGAGTTCCAGTTTGCCTAATTTCAATTACTCCAGTCTCTTTATTTTAGAAAAGTTTCATAGTTCATAGCCTTAATCATTTAAGAATATAATTCTCTTTTAAACAATCTGAGAAACATATGCCTTATATGAGTGTAGGTTATTCTTGTTCATAATCAATCTTAGTAAGCAACCATGATCTAGAAAATGTAATATCATTTTGTCTCATCTTAGCTTCTATGCAGATGGAGGTCTCTACTGGTTTTAATATAATACTTCATTATTCAATACATTTTCCCTTATTAACGCTGCAGTGGTTTGTCGATACCCATTCTGATTTCCGAAATCAGTAAAACATTATTCCTTTTAAAAACCACGTACTCATTACTCACGAATGAGGTTTCACACAAAACTCATATTAATTCCTTTAAGTTAAGTATCTTATCTTATAAGATCAAGTCTCTTAACTTCTAAAATCAGTCAACCATTTTCTTTACCTCTCTTAAGACGTTATACCTAACTCCCCATAAAGCTAGTATAACTCTTTTAAAAACCTTTAAAACCAAGTGTTACTCTTCTTTTAAAAAAATGGTTTCTTAGCATTTGAAATACATTCAAGGTTCTTATTATTCAGCTTAAGTCAAAGACATTGCCGCATAACCACGCTCAATTAGCACACGACGCTCACCGCACTATATATTATTCAGCTTAAGTCAAAAGACATTATTGCACAACTACGCTCAATTAGCACACGACGCTTCACCGCATTATATATTATTCAGCTTAAGTCAAAAGACATTGCCGCACTATATATATATATCTTCCTTTAAAATATCATGCTCAAGAGTATAGGAAGAATCACATACCTCGTGACGATTTATCGACTATAAGCAAAACGCCCACGCTTATAACCCGCTTAGCCCGGTCCACCTTCTAAGTAGCCCATGCTACTTGCGTAACATTCAACCAATAAAGGTTATCACCATCAGATATACAAATCCCATGTAAGTACGCTTAACTTCTACTTATTTTCTTCAAGTGATTTCGCCAAGTCTTTTCTCAGAATATCCTTCTATTACAGTTCACTTCTCTTCTTATGAATCTTATATTCATTTCTATACTACTACAGTATGTAATTTCCAATTACACTAGAAGGACAGTAGTATTTACCTCGATAAGCCCAAAATTATCCAAGTTATATGCCGATCCTGAGCAACGTTTAGCTCCTACTCCGTGCGCTCCAACCCGCTCCAAACAACCCTTAGAAGTTCTAACCAACTTCTACTAATAACTTCAACTACGTGAAGATTTACTTAGGGTTTCGTTTTGTGGATCGAGGAAGCATAATAGTATTTTCTGGGCTTTTGTATAAGTGTAACCTTGGGAATACTACAAGGTATTTGGGCCAAGGTATTTGGGCATTATAACAATACTTGGAGAGTATTTCAATACCACAAAAATGGGGGGTATTTATACGAGACAACAAGGCTAGGGGGGGGTGTACCCCACGGCTAGGGCACTACAAAGTGGGGTGGCTCTCGCCAAGCTCACTCAAGGGGTGTGGTGGACGAAAAACTTCACAAGGGAGAGGAGGGATTTTAACACTTAGAAAATATTTGGATGAAGAATTTCATCAACAAAGTGGGTATTTATAGGTCAAGCCATGGCCAACCAAGGGCCAAGATTCTTCCAAGTGTATAGCAAGTGTAAGGTCAAGATTTAGCCACGTGCACCTTATCCATCTACCACACCAACTACACAAAATATCCTACCTAACCACAAGCCCCAAATCGCCCTCTTTGTCCCCACAATGCTTCCAATGCGAGGGTGACACATGTCACCCTCCCGCTGGTCCAAAATGTTACGCCTCTAAAAATCCGCAAAAATTATTATCGACATAGCCGAATTTTCCCTACGAAAGTGGAAACGCTTTCGAAAAACGACTTTTTGGTAGTTATGTACAATATCGAACCTGCCTAACTTTAAGGCTCAAATTTCTACGCACGCCCTCACGCATATACCTCGAAATACGGTATAACATCGTATATATATATGCCAAAGGCAACCGCTTTGGTTGGCCTGCTTTTCTTCATCTTGATCCATATCTATTTATATGTTTAAAGTTTTTATTTCCGCTGGTTTTCTCGATGTTGTATCACTAGGTGCCCGGTAAAGACTACCACGCCCGGTTCGTAGTGACAAAAGTGGTATCGAGAGCGCTTAGTCCTCTGAAAGTGTCTGCATCGCGTTCTAGTAGTCTTGATTATCGGTGTGTTGTGCACCACATCTATAATCGTGAGGCTATAGGACATTTAGGATTGGTTTCATTCTTCTCATTCCGAGATCGTGCCTTAGAGTCGTGATAAGTTGGACCCTCCGACATATTCCTTTCCTTTACCGCCATGCCTCCGCAGAAGGCAACCTGTGCCCGCATGGGCAAGGCACGAGGGAGTCAGTGAGATACAGAGGGGTACGAGGGCACAGTGCCCGGCCAAGACTGAGATGCTTCCGACGGCGAAGCCTCGGACGCCACAAAGACCAAAGAGTTTAGAGTCGCAGCAGCCGGGCCGAGACTACAAGACTGAGCCTCCACCCACACCGGAGCGCATGAGATGGGGTATAAGGAGATGGTCGCCATCGCCGTGGTCGTGGCGAGCATGAGGATAGGTTGACGCAGCAGCCTCAGCCCAGAGCACCCGTAGTTCACCCCGAGCGCAGCTGAGACTACGGATTTTCCGAGATGTAACCCGCCAGAGTTTTACGGGTCGAGGCCGAGGATGATCCGCAGGTTCATCCGGCGCTACAGCGATCATGAGAGTGATCAAGGCACGGAGACCTAGTCGGTGTCCTAGGTTCAGACGGCCGCGTGATACCGCAGCCGATCGTTTGATTTATGAGCCGCCCGGGAGAGAATGCACTTCCACCATATCTGACGAGTTCTCAAAGGCATTTCTTGCACACTTCTTGCCTCCACATGAGGAGGGCTCGGCCGGCAGATTTTTGACGCTGAGGCGTGATCGCGACTGCTAGAGAGTACAATGTGGAGTTCGACTCATTAGCTCAGCATGTCCTCGTCAGAGTAGCCGAGCATGGAGGATGTGAGTACACCGCCACGCCACCGGCTAGATGATTACTTGGCGAGGCTTGTACGGTGTAGCGTCACCGCACGACATTGCCCGCACGCAAGCTCACGCACCAGACGCGAGGCACTGAGAGGTCGACTGAACGACCGAGATCACAGAAGAGGCCGTGACGCAGGTCCTTTGGTAAATTTCGAGGCGGACCGCCTCAAAGAAGTTATGTACTCCGCCAAGACAGAGTGGTCCTCCACGCCTTCGTGACGCTCGGTATTCGAGCCGGGTCGTAGCTCCGTGCTTCGTTCAGTATACGCGAGTTCTAGCCAGGATTCATGTCCCTCAGTGCACGATGCGGGCGCACGCCATCCCGGAATGTCGCTTTTTATCGGTGCTTGTTTCACCTACCGCCGTGGCCATGTGACGAGATCAGGCTTATAGGAGGGTAATGCGCTTGGCACACCTCACCGGACGATGGCGTGTTCATCGCTTTCTACTATGCACCGCAGGCGTGCCTATGATTAGAGTGAAGGTAGATACAGTATATCCTTAACCTTCAGAGTTTTGCATACGTGATGCAACGATTATATGTCAGGTACTATGTACAATATTTTGCAAGTGATCTTTGTCGAACGTATAAGCATACGGAGTAGTTGTGGGAAAATTCTCGTAGTGTAAAATGGAAGTGGTAGCTTATGACCAGATAGGTAAGATTGTTCCGGACGGGAACAAGAGCTTCACGCGTTGCTGGTCGGGTCAGCTATGTTGCGGCCAACCCGCTGCCTGCTTCGGCGCTGGTCACCTCGTGGTCCCGCCAGTGGTAGGGTCACGAGGGTGCTAGGCCCAAGTTTAGATGACCATCGATGAGTTCGTGGATATGTTCACCGTGTCGATCGCGAAGGCCGGAATAGCCTTACGGAGATCGAGGCTAGTAAGACGACCAAGCTCGACGCGGTGACCCAAAGTTTTGGAAACTAAAGCAATGACTAAAGTGTGGTACGATACTAAAAGAGTTCAAGTGTTCGAGAAGCGGCAATACGAGTAAGGAAGAGAACGCGTGTTATTTCAGGCTGCGTGGCATCGCAACTTGCTAAGAAGAACTTCATCATTGTCTCTGAGAAGGAACATTCGACGAACGTTTCTAAGGAGGAGAATGTTATACCCCAGATTTCCAGAGTATGTACGCGAGGGCGACGATAAAAATTTAAGCCTTAAAGTTGGCAAGGTTCAAAATTTGGGAACAAGTGCCAAAAGAGTCATTTTTCGACTAAACGCTTACAAGATTTCATAAGGGAAAATTCCGCTATGTCATTTATAATTTTTGCGGATTTTTCCGAGAGACGAACATTTTGGATCAACGGAGGGTGACATGTGTCACCTCACATCGGAAGCTAGTGTGGGCGGCTTGGACGATTTGGGGTCGGAGCAGTAGGATATTTTGTGATATTTCAGTGGTAGACGGATAAGGTCCACATGGTTAAATCTCGACCCTACACTTGCATGGCACTTGGCTTGATCTTGGCCATTGGTTGGCCATTGCTTGACCTATAAATACCCTCTAAGTCAAGACTTTCTTCATCCAAACTTGAGCAATCTTTCTAAGTCTTGAAATCCTCCTCTCTCGAGTAGTTCTCGCCCAAAGAGTCCCCTTTACGAGCCCTTGGCCGAGAGCCTCCTCCCACTTTTAGTGTTCAGCCCAGGGTACCCCTGCCTAGTTGTCTCAGATAAATACCCCTTTTGTGGTATAAAAATACTTCCAAGTATTGCTATAATGCCCAAATACTTTAGCCCATATACCTTGTAGTACTTTCCAAAGTTACTCTATACGTAGAGCCCTGAAATACTATTATACTTTCCTCACCACAAAACGAAACCCTAAGGAAAACCTCCATAGTCGGTTGAAGTGTTACAGAAGTTGTGTAGAACTTCAAGGGTTGCTTGAGCGGTTGAGCGCATGGAGTAGAGCTTAACGCTGCTCAGATCGACATTAACTTGGATAATTTTGGGCTCATCGAGGTAAATACTATCGTTCTTCTATTGTAATTGGGAATTACATATTGTAGTAGTATAGAAATGAATATAAGATTCATAAGAGAATTGAACTGTAATAGAAGGATATTACAGATTAGACTTGAAATGTAAATCACATCGTAAGAATATAGTAGAAGATTAAATCAGATTTACATAGGATCAGATTTACAGAGATCGATAACCTTTATTGTGAATGTTCGCAAGCAGTACGAGCTACTTAAGTGGACAAGGCTAGCCGTTATAGCCGCGAGCGCTTTGCTTATAGTATAATCGCCGCGAGGTACGTGATTCTTCCTATACTCGAGCATGATATTTTAAAGATATATATATATATAGTACGGTAGACGACGCAGTGCTAATCGAACGTAGTTGTACGGCAATGTCTTTTGACTTAAGCCCAATAAAATATATATATATATATAGTACGACGACGGTGCTAATCGAACGAGTTGTACGGCAATGTCTTTTGACTTAAGCCTAAATAATAAGAATCTTGAAGTATTTCAAAAGAATTAATAAACCTTTTTGAAAGAAGAGTACTTGGTTTTAAAAAGAGTTATACTAGCTTTATGGGGAGTTAGGTATAACGTCTTAAGAGAGGTAAAGAAAATGGTTTACTGATTTTTAGAAGTTAAGAGACTTGATCTTAAAAGATAAGAGACATGACTTGAATGTATTAATATGAATTTTGTGAAACCTCATTCGTGAGTAATGAGTACTTGGTTTTTAAAATGAATAATCTTTTACTGATTTCGGAAATCAGAATGAGTATCGAACACACCACTGCAGCGCTAATAAAGGAAAATGTATTGAATAATGAAGTATTATTAAAACCAGTAGAAACCTCCATCTGCATAGAAGCTAAATGAGACAAAATGATATTACATTTTCTAGATCATGGCTGCTTTAATAAATGGTTATAAACAAGAATAAACTGCTCACACCTATGGCATATGTTATTCAATTGTTTTAAAAGAGATTAAGACATTGAGCTATGAAACTTTTCAAAAATAAAAGAGACCTGAGTAATTGAAATTAGGAAAACTGGAACTCTAGGGAAAAGAAGGCATTCTTTTGTCTTAAACTGGTTTAAAACATAAAGTGTTATAACAGCTTTATGGGAAGTTAGTTATAACGACTTTATGAAAACAAAAGAAGGGTTTCATCATTGGTTTTAATGTGGTAACTTGACTTTAAAAAGGAAAGTATGAAAGTTGTTTTGGTTTACTTAAAAGATATAAGTCACTCTATTTTTATACTACTGTATCGTGACTTTTATAAAAGGAATGGATCTCTTAAAAGGAATTTAACGTACGTAGTACTTTAGGGTTAAAACCCGGACTTTGTCATAAAATGAAAGTACTTTAAGTTGTGTGTAACTTGCCTATGGTTGCGTGTGATAGACTTGTTGTGCAAGGAATGTAATTCACCCGACTACCGCGTTCATGGGATGAACCGGGAATGTATTTCACTCGACTACCGCGTTCATGGGATGAACCGGGAATGTATTTCACTCGACTACCGCGTTCATGGGATGAACCGGGAATGTATTTCACTGACCACCGCTGCTCATGGATGAACCGAATGTATTTCACTGACTACCGCTGCTCACGGATGAACCGAATGTATTTCACTGACTACCGCTCACGGATGAACCGAATGTATTTCACTCGATCACCGGCTCATGAGATGGACCGAATGTATTCCATCCGACTACCGAAGTTCATGAGATGAACCGAATGTATTCCACACGCTTTCTATATCGGGTCCATGAGATAGGCCGATACATGTTAAACGATCACATGAATTGTACCTAGATCACGGCGGCGAAGGCGAGTTCCACGTATGAGGGATGACTTCGAGGCGCGAGTCCTCGACTTGACATGATCGCTTATGTTGTGAATCAGAGTTTGGTTATCATACATGTCTCCCGCTTTATATAGACTATTATGATTTCATTTACGTGATTTACGCTTCACATACTTGGTACCGCCAGATCGACTCCTTCGGGCCGCTCATACCGCAGTAGAGGTACATCTACCGCTGATCCCCGCGCTTAGGATCACATTTCAACAGATTGAAGTCTGCTTTCCTGAGGCTTATCTTTCGCATGCTACCCGATTCAGAGGTTCTTGTACATCTGTGGTATGGCGGCCCCGTCCCGGCCATAGTTGTTGTAAATCTTAGAGGTCCAGAGTAATCGCTGTGCAAGGGTTGTAAGGATTGTAACTGTTCGAATGTCTCTGTATATATATATGCTAAAAGGCAACCGTTTTGGTTGGCCTGCTTTCTTTCATCTTGATCCATATCTATTTATATGTTTAAAGTTTTTATTTCCGCTGGTTTTCTCTGATGTTGTATCACTAGGGTGCCCGGTAGGCACTACCACTGCCCGGTTCGGTCGTGTAATCACATACCTTCTTGGCGAAATCCACCGCCAAGTCGAATATATCACAAGCAGAGTAATGTACCTATAATAGTCAAAGACATATATCAAAGTCTAGACGACTCAGAGTCATTCTAAACAGAGGGTTCTCTATTCTACTTGAAAGTCAAGCAAAGACTTCCCTACCCAGAACTATACAATTCATCAGAATACAAATCCCATGTAAGTACAAATCAATTATTTTTCTTTATACCCTTCTACTGTGATAATAGTTCAATTCTATTTTGTAATATCCTTCTAAGTATTTATACTTATTCTTATACTTCTACAAAGATGTATTCTCTAATTATAAAAGAAGGGTAAGATTATTTACCTCTATAAGCCCAATATTATCCAAGTATAAACGCGATCCCGAGCGAGGTTTAGCTCCTAGTCCGAACGCCCGATAGCTCCAAGAACCCTTAGAAGTTTTCAACAACTTCTACTAAGTACTATACTGGATTCGGGCTGTGTATTTTAGAATAGCAATATACTTGGAAGACAACATTTCTACCAAGGAGTGGGGTTGGTTTCGCTAGGGCTACTAGGCTGTAGGGGTGTTTCGCCAAGGCCTTTTCAAGAGGGAAGGGGGTGTTGGACTAAAAGGTTCACAAGGAGAGTGGAGGATTTTCAAGACTGGAGAGTAATTTTGGACGAAGAACTCTTCATCTTGGGGGTATTTATAGGTCAAGCCATGGCCAACCAACGGCCAAGATGAAGCCAAGTGCAAGGCAAGTGTAGGGTGAGGATTTGCCCAAGTGTCCTTATCCATCCACTACACAAATATCCTACCAACTCCATGCCCATCCATTCGCCCTATTGCCCCACATCCATCAATGAGAGGTGACAAGTGTCGCCTCTCTCGTTGGTCCAAAATGTTTCGCCTCTGAAAAATCCGCAAAAATTAGAAATGACATAGCCGAATTTACCCTACGCGAAGTCTTGTAAAACGCTTCGCCTAAAAACGATTCTTGTGCGAGTCAGGCCCAAAACAACGCCCCAGGCCTAAACTTTGCTAAACTTTCGTGACGCACGCCTCTCACGCACATACCGGAAATACGGTATAACATTTTCCTCCTTAGAAACATTCGTCCCGAATGTTCCTTCCCAAGACGCTTAACGATAAGGTTCTTCATAATTTAAATAAGCTTTGCAAAGGCCACATACGGCCACAAAACAACACTTAGGCATATATGACAATGAAAATTTATAAGTAGAAAGTGAATTACCCGGAGGTGCTGGGAATAGCGAGGATACTTCGCCTCATGTCCTCCTCGCCTTCCCACGCCATCTCCTCCCCGAGCTCGCTCCGCCACAAGACCTTGACGAAGCCACGCCCTTAGTCCGCAGACGCTAACTCGACGATCGACATCGCGCATGGAATCTCTCATATGATAACCCCTGGCCACTGACATCGCCAATCGGGTGTACCTAGATGGATCCCCGATACATCTCCTCAAAGATAGAAACATGAAACACCGGATGCACCGCTTCCAGATCGGACGGCAGATTCAACTCATAGGCAACCTCGCCTACCTCGCGACAACTGATAGGCCCAATGTACCTGGGCCGAAGCCTTTCTTCCCGACCATCACACCTTCATGGGTGACACCTTCAGAAAACCCAATCATCAACCTCAACTCCGTGATACCGACGATTTATGATCCGTGATATGACTTCGCCGACTCGAGCCGCCAAGAATCGCCTCCCGGATAAGCTTTACCTTATCCATCGTCACGCACCAAATCGTCCTACTAATCGCACATCGCTTACATCAAACCAGCCTTATCGGGCGATCCGCACTTCCTCCCATACAAGGCCTCATAAGGCGCCATCCGAATACTGAGTGGAAGCTATTATTAAACGCAAACTCAACTAGAGGCAATGATCTCTCCCAACTACCTCGGTCAATAACACAGCTCGCAAAGATATCCTCAAGAGTCCGGATAGAGCGCTCGCATTCTGCATGTTCGTGGATGGAATGTCAGACTCAGCTCACTCGCCCCTAGACCTTCTCGAAAGACTCTCCAGTTAGCCAGAACCGCTCCTCTCGTCTGATATGATCGAAATAGGACTCCATGCACCGACGATCTCTGATGTAAAGTCCGCATAATCCTCACCAAAAGTCGCTCGACGGAAGAAAGTGGGCTGATTTCACACCGCCGACGATAACCCGATAGAATCATGTCTCCTCCGAGGCGAGGTAATCCCGCGATAAAGTCCATGTTGATCACCTCCCACTTCCGTGTCTGATCTCAATCGTCGCAACAAACCACCGTGCCTCGTGCTCTATCTTCACCACCGACAACACGCACCGAGCTACAAACTCGCAACATCCTCTTCAAGCCATCCCACCAATACACGATCGGGCGTCGTGGTACATCTTGGTCAACCCCGGATGGATAGAGTAACGCCGCCGTGCGCTTCTCCTAGAACTCGGCCGCCAAGTCCTCAAACATCCGGAACACACAACTCGCTCAAATCTTAGCACCCCATCGTGCTACTCAAAAGCGACCTTCCTCACGAAGAGCCGATCACGATAACGTGTCAAAATCGATCTCGAATCGCCGCTTCTTCACCGACGACGGAAGACTCGCAACCTCACGAACTCAACCCCACCGCTATCGTAATCAATCAAACGGACACCAAGCGCTCGCGAATCGATGCAAATCACGTAACCATGCCCTCCTCGCCGGTCGCACATCCGATAGGCTCCCATCGACCTACGATCAAGAGCATCCGCCACAACATCGCCTTCCCGTGGTATAGATATCGACGCCATAATCCTTAAGCAACTCTAACCACCGCCTCTCGCCGTAAGTTCACTCCTCTGGCCGAAGATATATCTGAGGCTCTCGTGGTCCAGATAAACATCCACGTGAACCCCATACAAATAGTGCCTCCAGATCTTCAAAGCGTGAATCACCGCTAACTCCAAATCACGCGGAGTAGTTCCTCTCGTGTTTCTTAAGCCGCCGATGCGACGCTATATCTCTACCTCACGATCAACACACATCTCACCCGATGCCCGACGATCACAATACACAACATAACCGCTCGTCCTCCGAAGAGTAAGAACGGGGCGCCGCCGCCTTTAGTAATCGGAAACCCCGCCACACGCATCGCCCATCAAACTTAGCCGCTTTCCGAGTCACCTAGTCAACGGTGCAGATAGAATCAAACTTCTACGAACCGATAATAACTCGCGAGGCCGTAAAGTCGCGAACCTTTGTCTGAGTAAGAGGTTCAGGCCAAGTCCCGATCGCCGATCTTCGCCGATTCACCGAATGCCATCACCCATAATATGCCCAAGAAAAGCCACCGGCCAACCAAAACTCACAATTGGAAAAACTTGGCGATAATCGCTGGTCCCGAGAACCGCCACAAGACAGCCTCTCAAATGCCCGATGCTCCCGCCCGAGCGAATAAACCAAGATATCATCAATGAACACTATCACAAACGTGTCCAAAATGGTTTGAACACTTGCTCATCAAATCCATGAATACCGCCGAGCATTAGTCAACCCAAAAGACATGACCAACTCATAATGCCCGCATCGGTCCGAATGCGCCTAGGGACATCCACCTTCTCCGACTGCACTGATGATAGCCCGATCGCAGATCAATCTCGAGAAACATCTCGCACTCGCAACCGGTCGAACAAATCATCAATCCCGGGAAGGGGTATCTGTTTAATGGTCACCTTGTTCACCGTCAGATCAACACACATGCGCAGCTGGCCCCGCCCTTCTTTCTTTAACAATACCAAGGCCTCCTGTGGAGAAACGCTTAGGCCCGATGAAGCCCTTCTCCAAAGAAATCTCTCACCGGTCCTTAGCTCTCAACTCGCAGTGTCATTCTCAGATGGCGGAATGGAAATAGCCGAGTGTCCGCAAAGACATCGATACAAAAACTCTATCTCCTCTCGTGAGGGATACCCGAGGTCATCCGAAACACGCCTGGGAACTCTCTCGACTACAGTGAATCGACTAAAAATCTGTACCGCAAATTTCGTGATTTAATACCCGAACGATGGTAAATATACCCTTCTCGCACTATCTTCCTAGCCTCGAGGTAGGAAATAAACCTACCCTCTACGACACGCTGTTTCTCCCACTCAATAATCGGCCATCAGAAATCGAACCGCATTCACTCTCTCTCGCAGCTACATTGGCGAAAGCAAAAGCTAGCCAATCCATACCCACGATCACATCGAATCACCATGTCCAACTATATCAAGTCGCCAGGGTCCGACGATCAAACGGTCACCGGACAAGCCCTAAATACCCGCCGAGCTACCACCGAATCACCCATCGCATAGCTACCTCGAAGCGGCTCATGGACTCGTGCTCTATCCCTATCCTACTAGCAATAAGGGAGATATATAGATGCAGTAGAACCCGATCTATCAAGGCATACACATCATATCCAGAACCGAGCGTACTGCGGATTTACATCGTGAGGCCTCCCGATCTCCGCCGGCCGATAAGGCATAAATGCGTTCTAAGGACCGCTAGAATCGACCCGCGCCACGACTCGCCGCGACTACCGGTCGATGAGCACCTTATTCTCCGGGCGAGTAATCGCTTGGGATGAAGAAGACCGCGAAAGAACTCAGAGCCGACTTACTATTCAGATCGCCTTTGGCCTGACAGCCGCAGTGACTCGCCGCTACAATCAAACAAGCTCCCGCAGAAGTACCACAACTCCCGGTTGGATCTACCGACGCCACACCGGCGGTGGTCCCGATCGCCGCACTCCGCCGCTCGACGCTCAAGCCCGCCCCGGTTCGCCAATACTCGGGCCAGATCGAGGACGCAGTGAGTGCTCAGCCGGCCGGTGCACCCAGATCGCCACGGGCCGCCACCACGATAGCCACCAAAGACCTCGCCATCCTCGGCCTTCTTCGCCGCGTCACAACCCGCCGCCTCTACGCCTCGCAGCCTAAGTGTACGAGCTCGCATGCGGTAATATCCATGCTCGTCAAGAGCCACACCCGCACAAGACTCGGCCATATAATCATCTAGCCCGGTGACGTAACGATGCACCCTGTCCTCCATATCTGCTACCAACGCAGGGACATATCGAGCCAACGAATCAAACTCAACGTTGTTGTCACGACCACCTCGCCCGTGACCTGGCCTTAACCCGCACCTCGGACACAACATCAGAGAAAACCAGCGGAACATAAATTCAAACTAAACAACCATCATGATATAATTAGTCTAGCCCAAAATGGCTACCCCAAAGTACATAAAGCCGAATAGTTACATCCTTTAACAACCCAAGTTATGACAAGACTACAGGCCTCTAAGAATGAGTAATACTATGACGGGACAGGGCCCCGTCATGCCCCTGAATGTACAAAATATCAACAACAACAGTGGAGAACTATACCAAAAGTCGAAGCCCAAGAAACGAGCTCTCGACACTGAGTAAAAGATCCTAGGAATGAGGATCTACCACCGCTTCCTTACTCGCAGATGAACGCAGCCCTATGGAAGCGGGTCAAGACACAACGTACTAAGTATGTAAAATCGAAAATATCAGAGTAATATCACAAGTCAAAGATAAGCGAGTCATAGATAAAAATCAATTTCTCAGACCGTGCCTTACTAACAATGAGAGTAACGAGTATAAAACTTATAGCATAAAAATAGGAGGCTCACGATCAAAACAGGGTACCTCGCCCGTAGTATCATTAAGCAATCCTACTCCTGGGACTATTTCACCCGCATAGGTCCTGTGGACCCGCATGAGGTCATCCGCCTCGTCATGGGACTATTTCACCCGCATGAGACTATTTCACCGGCATGGATCCTGTGGACCCGCATGAGTACCATCGCCGTACTCGCATGGGACTATTTCACCCGCATGGATCCTGTGGTCCGGATCCGCATGAGTGCAAGCGCCGCACTCGCATCATGGGTAGCAAATCCATGGCATAGATAATAACTCGGGGTTTACCCCGTAATAATACAAATATATAACCTAGCTCATCCGGCTATCATATCATACATAAGCACTACCGGCCTATCATATCACCACATAAGCACTACCGGCCTATCATATCATACATAAGCACTACCGGCCTATCATATCATAAGCAAGTTAAGAAATCCCCTAACTTCTTATTAACATTATTAATATATCCTCTCATTTTAGTATCCTAAGGCACTAACATGTCTTGCAATAGAAAATCCGGGAATTCAACCCAAGTACCATGTACTTCTAACTTTTTAAGAAAACTCTTTTTATACAAAGACTCCAAGATACTATTCACCATAGTATCGAGTTACGATTTCTTTTCAAGACAAGTCACATTTCCTTTTAGAAATATAATAGGCTTCCAAATCAAGTGACCTCATTTCCTTTAAAACCTTAGGCAACCAATGCCTAAAAATCAATTCACCTTTCTAAGCTTCAAATCCTTTACTGCACTTGTTTTAATTAGAGTAAACCTTCCTCGCGAGCCTTTCAAGAAAACTAATATAACCAACTTCCCATAAAGCCATTATATTAGCATTATCCCTTTGTCAAATACATTTTCCTCAATCCAAGAGACTTATACTTTGAAATAAAACAAGTATCATATACTTTTAAAACAAGTGTAGATTATCAATTCTCAGACGTATACCGCATCACATAGATACAACTATTCATGCTCAAGAGATAGGAAAGCTCTACATACCTCTTTTCGGTTAATCCACTTGCTAAGTCCAACTACCGCAAGTAATATGTCAACCTATAATAACCATAGTGTGTTCATTAACCTCTAATTTCAATGTAAAAATTCCAAATTCAAGTTACCAATTCCTAAGGAAAATTGGGCAGCATTTCCTTTGTTTCTACTCACTTTGCCACCTTTTCAAAGGCCGATTTTTCAACATTCAAATGCCTCATTAAGGCCCAACAACCAAACCAACACAAAGGGGATTACACACCTAATCTTGGGTGTGTAAAATTATGCCCCATTAGTTATAATAGTACACTTAACAATTCTAAAGTGGTTTTTTAGGCTACAACATGCTCATAATATTTCTTTAGCCAAATCCTTCATATCCAACCCACATTTCTAGCATGCAATGACTCTAAGAGCATTATTTACCACCATAAGTATTTTCTTCTCAACATGCAACTCTATAAACTAATAATAGAGGAAGAATCATTACCTTAGAGCTTTAGCCAAATTTATCCAACAATTTGCTAGCCTTTCTACCAAGAATACCACCACCACCACCTTCAAAAGTTAACCACAAGCTTCCTTCTTGTCTTTTAATTTTCAGATTTTTCCTAAGGCTAGATTGTCACTTGGATTTTTAGAGAGAAGGAGGAGCTTGAAATATTTAGAGAGAAGGAAGAGGTTTTTCAAAGAGAGAGATGACAAATGACCAAGTCTTTAAGACTTGGTCAATATATTGCATGTAAAATCAGATGGGACACTTGTCCCCACTGTGCCCTTTCAAAATAAAAACTGACTTTTCCTAAGTTTTTCCACCGATTCCGCTTCTGATTTCGCCCTGCTTCGGGCTGCAAGGCCGCAGAATCTCCGCGGGACTGATCTTCCGCGCCACGGCCTGCTTCCGGCCACGGCGCTGAAACTTCCGACCTCAAGATTTTCGCCGCTGCCTCGACTTCCGCAAGGCCCTACAATCACTCGCTTTGGCGCCACGCTCGCTTCTCCGGCCAAGCCGAGACTCGATCATGTCCAGCCCGAACCACGAGGTATAACATTCTCCCCCCCTTAGAAACATTCGTCCCGAATGTTCCTTCTAGTCTTACTCAGTCACAATATCGGCATAGACTCAAATAAAGACGCTTCACACGGCCACAACAAAACTCAAGCATAAATACTAAGTTTAAAGACCAACAATGTAGAACGTGGGTTACCTGGAGGTATAGGGAATAAGTGAGGATATTTCTCCATCATGTCATCCTCTGCTTCCCACGTCATCTCCTCTCGCTCGCTCCGCCATAAGACCTTGACTAAGCCACATCCTTTGTCCGTAATCGCTTAACTCGACGACGATCGAGTATCGCTACGACTCTCCTCATACGATAACTCCTCTCATACCGAACCTCATGAATCGGATGTACTCTAGACGGGTCTCCAATACATTTCCGCAACATAGACACATGAAACACCGATGTATCGCTTCAGATCTGACGGCAGATCCAACTCATAAGCAACCTTGCCTACCCTCCGACACCGTAAGGCCCAATGTACTGGGCTAAACTTCCTTCTTTCCAATCTCATCACGCCTTCATGGGCGATACCTTTAGAAAACCCAATCATCTATCTCAAATTCCAAGTGTCGACGCCGATGGTCCGTGATACGACTTTTGCCGACTCAGCCGCCATCACCGCTTCCCGGATAAGCTTCACCTTATCCATCGTCACTGAACTAAGTCCGCCCGACTAATCAACTTCTCCCACCTCGAACCAGCCTATAGTGACTGCACTTCCTCCCATATAAGGCCTCATAAGGCGCCATCCGATACCGGAATGGTAGCCATGTTGTAAGCAAACTCTACAAGAGGTAAATGATCCTCCCACTACCTCAAATCAATAACACACGCCCGCAGATATCCTCAAGCCGTCCGATAGTGCGCCGGCCCGCTGGCACCGAGGGTGAAATGCAGATCGAGACTCACCGTGTCCCTAATCCTTCAAAACACCTCTGCTTAGCCGAGAACTGGCTCTCTATCTCGATATAATCGACACCGACTCGCGCCTCACAATCTCTCTAATATATAATTTGGCATAGTCCTCAACCGAGAACGCTGCTCGACTAAGAAACGGGCTGATTTCACACCACCGACAATTACCCAAATGGAATCATGCTTTCTCTGAGTGGTAGGTAGCCCTGTAATAAAATCCATATTTATCACCTCCCACTTCCAAGTCGGAATATCAATATTCTGCAATAGCCCACCGGGCTTTTGGTGCTCAATCTTGACCTGCTGACAATTAGACATCAGGCAACAAAATCGCCACGCCCTCTTCGTGCCATCCCACCAATACACACACCGAGGTCATGGTACATCTTAGTCGACTCGTGAATAGAATAACGAGCACCGCGTGCCTCCCAAAATCACGACGGTCCTCGCTACATCGGAACACACAACCGCCCTCAATCTCAAGACCCCATCAGCGCTACCTCAAACAGACTTCTTTCTCAAATGCAGATCTCTGCATCGCATCAAAATCGGATCCTCATATCGCCGCTTCTTCACCTCCTCGACGATGGAAGACTCGCAACCTCTCGAACCCGAATTACTAACAGAATCAACCAAACGAACCCCAAGGCTCGCTAGCCGATGTAACTCTCGACCATATCCCTTTCTCCTGGCCGACAATGCATGCACTACCCATCGACCGCGATTGGCGGCATCCGCAACTACATCGCCTTCCCCGGGTGGTACATAATATCAACATCGCAATCCTTAAGTAGCTCCAACCACCGCCTTCGCCGCAAGTTCACTCCTCCGTCAAGATGACCGAGACTCTGTGGTCCGTAAATGTCCACGGAACTCCATATAAATAATGTCTCCGCATCTTCAAGGTACATGAATCATACCGCCAACCTGTGTCATGCGCGGGATAGTTCTTCTCATGCTTCCTGCCGCCGAGATGCATAAGCTATAACCTTGCCGCGGCCGCATCAAAGACGCACCCAAGCCCGACACCGACGCGCCACAATAAACCACATATCCATCTAAACCTCCGAAGAGTAAGAATCGGGCGGCCGCCAACCTCTCCTTTAGCAACCGGAAACTTTCTCACAAGTATCCGCCCACCGAACATAGCCGCTTTCCGAGTCACCTTAGTCAAAGGCCAAATAGAAGCAAACTTTTCCACAAACCTCCGATAATAGCCTCGCAAGGCCCAAAGCCGCGCACTCGCTTGCAGGTCTAGGCCAAGTCTTGATCGCCAATTCGCCAGATCAACCCAATACCATCTACCCGATAACATGTCCTAAGAAAGCCACCGATGCCAACCGTAACTCGTGACTTCGAGAACTTGCATACAATCGCCGGCCCCGAGGACTCCCAATACCGCCCTCAAACGACCGTGTTCCTCGCCTGCGGCGCGAATACACCAAGATATCATCAATAAACACTATAACGAATATATCCAAGAATGGCTCGAACACCCTATTCATCAAATCCATGAATATCGCGGCGCTGTCACCAAAGACATCACCTCAACTCATAAAGGCTCCATACCGGTCCCGAATGCATTTTCGATATTCGCTTCTCTAACCCGCACTGATGATAAACTAACGCAGTCTATCTTGGAAAACATCTCGCACTCGCAATCGGTCAAACAAATCATCAATCCCGGGAGTGGATATCTATTCTTGATAGTTACCTTGTTCACCGTCAGAATCAATACACATACGCAGCTGCCCCATCTTTCTTCTTTACAAATAACACCTGCTCCCTGGAGAAACACTTGGCCCGAGCAAAGCCTTTCTCCAAAGAAATCTTTCACCGGTCCTTCAATTCCTTCAACTCGGCAAAGCCATCCTCGTATGGTGATAGATATCGGCCGAGTGTCCGCGCCAAATCGATGCAAACTCAATCTCCTCTCGTGAGGATACCCGAGGTCGTCTGAAACACGCCGGGAACTCTCTCGACTATCGAACTGATCAAAAATCGCACCGCAACCTCGTGATCAAACACCCGAACGAGATGGTAGATATACCCCTTCTGCACCATCTTCCTAGTCTTGAGGTAAGAAATAAACTTACCCCTCGGCGATATCCAACTCTATCAAGTCAGCTAGAGTCTGACGACCATCTATAGTCACTGGGCAAGCCTTATATACCCGCCGCCTACCATCAAGCACCTACGCGTAGCCACCTCAAAGGATTCTATGGACTCTGCTCTATCCCTATTCTACCAAAGAATATGAGGAGATATATAGGACAAGGTAGAACCTGGATCTATCAAAGCATAAACATCACAAAGAAGAGACCAACAATGTACCTGACGACATCGTGACGCCCCGGTCCTCGGGCGGCCGGACATAGCATAAATGCGTTCGAGGACCTGTATCGAACCCCCGCCACGACTTCGCCGCCTCGCTGGCCGCGGAACACTCGCCCGGCGCCAACCATCAAGATGAAGACTCAAAGAATCAACTCGCTTGGCTGAGCCATGGCACTCCCGCCACTTCTGGACGGACAATCTCTTCAAATGGCCCCGCCGCCACAAGAGTAACAAGCTCCCGGAGGAACACGACATCCCCATAGTGGCAATCACTACATCGACCACACCGAGGCATGTGGGCCTCATCCGACCGAACTCGTCCTCCGAAACCCAAGCCCTCGAACCCCGCCTCCCGCTTCCCGAATACTCAGACGCCCCAAGATGGTGGAGGAGCGCCTCGACCGCCGTGGTGCAAATCTGGTTCGCTGGCCGGGTTGTCTACCCTAAAACTACCAGAGGACCCCGCCCCGCCTTCTTCGCTGAGCACTGCCGATCCGCTTACCGCTCTCACACCCGAGCGCACGTGCTCGCACGCGGCAATGTCCATGCCCGGCCAAGAGCCACCCCGCAACTCTCGCCAAGTGATCATCGAGTCCCGTGACATAGCGTGCACCCGCCCTCCATGTCCGCACCAAAGCGCACATACCTAGCCAAAGAATCAAACTCCACGTCAGATTCCCGACCGTCCGCCCATTCTCGTCTCGGCCAAAAATCTATCGCCCGAAATGTTATACCCCGAGTTGCGTGGTATGTATGTGAGGACGCATTTGAGAGTACAGTAAAATTTTGAAAAGAAAGAAAGATGAGTTTTCGACTTTAAAAGTTTCCTGCTATTTGTGAAGAAAAAGGTTCGTTAACGGGAATTGATTCTGTGATTTGGTATTTGGACTTCTTAAATTATATTAGAATTTTGAGATTTTATTTTCTGAATGGTCACGCTGGGCCCACTGAGAAATTTACTTTTGTGGGCCCGCTTTGTTTTTGAGATTTCAGAAATTGGATATTTTCTAAGACGAAATATTCTGGCGAATCGGGGCGACACGTGTCACCCCACGTGGCACCCTCGCCGAAATATTTATCAGGCACAACACCCGACAGAGTCGTTGACTAAACATTTTACTAAGCTTACGGGCGGAAATTTCCGCTATGTCATTTTGTATTTTTGCGAATTTTTCCGAGAGATCGGAACGTGGACCAACGAGAGGCAACACTTGGCACCCTCTCGCCGCGGATTTCAAGGCTCGCCAGTAGCCGAACGGATCGCAAGTCGGGCTTGATATTTGCGTAGATATTTGCGTAGGGTTTTAAGGAGTAGGTTAGGTGCACTTGGCTTGATTCGCCTTACACTTGTGTAGCACTTGGCTAGATCTTGGCCATCGTTGGCCTTTGGCTTTGCTATAAATACCTCCCTTGTGAAGACTTATTCATTCACTCCTCACTTTGTCTAAGTCTTGAAATCCCTCCTCCTCTAGTAGCCTCGCCCCAAGCCTCTCCTCCTCCTCCTTGTGGCCTTTGGCCGAGAAGCGGTTCCCCTCTTTGTGGTGCTAGCCTGGGTACCCCTAGCCTAGTTGTTTTCGTGATAATACCCCTTTGTCAGGTATAGAAATACTCCCCTAGTATTGTTATAATGCCCAAAATACCTTAGCCTTGACCTTGTAGTATTCCAAAGATACCTCTTTACATAGAGCCCTAAATACTACCTTTGTCCTTTTTAGTCTCAAACCGAAACCCTAAGGAAATCTTCATCGTTGGTCGGAGATGTGAGCAGGTTGGTTAGACTTCTAAGGGTTGTTTGGAGTGGTTCGAGCGCACTGAGCGAGCTAAACCTTGCTCGTGAGCGACATTAAACTCGGATAATTTTGGGCTTGTCGAGGTAATTATCTTGTCCTCTATTGTAATGGGAAATTACATGTTTGTTAGATATATAGTTGAAGTATACTATATACGGAACTATACTTAGTATTCGCAATGTCTTTTGACTTAAGCCCAAGAATAAAGAACCGAATCGAATCAGATTTACATAGGATCAGATTGCAAAGAGACTTGTGTAGAATTGTACACGCCCTGCTAGACGTAAACCCCTCCTCGCTGGCTTGCAGCCTACCGACAGAGAGAGAGATTTACGCCATGGGGAGGTGCCGAATTTTCTATGTAAAGATAGAAAACTTGTGTTTGGGGTTAATAGACGTCAGGACCTTTATAGTGAAAGTACTAAGAGTAGCGATTCTACCGAGGAGTGGAAAGCGGCCAGTGCGTTGTAGTACTTGGAGCATTTTGCTTATTGTCGATAAATCGTCGCAGGTATGCGAACCTCTTCCTATCTTTTCTAGCATGATTGTTGTGGAACTATGTAGTACGGCAGACGCATACGTGCTAAGTGATTTGGTTGGTTTAAAACATGTGTTATAATAGCTTTACGGGAAGTTAGTTATAACGACCTTATGTAAGTGAAAATGGTTTATCGATGTTAGAAGTTAAGAGACTTGATCTTATAAGATAAGAGACTTAACTTATTTGTTTTAATGTGGATGTTTGTGTGAAACCTCATTCGTGAGTAATGAGTACTTGGTTTTTAAAGTGGATAATGTTTACCGATTTCGAATCGTAACGTGTATCGGCTGCATCACCGCAGCATAATAAAAGGAAAATGTATCAATAATGACGTGTTGTATTAAAACCAAGAGAAACCTCCATCCGCATGTAAGCTAAGATAAGACAAAATGATATTACATTTTCTAGATCACGGTCAGTAATAAGATCGTTATAAACAAGAATAAACTACTCACATGTATGACATATATTACTTAATTGTTCTAAAAAGGAATCAAGTGATTAAGTTTGGGAACTATGAAACCATTTGAAAACGAAGTTTGAGTAATTGAAAGTAGGCAAACCGAACTTAGGAAAAGAATGTTGTTACTTGGTTTTGAAAAGGAAGGTGGTTGGTCATTCTAATACTACGTATCGTGACTTTTATAAAAGAAATGGATCTCTTTATAAAAGAACTTACGATGTAGTACTTGGGGTTAAAACCTGACTTTGGTATAAAATGAAAGTACTTTGTGTTGTTGTGAAACTTGCCTATGCTTGTTGTCGTGAAGCTTGGCTATGCTTATCAGGATAACCTTTGTTGTGCAAAGCGCTGTATTTCGTGTTACCGCTCTCATGGAGGTCGGTTGACTTGTCGAGAACTTACTGACGCGCCACAGCGACGAGAAATTCCACCGCGCGCTCGTTGATAGTATTATTGTTGTTAATCACTTTGGACATACCGACACGATGCGTAGCGCATCGCATGCTTCCATTTTGGTTAAGGTCTTATGGTAAATCGCTGATATATCGGCACGATGCGTAGCGCACGTATGTTTCATTTTGATTATCGCCGGTGATTTCTTCGACATACCGACACGATGCGTAGCGCACGGGTATGCGCCCATTTGGAATATCGTTCTATTGTTTCCTCTCGACATACCGACACGACGCGTAGCGCACGTATGCGCCCATTTGGAAAGTTGTCTTATTGTTTCCTTGACATACCGACACGACGCGTAGCGCACGCATGCTTCCATCCGATTGCCGCCTGTTGTTGAGGTCACATGGACATGTCTACACCGATGCAAGATTCCGGTACGCGCCACGATGCGACCGATTGATGTCGCGGCGCGAGACCCATAGTTATATCGGAGTGATGATCGCTTTATGTCGGGAATCAGAGTTTGCTATCATACATGTCTCTCGCTTTATATAGACTAGTATGATTTCATTTACGATTGCATGCGCCACATACTTGGTACTGTCATCGACTCCTTCGGGGCCGCTCACGCCGCAGTAGAGGTACATCGGCCGTGGATCCTCGCCGTAGGATCACAATCAACAGATTCAAGCCCGCTTCTCCGAGGCTTATCTTTTGGCAGTGTTCCCCGAGTCAGGTTCTTGTACATTCAGTGGTATGGCGGGCCCCGTCCCGCCATAGTCATCAGATATCTTGAGGTCCTGTAGTATCACAGGCGTGGTTGTAAAAGGATTAAACTGTTCAGGTTTTATGTATATACTGAAGGCAACTGTTTTGGTTGGCCTGTTTATTCATTTTATCTCTTATTAAATGATTCATGTTTTATGTTCCGCTGATTTTCTCTGATGTATGTATCGCTAGGGTGCCCGGGGTAAGGCACCAGTCACGGGCCCGATTTTCGGGGTGTGACATAGTGGTATCGTGAGCGCTTAATCCTCTGGAAAGTGTCTACAGACCGTGTCTAGTAGAGTCTTGATTATCGCGTGTCAGGCACCACATCTATAATCGTGAGGCTATAGGACATTTAGGATTGGTTTCATTCTTCTCATTCCGAGATCGTGCCTTAGAGTCAGAAAGAAGTTGTACCTCTGACGTATCTCGTTTTTACCAGTTATGCCTCCGCGCAAGGCAACCCGGGCCCAGGTGGGCAAGGCAGCCGAGGGAACCGCTAGTGAGATACAGAGGAGTACGAGGGCGCAGGCCCAGACAGTACCTGAGGTTGTGCTTCAGACGGCGGGTTTCGCGACGCCGCCAGCACCAGCAGGGTTTAGAGCCGCAGCCGTGGCTGATGAGACTACAAGACTCGAGCCTCCACCCCACACCGAGCAGGAGACGGGTCACGCGAGATGGCTCGCTTATTGGCCAAGGTCAGGCCGATACGAGGATAGCCGGACGCAGCTAGCCTGGGCCCAGTAGCACCAGTGATTCACCCCCGAGCATATAGTTTGAGGCTACGGGACTTTCTGAGTTGTAGCCCGCCAGAGTTTTACGTGTCGAGGCCTGAGGATGATCCGCAGGAGTTCATCCGGCAGCACAATGATCACGCGTGATCAAGGCTTCAGAGACCGAGTTCGTGACCTTTGGTTCGTGATCGGCCGCGTGATACCGCAATGATTGGTTTGATTCATGGAGCTTTCCGGGAGAGCATGCACTCCGCAGCATGGGATGAGTTTTCGGGGCTTTCTCACGCACTTCTTGCCTCCGCAGATGAGGAGGCACGCCGGCTGATTTTTGTTACCGAGACAGAGGCGCACCGCCGTGGAGTACAATGTCGAAGTTCGATTCTTCGCTCGAGCATGTCCCTCGCGCTTAGTTGCAGATACGGAGGATAGGTGCATCGCTACGCCACCGCTTGATGATTATATGGCCGAATCTTGTGCGGGTGTTTCTTCACCGCATGGACATTGCCCGCATGCAGCTCACGCACCAGGATGCGAGGCACGGAGGGTCGCGGAACGACCGGATCGCCAGAAGAGGCCGTGACTACAGGTCCTTTGTGGCTTTCGAGGCGGACCGCCTCAAGAAGAGCTAGTTATATACCCCCACCGCATGCAGTGGTCCTCCACCGCCTTCGTGAGCAGTCGTGGCTCCAAGGGTTCAGATTTTCGGCAGAGCAGGTGTTAACCACCAAGCCACCCCTACCTCGCTGCGACTATCAGGGTAGACTCCATTTTGGAGAGTGTCGTACTAGATTGGGAGTTTGTTTTGCATGCGACAAGAGGCCATTTTGCAGGAACCGTCCGACCAAGGGAAGCGCGATGTTACGACTCACCTTCGTGATCTGTGGCTGGTTTATCACCTTCTACTGGCATACTGGCAGGCGTGCCTATGATTAGAGCGAGCGTAGCTTTCAGTATATCCTTAACCTCTAGAGTTTTGGTATGCTTGTTATGATAATCTCATTATTGTGTGCTATGCGCGGATAGCATTGTGATATGTGTGAATTAGAATGCATGGTTAGTTGGAAGGATACGATGGAGGCATGGTAAGTGTGAACCTTAGACTATTTTATTTAATCGAGACCTTGTGAGGTAAGGTCGCCTTGAGTAAAAGATTCGCTTTTATGTTTGACCTTATAAGGGTGAGTAGTATACGTGGGATTTATTTGTGTGATAAGTCCACGGGTAGTGTGAGACGGAAGTGGTAGCTTTCATGATGTGAATTAGTAAGATTGTTCCGATCGGGAACAAGAATTTGGCACGGCCGCTGGTCGGGTCGAGGACGTGATACGGGTCAACCCAGAACCCGGATTAAGGTGGGGCCGTTCTGGTGGTCCCGCCAGGTGGTAGGGTCACGAGGATGCTAGGCCCAAGTTGGTATGATCATCGATGAGTTCGTGGACGCGCTCGACCGTAAGCGTTCAGAAGGCCGGAATGGCCTTAAGGAAGTTCGAGGATAGTAAGATGACCAAGTTCGAGGTAGTGACTCCGCAGATTTTCGAACTAAGTAATGACCAAGTATGGTACATACCGAGAGTTCAAGTGTTCGAGAAGGGCACGACGAGTAAGGAAAGAAGAGGACGGTGTTATTTCGCGGCTGCCGTGGCGCTGATAACTTGTTAGAGGAACTTCATCGATATCCGCTCGAGAAGGAACATTCGGGACGAATGTTTCTGGCGAGGAGAGAATGTTATACCCCGTAGTTGCAGTGGTATGTATGTGAGGACGACGCATTTGAGAGTACGCAGAAAATTTTGAAAAGAAAGAAAGACGCTGAGTTTTACTAAAAGTTTCCGCTATTTGTGAAGAAAAAGGTTCGTTAACGGGAATTGATTCTGATTTGGTATTTGACTTCTTAAATTATATTAGAATTTTGAGATTTTATTTTCTAAATGGTCACGCTGGGCCCACTTTGAGAAATTTACGCTTTGTGGGGCCCGCTTTGTTTTTGAGATTTCCTAGAAATTGATATTTTCTAAGACGAAATATTCTGGCGAATCGGGGCGACACGTGTCACCCCACGTGGCACCCTTGGCCGAAATATTTATCAGGCACAACACCCGACAGAGTCGTTTTCGACTAAACATTTTACTAAGCTTACGGGCGGAAATTTCCGGCTATGTCATTTTGTATTTTTGCGAATTTTTCCGAGAGACGATCAGTTTGGACCAACGAGAGGGCAACACTTGGCACCCTCTCGTCGCGGATTCGGTTTCGCCAGGCCGAATGGATCGGGCAAGTCGGGCTTGATATTTGCGTAGATATTTGCAGGGTTTTGGGCGAGTAGGTTAGGGTGCACTTGGCTTGATCTTCGCCTTACACTTGTGTAGCACTTGGCTAGATCTCGCCATCGGTTGGCCTTGGCTTTGCTATAAATACCTCCTGTGAAGACTTATTCATTCACTCCTCACTTTGTCTAAGTCTTGAAATCCCTCCTCCTCTAGTAGCCTCGCCCTAAGCCTCCTCCCCTCCTCCTCGTGGCCTTTGGCCTAGCGGTTCCCCTCAGGTGGTGCTAGCCGGGGTACCCCTAGCCTAGTTGTTTTCGTGATAATACCCCTTTGTGGTATAGAAATACTCCCTAGTATTGTTATAATGCCCAAAATACCTTAGCCTTGTACCTTGTAGTATTCCAAAGATACCTCTTTACATAGAGCCCTAAATACTACCTTTTGTCCTTTAGTCTCAAACCGAAACCCTAAGGAAATCTTCATCGTTGGTCGAGATGTGAGCAGGTTGGTTAGACTTCTATGGTTGTTCGAGTGGTTCGGAGCGCACTGAGTGAGCTAAACCTTGCTCGTGAGCGACATTAAACTCGGATAATTTTGGGCTTGTCGAGGTAATTATCTTGTCCTCTATTGTAATGGGAAATTACATGTTTGTTAGATATATAGTTGAAGTATACTATATATGGAACTATACTTAGTATTCGCAATGTCTTTTGACTTAAGCCTCAAGAATAAAGAATCGAATCGAATCAGATTTACATAGATCAGATTGCAAAGAGACTTGTGTAGAATTGTACACGCCCGTTAGACGTGTAAACCCCTCCCCGGTTGGCTTGGTAGCCGGCCTCGATAGAGAGAGAGATTTACGCTGTGGGAGTGCCGCCAATTTTCTATGTAAAGATAGAAAACTTGTGTTTTGGGGGTTAATAGACGCCAGACCTTTATAGGTGAAAGATCAAGAGTAGCGTATTCTACCGAGGAGTGGAAAGTGGCTAGCGTTGTAGTACTTGAGCATTTTGCTTATTGTCGATAAATCGTCGCGAGGTACGTGAACCTCTTCCTATCTTTTCTAGCATGATTGTTGGAACTATGTAGTACGGTAGACGCATACGTGCTAAGTGATTTGGTTGGTTTAAAACATGTGGTGTTATAATAGCTTTACGGGAAGTTAGTTATAACGACCTTATGTAAGTGAAAATGGTTTATCATGTTAGAAGTTAAGAGACTTGATCTTATAAGATAAGAGACTTAACTTATTTGTTTTAATGTGGATGTTTGTGAAACCTCATTCGTGAGTAATGAGTACTTGGTTTTTAAAGTGGATAATGTTTTACCGATTTCGAATCGAACGTGTATCATTGCATCACCGCAGCTGCTAATAAAAGGAAAATGTATTGAATAATGATGTGTTGTATTAAAACCAAGAGAAACCTCCATCCGCATGTAAGCTAAGATAAGACAAAATGATATTACATTTTCTAGATCACGGTCGTAATAAGATCGTTATAAACAAGAATAAACTACTCACATGTATGACATATATTACTTAATTGTTCTAAAAAGGAATCAAGTGATTAAGTTTGGGAACTATGAAACCATTTGAAAATGAGAAGTTTCGAGTAATCGAAAGTAGGCAAACCGAACTTAGGAAAAGAATGTCATACTTGGTTTTGAAAAGGAAGGTGGTTGGTCATTCTAATACTACGTATCGGTGACTTTTATAAAAGAAATGGATCTCTTTTAAAAGAACTTACGATGTAGTACTTTGGGGTTAAAACCTGACTTTGGTATAAAATGAAAGTACTTTGTGTTGTTGTGAAACTTGCCTACGCTTGTTGTCGAAGCTTGGCTATGCTTATTGTGATAACCTTTGTTGTGCAAAGCGTTGTATTTCGTGTTACCGCTGCTCTCGGAGGGTCGGTTGACTTGTTGAGAACTTACTGACGCGTCTACAGCGACGAGAAATTCCACGCGCGCCTCGCTGATAGTATTATTGTTGTTAATCACTTTGGACATACCGACACGATGCGTAGCGCATCGCATGCTTCCATTTTGGTTAAGGTCTTATGGTAAATCGCTGATATATCGACACGACGCGTAGCGCACGTATGTTTCATTTTGATTATCGCTGGTGATTTCTTTGACATACCGACACGATGCGTAGCGCACGTATGCGCCCATTTGGAATATCGTTTCATTGTTTCTCCGACATACCGACACGATGCGTAGCGCACTGCATGCGCGCCCATTTGGAAAGTTGTCTTATTGTTTCTTCGACATATCGACACGACGCGTAGCGCACGTATGCTTCCATCCGATTGCCGTCTTGTTGTTGAGGTCACATGGACATGTCTACACCGATGCAGATTCCGGTACGCGCCACGACGCGACTCGATTGATGTCGCGGCGAGACCCATAGTTATATCGAGTGATGCATCGCTTTATGTCGGGAATCGTAGTTTGGTTATCATACATGTCTCCCGCTTTATATAGACTAGTATGATTTCATTTACGACACGCTTCACATACTTGGTACTTGTAATCGACTCCTTCGGGGCCGCTCATGCCGCAGGTAGAGGTACATCGGCCGTGGATCCTCGCCGTAGGATCACAGCCAACAGATTCAAGCTCCGCTTTCCGAGGCTTATCTTTTGCAGTGTTCTCGAGTTGTAGGTTCTGTACATTCAGGGTATGGCGGCCCCGCCCCGCCATAGTCATCAGATATCTTAGAGGTCTGTAGTAATCAAGGCAAGTGTGGTTGTAAAAGGATTAAACTGCTCGTGTTTTATGTATATACCAAGGCAACTGTTTTGGTTGGCCTGTTTATTCATTTTATCTCTTATTAAATGATTCATGTTTTATGTTCCGCTGATTTTCTCTGATGTATGTATCGCTAGGGTGCCCGGGGTAAGGCACCAGTCACGGGCCCGATTTTCGGGGTGTGACACGAGCCCTCCTCATCTGCGGAGGCAAGAAATGGCCAAGTAACGCCTCTGAAAACTCGTCCCAAACAGCTGGAAGCGCATGCTCCCCCCGGGACAGTTCCCATGAATCATACCGGGCCAATCGCAGCTGTCCCGCAGCCGATGCGAACCTAGTACCACCGACTCGGTCTCCAAGCCCCGATCACCCATGATCCGCCAGAATCGCCGGATAAACTCCCGAGGATCATCCTCGTGACTCACCCATAAAACTCGCGGCCGCAACTCAAAAGTCCTCGCCTCGCCAGCAGCCTGCGGTTGAACCACGGTACAATGAATCGGCTGCCTCACTTATCTCATGTCCGCCACGATCCCGCTAGTAATCGCCATCTCTCAGAGCCCATATCCTTCGCCTCGCCGCTGGATCGAGGCTCGTACCGCGGTCTCGTGCCGCCGCCGCCTCGATTTCATCGGGTCGACGCGTAGAACTCGCCGTCCAAACACCTCATCCGTAAGGATCGGGCTCGTGCTCGTAACCCTGCCCTACTAGTAGTTCCTCCACCGCTTGCCCTTCTGGGCCGCGCCGCTTTGCGTGAGGCATAATCGATACACACAAAGTTTACGTAAGAGGAAATTCAACCTATAACATGCCTCTATCAGACGATCTAGAGTGAAAGAAATGGAAACTAACTTAAATATCCCGTAGCCTCCTCGACATAGATGTGTGCACAACACACCGATAATCAAGACTTACTAGATACGGCTCAGACCCTTTCTCCGAGGATTAATCGCTCGATACCACACTTTTGTCACGACGACTCGGCCCGTGGACCTGCCTTAACCCGGCACCCTTGTGACACAACATCAGAGAAAACCAGCGGAACATAAACTCAAACTAAACAACCATCATGATATAATTAGTCTAGCCCAAAATGGCTACCCCAAAGTACATAAAGCCGAACAGTTACATCCTTTAACAACCCAAGTTATGACAAGACTACAGGCCTCTAAGAATGAGTAATACTATGACGGGACAGGCCCCGCCATGCCCCGAATGTACAAAATATCAACAACACTGTGGAGAACCATACCAAAAGTCGAGCTCCAAGAAACGGAGCTCCCGACACTGAGTAAAAGATCCTAGGAATGAGGATCTACCACCGCTTCCCTTACTCATGCAGATTTAACGCAAATTTCCCCGGCGAAGCGGGGTCCGATACACAACGTACTGGCATGTAAAATCGAAAATACTCTAGTAATATCACAAGTCAAAGATAAGCTGGAGTCATAGATAAAAATCAATTTCCTTGCACTGTGCCTTACTAACAATGAGAGTAACGAGTATAAAACTTATAGCATAAAAATAGAGGCTCACGATCAAACAGGTACCTCGCCTGCAGAGTATCAAGCAATCCTACTCCTGGGACTATTTCACCCGCATAGGTCCTGTGGACCCGCATGAGGTCATCCGCCTCGTCATGGGACTATTTCACCCGCATGGGACTATTTCACCCGCATGGATCCTGTGTGTTATACCCCGTATTTCCAGAGTATGTACGTAAGGGAATACGTACAAAAAGTTTGGCCTTAAAGTAGGCTTGGACGTTTTTTTGGGCACAACTCTCAAAACGAATAGTTTTCCGACGAAACGTTTTCAGCCTTTCGTAGGTAATTTCCGCCATGCCATTTCTAATTTTTGGCGGATTTTTCCGAGAGACGAAACATTTTGATCAACGGAGGGCGACACTTGTCACCCTCCAATTGGTGGACTTGACACGGCAATAGGGCCGATTGGGTTGGCTTATTTTGTCTTGGAGTTGGTAGGATATTTTGTGAGCAAGTTGGCCAAGGACACTTGCCTAAATCCTCACCCTACACTTGCCTTGCACATGGCATAATCTTGGCCATTGGTTGGCCATCCCTGACCTATAAATACCCTCTTGTGATTTAAGAGTTCTTCATCCACAAAAGCTTCCAAGTCTAAAAATCCTCTCTCTCCCTTTGTAGCCTTTTCGCCCAAACACCTCCCCTCCTCGTGAAGGCCCTTGGCCGAATACTCCCTCTAGCCTAAGTGGTTTGGCCGAGGCCCCCTAGCCTAGCCAAAACCTACCCTCCCTTGGTAGAAAAGTTGCCTTCTAGTATTGTTATAATGCCCAAAATACCCTAGCCCAAATCCCTTAGTCCTTAGTAGGTTGTGAAGAACTTCTAAGGTTTTCTCGAGCCACCTGAGCGCATAACTTAGAGCTAAACTTTGCTCAGCGCGACTTTTATCTAGGATATTATTGGGCTTACCGAGGTAAATAATCCTAACCTCTTTGTGTTAGAGAATTCATAATGTAGTAGTATAAGAATAAGTATTAAATACTTAGAAGAATATTACGTAATAGAATTGAATCATATCACAAAGAGAAGGGTTTAAAAGAAGAATAATCAAATCAGACTACATAGGACTGCCACAAAGAGACTCATATAGCTCACCGTAGGGTGCTGCCCGACTTTCCGTAGAATTGTGAACCATCCGCTTAGAATGACCTTCGCAGAGTAGTCTAGACCTTGATAGATGTCTGTGACTATTATAGTCGATTCTCTCAAGGCGACATATTCAACTTGGCAGAGGTTTTCACGGTAAGGTATGTGATTCTTCCTAAAGCATGATATTTTAAATATATATATAGTACAGACGCATACGTGTTAATCGAATAATAACTACGGCAATGTCTTTCGACTTAAGCCCGACAATATCGACAGCAATGTCTTGCGACTTAAGCCCTAATAATAAAGATCTTAAAAAGTCTTTCAAAGGAATTATAAATACGCTTTGAAAGAAGAAGAATAGTTGTTTTTAAAAACACGAAGCTTAAGGGTTATACTAGCTTTACGGGAAGTTACGATAACGGCTTAAGTTTTATAAAAAGGAACAGCTTTACTTACGTGTTTTATAAAAGACTTGTATTGATTTCAAAGGTATAATAAGATGGTTTTAAGTAGTAGACATATTGTGACGCTATGTGTTAGTATCTTGTAACGCTTGTGTAAAGAGGTCACCTTTACTTATGCTTATGTTGTTTGAACTATAAGTCGTTGTGTTAGTACTATATCACTCACCTCGAGATGATACCGGGTTAAGCCGCCTCCGACGCGGGTAGACTCAGTGTCCGGGGACCATGATTCGAGAATACCTCACGCGGGTCCAGGGGCGGCGCGAGCTACGAGTTCCGTGTTAGTATGCGGGTTATGCCTCACGCGGTCATGTGGCCATGCGCGACAACGAGTCCAGGACGATGCCGAGGAGAGAGCTACCGATGCGGATACGGGCGAGTGCCCCCGCTCGATCATTCGCAGCTCAGAAAAGACCTATTACGCTTACCTATTGTTGCTCTTGTTTATGATGTGAACTATGCGCTACATTGGTTGTTTCGTGCATATTTGTAAACCGTTTTAAAATGATATCATTTCATTTCAGTATTTTACGCCACATACTTAGTACTTGTGATCGACTTTCGGGGCTGCGTCATGCCGCAGTAAGGGGCAAGTGCTAGATCCGCATCCTCAGGATCTTTGCGTTGGTGTCGGAGCTCCATCTTCTCCGAGCTCTACTTGGGTATGATCTCCCCGTTGTAGATAGTTTTGTACACAGTGGTATGGGCCCCGTCCCGCCATAGTTGTATATTTCTCAGAGGTCTCAGAGCCATGTTGTATGCGCTGATGTAATCGCTAAAACCATGTTTATATATATATATATGCCGAAAGGCGACGCTTTCACATAATCGTGTCTTATTTTATAAATCGTTTCATGTCTTGTTTTATATTTCCGCTGATTACACTGATGTATGACTACTGGGTGCCCTTGCAAGGCACCACCACGCCCCGAACGGGTCGTGACAAAAGTGGTATCGAGCGCTTAATCTCTGGAAAGTGTCTGCATCGTATCTAGTAGAGTCTTGATTATCGGTGTTGGCACCACACCAATAATCGTGAGGCTATAGGATATTTAGGATTGGTTTCATTCTTCTCATTCCGAGATCGTGCTTTAGAGTCGTGTTATAGGTTGACCCTCTAACGATTCCTTTCCTCGAATAGCTTATGCCTCCACGTAAGGCAACCCGCCCGTGGGCAAGGCAAATGAGGAGCCGCTAGCAGACACCCAGAGTCACGAGGGCTCGTGCCCGCCTATACCGTAGATGGCGAGTTCTATGACGCCGCCGCCCCAAAGAGACCACAAGCACCCACACCTCATGTCCCCACACCGGGCGAGGAGTTAGGGTACAAGGAGATGGCCCGCCTTTGGCTAGAGTTGTGGCCGACACGAGGATAGGCCGGATGTTGCGCCCAGCCTCCAGCCCAGCCCGGGCCGCACCCGTGGTTCACCCGAGGCGTAGTTTGAGGCTACGAGACTTCGATTTGTAGCCCGCCAGAGTTTTACTGTCGAGGCCGAGGATGATCCGCAGGAGTTCATCCGCCGCCTACAGAGAATTTTGAGAGTGATCGTGGCGCCGAGACCGAGTCCGTGATCTTTGGTTCACATAGGCCGCGTGGATACCGCAATGATTGGTTTGATTCGTGGAGTTATCCCGGGAGAGCACGCGCCCCGCCTACTTGGAATGAGTTCTCGAGGCTTTCTCACTCACTTCGCCTCCACAGATGGCGAGGGCGCGGCCGATAGATTTTTATCGCCGAGGCGCAGAGGACGACGGCCGTGGAGTACAATGTCGAGTTTGATTCATTGGCTCGATATGTCCCAAAGATTAGCAGATATGGAGGATAGGGTGCACCGCCACGCCACCGCTAGATGATTATATGGCCGAGTCATGCGCGTGTTTCTCTTCACCGTATGGACATTACCCGCACGCAGCTCATGCCTCGGATGCGGCGAGCGCAGGTCGACGAGTGGACGCAGCCAGCAGGTTAAGGCCAGGACGGAGGGTCTTCCGTGGCTATCGTGGTGGGCGGCCTCAAGCAGCTAGCCTAGATTTGCACCACGCCAGCTCAGAGCACTCGCACCATCCTCAAGACACCAGAGTATTCGAGGGCGCACTGTGGCCCTGTGGCTTCGCACGCCCGCAGTAGCAGAGATCGCCGACGGGACCACCCCACCGTGGCCGGTGCAGATCCCATTACGGGAAGTGTGGTACTACTTTTGAGCTTGTTACGCCAGGCCAGCAGGTCACTTTGGCGGATCGCCCGACCGGGGCACCGTGGTAGGCTCACCTTCAGTTCTTGCCGCTTCATCATCTCCTACGCTTACTCGCCCGAGGGTGGTACTACGGGTCAGGTGTCGCGCAGAGGTCGTGGCTCGTCCAGCTTCTAGCGGTCCTCGTAACCGCATTTATGCTTTGTCCACCGACAGATCGTGAGGCCTCACCGATGTCGCCATGTACCTTATCGCTTCGGGTTTGATGTATGCTTTGATAGATCCGGTTCTACTGGCCCCATATATCTCCCTTGTTGCTAGTAGGATAGGATAGAGCCCGAGTCCATAGACCCTTTCGAGGTAGCTACGCCTGGGTGATTCTGGTAGCTCGCGGATATATGAGCTTGTCCCGTGACTATTTACGCCGTTTGACCTCAGCCGACTTGATAGAGTCGAGATGATTGACTTCGACGTGATCATGGGGACGGATTGGCTAGCTTCTTGCTACGCCAATGTAGACCGCAGAGAGAGAGTAGTACGGTTCCCAGCTTCCGGCGAGCCGTTGTCGAGTGGAGGAGCACCAGACGCCGGCGGTAGGTTTATTTCCTACCTCAAGGCTAGGAAGATGGTGCAGGCGGGTATATCTACCATCTCGCTCGTGTTTGATATCAAGTCGCCGCGTACCAGATTTTCCGTCGGGCCCAAAGGTCGAGAGTTCCCACGTGTTTCCTGACGACCTCCGCATCCTCCCGAGAGGAGATTGAGTTTTGTATAGACATATTGCGCACACTCGCCTATTTCCATTCCGCCATACGTAACGGCACCCGCCGAGTTGAGAGAGTCAAGGACCAACCGAGAGATTTGCCGGAGAAGCGGTTTTATCGACCTAGTGTTTCTCCCGGGGCGCCGTATTGTTCGTGAAGAAGAAGGACGACGCCGCGTGTGTGTTGACTACAGCACCAACAAGGTGACCATTAAGAATGTATACCCTTCCTGTGATTGATGATTTGTTCGACCAGGTGCGCGAGATGTTTTCCAAGATTGATCCGCGATCGCTATCATCGTTCGTGTCGAGAGGCGGATGTCCCTAGATCGCATTCCGACCCAGACGCATTATGAGTTCGTGGTCATGTCTTTGTTGACCAATGCTCCGCCAGGTATTCATGGATTTGATGAACCGAGTGTTCAAACCATTTTTGGACACGCTTGTGATAGTGTTCATCGATGATATCTTGGCTTATTCTCGCCAGAGCAGGAGTACGCGAGCATTTGGCGATCAGGCCGACAGCTTCTCGACCAAAGAACAGACGCCAAGTTTTCCAAATGTGAGTTTTGGTTAACTTCGTGGCTTTTCGGGCACATTGTCGGGCCGATGGTATTCGTAGATACGCCAAGATCGAGGCAACCGAGTTGGCCTAGACCTACTACTCCGGCTGAGGTTCGCAGCTCGGGCCTCGCAGTTATTTTCGCGGTTCAGAGAAGTTTGCTTCTATCTCGCACCATTGACTAGGCCGACTCGTAAGGCGCCAAGTTTCATGGATCGATGTCAGGAGCGGTTTCAGCTGCCGAGAGATCGACGACCGCCCGCTCTTACTCTTCCCGAGGTCCGGATGGTTTCGTGGTGTATCGTGACGCGCCAGCATCGGGTTGGGATGTGTTGACGCAGCAGGCAGAGTTATAGCGCATGCATCCCGACGCTTAAGAAACACGAGAGAACTACCCCACCCATGATTTGGAGCCGCAAAGAATGATTCACGCCAAGATCCGAGGCACTATTTGTACGGGGTTCACGTGGATATTTATACGCACCACAAGAGCCTCCAAAGATATCTTCACCGCAGGAGCCGAACTTACGGCAGACGGTGGTTAGAGTTGCTTAAGGATTACGATGTTGATATCCCGCACCACCCGGGAAGGCCAATGTCAGGCGTATGCCTTAGTCGTAGTCGACGGGGAGCCTATCGACGCGCAATGCAGAGTGAGGACACGGTTCGTGATTTGCATCGCTTAGCGAGTCTTGGTGTCCGCTTGATTGATTCTCGATAGCAGCTGGGTTAGAGTTCGTGAGGTTGCCGAGTCTTCCATCGCCGGCGAGGTGAAGAGGCAACAGCCGAGGATCCGCTTTGACACGCTATCGCGATACGCCTCTTCGCGAGGCGCGGTCCTTGAGGTAGCACCACGGGGTGCTAAGGTTCGAGGGCGTGTTGTGTGTTCCAGATGTTTCGTGACTTCGCAGCAGTTCTCGGGAAGCACACAGCAAGTTACTCTATCCATCCGTGGTCGACCAAGATGTACCACGACCTTAGATCGTGTATTGGTGGGATGGCTTGAAGTGGGACGCTGCAGTTCGTAGCTCGGCCCGTGTTGTCGCAGCGAAGGCAGAGCACCGCAGGCCCGTGGTTTGTTACAGCGATAGAGATCCCGACCGAAGTGGGACGTAATCAACATGGACATCATCACAGGATTACCTCTCACACAGAGGAGACATGATACTAAATGGCTTATCGCCGACGGTCGATTTAAATCAGCCCACTTTCTTCCCGTCAGACGACTTTTTCTACCGAGGATTATGCCGACTTTACATCCGAGAGATCGCCGATCGCATGGAGTCCCTACTTCGATCATATCGCATGCAGGAGCCCGCTTTACGCCAACTTCGGAGGTCTTTCCAGAGAGGTTTAGGGACGCAGTGAGCTCGAGCATCGCATTCCATCCACAGACAGACGGACAGCCGAGCGCACTATCCGCACTTCGAGGATATGCCGCGGGCCCGTGTTATCGACTTCGCGTAGTTGGGAGGATCATTTGCCTCTAGTTGAGTTCGCAGATAATAATAGCTACCACTCCAAAGATTCGATGGCGCCTTATGAGGCCTTGTATGGAAGGAAGTGCATCGCCTATAGGTTGGTTCGATGTGGCGAGGTGCAGTGGGACCAGATTTGGTGCAAAGCAGTGATGGATAAGGTGAAGCTTATCCGAGAGCGCTATCGATACCGTAGTCGATGTAAGTCGATGCAGATCATCGCCGCCGACATCCGAGTTCGCAGCTGATGATTGGGTTTTCCTAGGTGCCACCCATGGCGGTGTGATGAGATTCGAAGAAGGGGAAACTCACCAAGGTACATCGGGCCGCTTTCAGATTGTCCGCAGGTAGGCAAGGTTGCCTACGCAGTCGATCTGCCGTCCGACCGAGGCAGCGATCCGTGTTTCACGATCTATGCCGAGAAGATGTATCGGATCCATCTAGTGGTACACCCGATTGACGATGTCCAGTGACCGAGGGGTTATCGATGATGAGATTCCCATAGCGATAGTCGATCGTCGTTAGCGCTCGCGACGAAGGACGGGCTTCCACAAAGTCTTGTGGCGAACGAGCTCGTGAGGAGATGACGCGGGAAGTCGAGAGGACATGAGGCAGAAGTATCTCACCTATTCCCACACCTCCGTGCAATTCACTTTCCTACTTGTAAATTTTTCATTATCATTTATGCCTAAGTGTTGTTTTGTGGCGTGTGTGGCATTTGCAAACGGTTTAAGTTACGAAGAACCTTATCGTTATCGGTCAGGGAAGGAACATTCGACGAATGTTTCTAAGGAGGAGAATGTTATACCTCAGATTTGCAGTATGTACGTAAGGGAATACGTGACAAAAAGTTTGGCCTTAAAGTAGGCTCGACGCTTTTTTGGGCACAACTCTCAAAACGAATAGTTTTCCGACTAAACGCTTTCACACTTCGTAGGGTAATTTCCGGCCATGCCATTTCTAATTTTTGCGGATTTTTCCGAGAGACGAAACATTTTGAGCAACGAGGGCGACACTTGTCACCCTCCAATTGGTGGACTGGACACGGCAATAGGGCCGATTGGGTTGGCTTATTTTGTCTTCGAGTTGGTAGGATATTTTGTGTGCAAGTTGGCCAAGGACACTTGCCTAAATCCTCACCCTACACTTGCCTTGCACATGGCATAATCTTGGCCATTGGTTGGCCATCCCGACCTATAAATACCCTCTTGTGATGAAGAGTTCTTCATCCACAAAAGCTTCCAAGTCTAAAAATCCTCTCCTCTCCCTTTGTAGCCTTTTCGCCCAAACACCTCCTCCCCTTGTGAAGGCCCTGGCCGAATACCCCCTCTAGCCTAAGTGGTTTGGCCGAGGCCCCTAGCCTAGCCAAAACCTACCCCTCCCTTGGTAGAAAAGTTGCCTTCTAGTATTGTTATAATGCCCAAAATACCCTAGCCCAAATCCCTTAGTCCTTAGTGTTGTGAAGAACTTCTAAGGTTTTCGAGCTACCTGAGCGCATAAACTTAGAGCTAAACTTTGCTCAGCGCGACTTTATCTAGGATATTATTGGGCTTACCGAGGTAAATAATCCTAACCTCTTTGTGTTAGAGAATTCATAATCGTAGTAGTATAAGAATAAGTATTAAATACTTAGAAGAATATTACAGAATAGAATTGAACTGTTATCACAGTAGAAGGGTTTAAAAGAAGAATAATCAAACTGTACTCACATAGGACTGTTTTCACAGTAGACTCATATAGCTCACCGTGGTCATACGCCCGACTTTCCGTAGAATTGTGAACCCTCTGTTTAGAATGACCTTCAGAGTAGTCTAGACCTTGATAGATATTTGTGACTATTATAGGCTGATTCTCTGCGCGCGACATATTCAACTTGGCAGGAGGTTTTCGCCGAGAAGGTATGTGATTCTTCCTAAAGCATGATATTTTAAATATATATATAGTACGGTAGACGTACATGTGTTAACTGAATAATAACTACGGCAATGTCTTTCGACTTAAGCCCGAATAATCGACGGCAATGTCTTGCGACTTAAGCTAATAATAAAGATCTTAAAAAGTCTTTCAAAGGAATTATAACACAGTTTTGAAAGAAGAAGAATAGTTGTTTTTAAAAACACGAAGCTTAAGGGTTATACTAGCTTTATGGGAAGTTACGTATAACGGCTTAAGTTTTATAAAAGGAACAATTTACTTACGTGTTTTATAAAAGACTTGTATTGATTTGAAAGGTATAATAAGATGGTTTTGGTGAGTAGACATATTGTGACACTACGTGTTAGTATCTTGTAACGCTTGTGTAAAGAGGTCACTTACTTACGCTTATGTTGTTTGAACTATAAGTCGCTGTGTTAGTACTATATCACTCACCTCTTGAGATGATACCGGGGTTGCGCCCTCCGACGCGGGTAGACTCAGCGGTCCAGGACCATGATTCGAGAATACCTCACGCGGGTCCAGGGGCCTACGCGAGCTACGAGAGTTCCAGGTTAGTATGCGGGGTTATGCCTCATGCGGTCTATGTGGCCATGCGGACAACGAGTCCAGGACGATGCCGAGGAGTAGCTACCCTCGATGCGGGATACGGGCGAGTGGCCCTGCTTCGATCATTCGCAGCCTAGAAAAGACCTATTACAGTTACCTATTGTTGCTCTTGTTTATGATGTGGCACTATGTGCAGTTACATTGGTTGTTTCGTGCATATTTGTAAACTGGTTTTAAAATGATATCATTTCATTTCAGTATTTTACAGTTTCACATACTTAGTACCTGTTGATCGACTCTCCTTGGGCTGCGCTCATGCCGCAGTAAGGGCAAGCAGTGCTAGATCCGCATCCTCAGGATCTTTGCGTTGGTGTCGAGCTCCATCTTCTCCGAGCCTCTACTTTGGGTATGATCTCCTGTTGTAGATAGTTTTGTATCCAGGTATGGCGGCCCCGTCCCGCCATAGTTGTATATTTCCTTAGAGTGCAGAGCATGTTGTACGCTTTGGATGTATCGCTAAACCATGTTTATATATATATATATGCCGAAAGGCGATGTTTTCACATAATCGTGTCTTATTTTATAAACTGTTTCATGTCTTGTTTTATATTTCCGCCGATTACTCGATGTATGACTACTTGGGTGCCCCAAAGGCACCATCCACGCCCCGAATGGGTCGTGACAAAAGTGGTATCGAGCGCTTAATCCTCGGAAAGTGTCTACGCCGTATCTAGTAGAGTCTTGATTATCGGTGTGTTGTGCACCACACCAATAATCGTGAGGCTATAGGATATTTAGGATTGGTTTCCATTCTTCTCATTCCGAGATCGTGCTTTAGAGCCGTGTTATAGGTTGGACCCTCTAACGTATTCCTTTCGTATGCTGATTATGCCTCACGTAAGGCAACCCGCCCGTATGGCAAGGCGAGGAGCCGCTAGCAGACACCCAGAGTCACGAGGCTGTGCCCGCCTATACCGAGATGGCGAGTTCTATGACGCCGCCCGGCCCAAAGAGACCACAGCACCTACACCTCCCTCCCACGGCTGGGCGGAGTTAGGGTACAAGGAGACGGCCCGGCTTTGGCTAGAGTTGTGGCGATACGAGGATAGGCCGGATGTTGCGATTCGATTCAGCCCAGCTCGCCGCACCGTGGTTCACCCGAGGCGCAGAGTTTGAGGCTACGAGACTTCCCGATTTGTAGCCGCGAGTTTTACTGGTCGAGGCCTGAGGATGATCCGCAGGAGTTCATCCGTCGCCACAGAGAATTTTGAGTGATCGTGGCGCCGGAGACCGAGTCCGTGATCTTTGGTTCACATAGCCGCGTGATACCGCAATCGATTGGTTTGATTCGTGAGTTATCCGGGAGAGCACGCGTCCCGGCCTACTTGGAATGAGTTCTCGTGAGGCTTTCTCACTCACTTCTTGCCTCCACGGATGAGGAGGCGCGGTGATAGATTTACCGCCGAGGCAGAGGACGACGGCCGTGGAGTACAATGTCGAGTTTGATTCATTGGCTCGATATGTCCCAAAGATTGGTAGCAGATATGGAGGATAGGGTGCACCGCCACGCCACCGCTAGATGATTATATGGCCGAGTCATGCGGGTGTTTCTCTTCACCGTATGGACATTACCCGCACGCAGCTCATGCCCTTGGATGCGAGGCGCAGGTCGACGAGTGGGCGACAGCAGAAGGTAAGGCCAGACGGGAGGGTCTTCCGTGGCTATCGTGGTGGCGGCCTCAGCTAGCCTAGATTTGCACCACGCCCAGCTCGAGCACTCGCACCATCCTCAAGACAAACGAGTATTCGAGGCGCACTGTGGCCCTGTGGCTTCGGGACGCCGAGTAGCAGAGGTATCGCCGACGACCACCCCAGGTGTGGCGTGCGGTAGATCCCATTACGGAAGTGTGGTACTACTTTGAGCTTGTTACGCTTGTGGCCAGCAGGTCACTTTGCGGCGATCGTCCGACCGGGGCACACGTGGTAGGGCTCACCTTCGTGTTCATTGCCGCTCATCATCTCCTGCTTACTCGCCCGAGGCGTGGTACTCACGGGTCGCCAGGTCGCGGCAGGTCGTGGCTCGTCCAGCTTCTAGCGGTCCTCGTAACCGCATTTATGCTTTGTCCACCGACAGATCAAGAGGCCTCACCGATGTCGCCAGTACCTTATCGCTTCGGGTTTGATGTGTATGCTTTGATAGATCCGGTTCTACTGCCCCATATATCTCCCTTGTTGCTAGTAGGATAGGGATAGAGCCCGAGTCCATAGACCCTTTCGAGGTAGCTACGCCTGGGTGATTCGGTGGTAGCTCGGCGGATATATGAGCTTGTCTGTGACTATTTACGTCGCTTGACCCCAGCCGACTTGATAGAGTTGGAGATGATTGACTTCGACGTGATCACGGGACGGATTGGCTAGCTTCTGCTACGCCAATGTAGATCGCAGAGAGAGTAGTACGGTTCGGGTTTCTGAGGAGCCGGTTGTTGAGTGGGAGCACGCAGATCGCCGAGGGTAGGTTTATTTCCTACCTCAAGGCTAGGAAGACGGTGCGGAAGGGTATATCTACCATCTCGTTCGGGTGTTTGATCTCAAGTCCGCGGTACCAGATTTTCCGTCGCCCAGTGGTCGAGAGTTCCCATACGTGTTTCCGCACGACCTCCCGTATCCTCCCGAGAGGAGATTGAGTTTTGTATAGACATATTGCGGACACTCGGCCTATTTCCATTCCGCCATACGAGAACGGCACCGCCGAGTTGAGAGAGTCAAGGACCAACCGAGATTTTTGGAGAGAAGGTTTTATCGGACCTAGTGTTTCTCCTGGCGCGGTATTGTTCGTGAAGAAGAAGGACGGACGCCGCGCATGTGTTGACTACGGTGCACAACAAGGTGACCATTAAGAATGTATACCCCTTCCTGTGATTGATGATTTGTTCGACCATTGCGGCGCGAGATGTTTCTCAAGATTGATCCGCGATCGCTATCATCGTGTTCGTGTCGAGAGGTGGATGTCCCTAGGATCGCATTCCGACCCAGACGCATTATGAGTTCGGTCATGTCTTTGGTTGACCAATGCTCGGCGGTATTCATGGATTTGATGAACCGAGTGTTCAAACCATTTTGGACACGCTTGTGATAGTGTTCATCGATGATATCTTGGTTTATTCTCGCCGAGCAGGAGCACGCGAGCATTTGAGGCGACTGCGGCCGATAGCTTCTCCGACCCAAGAATGACGCCAAGTTTTCCAAATGTGAGTTTTGGTTAACTTCGGTGGCTTTTCTCGGGCATATTGTCGGGGCCGATGGTATTCAGGTAGATACGGCCAAGATCGAGGCAGTCCGGAGTTGGCCTAGACCTACTACTCCGACAGAGGTTCGCATTTCGGGCCTTGCAGTTATTTTCGGTTCGTAGAGAAGTTTGCTTCTATCTTCGCACCATTGACTAGGCCGACTCGGAAGGCAGCCAAGTTTCATGGTGATGCTTGTGAGCGTGGTTTCCATTCTTGAAGGAGATCGACGACCGCCCGTTCTTACTCTTCCGAGGTCGGATGGTTTCGTGGTGTATTGTGATGCGTCAGGCATCGGGTTGGGATGTGTGTTGATGCAGCAGGGCAGATTTATAGCGTATGCATCCCGACAGCTTAAGAAACACGAGAGGAACTACCCCACCCATGATTTGGAGCCGCAAAGATGATTCACGCTTTGAAGATCCGAGGCACTATTTGTATGGGGTTCACGTGGATATTTATACGCACCACAAGAGCCTCGGATATCTTCACCTGGAGGAGCCGAACTTACGGCGAGACGGTGGTTAGAGTTGCTTAAGGATTACGATGTTGATATCTGTACCACCCGGAAGGCCAATGTTGCGGCGTATGCTCTAGTCGTAGGTCGACGGGGAGCCTATCGATGCGCAGCTAGAGAGGAGGACATGGTTCGTGATTTGCATCGCTTAGCGAGTCTTGGTGTCCGCTTGATTGATTCGATAGCAGTGGGGTTAGAGTTCGTGAGGTTGCCGAGTCTTCCATCGCCGAGGAGGTGAAGAGGCAACAGCTCGAGGATCCGCTTTGACACGTTATCGTGATACGACTCTTCGTGAGGCGCGGTCCTTTGAGGTAGCACCACGGGGTGCTAAGGTTTGAGGGCGAGTTGTGTGTTCCAGATGTTTCAGACTTCGCAGAGTTCTTGGGGAAGCACACAGCCAAGCATTACTCCATCCATCGGTCGACCAAGATGTACCACGACCTTAGATCGGTGTATTGGTGGGACGGCTTGAAGTGGGGCGTTGCAGAGTTCGTAGCTCGCCCGTGTTATCGGCAGTGAAGGTAGAGCACCGAGGCCCGGTGGTTTGTTACAGCGATAGAGATCCCGACACGGAAGTGGGAGGTAATCAACATGGACTTCATCAGGATTACCTCGCACTCGGAGGAGACATGATTCTATATGGGTTATCGCCGACAGTCACGAAATCAACCCACTTTCTTCCCGTCAGACGACTTTTTCACCGAGGATTATGCCGACTTTACATCCGAGATCGTCGATCGCATGAGTCCCTACTGATCATATCGCATGCAGGAGCCCGTTCGCCAACTTCGGAGGTCTTTCGAGAGGTTTAGGACGCAGTGAGCTCGGCATCGCATTCCATCCACAGACAGACGGACAAAGCCGAGCGCACTATCCGCACTTCGAGGATATGCCGCGGGCCGTGTTATCGACTTCATGGTAGTTGGGAGGATCATTTGCCTCTAGTTGAGTTCGCGATAATAATAGCTACCACTACAAGATTCGGATGGCGCCTTATGAGGCCTTGTATGGAAGGAAGTGCAGTCGCCATAGGTTGGTTCGATGTGGGCGAGTGCAACTAGTGGGACCAGATTTGGTGCAGCAGCGATGGATAAGGTGAAGCTTATCCGAGAGCGGCTATTGATACCGTAGTCGACAGAAGTCGATGCAGATCATCGCCGCCGACATCCGAGTTCGCAGCTGATGATTGGGTTTTCCTAAAGGTGCCACCCATGACGGGTGTGATGAGATTCGGGAAGAAGGAAACTCGGCCCAAGGTACATTGGGCGTTTGATTGTCCGCAGGTAGGCAAGGTTGCCTACGAGTTGGATCTGCCGTCCGATCTGGAGGCGGCATCCGGTGTTTCACGATCTATGCCGAGAGATGTATCGGATCCATCTAGGGTACACCGATTGACGATGTCCAGTGACCAGGGGTTATCGATGATGAGATTCCCATAGCGATAGTCGATCGTCAAAGTTAGGCGTCCGCGGACGAAGGACGTGGCTTCGCCAAAGTCTTGTGGCGGAACGAGCTCGGGAGGAGATGACGTGGGAAGTCGAGGAGGACACGAGGCGAAGTATCCTCACCTATTCCCACACCTCCGGTAATTCACTTTCCTACTTGTAAATTTTTCATTATCATTTATGCCTAAGTGTTTTGTGGCCGTGTGTGGCATTTGCAAACGGTTTAAGTTACGAAGAACCTTATCGTTATCGGTCTTGGGAAGGAACATTCGGACGAATGTTTCTAAGGAGGAGAATGTTATACCGTATTTGCAGTATATGCGTAAGGGAATACGCATAAAAGTTTGGCCTTAAAGTAGGCTTCGACGTTTTTGGGCACAACTCTCAAACGAATAGTTTCCGACGAAACGCTTTCCACCTTTCGTAGGGTAATTTCCGCTATGCCATTTCTAATTTTTGCGGATTTTTCCGAGACGAACATTTTGGATCAACGGAGGGCGACACTTGTCACCTCCAATCGTGGACTTGACACGCAATAGGGCCGATTGGGTTGGCTTATTTTGTCTTGGAGTTGGTAGGATATTTTGTGTGCAAGTTGGCCAAGGACACTTGCCTAAATCCTCACCCTACACTTGCCTTGCACATGGCATAATCTTGGCCATTGGTTGGCCATCCCTTGACCTATAAATACCCCTCTTGTGATGAAGAGTTCTTCATCCACAAAAGCTTCCAAGTCTAAAAATCCTCTCCTCTCCCTTTGTAGCCTTTTCGTCCAAACACCTTCCCCTCCCCTTGTGAAGGCCCTGGCCGAATACCCCCTCTAGCCAAAGTGGTTTGGCGAGGCCCCTAGCCTAGCCAAACCTACCCCCTCCCTTGGTAGAAAAGTTGCCTTCTAGTATTGTTATAATGCCCAAAATACCTAGCCCAAATCCCTTAGTCCTTAGTAGAAGTTGTGAAGAACTTCTAAGGTTTTCTGAGACTCTGGAGCGCATAACTTAGGAGCTAAACTTTGCTCAAAGCGACTTTTATCTAGATATTATTGGGCTTACTGAGGTAAATAATCCTAACCCTCTTTTGTGTTAGAGAATTCATCTGTAGTAGTATAAGAATAAGTATTAAATACTTAGAAGAATATTACATAATAGAATTGAATCATTATCACAAGAGAAGGGTTTAAAGAAGAATAATCAAATCAGACTCACATAGGACTGTTTTCACAGTAGACTCATATAGCTCACCGGGTAGGGTTGTGCTGCCCGACTTTCCGTAGAATTGTGAACCCTCTGTTTAGAATGACCTTCAGAGTAGTCTAGACCTTGATAGATGTCTGTGACTATTATAGGCTGATTCTCTGCGCGCGACATATTCAACTTGGCAGGAGGTTTTCGCCGAGAAGGTATGTGATTCTTCCTAAAGCATGATATTTTAAATATATATATAGTACGGTAGACGTACATGTGTTAACTGAATAATAACTACGGCAATGTCTTTCGACTTAAGCCTGAATAATACTGACGGCAATGTCTTGCGACTTAAGCCTGAATAATAAAGATCTTAAAAAGTCTTTCAAAGGAATTATAACACAGTTTTGAAAGAAGAAGAATAGTTGTTTTTAAAAACACGAAGCTTAAGGGTTATACTAGCTTTATGGGAAGTTACGTATAACGGCTTAAGTTTTATAAAAAGGAACAGTTTACTTATGTGTTTTATAAAAGACTTGTATTGATTTCTGAAAGGTATAATAAGATGGTTTTGGTGAGTAGACATATTGTGACGCTATGTGTTAGTATCTTGTAACGTTTGTGTAAAGAGGTCAGTCTTACTTATGCTTATGTTGTTTGAACTATAAGCTGTTGTGTTAGTACTATATCACTCACCTCTTGAGATGATACCGGGTTGTCGCCTCCGATGCGGTAGACTTCGCGGTGCAGGACCATGATTCGAGAATACCTCACGCGGGTCCAGGGGGCCTATGCGGAGCTACGAGTTCCGTGTTAGTATGCGGGGTTATGCCTCATGCGGTCTATGTGGCCATGCGGACAACGAGTCCAGGACGATGCCGAGGAGTAGCTACCCTCGATGCGGGGTTATACCTCATGCGGGCCCAGGTGAGTGGCCTATGCGGACTCCGGGAGTCCAGGATTAGGCTTGCAGAATGATAATACGGGCGAGTGGCCCTGCTTCGATCATTCGCAGCCTAGAAAAGACCTATTACAGTTACCTATTGTTGCTCTTGTTTATGATGTGGCACTATGTGCAGTTACATTGGTTGTTTCGTGCATATTTGTAAACTGGTTTTAAAATGATATGATTTCATTTCAGTATTTTACAGTTTCACATACTTAGTACCTGTTGTACTGACCTCCTTCGGGGGCTGCGTTCATGCCGCAGGTAAGGGCAAGCAGGTGTTAGATCCGCATCATTAGGATCTTTGCGTTGGTGTCAGGAGCTCCATCTTCTCCGGAGGCTCTACTTTTGGGTATGATCTCCCTGTTGTAGATAGTTTTGTACAGTCAGGGTATGGCGGGGCCCTGTCCCGCCATAGTTGTATATTTCCTTAGAGGTTCAGAGCCATGTTATGCGCTTTCGGATGTAACTGCTAAACCATGTTTATATATATATATATATGCCGAAAGGCGACGTTTTCTCACATAACTGTGTCTTATTTTATAAACTGTTTCATGTCTTGTTTTATATTTCCGCTGATTACTCTGATGTATGACTACTTGGGTGCCCCGGTAAGGCACCAGTCACGGGCCCCGGAATGGGTCGTGACACTGTGGACCCGCATGAGTACCATCGCCGTACTCGCATGGGACTATTTCACCCGCATAGATCCTGTGGTCCGGATCCGCATGAGTGCAAGCGCCGCACTCGCATCATGGGTAGCAAATCCATGACATAGATAATAACCCGGGGTTTACCCCGTAATAATACAAATATATAACCTAGCTCATCCGGCTATCATATCATACATAAGCACTACCGGCCTATCATATCACCACATAAGCACTACCGGCCTATCATATCATACATAAGCACTACCGGCCTATCATATCATAAGCAAGTTAAGAAATCCCCTAACTTCTTATTAACATTATTAATATATCCTCTCATTTTAGTATCCTAAGGCACTAACATGTCTTGCAATAGAAAATCCGGGAATTCAACCCAAGTACCATGTACTTCTAACTTTTTAAGAAAACTCTTTTTATACAAAGACTCCAAGATACTATTCACCATAGTATCGAGTTACGATTTCTTTTCAAGACAAGTCACATTTCCTTTTAGAAATATAATAGGCTTCCAAATCAAGTGACCTCATTTCCTTTAAAACCTTAGGCAACCAATGCCTAAAAATCAATTCACCTTTCTAAGCTTCAAATCCTTTACTCGTACTTGTTTTAATTAGAGTAAACCTTTCCTTGTGAGCCTTTCAAGAAAACTAATATAACCAACTTCCCATAAAGCCATTATATTAGCATTATCCCTTTGTCAAATACATTTTCCCTCAATCCAAGGGACTTATACTTTTGAAATAAAACAAGTATCATATACTTTTAAAACAAGTGTAGATTATCAATTCTTGTACGTATACCGTACTACATAGATACAACTATTCATGCTCAAGAGATAGGAAAGCTCTACATACCTCTTTCGGTTAATCCACTTGCTAAGTCCAACTACCGCAAGTAATATGTCAACCTATAATAACCATAGTGTGTTCATTAACCTCTAATTTCAATGTAAAAATTCCAAATTCAAGTTACCAATTCCTAAGGAAAATTGGGCAGCATTTCCTTTGTTTCTACTCACTTTGCCACATTTTCAAAGGCCGATTTTTCAACATTCAAACGCCTCATTAAGGCCCAACAACCAAACCAACACAAAGGGGATTACACACCTAATCTTGGGTGTGTAAAATTCTGCCCCATTAGTTATAATAGTACACTTAACAATTCTAAAGTGGTTTTTTAGGCTACAACATGCTCATAATATTTCTTTAGCCAAATCCTTCATATCCAACCCACATTTCTAGCATGCAATGACTCTAAGAGCATTATTTACCACCATAAGTATTTTCTTCTCAACATGCAACTCTATAAACTAATAATAGAGGAAGAATCATTACCTTAGAGCTTTAGCCAAATTTATCCAACAATTTGCTAGCCTTTCTACCAAGAATACCACCACCGCCACCTTCACAAGTTAACCACAAGCTTCCTTCTTGTCTTTTAATTTTTAGATTTTTCCTAAGGCTAGATTGTCACTTGGATTTTCAGAGAGAAGGAGGAGCTTGAAATATTTAGAGAGAAGAAAGAGGTTTTTCAAAGAGAGAGATGACAAATGACCAAGTCTTTAAGACTTGGTCAATATATTGCATGTAAAAATCAGATGGGGGGGGACACTTGTCCCCACTGTGCCCTTTCAAAATAAAAATCTGACTTTTCCTAAGTTTTTCCGCCTGATTTCCCGCCTCGGCGCATATGCTTTCCGTGGCCATGGCGCAACTCTGCGGACCTCGGATCTTCCGCCGGCCCTCGCTTCCGGCGGCCGCTGAAACTCAGCGACCTCGATTTCGCCGCGGCCCTGACTTCCGGCGCCGCGGCCCTACAATCACTCGCCTTGGCGCCGCGTTCGCCCGGCCAGTCATTGAGACTCGGGACGCGGTCCAGTTCGAACCACGAGGTATAACAGTTGTACTCCTAATCAGCGCCCTCTCTCGCCAAAGAATAAAAATATATCGGCCGTGCCCTCCTCATCCGTGGAGGCAAGAAGTGAGAAAGGCCTCCAAAACTCGTCCCATCCGCTGAGGCGATGCTCTCCCGAAAGCTCCCACGAATCTAACCAATCGATCGCGGTATCACGCACACGATGAACCAAGGTCACAGACTCGGTCTCTCAAGCCTTGATCACCCGCATGATCCTTCAGAATCGACGGATGAACTCTGCGCGATCATCCTCCCGCCTTGACCGTAAAACTCGCGGGCTACAACTCAGAAATCCGTAGCCTCAAACTATTCGCCTCGGGTGAACCACGGTACGATCGGGCCGAACTCTGCGATCCACCTATCCTCGTGTCCGCCACAATCCTAGCCAATAGCTGGGCCATCTCCTTGTACCCTAACTCCTCTACCCCAGGCTGTGGGACGGGAGGTGCGGGTACTGTAGTCTCTGCTGGGGCTGGCGGCGTCGTGGAACTCGCCGTCTCGGGTATAGACTGGGCCTGAGCCCTCGTGACTCTCGGTGTCATACTAGCAGCTCCCACGCTTTGCCTTCTCGGGCCCGGGTTTACGCGAGGCATAATCGAGAAAGGAATACGTTAGAGGGTCAACCTATAACACGCTCTAAAGAACGATCTCAGTGAGAAGAATGGAAACCAATCCTAAATATCCTATAGCCTCACGATTATTGGTGTGGTGCACAACACACCTATAATCAAGACTCTACTAGATACTTGGCAGAGACACTTTCCGAGGATTAACTGCTCTGATACCACTTTTGTCACGACCCGTTCCGGGGCCCGTGACTGGTGCCTTACCCGGGCACCCAAGTAGTCATACATCAGAGAAAATCAGCGGAATATAAAAACACAAGACATGAAACAATTGTAAATGATACACGCTTCGAGAAAGGGTGCCTTTCGCATATATATATAAAAACCAAAGTCCGCAGCTTTACATCCCAACTGCATAATAGGACTACTGCACCTAAGGAAGTAAACAACTATGGCGGGACAGGGCCCCGCCATACCCTGAATGTACAAAACTATCTACAATACAGGGAGATCATACCCAAAAGTAGAGCCTCCGGAGAAGATGGAGCTCCTGACACCAAAGCAAAGATCCTAAGGATGTGGATCTAGCACCTGCTTGCCCTTACTGCGGCATAACGCAGCTTCAAGGAGGTCGATAACAATGTACTAAGTATGTGAAATCAGAAGTACTTAAATGAAATCCTATCACTTTATAACCAATTTTACAAATATGCACGAAACAACTAATGTAATCGCATAGTGCACATCATAAACAAGAGCAACAATAGGTAAATCAGAATGGTCTTTTCTAGGCTGCGAATGATCGAAGCAGGCCACTTGCCCATATTATCATTATGCAAGCCTAATCCTCGACTCCGTAGTCCGCATAGGCCACTCACATAGGCGCGTGCAGGCATAACCCGCATCGAGGGTAGCTACTCCGGCAACGCCCCGGACTCGTAGTCCGCACGCCACATAGACGCATGAGGTATAACCCCGCACACTAACCGAACTCCGTAGCTCGCATAGGTCCTGGACCCGCATGAGGTATTCTCGAATCACGGTCCTGCATCGCTGAGTCTACCCGCGGAGGCGGCTTAACCCCCGTATCATGTCAAGAGGTGAGTGATATTATACTAACATAACAGCTTATGGTTAAATAACATAAGCACAACAAGAATACCCTTTTATACAAACGTTACAAAACACTAACACACATAGCATCATATTATGTCTACTCATCAAACCATTTTATATTATACTTTCCCGAAATCAATATAAGTCTTTTATAAACACATAAGTAAACTGTTCATTTTCTCTTTCTTAAGTCGTTATACCTAACTTCCCATAAAGCTAGTATAACTCTTAAGTGTTCTGTTTGAAAAACCATTATTCTTCTTCTTTCAAAACTGATTTATAATTCTTTTGAAAGACTTTAAGATCTTTATTATTCAGGCTTAAGTCAAAAGACATTGCCGTAAAAGTACGTCCAGTTAACACGCACGCTCACCGTACTATATATACTTTAAATTATATCATGCTTAAGAGTATAGGAAGAATCACATACCTTCTTGGCGAAATCCACCTGCCAAGTCGAATATGTCGCGCGCAGAGTAACAGCCTATAATAGTCAAAGACATCTATCAAAGTCTAGACTACTCTGTAGGTCATTCTAAACAGAGGGTTCTCTATTCTACGGAAAGTCGGGCAGCACTTCCCTACCCGGTAAACTATACAGTCTACTGTAAATACAGTCCCATGTAAGTACAGTTCAATTATTTTTCTTTTATACCCTTCTACGGTGATAATAGTTCAATTCTATTTTGTAATATCCTTCTAAGTATTTATACTTATTCTTATACTTCTACAGTATGTATTCTCTAATTATAAAAGAAGGGTAAGATTATTTACCTCTATAAGCCCAATATTATCCAAGTATAAACGTCGATCCTGAGCGAGGTTTAACTCCTAGTCTGAACGCTCCGATAGCTCCAAGAACCCTTAGAAGTTTTCAACAACTTCTACTAAGTACTATACGGGATTTGGGCTAGGGTATTTTAGGAATAGCAATATACTTGGAAGACAACATTTCTACCAAGGGAGGGGGGGTAGGTTTCGGCTAGGGCTACTAGGCTAGAGGGGGGGTGTTTCGGCCAAGGCCTTCTCAAGAGGGAAGGGGGGGTGTTGGACGAAAAGGCTCACAAGGGAGAGGGGAGGATTTTCAAGACTTGGAGAGTAATTTGTGGATGAAGAACTCTTCATCTTAAGGGGGGTAGTTATAGGTCAAGCCATGGCCAACCAATGGCCAAGATGAAGCCAAGTGCAAGGCAAGTGTAGGGTGAGGATTTGCCCAAGTGTCCTTATCCATCCACTACACAAATATCCTACCAACTCCATGCCCATCCATTCGGCCCTATTGCCGCCCCACATCCATCAATGAGAGGGTGACAAGTGTCGCCCTCTCGTTGGTCCAAAATGTTTCGTCTCTCGGAAAAATCCGCAAAAATTAGAAATGACATAGCCGGAATTTACCCTACGCGAGTCTTGTAAAACATTTCGTCGGAAAACGATTCTTTGTGTGAGTTGTGCCCAAAAAAACGTCCTAGGCCTAAACTTTAAGGCTAAACTTTCGTACGTACGCCCTCACGTACATACTCTGGAAATACGGGGTATAACACACAATACCCTTTAGAAATAAAGTTAGGTTTCTAAATCGAGTGACTCCTTTTCTTATAAAACCTTAGGAAATTGATGCTTTAAAATCAAATCGCCTTTTCATTAAATCAAGTCATTTATCTTTCCATAAAGCAAATATAACCAACTTCCCATAAAGTCGTTATATTCACTTTATACATTAGCAAAATACAATTTCCTATCCAAGGGACTTATACGTTTAAAATGGAACAAGTATCACATACTTCAAAACTCTTCAAGTCCCTTAACTTTAATAAAACATTAGACATCCTTAATACTTTCAAAGAAGTGAGTTAATCTCCTAACTCACCCGACTTGGCTATTCATAAAACTAGTAAAGGATATCAAGGTCTTGTACGTCTACCGTACTATATACGTACAACTAGTCATGCTCAAAAGATAGGAAAAGTTCTACATACCTTTTCGGGTCAAACCACTTGCCAAGTACAATATCCCGCCCGTAGTATGTCAACCTATAATATCCACAATACGTCTATTAACGCCTTACTTCAAACGTAGAATATTATAAGTGTCAAGGTCACTAAATTCTACGGAAAATCGGACAGCACCTCCTTTGTTTCTACTTACTTTGCCACCTTTTTCAAGGCCGAATACAATAACCAAACATGCCACATTTAAGGCCCAATCAATGCAATCAACAATAGGGGATTACACGCATACTAGACGTGTAAAATTCCGCCCCACAAACGATATCAAAATTAATACAACTTACTAGGCCAATTCAGCTAACTTGAAGTACTAAAACATCAACTCTTATCCAATTTCCATTTCAATCCAAGTTATTAGCCTAACATGATATCAAGTCGCAATCGATTATAACTACTATAATCTTCAAGTAAGTAACATGCGACGATTTCTAATAAACGACCAATTAGTAATCCAACTTCAAGTGGCTAATATAACCTTTCGGATTTAAGCTACAATCAATCCATAATACTTATAAACTTCAACACATAAACTTCATGCTAGCAACATGTAAAGCTAACAACAATATAAATAATCTTGTAACACTTTTAAGAGACAAGATTATACCTCAACGAATCTTAATCCAACTCCAAATCCGAAGTCGCTCCTTAGCAACTTAGAGCCACTTCAAGACGCTTCAATCCGCTACTTGAGACCCTTAGAACAACACCAACAAATTTCCTTCAACTTCCAAACAAAACCTAGAAAGACAACTAGGTTTTCGCTTTGCGACTAACCCGAAAACTATCTTTTTCCGAGATTTTTCTATTGAGATATGCTTACAATACACTCAAGAACCTTGGTTTAAATTGGGGAGCTTAATGATCAAGAAACAATTTTTTTTTCTTTTTCTCCAAGAGTGAACCCGAGAGCACTCTTGCTCTTCTTTCAATTTTCTTGAAATTTTTTTCTAAGTGTTAGGCTTCGTCTTGCTACTAGTAGTATTATATAGTGTAATGGAGGGTCAAGATGCAACCAAATGGGTGGTTTGGATAAGCTCTTATCAAATATCAAGCCTTGTGGGTCCTTTGACCAAGTTAATTCTCTCAAGCTTTCAAGTTGCAAGACTTGTCTTGCTAACAAAGGTCCAATGACCCTCTTGCCCTTGCAAAATTTGTCCAATGCATCATTAAGGGGGGGTGACACGTGTCGCCCTCCCATTCGTCATAATAATACGTTTTCCGACAATTTCATAATTCCGATAAATTTTTACAAGTTTCAAATCTTAACACTTGTGAGTTCTTACGTACGTTCTTAAAACATGTCCTGCAAATACGGGGTGTAACTCATGTGAGGGGACAAGGCTCCACCGTACCCCTGAATATACATAAGTCATAATGGAGGACCTATACCAAAATGACAAGCTTCAGAACAGTGGAGCTATCTCAAAAAGCTAGACAAAGATTGTCACGACCCGTCCCGGGGCCCGTGACTGGTGCCTTACCCGGACACCCAAGTAGTCATACATCAGAGATATCAGCGGAATATAAAACAAGACATGAAACAATATAAATGAGACACAGTTTCTGGGGAAAAGTTGCCTTTCGGCATATATATAAATACCCAAAATGAACAGTTACATCCCAACTTTACAACAGGACTACAGACCTCTAAGAGTTTATAACAACAATGGCGGGACAGGGCCCCGCCATACCCCTGAATGCAAATACCTACAACGACAGGGGACCATACCAAAATGCTAAGCCTCCGGAGAAACGGAGCTTTCCCAAACGCTGAAACGGTGATCCTAAGAACGGGGATCAACAGTAGGAGTACCTCTACCTGCGGCATGAACGCAGCCCCCCGAAGGAGGTCAGTACAACAGGTACCAAGTATGTGAAACTGTAAAGTACTTTAAATGAAATCAAAGTATTTAAAACCATTTGCAAATACAATTAGTTCAATTTGCACATAGTGCCATATCACAAACAAGAGCAATAATAGGTAAATCAGAATGTGTCTTTCCTAGGCCGCGAATGATCGAAGCAAGGCCAATCGCCCATAGTATCATTATGCATGCCTAACCCTGGACTCCCGCAGTCCGCATAGGTCACACATAGACCCGCATGAGGTATTCCTCGCATCGGGGGTAGCCAACCCCGGTACCCTCCTGGACTCCCGCAGTCCGCATAGTCTCAATAGACCGCATAGTCACACAGACCGCATAGGGCATCCCCCGCATCGGGCTAATACACCCGGAATGATCAATCCTGGAGCATACCGCTGCTCCGCATAGGCCGTATAGACCCGCATCAAGGGTGGCAAGCCCTCGGTATAACAAGTCAAGGGGGTATGTGATATAATAACAGTACAACGGGCTTAACGTTTAACAACGTAAGCACAACAAGAATAACATCACAAGACACTAACACACGTAGTATCATAACATGGGTACTTATCAAACCAGCAGGAAGGTATCACAAGGCTATTACCAGCAAAACATAGACAAGCTAACCACACAAGGTACTTTAATGTTTACGTTAACAAAACCAAGTTCTAACTCCAAAGTACTACATACATTAATTCTTTAAGAGATCCATTTCTTTTTAAAGGTCACCCGATGCCCGTAGTAATAGAGTGACTCACATTTTTAGGTAAACCCAAACACTTTCCTTTTCAACATCAAGTAACAACATTCTTTTCCCTAAGTTCAAGTTTGCCTAATGTCAAGTACTTAAGTCTCTTATTTTAGAAAGGTTTCATAGTTCATAGTCTTAATCACTTAAGAATATAATTCTCTTTTAAACAATTTGAGAAACATATGTCTTATATGTGAGTAGGTTATTGTTATACCCCGTATTTCCAGAGTATGTACGTGAGGGCGTACGTATAAAAATTTAAGCCTTAAGGTTTGGCAAGGATCGAAATTTGTTCACAAGTACCGAAAAGAATCGTTTTTCGACGAAACGTTTTACTAAACTTGCAAAGGGAAAATTCCGGCTATGTCATTTATAATTTTTGCGGATTTTTCCGAGAGACGAAACATTTTGGACCAACGGGAGGGTGACATGTGTCACCCTCACATTGGGCGTGACTTTGGGCGGTCTTTGGACGATTGGAGGGTCAAGGTTGGTAGGATATTTTGTGCAAGTTGGTGTGGTAGATGGATAAGGTGTACTTGGCTTGATCTTGGCCTTACACTTGCCTAACACTTGCATTGATCTTGGCCATTGCTTGACCTATAAATACCCCTCTAAGTTGAAGACTTTCTTCATCCAAACTTGAGCATTTCTCTAAGTCTCAAACTACTCCCTCCCTCTTGAGTTTCGTCCGCCACACCCTCCCTCAGAGGCCTTGGTAGAAACCCCTAGCCTAGTTGTTTTCGTATAATACCCCCCTTTGTGGTATAGAAATACTCTCCAAGTATTGTTATAATGCCAAAATACTTTAGCCCTTATACCTTGTAGTACTTTCCAAAGTTACCTCTATACGTAGAGCCCGTAAATACTATCCTTTAGCCACAAAAACGAAACCCTAAGGAAAACCTTCATAGTCGGTTGAAGTGTTAAGTAGAAGTTGCGTAGAACTTCTAAGGGTTGTTTGGAGCGGGTTGGAGCACCCGGAGTAGGAGCTTAACGTTGCTCAGGAGCGACTTATATACCTGGATAATTTTGGGCTCATCGAGGTAAATACTACTGTCCTTCTATTGTAATTGGGAATTACATACTGTAGTTGTATAGAAATGAATATAAGATTCATAGAAGAGAATTGAACTGTAATAGAAGGATATTATAGTAAAGACTTGAACTGAATCACATCAGAAGAATATAAGTAGAAGTTTAAACTGTACTTACATAGGACTGTATTTACAGTAGACTGATAACCTTTATTGGTTGAATGTTTTGCGAGTAGCATGTGCTACTTGGAAGGTGGACAAGGCTAGCCGGGTTATAGCCGTGAAGCGTTTTGCTTATAGTCGATAATCGTCGCGAGGTATGTGATTCTTCCTATATTCTTGAGCATGATATTTTAAAAGGATATATATATAGTACGGTAGACGTATGTGTGTTAACAGAACGTAGTTGTACGGCAATGTCTTTTGACTTAAACCTGAATAAAAAGAATCTTGAAGTATTTCAAAAAGATTAAGAACCGTTTTTGAAAGAAGAGTAATACTTGGTTTTGAAAACATAAGAGTTATACTAGCTTTATGGGAAGTTAGGTATAACGTCTTAAGAGAGATAAAGAGAATGGTTTTACTGATTTTAGAAGTTAAGAGACTTAATCTTAAAAGATAAGAGACTTGACTTAATATGGATGTTTGTGTGAAACCTCATTCGTGAGTAATGAGTACTTGGTTTTTAAAAGGAATAATGTTTTACTGATTTCGGAAATCAGAATAAGTATCGAACAAACCACTGCAGCGCTAATAAAGGGAAATGTATTGAATAATGAAGTATTATTAAAACCAGTAGAAACCTCCATCTGCATAGAAGCTAAGATGAGACAAAATGATATTACATTTTCTAGATCATGGCTGCTTTAATAAGATGGTTATAAACAAGAATAAACTGCTCACACATATGGCATATGTTACTCAATTGTTTTAAAAGAGATTAAGACATTGAACTATGAAACTTTCTAAAAATAAAGAGACTTGAGTAATTGAAATTAGGCAAACTGGAACTTTAGGGAAAAGAATGTTGTTGAAAAGGAAAGTTTTTTGGTTTACCTAAAAATGTGAGTCACTCTATTACTACGGGTATCGGGTGACTTTTATAAAAGGAATGGATCTCTTTAAAAGGAATTTAACGTACGTAGTACTTTAGGGTTAAAAACCCGGACTTTGATATAAAATGAAAGTACCTTGAGTTGTTGTATAACTTGCCTATGCTTGTTGTTGTATAACTTGCCTATGCTTGTTGTTGTGTAACTTGCCTATGCTTGTTGTTGTATAACTTGCCTATGCTTGTTGTTGTATAACTTGCCTATGCTTGTTGTTGTGTAACTTGCCTATGCTTGTTGTGATAGCCTTTGTTGTGCAAGAATTGTGTTTCTATACTACCGCGTCTCTCGATGGAGGGCCGGTTGACTGGTTGAGAACTTACTTGGACGTACCGGCAGTGACGGAAGATTCCACGGGTATGCTTCCATTATCATTGTTACATGGGCATGTCTACACCGATGATGGATTCCGTGGACATGTGACCATTATGGTTATTCATGGCGAAGTATCGTGACTTACGGTTGTGATCGGGTGCGTAGCCTGTTTACTTGCCCCGTCGGCCACGTAACGCAGTGGATCTGGTAGCGGTTATTGCACTTGCCACGCGTGTCGCGCGGCATCGTGACTACGGTTGTGATGGTGCGTAGCTGTTTACTTGCCCCGTCGACACGTGACGCAGGTGGATCTGGTAGCGGTTATTGCACTTGCCACATGTCAGCTTCGCGAGTCAGTGTTTGGATGGAGCTTCGTGACTTACGGTTCTGATCTGGTGCGTAGCCGATTCACTTGCCCCCGTCAGCTACGTGGCACAGGGAGGAGCTGGTGGAGGCTATTGCACTTGCTACGTGTTAGCTTCATGATATGGTTGTACAGTATTATTGATACGGTCGGATCTGGTAGTTATACTTGCCCCCGTACGGTTTTTATAACACAGGTGGGACCTGGTGTTCAGGTATACTCCTTGGTGTTGTTATATCATAGATTGCCGGCAGTGAGGAAGGAATTCCACGGGCACGAGTGATGATTTGGAGGGCGTGAGTCCCTGACTTGATATGACTGTTTATATGTTGTGTACTGTAGTTTGGTTATCATACATGTCTCACCTTTATATAGACTATTATGATTTCATTCTGATATTTTCGTTTCACATACTTGGTACTGTTATCGACCTCCTTGAAGTGCGTTTATTATACCGTGGTTCGTCCGACCGCGTTCGGGTCTCAGCGCCATGCACCGGAGGCGAGGCGCGGCGCCAAGGCGGGTGATTGTGACATGGCGCGGAAGTCGAGCCGCGGCGTCGGAAAACACAGTCGCGAAGTTTAGTAGCGCAGCCGCCGGAAGCGCGCGGCGTAAAGCGAGAGGTCGCGCGCCGAGGCGAAATCGCGGAAAAACTTAGGAAAAGTCAGATTTATCTTTTGAAAGGGGCTGAGTGGGGGACAAGTGTCCCCCCCCATCTGATTTTTACATGCAATATATTGACCAAGTCTTAAAGACTTGGTCATTTGTCATCTCTCTCTTTGAAAAACCTCTTCCTTCTCTCTTAAATTGTTTTCAAGCTCCTCCTTCTCTCTAAAACTCTAAGAGATATTCTAGCCTTAGGAAAAATCTGAAAAATTAAAAGACAAGAAGGAAGCTTGTGGTTAACTTGTGAAGGTGGTGGTGGTGGTATTCTTGGTAGAAAGGCTAGCAAATTGTTGGATAAATTTGGCTAAAGCTCTAAGGTAATGATTCTTCCTCTATTGTGAGTATATAGAGTTGCATGTTAAGAAGAAAATACTTATGGTGGTAAATAATACTCTTAGAGTCATTGCATGCTAGAAATGTGGGTTGGATATGAAGTATTTGGCTAAAGAAATATTATGAGCATGTTGTAGCCTAAAAACCACTTTAGAATTGTTAAGTGTACTATTATAACTAATGGGGCAGAATTTTACACACCCAAGATTAGGTGTGTAATCCCTTTTGTGTTGGGTTGGTTGTTGGGCCTTAATGAGGCGTTTGAATGTTGAAAAATCGGCCTTTGAAAAGGTGGCAAAGTGAGTAGAAACAAAGGAAATGCTGCCCAATTTTCCTTAGGAATTGGTAACTTGAATTTGGAATTTCTACATTGAAATTAGAGGTTAATCAACGCACTATGGTTATTATAGGTTGACATATTACTTGCGGTAGTTGGACTTAGCAAGTGGATTGACCGAAGAGGTATGTAGAGCTTTCCTATCTCTTGAGCATGAATAGTTGTATCTATGTAGTACGGTATACGTACAAGATTTGATAATCTACACTTGTTTCATTTCAAAAGTATAAGTCCCTTGGATTTAGGGAAAATGTATTTGACAAAAGAATAACGCTAATATAATGACTTTATGGGGAGTTGGTTATATTAGTTTTTGAAAGGTTCACAAAGAATGGTTTACTCTAATTAAAAACAAGTACGGGTAACGGATTTGAAACTATGGAAGGTGGATTGATTTTAGGCATTGGTTGCCTAAGGTTTTAAAGGAAATGAAGTCACTTGATTTAGGAGCCTATTATATTTCTAAAAGGAAATGTGACTTGTTTTGAAAAGGAATTGTAACTTGATACTATGGTGATTAGTATCTTGGAATCCTTGTATAAAAAGAGTTTTCTTAAAAAGTTAGAAGTACATGGTACTTGGGTTGAATTCCCGGATTTTCTATTAAAAGACATGTTAGTGCCTTAGGATACTAAAATGAGAGGATATATTGATAATGTTAATACGAAGTTAGGGGATTACTTAACTTGCTTATGATATGATAAGCCGGTAGTGCTTATGTATGATACGATAGGCCGGTAGTGCTTATGTTGTGATATGATAGGCCGGTAGTGCTTATGTTATGTATGATAGCCGGATGAGCTATGTTATATATTTGTATTATTACGGGGTAAACCCCGGGTTATTATCTATGCCATGGATTTGCTACCCATGATGCGAGTGCGACGCTTGTACTCATGCGGATCCGGACCACAGGATCCATGCGGGTGAAATAGTCCCATGACGAGGCGGATGACCTCATTGTTATACCCGTATTTCGGTATATGCGTGGGGCGCACGTAGAAAAGTTTGAGCTTTAAAGTAGGCTAGGGCCGAAATTTTTGTTCACAAGTACCGAAAGGAATCGTTTTTCGACGAAACATTTTACAAGACTCGCGAAGGGAAAAATACGGCTATGTCATTTATTATTTTTGCGGATTTTTCCGAGAGACGAAATATTTTGGACCAACGGGAGGGTGACACTTGTCACCCAAGTGGACGGTTTGGTTGAGCTTTCCTTGGCACGTTTTTTTGTGCTATTTCTTGGTCAAGGGTTAGGTAGGATATTTTGTGTAGTAGATGGATAAGGTCACATGGGTAAATCCTAGCCCTACACTTGCACCACACTTGTCTTCATCTTGGCCATTGGTTGGCCATTGCTTGACCTATAAATACCCCCCTTAGTTGATGAACTTCTTCATCCAAAAATCATTCTCCAAGTCTAAAAACCCTCTCCCCCTTAAGTGTTGTGTTCGTCCAAGGTCCCCCCCCCTTGGGAAGCCTTGGCCGAGAATCTACCCCCCTAGCCTAGTTGTGCTAGCCGAAAATACACCCCCCTTTGTGGTATAGAAATACTTCTCCAAGTATTGTTATAATGCCAAAATACTCTAGCCCAAAACCTTTGTAGTATTTCCAAGTACCCTCTATACGAAAAGCCCGGAAAATACTACTATACTTTCCTTTAGCCACTAAACGAAACCCTAAGGAAAATCTCCATAATTGGTTGGAGTACTAAGTAGAAGTTGTGTAGAACTTCTAAGGGTTTCTTGGAGCAAATTGGAGCGCACGGAGTAGGAGCTAAACCTTGCTCAGGATCGACTTTTAACTTGGATAATTTTGGGCTTACCGAGGTAAATAATCCTATCCTTCTAGTGTAATTGTGTAACGCCCCGAACCCGGGCTCGTTACTGGTGCCTTACCCCGGGCACCCTAGTGATACAACATCAGAGAAAACCAGCGGAAAATAAAACACGAGTCATGAAACAAGAGATATAATAAATAAACAGGCCAACCAGCGATTGCCGGTATATACATAAAAACCGACAGTTATCCTTTTTACAAACCACGCTTACAACGATTACTCTGCACTTAAGATTTACAACAACTATGACGGACAGGGCCGCCATACCACAGAATGTACAAGAACCTACAACTCGGAAACATACCAAAGATAAGCCTCAGAAGGAAACGGAGCTTTCAACACGTGAAATGAGATCCTAGGCGGGGATCCACGGCCGATGTACCTTACACTGCGGCATGAACGGCCACGAAGGAGGTCGATCAACAGTACCAAGTATGTGAAAGCTGTAAAAATCAGAAATGAAATCATACTAGTCTATAAAAGCGGAGACATGTATGATAACCAAACTACAGTTCACAACATAAAAGCAGTCAAGTCAGGGACTCACGCCCTCAAGTCACCACTCAAATATAACTATGGGTCTCACGCCCACAACATCCATCATGTTCGCATCATGGCCGCATGCCCCCGGAATACTGCATCGGTGTAGACATGTCCATGATGCAACAATAATAACGGCGCGTGGCGTACCGGAATCGCATCGGTGTAGACATGCCCATGTAACCTCAATAACAATATACTGGGTGGTCAACCCTGCCGCATGGCCACATGCCGGAATACTGCATCGGTGTAGACACGTCCATGTTGCAGTAATAACCATATATCGGGTAATCAACGACGCATGGCGCGTGCCGGAATCTGCGTCGGTGTAGACATGTCCATGTGATATCAACAACAGCGATAATCAAAATGGAAACATACCCGTGGAATTCTCCATCACCGCCCGGACGCGTCGAGTAAGTTCTCAATAAGTCAACCGCCTCTATCGAGAGCGCGGTAACGTAAATACCACACTTGTACAACAAAGGCTATCATCACAAGCATAGGCAAGTTTCACAACAACAAGCATAGCAAGTTTCACAACAACTCAAAGTACTTCCATTTATACCAAAGTCGGGTTTTAACCCCAAGTACTACATACGTTAAGTTCTTTTAAAGAGATCCATTACTTCTATAAAAGTCACCCGATACGTAGTATTAGAATGACCAACCCACATTCCTTTTCAAAATCAAGTAACAAAGATTCTTTCCTAAGTTCCGGTTTGCCTAGTTTCATTACTCAAGCTTCTCATCTTCAAATGGTTTCATAGTTCCCAAACTTAATCACTTGATTCCTTTTTAGAACAATTGAGTAATATATGTCTCACGTGAGTAGGTTATTCTTGTTTACAACATTCTTATTCTGCATGACCATGATCTAGAAAATGTATATCATTTTGTCGTCTTAGTTTCTATGCGGATGGAGGTTTCTCGGTTTTAATACAATTCATCATTATTCAATACATTTTCCTTTATTAACGCTTGCGGTGGTGTCGATACACATTCTGATTTCCGAAATCAGTAAAACATTATCCCTTTAAATAAAACCAAGTACTCATTACTCACGAATGAGGTTTCACACAAACATTCACATTAAAACAAATAAGTTAAGTCTCTTATCTTATAAGATCAAGTCTCTTAACTTCTAACATCAGTAAACCATTTTCTTTACCTCTCTTAAGACATTATACCTAACTCCCCAAAAAGCTAGTATAACTCTTTTTAAAACCTTTTAAAACCAAGTGTTACTCTCCCTTCCAAAACGATTTATAAATCTTTTGAAATACATCAAGTTCTTTATTATAACTAGCCAGTTATAATTCACATCAGTTACCTTTTAAAACCACAAAGTATTTTCTTACCTTCATAAAGCTGTTATAACACTTTATGTTTTAAGAACAATCAAACACAGTTAACACATGTACGTCTACCGTACTACATAGTTCACTCATATCATGCTAGAAGAGATAGGAAGAGGTTCACATACCTCGCGATGATTATCGACAATAAGCAAAAAGCTCAAAGACTACAACGCACTAGCCCTTTCCACTCCTCGAGTAGAATACGCTACTCTTAGTACTTTCACTATAAAGGTCACAAACGTCTATTAACCCCAAAACACAAGTTCTATCTTTCTACAGAAAATTCAAGAAGACTCTCCTCACACAAACAGTAAATCTCTCCTCTATCGAGGCGGCTACCAAGCCAACGAGGGGTTTACGCCTAACGGACGCGTACAATTCTACCACACACAAGTCTCATGTCAGAATACCCTATGTAATTACTGATTGATTCGGTCACCAGATTCTTCAGCTTAAGTCAAAAGACATTGCCAACTAACTACGTTCGACTATATATAGTATACTTCAACTATATAATCAACAACATGTAATTTCCAATCACAATAGAAGGATGATGGTGTTTACCTCGATAAGCCCAAAATTATCCAAGTAAAAAGTCGATCCCGAGCAACGCTTAGCTCCTACTCCGAGTGCTCCAAACAACCCTTAGAAGTTCTAACTAACTTCTCCAAAACTTCAACCAACAATGAAGATTCCTTAGGGTTTGGTTTGAGACTAAAAGGTAGTATTTCTGGCTCTACGATAGAGGTAACTTTTGGGAATACAACAAGGTATAAGGCCAAGGTATTTTGGGCATTATAACAATACTTGGAAGACAACTTTCTACCAAGGGGGTACCTCGAGAACACTCCAACGTGGGGTATGCTCTCGGCCACAAGGCCACTAGGGGGTAGTACCTCTGCCGGCCAGGCCTCACGAAAGGGGAGGAGGAAGCTCTCGGCTAGCACAACAAGAAGGGAGGAGAGGGTTTCAAGACTTGGAAGTTTTGGATGAATGAAGTCTTCAAGCTTAGGGGTATTTATAGCAAAACCAAAAGCCAACCAATGGCCAAGATCAAGCCATGTGCAAGGCAAGTGTAAGGCCAAGATCAAGCCAAGTGCACCCACAAAACACTCCACAAAACACTCCACAAAACAAGCCACAAAGCAAGGCACAAAGAGGGAGCCAATCGGCAAGGCCAAGGCTCTTGGGCGCCCAAATCGTCCAAGCCAATCCATTTGCTTCGATGTGAGGTGACACATGTCACCCTCCCGTTGGTCCAAAATGTTTCGTCATCCGGAAAAATCGCCAAAAATTATAAATGACATAGCGGAATTTTCTCTGAAAAAGTGGGAAACGTTTCGTCGAACGACTCTAATCGGCACTTGTGCCCAAATTTCGAATCCAATGCCTACCTTAAGGCTCAAATTTAGACGTCGTCCATACGCATACTGCGGAAAAAGCGGGTATAACATTCTCCCTTAGAAACATTCGTCGAATGTTCCTTCTAGGTCTCAAAACAAGCGGTGCAATATAGTCTTCACCGCTATACTTACGAAAACAATCATGCCATAATCGCCACAAAACACATTCACTTCTCCTTTCGTAGTACTCGTCTCGAACACCCGAACTCGTTCTAGTATCCGTACCACACTTCTGTCAACGCTTCTGTTTCCCACCCTTGGAATCACTACCTCCAAACTTGGTCATCTCACTAATCTCGATTTCCCCTAAGGCCATTCCCGGCCTTCACGAACTGATTCTGGTCGAACGTATCCACGAACTCATACGATGGTCATCTAAACTTGGGCCTAGCACCCTCGTGACCCTGCCACCTGGCGGGACCACCCAGAGCTGACCCTTCCGAACGGGGCGGGTTGGCCCGCAACATGGCCCCAACCCGACCCACCGTAGCGCCAACTTCCGCTCCTCGACACGGGACACATCATGGAAGCTACCACTTCCATCTCACACTAACCAGATTTTTAAATCACACTATAGCACAAAGCTATCCGAACCTAACACTTAACACATCATTAACATCAATACATACAAGTATCTACAGGGTTAAGGATATACGAAAACTAGGCGGTTCAAGGACCGCTAAATCGAACTTCCACCGCGACCTACCGTGGCCGCAATCGCTGCTCTAGTAGTCTGTCCGTCCTACCAGCGCTACCCCTGTCGGACAGTCTCGTCATATGGCCCTGTTGGCCGCAAGAGTAACAAGCTCCCTTGGTACTACGACACTCCCCGAAATGCGGTCTACCATATCGACCACACCGAGGTAGGGGTGACTGCATCTGGCCAACACCCCTACTCCCCTGAACATCTGAAACACAGGAGCCACGACCGCTCCCGAATATCCCAGGTCGAAAGGCTGCGGAGGACCACTGCAATGGCGGAGGTACATAACTAGTCACTTTGAGGCGGTCCGCCTCGAAAGTCGCCAAAATATCCGTTCTTGGCCTAACCTGTGGCGGTCGCTGCGTCGATCTCTGCGCTCGCCGCACGGTCATGAGCACGAATGCGGGCAATGTCCATGCCGGCTGAAGAAACACCCGAACAACTCTACGCTAGGTAATCATCGAGCGGTGGCGTGGCGATGCACCTATCTTCCATATCTGCAACTAGTGCGTGGACATATCGAGCCAAAGAATCGAACTCGACATTGTACTCCCACTGCGGTCGCGCCTCTGTCTCGAGAACAAAAATTTGTCGGCCGTGCCCTCCTCATCCGCGGAGGCAAGAAGTGCGTGAAAAAGCCCCGAAAACTCATCCCATACGGCTGGAGTGCATGCTCTCCCGGGAAAGCTCCTACGAATCAAACTAATCGATGCGGTATCACGCGGCCGTCGAACGCGTCACAGACTCGGTCTCTGAAGCCTTGATCACCCGCATGATCCTCTGTAACTGACGGATGAACTCCTGCGGATCATCCTCAGGCCTCGACCCACAAAACTCTGGCGGGCTACAACTCAGAAAGTCCCGTAGCCTCAAACTATCTGCTCGGGTGCACCGGTCTGAAGCTGGCTGCGCATCCGGCTGTCCTCATATCCGCCTGACCTCGGCCAAAGCGGGCCATCTCTCGTGACCCATCTCCCGCTCGGTGTGGGGTGGAGGCTCGGTCTTGTAGTCTCAGCCACGGCCGCGCTCTAAACCTCTTTGGTCTTTGGCGGCGTCGCGAAACTTCGCCGTTTAAGCATGTCTCAGTCTTGGACGCTGCGCCTCGTACTCCTCAGTATCTCACTAGCGGCTCCTCGGCTGCCTTGCCCACCTGGGCCCGGGTCGCCTTGCGCGGAGGCATAACTGGTAACAGAAAGGAATACGTCAGAGGGATCCAACTCATAACTCAGCTCTAAGGCACGATCTCAGAATGAGAAGAATAGAAACCAATCCTAAATGTCCTATAGCCTCATGATTATAGATGTGGTGCACAACACATCGATAATCAAGACTCTACTAGACACGGTGCGTAGACACTTTCCGAGACTAATCGCTCGATACCACTTTGTAACGCCCGAACGGGCTCGTTCGTGCCTTACCGGGCACCCTAGTGATACAACATCGAGAAAACGGCGGAAAATATAACACGAGTCATGAAACAAGAGATATAATAAATAAAAAGGCCAACCAAAACAGTTGCCTTCAGTATATACATAAAAAAAATGAACAGTTATCCTTTTTACAAACCCCGCCTACAATTACTCTGCACTTAAGATTTACAACAACTATGACGGGACAGGGCCACATACCCCGAATGTACAAGAACCTACAACTCGGGAAACATACCAAAGATAAGCCTCGAAGGAACGAGCTTTCAACGCTGAAATGAGATCCTAAACGCGGGGATCGACAGCCGATGTACCTCTACCTGCGGCATGAACGCAGCCCCCCGAAGGAGTCGATCACAGTACCAAGTATGAAATCGTAAAAATCGTAAATGAAATCATACTAGTCTATAAAAGCGGGAGACATGTATGATAACCAAACTTACTGATTCACAACATAAAAACGATCATGTCAAGTCGTGGACTCACGCCCTCAAAGTCACCACTCAAATATAACTATGGGTCTCACGCCCACAACATCCATCATGTTCGCATCATGGCCGCATGCCCCCGGAATACTGCATCGGTGTAGACATGTCCATGATGCAACAATAATAACACGGCCGCATGGCCACATGCCCCCGGAATACTGCATCGGTGTAGACATGCCCATGTAACCTCAATAACAATATACTGGGTGGTCAACCCTGCCGCATGGCCACATGCCCTGAATCTGACGTCGGTGTAGACACGCCCATGTTGCGATAATAACCATATATCGGGTAATCAACCCGCCGCGTGGCCGCGTGCCGGAATCGCGACGGTGTAGACATGTCCATGTGATATCAACAACAAGACAGTAATCAAAATGGAAACATACGTGGAATTCTCCATCACCGCCCGGACGTCGAAGAAGTTCTCGACAAGTCAACCGCCTCTATCGAGAGACGGTAACGTAAATACCACACTTGTACAACAAAGGCTATCATCACAAGCATAGGCAAGTTTCACAACAACAAGCATAGTAAGTTTCACAACAACTCAAAGTACTTCCATTTATACCAAAGTCCGGTTTTTAACCCCAAAGTACTACATACGTTAAGTTCTTTTAAAGAGATCCATTACTTCTATAAAGTCACCCGATACCCGTAGTATTAGAATGACCAACCCACATTCCTTTTCAAAATCAAGTAACGAGATTCTTTCCTAAGTTCCGTTTGCCTAGTTTCAATTACTCAAGCTTCTCATCTTCAAATGGTTTCATAGTTCCCAAACTTAATCACTTGATTCCTTTTTAGAACAATTGAGTAATATATGTCTCACGTGAGAGTAGGGTATTCTTGTTTACAACATTCTTATTAATGACCATGATCTAGAAAATGTATATCATTTTGTCTCATCTTAGTTTCTATGCGGATGGAGGTTTCTCGGTTTTAATACAATTCATCATTATTCAATACATTTTCCTTTATTAACGCTGGTGGTGCTGTCGATACATTACGATTTCAAATCGGTAAAACATTATCCCTTTAAATAAAACCAAGTACTCATTACTCACGAATGAGGTTTCACACAAACATTCACATTAAAACAAATAAGTTAAGTCTCTTATCTTATAAGATCAAGTCTCTTAACTTCTAACATCAGTAAACCATTTTCTTTACCTCTCTTAAGACATTATACCTAACTCCCCAAAAAGCTAGTATAACTCTTTTTAAAACCTTTTAAAACCAAGTGTTACTCTCCTTCCAAAACGATTTATAAATCTTTTGAAATACATCAAGTTCTTTATTATAACTAGCCAGTTATAATTCACATCAGTTACCTTTTAAAACCACAAAGTATTTTCTTACCTTCATAAAGCTGTTATAACACTTTATGTTTTAAGAACAATCAAACACGATTAACACGTACGCTCACCGCACTACATAGTTCACTCATATCATGCTAGAAGAGATAGGAAGAGGTTCACATACCTCGCGATGATTATCGACAATAAGCAAAAGCTCAAGACTACAACGCACTAGCCCTTTCCACTCCTCGAGTAGAATACGCTACTCTTAGTACTTTCACCTATAAAGGTCACAAACGTCTATTAACCCCAAAACACAAGTTCTATCTTTCTACGTAAAATTCAAGACACCTCACAATGGGCGTAAATCTCCTCTCTATCGAGGCCACTAAGCCAACCAGTGGGGGTTTACGCCTAACCTGACGCTACAATTCTACCACACAAGTCTCATCTGAATACCCTATGTAATTCTGATTCGATTCAATCAGATTCTTGTGCTTAAGTCAAAAGACATTGCCAACTAACTACGTTCATACTATATATAGTATACTTCAACTATATAATCAACAACATGTAATTTCCAATCACAATAGAAGGGCGAGTGTTTACCTCGATAAGCCCAAAATTATCCAAGTAAAAAGTCGATCCTGAGCAACGCTTAGCTCCTACTCCGAGTGCTCCAAACAACCCTTAGAAGTTCTAACCAACTTCTACTCCAAAACTTCAACCAACAATGAAGATTCCTTAGGGTTTCGGTTTGAGACTAAAAAGGTAGTATTTCGGGCTCTACGTATAGAGGTAACTTTTGGGAATACAACAAGGTATAAGGCCAAGGTATTTTGGGCATTATAACAATACTTGGAAGACAACTTTCTACCAAGGGGGGGGGGTACCTCACGAGAACACTCCAACGTGGGGGGGGGGGGTATGCTCTCGGCCACAAGGCCACTAGGGGGGGGTAGTACCCTCTCGGCCACTAGGCCTCACGAAAAGGGGGAGGGAGGGGAAGCTCTCGGCTAGCACAACAAGAAGGGAGGAGAGGGTTTCAAGACTTGGAAGTTTTTGGATGAATGAAGTCTTCAAGCTTAGGGGGTATTTATAGCAAAACCAAAAGCCAACCAATGGCCAAGATCAAGCCATGTGCAAGGCAAGTGTAAGGCCAAGATCAAGCCAAGTGCACCCACAAAACACTCCACAAAACACTCCACAAAACAAGCCACAAAGCAAGGCACAAAAGAGGGAGCCAATCGGCGAGGCCAAGGCTCTTGGACGCCCAAATCGTCCAAGCCAATCCATTTGCTTCCAATGGGCGGGTGACACATGTCACCCTCCCGTTGGTCAAAAATGTTTCGTCACCCGGAAAAATCCGAAAAAATTATAAATGACATAGCCGTATTTTTCTCTACGAAAGCTGTGTAAACGTTTCGTCAGAAAACGACTCTAATCGGCACTTGTGCCCAAATTTCGAATCCAATGCCTACCTTAAGGCTCAAATTTCGTACGTACGTCCATACGTACATACTCTGGAAAAACGGGGTATAACATTCTCTCTTAGAAACATTCGTCGAATGTTCCTTCTAGGTCTCAAAACAAACAAAGCAATATAGTCTTCACCGCTATACTTACGAAAACAATCATGCCATAGCGCCACAAAAACACATTCACTTCTCCCTTTCTCGTAGTACTCGCCTCAACACGAACTCGTTCTAGTATCCGTACCACACTTCTGTCAATGCTTCTGTTTCCCACCCTTGGAATCACTACCTCCAAACTTGGTCATCTCACTAATCTCGATTTCCCCTAAGGCCATTCCCGGCCTTCACGAATCGGCCGAACGTATCCACGAACTCATCGATGGTCATCTAAACTTGGGCCTAGCACCTCGTGACCACCGCCACCGGCGGGACCACCTGCTGACCCTTCCTCCGAACGGGGCCGGGTTGGCCCGCAACACGGCCCAACCCGACCACCGTAGCGCCAACTTCCGCTCCTCGACACGGGACACATCATGGAAGCTACCACTTCCATCTCACACTAACCAGATTTTTAAATCACACTATAGCACAAAGCTATTCGAACCTAACACTTAACACATCATTAACATCAATACATACAAGTATCTGAGGTTAAGGATATACCGAAACTAGGCGGTTCAAGGACCGCTAAAGCTGGAACTTCCACGCGACCTCTACCGTGGCTCTAATCGCTCTAGTAGTCTGTGCCATCCTACGGCGCTACCTCGTCGGACAGTCTCGCCATATGGCCTCGCTGCCGCAAGAGTAACAAGCTCCCTTGGTACTACGACACTCCCCGAAATGCGGTCTACCATATCGACCACACCGAGGTAGGGGTATCGATCGCCAACACCCTACTCCCGAACATTCAAACACAGGAGCCACGACCGCTCCGAATATCCCAGGTCCCGGCTGCGGAGGACCACTCGCAATGGCGGAGTACATAACTAGTCTTCTTTGGCGGTCCGCCTCGAAAGTCGCCAAAATATCCGGCCGTCTTGGCCTTCCTGTGAAAGCGGTCCACTGCGTCGATCTGCGCTCGCCGCACTCAGATGAGCACGAATGCGGGCAATGTCCATGCGGTGAAGAGAAACACGAACAACTCTGCTAGGTAATCATCGAGCGGTGGCGTAGCGATGCACCTATCTTCCATATCCGCAACTAGTGCAGGACATATCGAGCCAAAGAATCGAACTCGACATTGTACTTCCCGACGGCGCCTTCTCATCTCGAGAACAAAAATTTGTCGGCCGTGCCCTCCTCATCTGCGGAGGCAAGAAGTGCGTGAAAAAGCCCCGAAAACTCATCCCATACGGCGGAAGTGCATGCTCTCCCGGAAAGCTCCTACGAATCAAACCAATCGGCTGCGGTATCACGCGGCCGATGCGAACGAAGGTCACAGACTCGGTCTCAAGCCTTGATCACCGCGTGATCCTTCAGAATCGACGGATGAACTCCTGCGGATCATCCTCAGGCCTCGACCCATAAAACTCTGGCGGGCTACAACTCAGAAAGTCCCGTAGCCTCAAACTATCTACTCTCGGGTGCACGGGTCCTGGAGCTGAACCGCGCATCCGGCTGTCGCCATATCCGCCTGACCACGGCCAAGCGGGCCATCTCCTTGTGACCCATCTCCCGCTCGGCATGGGGTGGAGGCTCAGTCTTGTAGTCTCATCACCCACGTGCGGCTCTAAACTCGCTGGTCTTTGGCGGCGTCATGAAACTCGCCGTCGGGCACTGTCTCAGTCTTGGCCAGACTGCGCCTCGTACTTCTCTGTATCTCACTAGCAGCTTCGCCACGCCTTGCCTGGGCCGGGTCGCTTCGCGGAGGCATAGCGGTAAGAAGGAATACGTCGGAGGATCCAACTCATAACTCGGCTCTAAGGCACGATCTCGTAATGAGAAGAATAGAAACCAATCCTAAATGTCCTATAGCCTCACGATTATAGATGTGGTGCCTGACATCGATAATCAAGACTCTACTAGACACGGTGCGTAGACACTTTCCGAGGACTAATCGCTCGATACCACTTTGTAACGCCCGAACCGGGCTCGTTCGGTGCCTACCGGGCACCTAGTGATACAACATCGAGAAAACCAGCGGAAAATAAAACACGAGTCATGAAACAAGAGATATAATAAATAAACAGGCAACCAAAGCAGTTGCCTTGGTATATACATAAAAACCGAGCAGTTATCCTTTTACAAACCCCGCTGACAATTACTCAGACCTCTAAGATTTACAACAACTATGACGGGACGGGCCGCCATACCACGAATGTACAGAACCTACAACTCGTGAAACATACAAAGATAAGCCTCAGAAGGAAGGAGCTTTCAACACGCGAAATGAGATCCTAAGGCGGGGATCCACGGCCGATGTACCTCTACTGCGGCATGAGCGCAGCCCGAAGGAGAGTCGATCTGCGAGTACCAGTATGCGAAGTATCAGAAAATCAGTAAATGAAATCATACTAGTCTATAAAAGCGGGAGACATGTATGATAACCAAACTTCTGATTCACAACATAAAAATCGTATGTCAAGTCGTGGACTCACGCCCTCAAAGTCACCACTCAAATATAACTATGGGTCTCACGCCCACATCCATCATGTTCGCGTCATGGCGCGTGCCCGGAATCGTGACGGTGTAAGCATGTCCATGATGCAACAATAATAACACGCCGCGTGGCCACATGCCCCGGAATCGCATCGGTGTAGACATGCCCATGTAACCTCAATAACAATATCTGGGTGGTCAACCACGCGCGTAGCCACATGCCGAATCTAAGTCGGTGTGAACCGCCCATGTTGCGGTAATAACCATATATCGGTAATCAACCCGCATGGCCGCGTGCCGAATCTGCGACGGTGTAGACATGTCCATGTGATATCAACAACAAGGCGAGAATCAAAATGGAAACATACGTGGAATTCTCCATCACCGGACGACGTCGGTAAGTTCTCAACAAGTCAACCGCCCTCATCGAGACGCGGTAACACGAAATACCACACTTGTACAACAAAGGCTATCATCACAAGCATAGGCAAGTTTCACAACAACAAGCATGGCGAGTTTCACAACAACTCAAAGTACTTCCATTTATACCAAAGTCGGGTTTTTAACCCCAAAGTACTACATACGTTAAGTTCTTTTAAAAGAGATCCATTACTTATAAAAGTCACCCGATACGTAGTATTAGAATGACCAACCCACATTCCTTTTCAAAATCAAGTAACAAAGATTCTTTTCCTAAGTTCGGTTGCCTAGTTTGATTACTCAAGCTTCTCATCTTCAAATGGTTTCATAGTTCCCAAACTTAATCACTTGATTCCTTTTTAGAACAATTGAGTAATATATGTCTCACGTGAGAGTAGGTTATTCTTGTTTACAACATTCTTATTACATGACCATGATCTAGAAAATGTATATCATTTTGTCTCATCTTAGTTTCTATGCGGATGGAGGTTTCTCCGGTTTTAATACAATTCATCATTATTCAATACATTTTCCTTTATTACGCATTGCGGTGATGCTGCCGATACATTCGATTTCGAAATCGGTAAAACATTATCCCTTTAAATAAAACCAAGTACTCATTACTCACGAATGAGGTTTCACACAAACATTCACATTAAAACAAATAAGTTAAGTCTCTTATCTTATAAGATCAAGTCTCTTAACTTAACATCGATAAACCATTTTCTTTACCTCTCTTAAGACATTATACCTAACTCCCCAAAAAGCTAGTATAACTCTTTTTAAAACCTTTTAAAACCAAGTGTTACTCTCTTCCAAAACGATTTATAAATCTTTTGAAATACATCAAGTTCTTTATTATAACTAGCGATTATAATTCACATCGATTACCTTTTAAAACCACAAAGTATTTTCTTACCTTCATAAAGTCGTTATAACACTTTATGTTTTAAGAACAATCAAACACATTAACACGTATCGTCTGCGTACTACATAGTTCACTCATATCATGCTAGAAGAGATAGGAAGAGGTTCACACCTCGCGACGATTATCGACAATAAGCAAAGCTCCAAAGATTACAACCGCTAGCCCTTTCCACTCCTCGAGTAGAATCGCTACTCTTAGTACTTTCACTATAAAGGTCACAAACGTCTATTAACCCCAAAACACAAGTTCTATCTTTCTACGAAAATTGGCGACACTCTCCGCGCAACAGCGTAAATCTCCTCTCTATCGAGGCGGCTACCAAGCCAACGGGGTTTACACGTCTAACGGACGCGTACAATTCTACCACACAAGACAAGTCTCATGTCAGAATCCTATGTAATTCTGATTCGATTCGATTCAGATTCTTCAGCTTAAGTCAAAAGACATTGCCAACTAACTACGTTCAAGACTATATATAGTATACTTCAACTATATAATCAACAACATGTAATTTCCAATCACAATAGAAGGGCAGAGTGTTTACCTCGATAAGCCCAAAATTATCCAAGTAAAAAGTCGATCCCGAGCAACGCTAGCTCCTACTCCGAGTGCTCCAAACAACCCTTAAGTTCTAACCAACTTCTACTCCAAAACTTCAACCAACAATGAAGATTCCTTAGGGTTTGGTTTGAGACTAAAAGGTAGTATTTCGGCTCTACGTATAGAGGTAACTTTTGGGAATACAACAAGGTATAAGGCCAAGGTATTTTGGGCATTATAACAATACTTGGAAGACAACTTTCTACCAGGGGTACCTCGAGAACACTCCAACGCAGTGGGGTATGCTCGCCACAAGGCCACTATGTGGGGTAGTACCTCTCGACCACTAGGCCTCACGAAAAGGGAGGGAGGGGAAGCTCTGCCAGCACAACAAGAAGGGAGGAGAGGGTTTCAAGACTTGGAAGTTTTGGACGAATGAAGTCTTGAAGCTTAGGGTATTTATAGCAAAACCAAAAGCCAACCAATGGCCAAGATCAAGCCATGTGCAAGGCAAGTGTAAGGCCAAGATCAAGCCAAGTGCACCCACAAAACACTCCACAAAACACTCCACAAAACAAGCCACAAAGCAAGGCACAAAAGAGGGAGCCAATCGGCCAAGGCCAACCAAGGCTCTTGGACGCCCAAATCGTCCAAGCCAATCCATTTGCTTCCAATGTGAGGGTGACACATGTCACCCTCCCGTTGGTCCAAAATGTTTCGTCATCCGGAAAAATCCGCAAAAATTATAAATGACATAGCCGGAATTTTCTCTACGAAAGCTGTGGAAACGTTTCGTCAGAAAACGACTCTAATCGGCACTTGTGCCCAAATTTCGAATCCAATGCCTACCTTAAGGCTCAAATTTCGTACGTACGTCCATACGTACATACTCTGGAAAAACGGGGTATAACAAATTGGAAATTACATACTGTAGTTGTTTAGAAATGAATATAAGATTCATAGAAGAGAATTGAACAGTAATAGAAGTATATTACAGAAAAGAATTGAACTGAAATCACATCAAAAGAATATTAAGTAGAAGATTAATCTGTACTTACATAGGACTGTATTTACAGTAGACTGATAACCTTTATTGGTTGAATGTTCTGCGAGTAGCATGTGCTACTTGGAAGGTGGACAAGGCTAGCCGGGTTATAGCCGTGGAGCGTTTTGCTTATAGTCGATAATCGTCGCGAGGTATGTGATTCTTCCCATACTCTTGAGCATGAGGTATTTTAACGGAATATATATATAGTACGGTAGACGTACGTGTGGCAATGTCTTTTGACTTAAGCCTGAATAATAAGAATCTTGAAATATTTTAAAGGAATATATATATAGTACGGTAGACGTACGTGTGTTAACTGAATGTAGTGTTACGGCAATGTCTTTTGACTTAAGCCTGAATGATAAAGAATCTTGAAGTATTTCAAAAGATTAAGGAACTGTTTTGAAAGAAGAGTAATACTTGGTTTTGAAAACATAAGAGTTATACTAGCTTTATGGGAAGTTAGGTATAACGTCTTAAGAGAGGTAAAGAAAATGGTTTACTGATTCTAAAAGTTAAGAGACTTAATCTTAAAAGATAAGAGACTTGATCTTAAAAGATAAGACACTTGACTTGAATGAATTAATATGAACTTTGTGTGAAACCTCATTCGTGAGTAATGAGTACTTGGTTTTTTTTAAAAGGGATAATGTTTTACTGATTGTGGAAATCAGAATGAGTATCGACAAACCACTGCAGCGTTAATAAAAGGAAATGTTTGACTAATTAAGTATTATTAAAACCAGTAGAAACCTCCATCTGCATAGAAGCTAAGATGAGACAAAACGATGTTACATTTCCTAGATCATGGCTGCTTTAATAAGATTGATTATGAACCAGAATAACCTACTCACATATAAGGCATATGTTTTCGCAAAATTGTTTAAAAGAGAATCATATTCTTAAGTGATTAAGACTATGAACTATGAAACCTTTCTAAAATAAGAGACTTAAGTACTTGAAATTAGGCAAACTTGAACTTAGGGAAAAGAATGTTGTTACTTGATGTTGAAAAGGAAAGTGTTTGGGTGTACCTAAAAATGTGAGTCACCCTATTTTTATACTACGGGTATCGGGTGACCTTTATAAAAGAAATGGATCTTTTAAAAAGAATTTAACGTATGTAGTACTTTGGGGTCAGAACCTGGACTTTGGCCTAAAATAAACTTGAGTTGTGTGTAACTTGCCTATGTTTGTGTTTGATAGCCTTGTTGTGCAAATACTGTATTTCTATACCACCGCGTCTCTCGATGGAGGGCCGGCTGATTTGTTATGAACGATTATTCACCGAGTCCCACGAGATGGGCCGGGACACGTATTCCATCTGATTATTCACCGAGTCCCACGAGATGGGCCGGGACACGTATTCCATCTGATTATTCACCGAGTCCCACGAGATGGGCCATGACACGTATTCCATCTGATTATTCACCGAGTCCCACGACGGGCCGGACACGATTTCATCCGATTCTACCGAGTCCCATGGGATGTGCCGACACGATTCCACATGATTCTTTACCGAGTCCCACGGATGGGCCGACACGATTCCACACGATTTATACCTAGATCCGGCGGTGAGGAAGGAGTTCCACGCATGAGGATGACTTGAGGCGTGAGTCCACGACTTGACATGATCGCTTATGTTGTGAACCGTAGTTTGGTTATCATACATGTCTCCTTCTTTATATAGACTATTATGATTTCATTTACAGTCTTTTACAGTTTCACATACTTGGTACCTGTTGTACTGACCTCCTTCGGGGGGCTGCGTTCATGCCGCAGTAGGTACATCTACCGTCGATCCTCGCGTTTAGGATCACATTTCACGTATTGGGAAGATCCGTTCCTTGAGGCTTATCTTTTGCATGTTACCCCGAGTCCGTAGGTTCTTGTACATCTGTGGGTATGGCGGCCCCGTCCGTCATAGTGGTTGTATAAATCTTAGAGGTGCAGAGTAATCTGCAAGGTGGTTGTAAGTATAAAACTGTTCAACTATGTAATTAATTATATATATGCCTAAAGGCCATTTTCTATCAGGTAAAATGTGTCTCATTTCACATTTAGTTACAAGTATTGTGTTTATGTTCAGCTGATTACTCGATGTATGACTACTTGGGTGTCGGGTAGGCACTAGTCACGCCCGGTTCGGTCGTGACAAAAGTGGTATCGAGCGATTAATCTCGGAAAGTGTCTACAGACCGGTTCTAGTAGTCTTGATTATCGGTGTTGTGCACCACATCTATAATCGCGAGGCTATAGGACATTGAGGATTGGTTTCATTCTTCTCATTACGAGATCGTGCCTTGAGCCGTGTGATAAGTTGGACCCTCCGACGTATTCCTTTCCTTTACCGCTTATGCCTCCGCGTAGGCAACCCGCCCGTGGCGGCAAGGCGAGGAGCCGTGAGTAGAGCACGGAGGGTTACTGTGACAGGCCCGCCGCACCGAGATAGTGCTTCCGACGGCGAAGCGGCGACGCCGCCAGCGGCAGAAGTTTAGAGCCGCAGCAGTGGCTGCTGAGACTACAGTACCTGAGCCTCCAGTCCCGCATCCTGGAGCAGATGAGATGAGGTACAAGGAGATGGCCCGCCATCGCCGTGGTCGTGGCGAGATATGGCGAGAGGTCGACGCAGCAGCCTGGTCCCGAGCACCCGTAGTTCACCCCGAGCGCATTTGAGACTACGGGACTTTCTCGAGTTGTAGCCCGCTGTTCTATGGATCGAGCGGCGAGATGACCTCGTGAGTTTATCCGACACCACGCGATCATGAGAGTGATCGAATCTCGCAGGCGTAGTCGGTGGTATTGGTTCGTGATCACCGCGTGATACCGCAATGATCGGTTTGATTCGTGGGAGCTGTCCCGGGGAGAGCATGCACTTCCAGACGTTTGAGACGAGTTCTCAAGGGCTTTTCTTACACATTTCTTGCCTCCACAGATGAGGAGGGCTCGGCCGTGATTTTTGACGTTGAGGCAGGCGGGCGATTAGAGAGTACAATGTGGAGTTCGACTCATTAGCTCGGTATGTTCTCGCCAGAGTAGCCGATATGGAGGATGAGTACACCGCTACGCCACCGGCTAGATGATTACTTGGCGAGGCTTGTACGGTGTAGCTTCTTCACCGCATGGACATTGCCCGCATGCAAGCCCATGCACTAGGATGTGAGGCACGAGAGGTCGACGGAATGACCAGATCAGCAGAAGAGGCGTAACAGCAGGTCCTTTGGTAACTTTCGAGGCGCCGCCACAGCAGACTAGTTATGTACCTCCGCCGCTGCAGAGTGGTCCTCCGCGCCTTCGTGACGTTCGGTATTCGAGCCGGTCGTGGCTCCGTGGCTTCGTTCACATATATACGGGTTCTAGCCACGTTCGTGTTTTCTCATTGTGCACGATGTGGCGACGCCATCTCGGGAATGTCGCTTTTTACCGGTGCTTGTTTTTCTGCGGCCGTGTGGCCATATGACGAAATCGCCCTAATAGGAAGGATGCAGCACGACTCACCACGCCGGGCAGTTCATCGCTTTCATACGCATACTGCAGGCGTGCCTATGATTAGAGTGGAGCGGTAGATTCAGGTATATCCTTAACCCTCTAGAGATTTGTATGCATGATATGATGACCTTATTATTGTGTGCTATGTACGGATAGCGTTATGTTGGTTATGAGTTAGAAACCATGGTTAGTTGAAAGGATAGGTATGGGGGCATGGAAAGTGTGAACCTTAGAATATTTCATGTTGAGACCTTAGATGTAAGGTCATCTTGAATAAAAGATTTTACGGTTAGTCCTTGTTGAAATACTTGGTTTGCGTATAAATGTGTTGTGGGATAAGTCCATGGGTAGTGTGAGATGGAAGTGGTAGCTTTCATGACGTGAATTAGTAAGATTGTTCCGCATCAGGGAACAAGAAGTTTGGCGCGATTTGGGGTCGGGTCGAGGACCATTCGCGGGTCAACCCGTAACCCGGATTGAGGTGGGGTCAGCTTGAGGTGGTCCCGCCAGGTGGTAGGGTCACAAGGGTGCTAGGCCCAGGTTTGGGTAGCCATCGTACGAGTTCGTGGAAGCGTTCGACCGGAAGTCGGGCCGATGAGGTCAGCCCATCTTGTCCTTCAGTCAGGACTGTTTACTCGGCAGAGGGTTATGCGAGATGTTACATCAGGAAGGTGGTAAGGCTGCACGAGGTGCCTACTTTCACCTTAAGACAGACAGTGAAGCCCAGGTTATGGCTATTTCTTTTTCTGGAGGTTTTACCAGGCAGGGTTAGGAACTCAGATGAGTCTTAGTATCGCATTCGCCCTCGGGCCCGTGTTTGGATTTCAGGGGTAGCTATAAGGAGTATTCGCCTCTTGGTTGAGTGTGTATTATAATAGCTACTATATCAGTATTCGGATATCACCTTATGACGCCTTGTAGGGGCGGAAGTGTAGGTTGCCAGTCGGTTGGTTCGAGGTTGGCAAAGTTCAGATAGTTGGTCTGTACTTGATCCAGCAGGATGTGGATAAGTTGAAGCTTATCCAGTAGGGGTTATTGCAGCTCAGAAGCAACAGAAGTCGTGCGGATAATTGGCGTCGACATTTGGAGTTCAGGTTGACGGTGGGTCTTCTTGAAGGTATCACCCCGGAAGGGCGTGATGAGATTTTGGAAACTAAAGCAATGACAGAAATGTGGTAAGTTTATTAGGAAGAACTCGAGTATACGAGAAGGGTACGACGAGCAAGGGAAGGAACAAACATGCGTTATTTTTTTTATGGCCATGTGTGGCATTGGCAACTTGTTTAAGTTAAAAAGAACTTTATCGTTATCCGTCTTGAGAAGGAACATTCGGGACGAATGTTTCTAAGGAGGGGAGAATGTTATACCCCGTATTTCCAGAGTATGTACGTAAGGACGTACGTAGAAAAGTTTGAGCTTTAAAGTAGGCTAGGGACGAAATTTTTGTTCACAAGTACCGAAAGGAATCATTTTTCGACGAAACATTTTACAAGACTCGCGAAGGGAAAAATACGGCTATGTCATTTATTATTTTTGCGGATTTTTCCGAGAGACGAAATATTTTGGACCAACGGGAGGGTGACACTTGTCACCCAAGTGGACGGTTTGGTTGAGCTTTACTTGGCATGTTTTTTGTGCTATTTCTTGGTCAAGGGTTAGGTAGGATATTTTGTGTAGTAGATGGATAAGGACACATGGGTAAATCCTAGCCCTACACTTGCACCACACTTGTCTTCATCTTGGCCATTGGTTGGCCATTGCTTGACCTATAAATACCCCCCTTAGTTGATGAACTTCTTCATCCAAAAATCATTCTCCAAGTCTAAAACCTCTCCCCTTAAGTGTTGTGTCGCCCAAGGTCCCCCTTGGGAAGCCTTGGCCGAGAATCTACCCCCCCTAGCCTAGTTGTGCTAGCCGAAAATACACCCCCATTTGTGGTATAGAAATACTTCTCCAAGTATTGTTATAATGCCAAAATACCCTAGCCCAAAACCTTTGTAGTATTTCCAAGTACCCTCTATACGAAAAGCCCGGAAAATACTACTATACTTTCCTTTAGCCACTAAACGAAACCCTAAGGAAAATATCCATAATTGGTTGGAGTACTAAGTAGAAGTTGTGTAGAACTTCTAAGGGTTTCTTGGAGCAAATTGGAGCGCACGGAGTAGGAGCTAAACCTTGCTCAGGATCGACTTTTAACTTGGATAATTTTGGGCTTACCGAGGTAAATAATCCTATCCTTCTAGTGTAATTGGAAATTACATACTGTAGTTGTTTAGAAATGAATATAAGATTCATAGAAGAGAATTGAACTGTAATAGAAGGATATTACAGAAAAGAATTGAACTGAAATCACATCAGAAGAATATTAAGTAGAAGATTAATCTGTACTTACATAGATTGTATTTCTGATCGATAACCTTTATTGGTTGAATGTTCTGCGAGTAGCATGTGCTACTTGGAAGGTGGACAAGGCTAGCCGGGTTATAGCCGTGGAGCGTTTTGCTTATAGTCGATAATCGTCGCGAGGTATGTGATTCTTCCCATACTCTTGAGCATGAGGTATTTTAACGGAATATATATATAGTACGGTAGACGTACGTGTGGCAATGTCTTTTGACTTAAGCCTGAATAATAAGAATCTTGAAATATTTTAAAGGAATATATATATAGTACGGTAGACGTACGTGTGTTAACTGAATGTAGTGTTACGGCAATGTCTTTTGACTTAAGCCTGAATGATAAAGAATCTTGAAGTATTTCAAAAGATTAAGGAACTGTTTTGAAAGAAGAGTAATACTTGGTTTTGAAAACATAAGAGTTATACTAGCTTTATGGGAAGTTAGGTATAACGTCTTAAGAGAGGTAAAGAAAATGGTTTACTGATTCTAAAAGTTAAGAGACTTAATCTTAAAAGATAAGAGACTTGATCTTAAAAGATAAGAGACTTGACTTGAATGAATTAATATGAACTTTGTGTGAAACCTCATTCGTGAGTAATGAGTACTTGGTTTTTTTTAAAAGGGATAATGTTTTACTGATTGTGGAAATCAGAATGAGTATCGACAAACCACTGCAGCGTTAATAAAAGGAAATGTTTGACTAATTAAGTATTATTAAAACCGAGAAACCTCCATCCGCATAGAAGCTAAGATGAGACAAAACGATGTTACATTTCTAGATCATGGTCGCTTTAATAAGATTGATTATGAACTGAATAACCTACTCACATATAAGGCATATGTTTTCGCAAAAATTGTTTAAAAGAGAATCATATTCTTAAGTGATTAAGACTATGAACTATGAAACCTTTCTAAAATAAGAGACTTAAGTACTTGAAATTAGGCAAACTTGAACTTAGGGAAAAGAATGTTGTTACTTGATGTTGAAAAGGAAAGTGTTTGGGTGTACCTAAAAATGTGAGTCACCCTATTTTTATACTACGGGTATCGGGTGACCTTTATAAAAGAAATGGATCTTTTAAAAGAATTTAACGTATGTAATACTTTGGGGTCGTAACTCGACTTTGGCCTAAAATAAACTTGAGTTGTGTGTAACTTGCCTATGTTTGTGTTTGATAGCCTTGTTGTGCAAATATGATTTCTATACCACCGCTTCTCGATGGAGGTCGACTGATTTGTTATGAACGATTCTTCACCGAGTCCCACGAGATGGGCCGGGACACGTATTCCATCAGATTATTAACCGAGTCCCACGAGATGGGCCGACACGATTCCATCCGATTATTCACCGAGTCCCACGACGGGCCATGACACGTATTCCATCTCGATTATTCACCGAGTCCCACGAGATGGGCCGACACGATTTCATCCGATTTCACCGAGTCCCACGTGATGGGCCGACACGATTCCAAATGATTCTTCACCGAGTCCCACGTGATGGGCCGGGACACGTATTCCACACGATTTATACCTAGACTGCCGGCAGTGAGGAAGGAGTTCCACGGGCATGAGGGATGACTTGAGGGCGTGAGTCCCTGACTTGACATGACTGCTTATGTTGTGAAATGTAGTTTGGTTATCATACATGTCTCCTGCTTTATATAGACTATTATGATTTCATTTACGCCTTTTACGATTTCACATACTTGGTACTTGCCAGATCGACTCTTCGGGGCCGCGTCATGCCGCAGTAGAGGTACATCTACCGTCGATCCGCGCTAGGATCACATTTCAGCAGATTGGGAAGCTCCGTTCCTTCGAGGCTTATCTTTTGGTATGTTACCCGAGTCCGTAGGTTCTTGTACATCTGTGGTATGGCGGCCCCGTCCCGTCATAGTGGTCAGATAAATCTTAGAGGTGCAGAGTAATCACAAGTGTGTGGTTGTAAGGATTAAACTGCTCAACTTTGTAATTATTTATATATATGCCGAAAGGCGATTTTCTCTCGTAAATGTGTCTCATTTCACATTTTGTTTCATGTATTGTTTTTATGTTCCGCTGATTACTCTGATGTATGACTACTTGGGTGTCCGGGTAAGGCACTAGTCACGGGCCCGAGTTCGGGTCGTGACACTCATGCGGGTCCACAGGACCCATGCGGGTGAAATAGTCCCAGGAGTAGGATTGCTTAATGATACTACGGGCGAGGTACCCTGTTTTGATCGTGAGCCTCCTATTTTTATGCCATAAAATTTACACCTGTTACTCTCATTGTTAGTAAGGCACAATGCAAGGAAATTGATTCTTATCTATGACTCCAGCTTATTTTTGACTTATGATATTACTACAGTATTTTCCAGTTTTACATACTTGGTACGTTGTGTACTGACCCCCTTCCTCGGGGGCTGCGTTCATGCCGCAGGTAAGGGAAAGCAGGTGGTAGATCCTCATTCCTGGGATCTCTTACTCAGTTGTCAGAAGCTCCATTCCTCCGGAAGCTTGTTTATTGGTACGGATATTCCCTGATGCTATAGGTATTTTGTACATTCAGGGGTATGGCGGGGCCCTGTCCCGCCACAGTTGCTATATTTAGAGGTCTGTGGTCACATGTATGTTTTGGGCTATAAGAACCAGTTGTACTACTATACTTTGTTTAAGTTTGTTTTATGGAAGGCAGCCTTATCGGCTGGCCAGTGATGTTTACCCTATCTATAAGTCATGTGTTATGTATGTTCCGCTGCTATTCTCTGACATATACCGACGGTACCGGTAGGGTACCGCCGCCCCGGCCTGGGTCGTGACAAAAGTGGTATCGTGAGCGATTAGTCCTCGGAAAGTGTCCACGCACCGTATCTAGTAGTCTTGATTATCTGTGTTGCGCACCACATCTATAATCGGAGGTCGCAGGATATTTAGGATTGGTTTCCATTCTTTCACTCTGAGATCGTGCAATAGAGTTGTGTTATAGGTTGAATTTCCTCTGACGTATTTTCTCAGACGCTTATGCCTCCACGCAAGACGCACCGCGCCCGTGGCGGCGCGCGGTGAGGAACTACTAGTAGGGCACCGAGGGTTACCAGGCACGTGCCCGCCCTTACGAATGAGGTGTTTGACGGCGAAGTTCTACCACGCTGCCAACCCCGAGAGTCCGAGGCAGCAGCGCCGCCATCGACCGCATTCGAGCCTCCACCCAAAGATCCGGGGCGAGGATATGGGCTACGCGAGATGGCGATTAGCCAGATCGTGGCCGTGCATGAGGATAGGCGGAGATGGCAGCTCCCTGCATGTCGTAGTTCAAACACAGAGATGCTAGCTTGAGACTGAGGGACTTTTTGAGTTGCAGCCCACCAGAGTTTTATGGGTCGAGGCCTAAGGATGATCCTCAGGAGTTTATCCGACAGTTGCAGCGGATCATGAGGGTTGTCACGACCCGATTCCGGGCCCGTGACTGGTGCCTTACCCCGGGCACCCTAGTGATACAACATCAGAGTAATCAGCGGAACATAAAACGATACAAGACATATTATGAAATATGAAACAATAACTGAGAAAAACTTGCCTTTCGATATATATAAACAACAACTTTTTCAACATGAACAGTTTAATCCTTTTACAAACCCCGCCACAATAAGATTACTGACTTCTACGAATGATATGACAACAACGACGGACAGACCGCCATACCCCGAATGTAGCACCTACAACAACAGGACTATACCAAGATAAGCCTCGGAGAAACGGAGCTTTCCAAACGCCAATCGCGTGATCCTAAGAGCGAGGATCAACGATCGTGTACCTTTACCGCGGCATGAACGCAGCCCCAAGGAGGTCGCACAACAGTGAGTATGTGAAATCAAAATAAATCAGAAATGAAATCATAGTAGTCTATACAAAGCAGGAGACATGTATGATAACCAAACTACAGTTTACAATAAATAAGCAGTCATGTCAAGTCAGGGACTCACGCCCTCAAGTCATCACTCAAATTTAACAATGGGTCTCACGCCCACAACATCAATCGTGCCCGTGGAATACATTCCTCACTGCCGGCAGTCTATGATATGAAAGCACCAAGGAACACACATGAACACCAGGTCCCACCTGTGTTATAATAAAACCGTACGGGGTAAGTATGAAGGCATAGCCGACTACTAAAACCACCGTACCAACAAGGTCATAAATCAGATCATGAAATCTGTCTGCACTCACATGATCAAAGCCGCCACTCGCGCGCAGATCTAATGCGCGCGTCTAGCCCCGAACTTCCCGCGACTCCGCATAGGCCAATCTCAGGCCCGCATGAGGTATAAGCCCGCATCGAGGGTAGCTACTCCCAAGATCCGCCGACTTCGCAGTCCGCATGGCCACGTAGACCGCATGCCCATAAAGGACGCACCCTAACCTGGAACTCTCGTAGCTCCGCATAGGCCCCGGGGACCCGCATGAGGTATTCTCGAATCGTAGGTCCATCGACCGCTGAGTCTACCCGCACGGAGGGCTTAACTCTAATCATCTCAAGAGATGATTGATGTATAATACTAACATAACAGATTATCGTTAAACAACATAAGCACAACAAAGGAAAAACACCTTTACACAAACATCACAAGATACTAACACACGTAAGATCCTAGCATGTTTACTTATCAATCAACAAGACAGTATTACAAGGCTATCACAACCCAACACAATCAAGTTATTCACACAAGGCACTTTCTACTAACAAGTTCGGGTATCTAACCCCAAAGTACTTCATATATTAACTTTTTAAAGATCCGTTTCTTTCACATAAGTCACACAATACCCGTAGTAAAAAAAAATGGAGTGATTATCTTTTTAAGTAAACCAAAGTACTTACCTTTGTAAAATCAAGTAACAATCATTATTTTCCAAACGTCCAAGTTTGCCTAATTTCAAATGTTCACGTTTCTTATTTTAGAAAGGTTTCGTGGTTCATAGCCTTATTCATTTAAGAATATAATTCTATTTTAAACCATCTAAGAAACATAAGCCTTATATGTGAGTAGGATATTCTTGTTTATAACAATCTTAGTACGGCAGCCATGATCTAGGAAATATCATTTTGTCTCATCTTAGCTTCTATGCAGATGGAAGTTTCTACTGGTTTTATTAATACTTCATTAATCAAAACATTTCCCTTTATTAACGCTGCAGTGGTTTGTCGATACACATTCTGATTTCCGAAATCAGTAAAACATTATCCCTTTTAAAAATCAAGTACTCATTACTCACGAATGAGGTTTCACACAAAATTCATATAATTTATTTAAGTTAAGTCTCTTATCTTACAAGATCAAGTCTCTTAACTTCTAAAATAAATAAATCATTCGTTTTATCTCTCTTAAGCCGTTATACCTAACTTCCCATAAAGCTAGTATAACTCTTAAGCTTTTAAAACCAAATATTACTCTTCTTTTAAAAACAGCTTTAATTCTCAACTACTTCAAGATTATTATTATTCGGCTTAAGTCAAAAGACATTGCTGCACAACTACGCTCAATTAACACACGACGCTCACCGTACTACATAGTTATACACACATCATGCTAGAAGAGATAGGAAGAGGTTCACATACCTCGCGACGATTATCGACTATTAGCAAATCGCCCACGGCTATAACCCGCTTAGCTGCCCACCTTCTCAAGTAGCACATGCCACTCAGTAACATTCAACCTATACAAAGTTACACAAGTCTATCAAAGTCTAGACTACTCGGTAGAATAAATCTAGATACAGACTCTACGGGAAATTGGGCATTTCTTCCCAACCCACAACTACACAAGTTCATCAGATACACCCTAAGTAATTCTGATCAGCTTCTCTTCTTTAAATTCAGGCTTAAGTCCAAAGACATTGCCACAAATATATATTCAGTTATATATATAGTATATTTCAACTATATATTCCTACAACATGTAATATCCAATTACAATAGGGGGACAAGATAATTACCTCGATACGCCCATAATTATCCAAGTAAAATGTCGATCCTGGGCAACGTTTAGCTCCAACTCCGAGCGCTCCAACCCGCTCTAAACCACCCTTAGAAGTTTCAACCAACTTCTACACAATACTCCAACTGACTATGGAGATTTTCCTTAGGGTTTCGGTTTTGTGACTGACGGGAAGTATAATAGTATTTATGGGCTTTTCGTATAGGTATAACCTTAGAATACTACAAGGTATACGGCTAAGGTAATTTGGGCATTAACAATACTGGAGGTATTTCAATACCACAAAGCGTGGTACCACGAGAACACCCCAAGGTAGAGGGTGCTCTACCAAGGCCACTAGGAAGGGGGAGGAGTACCTCTCGCCACTAGGCCTCACGAAAAGGGGAGGAAGCTCACGGCTAGAGCACAAGAAAGGGAGGAAGGATTTTCAAGACTTGGTGATTTTAGGAATGGATGAAGTCTTCAAGCTTAGGGGGGGTATTTATAGCAAAACCAAAGGCCAACCAATGGCCAAGATCAAGCCATGTGCAAGGCAAGTGTAAGGCCAAGATCGCCAAGTGCACCCTAACCCTACTCCACAAAACACTCCACAAAACAAGCCACAAAGCAAGGCACAAATCAAGGAACCAATCGCCAAGGCCAACCATCCTCTTGACGCCCAATCGCCCAAGCCACCCCACTTGCTTCAATGTGAGGTGACACGTGTCACCCTCCGTTGGTCCAAAATGTTTCGCCTCTGAAAAATCCGCAAAATTATAAATGACATAGCCGAATTTTCCTACGAAAGTCGTGGAAACGCTTTCATTTAAAAACGACTCTATTCGCACTTGTGCCCAAATTTCGGCCTATGCCTAACTTAAGGCTCAAATTTCGTGACGCACGCCCACACGCATACTGAAATACGGGGTATAACATTCTCCCCTCCTTAGAAACATTCGTCCCGAATGTTCCTTCTAAGTCTCAAAACAAACGTGCGCCAGTATAGTCTTCACTACTATACTTACGAGAACAAACCTGCCACACCTGGCCACAGAAAACAACTTGCGCAAAATGCTTACATCCAAGTCCACGAGGAAACACCTCTAACATCACCAAAATGATACCACTTTTGTCACTTTGCCTGAGGCATTAACCTTCTCAGGCGACCCAACAAATGGTACCGGGCTGCATGCGATCCCTGAGGCTGCCGTACACTCGAACTCTTACCACACTTCTGATACTGCTTCAGTTTCCAAAACTCGGGGTTACTATCTCTAACGTGGTCATCATTAACTGGGAACACTCTGGACGGATCTCCGATACTTTCTCGAACATAACAATACGAAAGACCGGACGGCAAAAGCTAACATATAGGCAACCCGCCTATTCTTCATGAACTCAAAAGGCCCAAAGTAACTGGCTAAGTTCCTCTGCTTTTCCAAAACTTCGCCACACCCAAGGTGGTACTTTCAAGAAGATCGATCACAACTCGAACTCTGCGCCGCCGATTATCCGCACGACGATATCTCTGAGCCGCTGAACCTCTTCTAGACAAGCTTCACCCCATCCACGCTTCATCGAACAAGCCTGAACCATCTATCTGAACCTTGCCAACATCGAACCAATCGACCGGCAACTTACACTTCCGCCCCTACAAGGCTTCAAAAAGCGACATCCGCACACTGAAATGGTAGCTTAAACACTCCCTCCACAGGAGACAACAATCCCCACAACTACCCCTGAACTCCACACACTGGCCCGAGGGCGAATGCGATGCTGAGTCTCACCTGAGTTCTTAACTCTGCCTGGTAAAACTTCCATAAACAAAAACAGCCGTACCCTGGGCTCCACTGTCTGTCATAAGGTGAAGGTAGGAACCCCGTGCAGCCTTGCAACCTTTCTGATATCTCAACACAGCCGAGTAAACGGTCCTGACCGACGAACACGATGAGCTGCCCCCATCGGCCCGACTACTGGTTGAACGCATCCACAAACTCGTATGCTGGTTAACTAAACTTGGGCCTAACACCCTCGTGACCCTATCACAAGGCGGGACCACCACAAACTGACCCCACCACCAAACATGCCGCGGGTTGACCCGCAACGTGGCCCCAACCCGACCCGGCAACGTGAACAATACTAGCTCCCCGATCCGGAACAATCTCACTAATCACGTTACGAAAACCTAGCGGTCTTCTTAGCTCAACTACCCTCTTTCATTCCACACTACTCAGGGACTTATCCCACGAACATAGCTCACGTGCACTATGCACTCCTATAAGGGTCAAACATAATATACGTCTTTTACTTGAGATGGTCTTACCTCTAAAGTCTCTACGTATAAAACTCTAAGGCTCACACCTTCTCTATCCCCCAAATCTTACTTGGTTAACTAACCAAGATTTCTAATCACAATTTTAACACACTGCTATCAGAACATAGCACTTATGCTATACCCATCTTATCACACATACCGATCTCTAGAGGGTTAAGGATTTACTCAGAACTCATGTTTCACTCCTTAGTCGTTCTAATCAAACTCGCCTGTAGGGCTTATACCGAGGGAGATGACAAACTACCCACCGATCCTAAAGGCTAAGTCCTCCTACAAGGACACTCTTCGACACCAGACCCTGACGGTCATAGGTACAACAAGTACCAACTAAAAGACGACATTCCCGGACGACGCTCATTACACCGTGAACCGAAGCCCCGGAGTTCTAACCAACTCTGCATACCGAACGTCCCGAAATCCGTGGAAGACCACTCAGACCGCGATGTGCATAATCAAATCCGCTGGAGGTGACTCGCCGAAAGTTACCAGCGACCTTGCCGCTCGCCCTCTTCGTTGTCCTTCGTTAACCCGCCGATCTCGTTTCGCCGCCGCGCGCATAAGCCCGCATACGTGCCATGCTCAAGCCGAATCAAGGATTACTCTTGCACAACCTTCTCTTAGGTAGTCATCAAGACTCGCGATACATCGATACTCTCTGGTTGCCAAATCCATACTAGTAACAGGTCGCTTTGCAATCTATATTCTGCTCCTGGCCGTGGAACCGAAGGTTCAAATATCATGGCCGCAGAGGAATCGCCGCCGTGGTACTAAACTTTCCGGGGCTAGTGACGTCGCAGAAATCCCCGAATGAAGCACTACCCTAGGTAATGATTGGGCTGTGCCCTCGCAACCCTCCGAACTCTACTTGCGCCTCCTCCATCGCCTTGCCTCTCGGACTCGGGTTGCCTACGCGAGGCATAACGATAAGTGGAAAGAAATACATTAGAGGTCCAACTTACAACACGCCTCTAAGGCACGATCTCAGTGAGAAGAATAGAAACCAATCCTAAATATCCTATAGCCTCCTGATTATTGGTGTGGTGCACAACACACCGATAATCAAGACTTACTAGATACGGTTCAGACACTTTCCGAGGATTAATCGCTCGATACCACTTTTGTCACGACAGATTCCGCCCGTGGATCGTGCCTTACCCCGCACCCTAGTGATACAACATCGAGTAATCGGAACATAAAACGATACAAGACATATTATGAAATATGAAACAATAACTGAGAAAACTTGTCTTTCTAAGATATATATATAACAACAACTTTTTCAACATGAACAGCTTAATCCCTTTTTTTACAAACCCCGCCACAACAAGATTACATGCACTCTACGAATGGTATGACAACAACGACGGACAGGTTCCGCCATACCCCCGAATGTAAGCACCTACAACAACAGGACTATACCAAGATAAGCCTCCGAGAAACGGAGCTTTCCCAAACGCCAATCGTGATCCTAAGAGCGAGGATCAACGATCGTGTACCTTTTACCGCGCATGAACGCAGCCTCGGAGGTCGACAACAAAAAGTATGTGAAACTGAAAATAACATCGTAAATGAAATCATAGTAGTCTATACAAAGGAGACATGTATTATAACCAAACTACGCTTTACAATAAATAAGCGATATGTCAAGTCGTGGACTCACGCCTCAAGTCATCACTCAAATTTAACAATGGGTCTCACGCCACAACATCAATCGTGCGTGGAATACATTCTCACCGCCAGCCTCATGATATGAAAGCACCAAGGAACACACATGAACACCGGTCCCACTGTGTTATAATAAAACCGCACGGGTAAGTGAAGGCATAGCCGACTACTAAAACCCACCGTATCAACAAGGTCATAAATCAGATCATGAAATCTGTCTGACCGCCACATGATCAAAGCCGCCACTCGCGCAGATCTAATGCGCGCTCAGCCCCGAACTTCCCGCAGCTCCGCATAGGCCAATCTCATAGGCCCGCATCGAGGGTAGCTACTCCCCGGCATCCGCCTGGACTTCGCAGTCCGCATGGCCACGTAGACCGCATGCCCATAAAGGACGCACCCTAACCTGGAACTCTCGTAGCTCCGCATAGGCCCCGGGGACCCGCATGAGGTATTCTCGAATCATAGGTCCATCGACCCGCCTGAGTCTACCCCGCATCGGAGGGCAGCTTAACCCCCGGAATCATCTCAAGAGATGAGTGATGTATAATACTAACATAACAGCTTATCGTTAAACAACATAAGCACAACAAAGGAAAAACCCCTTTACACAAACATCACAAGATACTAACACACGTAGCATCCTAGCATGTTTACTTATCAATCAACAAGACAGTATTACAAGGCTATCACAACCCAACACAATCAAATTATTCACACAAGGAACTTTCTACTAACAAGTTCGGGTATCTAACCCCAAAGTACTTCATATATTAACTTTTTAAAAGATCCGTTTCTTTCACATAAGTCACACAATACCCGTAGTAAAAAAAATGGAGTGATTATCTTTTTAAGTAAACCAAAGTACTTACCTTTGTAAAATCAAGTAACAATCATTATTTTCCAAACGTCCAAGTTTGCCTAATTTCAAATGTTCACGTTTCTTATTTTAGAAAGGTTTCGTGGTTCATAGCCTTATTCATTTAAGAATATAATTCTCTTTTAAACCATCTAAGAAACATAAGCCTTATATGTGAGTAGGATATTCTTGTTTATAACAATCTTAGTACGGCAGCCATGATCTAGGAAATATCATTTTGTCTCATATTAGCTTCTATGCAGATGGAAGTTTCTACTGGTTTTATTAATACTTCATTAATCAAAACATTTCCCTTTATTAACGCTGCAGTGGTTTGTCGATACACATTCTGATTTCAAATCAGAAACATTATCCCTTTTAAAAATCAAGTACTCATTACTCACGAATGAGGTTTCACACAAAATTCATATAATTTATTTAAGTTAAGTCTCTTATCTTACAAGATCAAGTCTCTTAACTTCTAAAATAAATAAATCATTCGTTTTATCTCTCTTAAGCCGTTATACCTAACTTCCCATAAAGCTAGTATAACTCTTAAGCTTTTAAAACCAAATATTACTCTTTCTTTAAAAGCAGCTTCTTAATTCTCTTGAACTACTTCAAGATTATTATTATTCGCTTAAGTCAAAAGACATTGCGTGACAACCACGCTCAATTAACACACGACGCCTACCGTACTACATAGTTATACACACATCATGCTAGAAGAGATAGGAAGAGGTTCACATACCTCGCGACGATTATCGACTATTAGCAAATCGCCCACGCTATAACCCGCTTAGCTCGCCCACCTTCTCAAGAGTACATGCTATCGCAGTAACATTCAACCTATACAGTTACACAAGTCTATCAAAGTCTAGACTACTCGGTAGAATAAATCTAGATACAGGACCTACTGAAATTGGGCCCTTCCCAACCCACAACTACACAAGTTCATCAGAATACACCCTAAGTAATTACAGCTTTCTTTCTTTAAATTCAGCTTAAGTCCAAAGACATTGCCACAAATATATATTCATTCTATATATAGTATACTTCAACTATATATTCCTACAACATGTAATATCCAATTACAATAGGGACAAGATAATTACCTCGATACGCCATAATTATCCAAGTAAAATGTCGATCCCGGCAACGTTAGCCCAACTCCGAGGCCCAACCCGCTCTAAACCACCCTTAGAAGTTCTAACCAACTTCTACACAATACTCCAACCGACTATGGAGATTTTCCTTAGGGTTTTGGGTTTTGTGGACTGACGGGAAGTATAATAGTATTTCGGCTTTTCAGATAGGTATAACCTTAGAATACTACAAGGTATACGGCTAAGGTAATTTGGGCATTAACAATACTTGGAGGAGTATTTCAATACCACAGCGGGTACTCACGAGAACACCCCAAGGCAGTGGGTGCTCTCGGTCGAAGGCCACTAGGAAGGGGGGGGAGGAGTACCCTCTCAGCCACTAGGCCTCACGAAAAGGGGGAGGGGGAAGCTCACGGCTAGAGCACAAGAAAGGGAGGAAGGATTTTCAAGACTTGGTGATTTTAGGAATGGATGAAGTCTTCAAGCTTAGGGGGGGTATTTATAGCAAAACCAAAGGCCAACCAATGGCCAAGATCAAGCCATGTGCAAGGCAAGTGTAAGGACAAGATCAAGCCAAGTGCACCCTAACCCTACTCCACAAAACACTCCACAAAACAAGCCACAAAGCAAGGCACAAATCAAGGAACTAATCGCCAAGGCCAACCATCCTCTGACGCCCAATCGCCCAAGCCACCCCACTTGCTTCCAATGTGAGGTGACATGTCACCCTCCCGTTGTTCCAAAATGTTTCGGCTCTGGGAAAAAGCCGCAAAAATTATAATTGACATCGCCGGATTTTTCCCTACGAAAGCTGTGGAAATGTTTCGTCGAAAAACGACTCTATTCGGCTACCAGGCCCAAATTTCGGCCCTATGCCTAACTTAAGGCTCAAATTTCAGACGACGTCCACACGTATATACTGGAAATACGGGTATAACAAGGGTGATCGGGCCGAGATCGAGTCGGTGGTACTAGGTTCGCATCGTTGCGGACACCGCAGCTTGATTGGTATGATTCATGGAACCGTCCCGGGGAGCATGCGCTCACTGTTTGGGACGAGTTCTCGAGGCGCATTGGCCATTTCTTGCCTCCGCATGAGAGGGCTCGGCCGATAGATTTTTACGCCGAGACGTAATGGGCGACGGTCCGAATACAACGTGGAGTTTGATTCATTGGCTAGGTATGTGCCCGCTGGTAGCGCATATGGAGGACAGGGTGCACCGCTATGTCACAGGACTCGATGATCACTTGGCCGAGAGTTGCACGGGGGTGGCTCTTCAGCCGGGCATGGACATTGCCCGCATGCAGGCACATGCACTTGGGTGTGAGGAACGCAGGGGCCGACGGATCGACAGGTATCAGCAGAAGAGGGCCAGGACAGCAGGGTCCTCTGGTAGTTTTAGGGGTAGACAACCCCAGCAGCAGACCAGATTTGCACCACAGCCGGTCCAGAGCGCTCCTCCACCATCTTCGGGACGCATGAGTATTCGTGGAGCGGGATGTGGTTCCGTGGCTTCTGTTTCTGCAGGACGAGTTCCGGGATGAGGCCACCTATGCCTCGGTGGTCGATGTGGTGATTGCCATTATGGGGGGTGTCGTGTTCCTCCAGGAGCTTGTTACTCTTGTGGCCAGCAGGGCCATTTGAAGAGAGATTGTCCGTCCAGAGGCGGCGGGAGTGCCATGGCTCAGCCGACAGGTTCAGTTGCTGGGTCTTCATCTTCAGTGGTTGGGCGCCCCGGAGGGCAGGGTGTTCACGGGCCAGCAGGCCGCGGCAGGGGTCGTGGCAGGGGTTCCAGTTCCAGCGGTCCTCAGAACCGCATTTATGCTATGTCCAGCCGCCAGGACCAGGAGGCGTCACCTGATGTCGTCACAGGTACATTGTTGGTCTCTTGCTGTGATGTTTATGCTTTGATAGATCCAGGTTCTACCTTGTCCTATATATCTCCTCATATTGCTGGTAGAATAGGGATAGAGCCCGAGTCCATAGAATCCTTTGAGGGCTACGCCCAGGGTGTTCCGTGGTAGCCGAGCGTATATAAGGCTTGCCTGACTATAGATGGTCGCCGACTCTAGTGACTTGATAGAGTTGGATATGACAGACTTCGATGTGATTAAGGTATGGATTGGCTAGCGCCTTGCTATGCCAATGTGGACCGCAGAGAGGTTAGTTCGGTTCGGCTTCTGGTGAGCCGGTTATCGAGTGGAAGGAATATCGCATCGCCGAGGGTAGGTTTATTTCTTACCTCAAGGCTAGGAAGATGGTACTGGCGGTATATTTACCATTTGGTTCGGTATTCGAGCATCGAGAATGAGATACCTGACCTTCATCGCCGGCTCCATTGTTAGAGAGTTTCGCACGTATTCCCGCACGAAGCTCGCATCCTCCCGAGAGGAGATTGAGTTTTGCATCGATTTGGCACCAGACACTCGACCGATATCTATTCCGCCATACAGGATGGCACCTGCCGAGTTGAAGAAATTGAAGGACCAGCTGAAATATTTGCTGGAGAAAGGCTTTATTAGGCCAAGTGTTTCTCCTTGGGGGGCGCCAGTGTTATTTGTAAAGAAGAAGGATGGGACGCTGCGTATGTGTATTGATTACATGTAGCCGAACAAGGTTACTATCAAGAATGTATCCTCCCCGTGATTGACGATTTGTTTGACCACCCATAGGTGCAAAGTGTTTTTTCAAGATAGACTGCGGTCCGTTATCATCAAAGTGCGAGTTAGAGATAGATATCCCAAAGATCGCATTCAGGACCCGATGGGCACTATGAGTTCAGGGTGATGTCTTTCGGGTTGACCAACGCCCCAGCAATATTCATGGATTTAATGAATAGGGTGTTCAGGCCATTCTTGGATATGTTCGTTATAGTGTTTATTGATGATATCTTGGTGTATTCGCGCACGCAGCAGACCATACGATCATTTGAGGACGGTATTGGGAGTCCTCCGAGACCGCGATTGTATGCCAAGTTCTCGCGAAGTTCCGTTGGTGTCGTGGCTTTCTTAGACATGTTATCGGGGCCGATGGTATTCGGGTTGATACAACAAGATTGAAGAAGCCAAGACTTGGCCTGCACCACTACACCGACGGAGGTGCGCATTTTGGGCCTCGCAGCTATTATCTGAGGTTTGTAGAAAAGTTTGCTTCTATTTCAAAGACTTTGACTAAGCCGACTGCATGCGGCTATGTTCGCCGACTGATACTTGTGAGGAAAGTTTCCATTGTTAAAGGAGAAGTTGACGACCGCCCAGCTTCTACTCTTCCAGAGGGCTTAGATGGATATGTGGTTTATCGTGACGCGTGTGCCTGTTGGGTGCGTGCGACGCAAAGACGGTAAGGTTATAGCTTATGCATCTCGACAATTAGGAAGCATGAGAAGAACTATCCCACACATGACTTGGAGCCGGCGAAGTGATTCATGCCTCAAGATCCGAGACATTATTTATATGGAGTTCATGTGGACATTTACACGTACCACAAGAGTCTCCAAAGACATCTTCACCCGCAGGAGTCGAACTCGCGCAGAGACGGTGGTTGGAGCTACTTAAGGATTACGATGTTGATATTCGTACCACCCAGGAAGGCCAATGTAGTTGCAGATGCCCTTAGTCACAGATCGACGGGTAGTCTATCCGATTTTCACCGCAGAAAAGGGATATGGTCCGAGAGTTACACCACCAAGCGAGCCTGGGGTTCGCTTTGGTTGATTCTCAGTGACGGAATTGGTTCGAGAGGTCGCCGAGTCTTCCATCGTCGAGGAGGTGAAGAGGCGGCGATGAGGATCCGATTTTGGTATGGTACCGACGCAGCTCTCCGTATGAGAAGAGTCTATTTGAGGTAGCGCACGGGTGCTGCTTTGAGGGTCGGCCAGGTTCCCGATGCGACAGACTTCGCCGCCAGATTTCGTGAGGCACGCTGCTCGTTATTCTATTCATCCGGTCGACTAAGATGTATCATGACCTCGTGCACGTGTATTGCGGATGGCCTAAAGAGGACGTTGCGGAGTTCGTGGCACGCGCCCGAATTGTCCAGAGTTAAGATTGAGCACCGAAGCTGGTCGTCATGCAGCCATTGATATTCCGACTTGGAAGTGGAGGTGATAAATATGGATTTTATTGTGGCTACCTACCACTCGTAGGAAGCATGATTCCATTTGGGTGATTGTCGACAGTCGACGAAATCAGCCCATTTTCTTCCTACGTAACGACGCCACCGAGGACTACGCCGATTATATATTAGGGAGATTGTGAGATCGCACGGTCCCGTGTCGATTATATCGATAGAGGAGCCCGCTTCGCTAACTTCGAGGTCCTTTCGTATGGATTAGGGACACAGGTGAGTCTCGACGGGCTTTCACCCTCGGACGGACGGACAGCCGAGCGCACTATCCGACACTCGAGGATATGTCGCGGGCTTGTGTTATTGATTTCGTGGGTAGCCGGGAGGATCATTTGCGCTTGGAGTTTGCTTACAACAACGGCTACCATTCCAAAGATTCGACGGCGCCTTATGAGGCCTTATACGGGAGGAAGTGCAGGTCACCGATAGTCTGGTTCGAGGTGGAAGAAGTTCAGTTAGTCGGGCCAGACTTAGTTCAGCAGGCAGTGGATAAGGTAAAGCTTATCCAGGAGCGGTTGTTGGCAGCGCAGAGTCGGCCAAGTCAGATGCAGATCATCGCGGCCGACACTTGGAATTTGAGATAGATGATTGGGTTTTTCTAGGTATCGCCACGGCGGCGTGATGAGATTTGGAAAGAAGGGAAGCTTAGCCCAAGGTACATTGGGTCAGACGGATTGTCCGCAGGTAGGCGGTGGTTGCCTATGAATTAGAGCCGTCCGATTTGGAGGCGGTACATCCGCTTTCCATGTGTCAATGTTATGAAATGTATCGAGATCCATCTAGAGTGCTCCCGATTCGGGATGTCCAGTGACAGAGGAATTATCGTATGAGAGTCCCATAGCGATACTCGATCGTCAAGTTAGACGACTTGACGAAAGACGTGGCTTCCGCAAGGTCCTATGGCTGAATGAGAACATGGAGGAAATGACGCGGAAGCGGAGGATGACATGAAGAAGAAATATCCTCACTTATTCCCTATACCTGTGTAACCCACGCTCTAAATTGTTGGTCTTTAAATTTAGTATTTATGCTTGAATTTTATTGTGGTCGCGAGCGTCTTTATTTGCAAAAAGTAGTTAAGAGTGTCTACGCCAATTTGTGATTCAAGTAAGTTTAAGGAACATTCGACGAATGTTTCTAAGGGGAGAATGTTATACCCCGTGGTTCGGTCCGACCGCTCGTGGTCCGAGTACGGAAGTCGCGCGCGCGACGAAACTCCGAGGGGTCGTGAAGTTTCAGCACCGCGCACCGGAGCTGTGCCGCGCGCCAAAGATCCAGGGTCCGTAGAGCTGCGGCCGCGCCGGGAAGGCCGCTGACGCCGAGGCGGGAAATCAGGCGGGAAAACTTAGGAAAAGTCCGATTTATCTTTTGAAAGGGGCTGAGTGGGGACAAGTTCCCCATCTGATTTTTACATGCAATATATTGACCAAGTCTTAAAGACTTGGTCATTTGTCATCTCTCTTTGAAAACCTCTTCCTTCTCTCTTAAATTGTTTTCAAGCTCCTCCTTCTCTCTAAAACTCTAAGAGACATTCTAGCCTTAGGAAAAATCTGAAAAATTAAAAGACAAGAAGGAAGCTTGTGGTTAACTTGTGAAGGTGGTGGTGGTGGTATTCTTGGTAGAAAGGCTAGCAAATTTTTGGATAAATTTGGCTAAAGCTCTAAGGTAATGATTCTTCCTCTATTGTGAGTTTATAGAGTTGCATGTTAAGAAGAAAATACTTATGGTGGTAAATAATGCTCTTAAAGTCATTGCATGCTAGAAATGTGGGTTGGATATGAAGGATTTGGCTAAAGAAATATTATGAGCATGTTGTAGCCTAAAAACCACTTTAGAATTGTTAAGTGTACTATTATAACTAATGGGGCAGAATTTTACACACCCAAGATTAGGTGTATAATCCCCTTTGTGTTGGGTTGGTTGTTGGGCCTTAATGAGGCGTTTGAATGTTGAAAAATCGGCCTTTGAAAAGGTGGAAAAGTGAGTAGAAACAAAGGAAATGCTGCCCAATTTTCCTTAGGAATTGGTAACTTGAATTTGGAATTTCTACATTGAAATTAGAGGTTAATCAACGCACTATGGTTATTATAGGTTGACATATTACTCATGAGTTGGACTTAGCAAGTGGATTGACCGAAGAGGTATGTAGAGCTTTCCTATCTCTTGAGCATGAATAGTTGTATCTATGTAGTACGGTATATGTACAAGATTTGATAATCTACACTTGTTTCATTTCAAAAGTATAAGTCCTCGGATTTAGGAAAATGTATTTGACAAAGGAATAACGCTAATATAATGACTTTATGGGAGTTGGTTATATTAGTTTTGAAAGGTCCACAAAGAATGGTTTACTCTAATTAAAAACAAGTACGGTAAAGGATTTGAAACTATGGAAGGTGGATTGATTTTAGGCATTGGTTGCCTAAGGTTTTAAAGTAAATGAAGTCACTTGATTTAGGAGCCTATTATATTTCTAAAAGGAAATGTGACTTGTTTTGAAAAGGAATTGTAACTTGATACTATGGTGATTAGTATCTTGGAATCCTTGTATAAAAAGAGTTTTCTTAAAAGTTAAGTACATGGTACTTGGGTTGAATTCCCATTTTCTATTAAAAGACATGTTAGTGCCTTAGGATACTAAAATGAGAGGATATATTGATAATGTTAATGGGTTAGGGGATTACTTAACTTGCTTATGTTATGATAAGCCGGTAGTGCTTATGTATGATACGATAGGCCGGTAGTGCTTATGTTGTGATATGATAGGCCGGTAGTGCTTATGTTATGTATGATAGCCGGATGAGCTATGTTATATATTTGTATTATTACGGGTAAACCACGGTTATTATCTATGCCATGGATTTGCTACCCATGATGCGAGCGACGCCAGACTACGCGATCCCACCACGTGATCCACGCGGGTGAAATAGTCCCACGACGAGGCGGATGACCTCACGCGGTCCACAGACCCGTGCGGGTGAAATAGTCCCAGTAGGATTGCTTAATGATACTACGGCGAGGTACCGCTTTTGATCGTGAGCCTCCTATTTTTATGCCATAAAATTTATACCTGTTACTCTCATTGTTAGTAAGGCACAATGCAAGGAAATTGATTCTTATCTATGACTCCAGCTTATTTTTGACTTATGATATTACTACAGTATTTTCCAGTTTTACATACTTGGTACGTTGTGTACTGACCCCCTTCCTCGGGGGCTGCGTTCATGCCGCAGGTAAGGGAAAGCAGGTGGTAGATCCTCATTCCTAGGATCTTTTACTCAGTTGTCAGAAGCTCCATTCCTCCGGAAGCTTGTTTATTGGTACGGATATTCCCTGATGCTATAGGTATTTTGTACATTCAGGGGTATGGCGGGGCCCTGTCCCGCCACAGTTGCTATCTTTAGAGGTCTGTGGTCACATGTATGTTTTGGGCTATAAAAACCAGTTGTACTACTATACTTTGTTTAAGTTTGTTTTATGGAAGGCAGCCTTATCGGCTGGCCAGTGATGTTTACCCTATCTATAAGTCATGTGTTATGTATGTTCCACGCTATTCTCCTATTCGACATATCGACAGGTACCCTGCAGGTACCACCGCGCCTAGGGTCGGGTCGTGATGGCTCATGCCGCAGTAGAGGTACATCATTGGTCGATCCCCGCTTTTAGGATCACCTTTCAGCGTATTGGGAAGCTCCGTTCCTTCGGAGGCTTATCTTTGGTATGTTACCCTGAGTCTGTAGGTTCTTGTACATTCAGGGGTATGGCGGAGCCCTGTCCCGTCATAGTTGTTGTAAAAATCTTAGAGGTCTGTAGACCGCTGTAAGGCGGTTGTAAGGATTGTAGAATGTTCAAATGTTTATATATATATATTGAAAGGCAACCGCTTTGGTTGGCCTATTTTCTTTATCTTGATCCATGTCTATTTGAATGTTTAAGTTTTTATTTCCGCTGGTTTTTCTCGATGTTGTATCACCGTGGTGCCCGGTAGGCACCACCACTGCCCGCTCGGTCGTGACAAAAGTGGTATCGAGCGCTTAGTCCTAGGAAAGTGTCTCAGGCACGCGTGTCTAGTAGAGTCTTGATTATCGATGTAGCACCACATCTATAATCGTGAGGCTATAGGACATTTAGGATTGGTTTCATTCTTCTCATTCCGAGATCGTGCCTTAGAGCATGTGATAAGTTGGACCCTCCGACGTATTCCTTTCCTTTACCGCTTATGCCTCGCGTAGGCAACCCGCCCGTGGCGGCAAGGCAGCAGAGGAGTCGCGAGTAGAGCAAATGCGCCTCACAGAGACCACAAGACTGAGCCTCCACCCCACACCGGAGCAGAGGAGATGGGTTACAAGGTGTGCACGCTTAATGGCCGGGTTGTGGCGGACTTGAGATAGGCGGACGCAGCAGCCTCGTAGCACCGCCGGTTCACCCCAGATCAGATAGTTCGAGGCTACGGGATTTTCTGAGTTGTAGTCCGCCAGAGTTTTACGGGTCAAGGCCCGAGGATGATCCTCAGGAGTTCATCCGACAGTTACAGCGGATCATGAGAGTGATCAAGGCATCGGAGACCGATTCGGCGGTCTAGGTTCGCATCGGCCGCGATACCGCATGATCGGTTTGATTCATGGGAGTTGTCCCGGGGAGAGCATGAACTTCCAGCTGTATGGAACGAGTTCTCAGAGGCATTTTTTGCACATTTCTTGCCTCCACAGATGAGGAGGGCTCAGGCCGACAGATTTTTGGTGCGCAGAATCGCGCACGGTTCGAGTACAATGGAGTTCGACTCATTGGCTCGACACGCCCCGCGTTAGTAGCTAGTATGGAGGATCGAGTGCACCGATATGTTACAGGCTCGATGATTACCTAGCAAAGTTGTTGGTGTAGCTCTTCACCGCATGGACATTGCCCGCACGCAGTGCTTATGCACTGATGCAGGAGCGGAGAAATCGACGAATGACCAAGATCCAGGTAAGAGGGCCGTAAATAGATCTCGTGACTTTCGAGGCGGACCGCCTCAAAGAAGAGCCGCTTATGCGCCCGCCAAGACCAAATGGTCCCCACCGTCGCCGACGCTTTGGAATATTCGAGCGCCTGGCTCCTGGTTCAGATTTTCGGGAGTAGAAGTGTTCACGGACGAGGCCACCCGTATCTCGGTGACCATCGGTAAAGCCCATGAGGGAATGTCGCATCGGGTTTGGGAGATTGTTATACTTGCGCCGACAGGGCCATTTGAGAGAGATCGTCCGACCAGTGGGTAGCATCGTGGGATAGCACGCACTACTAGATCGCTGGGTTCTTCACCTTCCATAGCTAGGCAGGATGTTCTTACATCGGCGGCCACTGTAGAGGTCACGGTGGAAGTTCCAGCTTTTAGCGGTCCTTTGAACCGCCTATTTTCAGGTATACCCTTAACCCTCTAGAGTTTTGTATGTATTGATGTTTTGATGATGTGTTTAGTGTTATGTTCGGATAGCTTTGTGCTAAAATGTGATTTAAAAACGGTTAGTGAAAAAGTAAGCTCAAAGTAGAAAATGATGAACCTTAGAATATTACGCTGAGACCTTAGATGTAAGGTCGCTTGAGTACAAGATTTTTGCGGTGATCTTTGTCAGAATGTAAGTATACGTGGAGTAATTGTGGGAAAATTCCTTGGGTGGTGTAAAATGGAAGTGGTAGCTTTCATGACCTGTATAGGTAAGATTGTTCCGGATCGGGAAACAAGAGCTTGATGCGTTAAGTCGGGTTGGGGGCTATGCGGGCCAACCCGCGGCTGTTTCGGTGGGGTCTGGGTGGTCCCGCCAGTGGTAGGGTCACGAGGGTGCTAGGCCCAAGTTTAGATGACCATCGATGAGTTTGTGGATATGTTCGACCAGATCGGTTCGTGAAGGCGGAATGGCCTTAGAGGAAAGCTAGTAAGATGACCAAGTTTGGAGGTGGTGACTCACGATGGCTGAAGTGGTAATGATACTAGAAGAGTTCAAGTGTTCGAAGCGGCACGACGAGTAAGGAAGATAACGTCATATTTTCGTGGCGGCGTGGCGTTGGCAACTTGTTAGAAGAACTTCATCGTTATCCGTCTTGAGAAGGAACATTCGACGAATGTTTCGGCGAGGGAGAATGTTATACCGTATTTCCGCAGTATGTACGTGAGGCGCACGATAAAAATTTAAGCCTTAAGGTTTGGCAAGGATCGAAATTTGTTCACAAGTACTAAAAGAATCGTTGACAAACGCTTTACTAAACTTCATGGCGGAAAATTCGCTATGTCATTTATAATTTTTGCGGATTTTTCCGAGAGATTTAAACATTTTGGACCAACGGAGGGTGACATGTGTCACCTCACATCGTGACTTTGGCGCTTTGGACGATTGGAGGTCAAGTTGGTAGGATATTTTGCAAGTTGGCGTGGTAGATGGATAAGGTGTACTTGGCTTGATCTTGGCCTTACACTTGCCTAACACTGATTGATCTTGGCCATTGGTTGGCCATTGCTTGACCTATAAATACCCTCTAAGTCAAGACTTTCTTCATCCAAACTCGAGCATTTCTCTAAGTCTCAAACTACTCCTCCTCGAGTTTCGCCACACCCCCTCCTCGAGGCCTTCACGAGAAACCCCCTAGCCTAGTTGTTTTCGTATAATACCCCCCTTTGTGGTATAGAAATACTCTCCAAGTATTGTTATAATGCCAAAATAATTTAGCCCTTATACCTTGTAGTACTTTCCAAAGTTACCTCTATACGTAGAGCCCGGAAATACTATCCTTTAGCCACAAAAACGAAACCCTAAGGAAAACCTTCATAGTCGGTTGAAGTGTTAAGTAAAAGTTGCGTAGAACTTCTAAGGGTTGTTTGGAGCGGGTTGGAGCACCCGGAGTAGGAGCTTAACGTTGCTCAGGAGTGACTTATATACTTGGATAATTTTGGGCTCATCGAGGTAAATACTCCCTTCTATTGTAATTGCGAATTACATACTGTAGTTGTATAGAAATGAATATAAGATTCATAGAAGAGAATTGAACGGTAATAGAAGGATATTACAGTAAAGACTTTAACTGAATCACATCAGAAGAATATAAGTAGAAGTTTAAATCAGATTTACATAGGATCAGATGATGTAGATCACGACCTTTATTGGTTGAATGTTCGCGAGCAAAGACGTGCTACTTGGAAGGTGGACAAGGCTAGGGTTATAGCCGTGAGCGCTTTTGCTTATAGTCGATAATCGTCGCGAGGTATGTGATTCTTCCTATATTCTTGAGCATGATATTTTAAAAGGATATATATATAGTACGTAGACGACGTGTTAACAGAACGTAGTCACGGCAATGTCTTTTGACTTAAGCCCAATAAAAGAATCTTAAAGTATTTCAAAAAGATTAAGAACCGCTTTTGAAAGAAGAGTAATACTTGGTTTTGAAAACATAAGAGTTATACTAGCTTTACGGGAAGTTAGGTATAACGCCTTAAGAGAGATAAAGAGAATGGTTTCACCGATTTTAGAAGTTAAGAGACTTAATCTTAAAAGATAAGAAACTTGACTTAATATGAATGTTTGTGTGAAACCTCATTCGTGAGTAATGAGTACTTGGTTTTAAAAGGAATAATGTTTTACTGATTTCGGAAATCAGAATAAGTATCGAACAAACCATCAGGCGCTAATAAAGGAAATGTATTGAATAATGAAGTATTATTAAAACCAAGAGAAACCTCCATCCGCATAGAAGCTTAAGATGAGACAAAATGATATTACATTTTCTAGATCATGGTCGCTTTAATAAGATGTTTATAAACAAGAATAATCTGCTCAAACATATGGCATATGTTACTCAATTGTTTAAAAAGAGATTAAGACATTGAACTATGAAACTTTCTAAAAATAAAGAGACTTGAGTAATTGAAATTAGGCAAACTGGAACTTTAGGGAAAAGAATGTTGTTGAAAAGGAAAGTTTTTTGGTTTACCTAAAAATGTGAGTCACTCTATTACTACGTATCGGGTGACTTTTATAAAAGGAATGGATCTCTTTAAAAGGAATTTAACGACGTAGTACTTTAGGGTTAAAACCCGACTTTGATATAAAATGAAAGTACCTTGAGTTGTTGTATAACTTGCCTATGCTTGTTGTTGTATAACTTGCCTATGCTTGTTGTTGTGTAACTCATGCTTACGTTGTTGTATAACTTGCCATGCTTGTTGTTGTATAATTTGCCTATGCTTGTTGTTGTGTAACTTGCCTATGCTTGTTGTGATAGCCTTTGTTGTGCAAGAATTGTGTTTCTATACTACCGCGTCTTCGATGGAGGTCATTGATCGTTGAGAACTTACTTGGACGTTTGCGGTGATGGAAGATTCCACGGTATGCTTCCATTATCATTGTTACATGGGCATGTCTACACCGATGATGGATTCCGTGGACGTGACCATTATGGTTATTCATGGCGGCATCGTGACTTACGGCCAGGATCGGCGCGTAGCTTACTTGCCCCGCCACCACGTGACGCAGTGGATCCGTAGCGGTTATTGCACTTTCCACGGTCGCCTTCGCGGCGGCATCGTGACCTACGGTTATGATCGGTGCGTAGCTGATTTTGCCCCGCCGCCACGTGACGCAGTGGATCTGGTAGCGGTTATTGCACTTGCCACGTGTCGCCTTCGCGAGTCGTTGTTTGGATGGAGCCGTGACTTACGGTTGTGATCTGCGCGAGTCGATTCACTTGCCCCGCTACCACGTGGCACGCGGAGTGAGTCGCGAGGCTATTGACTTGCCACGCGTCGCCTTCATGATACGGTTGTACAATATTATTGATACGGTCGGATTCGTAGTTATACTTGCCCCGACGATTTTTATAACACAGCGGACTCGTGTTCGGTATACTCGTGTTGTTATATCATAGATCGCCGTGATGAGGAAGGAATTCCACGCACGAGTGATGATTTGAGCGTGAGTCCCGACTTGATATGATCATATATGTCAGGTAATCGTAGTTTGGTTATCATACACGCTCTCGCTTTATATAGACTATTATGATTTCATTTACTGATTTTCAGATACTTGGTACTGTTGATCGACCTCTCTGGCCGCTCATGCCGCAGTAGAGGTACATTTGGCCGATCCCCGCTTTAGGATCACCTTTCACAGATTGAAGCTCCGTTCCTTCGAGGCTTATCTTCGCATGTTACCCGAGTCCAGAGGTTCTGTACATCGTGGTATGGCGGCCCGTCCCGCCATAGTTGTTGTAAAAATCTTAGAGGTCCAGAGTAATCGCTGTGTGGTTGTAAGGATTGTAACTGTTCAAATGTTTATATATATATATATGTTGAAAGGCAACCGTTTTGGTTGGCCTATTTTCTTTTATCTTGATCCATGTCTATTTGAATGTTTAAGTTTTTATTTCCGCTGGTTTTTCTCTGATGTTGTATCACCAGGGTGCCCGGTAAGGCACTACCACGCCCTCGGTCGTGATGATTATTCTTGTTTTTAATCAATCTTATTAAAGCAACCATGATCTAGAAATGTAATATCATTTTGTCTCATCTTACTTTCTATGCAGATGGAGGTTTCATCGTGGTTTTAATAATACTTAATTAGTCAAAACATTTCCTTTATTAACGCCGATGGTTTGTTTGCACTATTCCGATTTCCAAATCAAGAAACATTATTCCTTTTAAAAACCAAGTACTCATTACTCACGAATGAGGTTTCACAAAATTCATATTACTTCACTTAAGTCAAGTCTCTTATCTTTAAGACCAAGTCTCTTAACTTCAAAATTAATAAACCATTCTTTTTATCTTCTTAAGTCGTTATACCTAACTTCCCATAAAGCTAGTATAACTCTTAAGCTTTTAAAACCAAGCATTACTCTTCTTTAAAAGGGTTTCTTAATTCTTGGAATACTTCAAGATTCTTATTATTCAGCTTAAGTCAAAAGACATCGCACAACCACGCTCGATTAATACACGCACGCCTACCGCATCATATATATGTTATACCGTATTTCCGAGTATGCACGTGAGCCGCAGACGTATTATAATTTGAGCCTTAAAGTTGGCTAGTTTCAAATTTGTACACAACACCCGATTAGAGTCGTTTTTAAACGCTTCCACGACTTTCGTAGGGAAAATTCCGGCTATGTCATTTATAATTTTTGCGGATTTTTCCGAGGCGAAACATTTTGGACTAACGAGAGGGCGACACTTGTCACCCTCTAATTGGAAGGAGGACGACGAAGTGGGAAGGTTGGCACGCTTTGTTGCATTATTTTTGGTCAAGGAGTTGGTAGGATATTTCGGGTAGATGGATAAGGTTGCATACGGCTTAATCTTGACCTTACACTTGCCTAACACTTGATGGATCTTGGCCATTGGTTGGCCTTCACTTGACCTATAAATACCCTCTCTAGTTGAAGACTTTCTTCATCCAAAACTTGAGCAATCTAACTAAGTCTCAAAATACTCCTCTCCTCGAGCTGGCCCACCACACCCCTCCCCTGAGAGCCCTTGCCGAGAGCCACCTCCTCCTCGAGGTGTTTCACGCTGGGTACCCCAGCCTAGTTGTCTCGCATAAATACCCCTTTGTGGTATAGAAATACTCTCCAAGTATTGTTATAATGCCCAAATACCTGCCCAAATACCTTGTAGTATTCCCAAGGTTACACTTATACAAAAGCCCAAAATACTATTATACTTCCTCACTACAAAATGAAACCCTAAGTAAATCTTCACCCGTAGTTGAAGTTATAAGTAGAAGTTGGTTAGAACTTCTAAGGGTTGGTTGGAGCTGGTCAAGCGCACGAGTAGAGCTAAACCTTGCTCAGATCGACATATAAACTCGGATAATTTTGGGGCTTATCGAGGTAAACATTCTTGACCTTCCTTGTAATTGGAAATTACATATTGTAGGAATATATAGTTGAAGTATACTATATATAGAACTGAACATTATAATTGTGCGGCAATGTCTTTTGACTTAAGCCCGAATGATACTTACTAAAATGTCTTTTGACTTAAGCCCGAATTTAAAGAAGAGAATCGAATCAGAATTACATAGATCAGACATAAAGAGACTTGTGTAGCATTACGGTGGAGGAGAATGGTACACGTCCGGTTAGACGTGTTAACCCCCCCCCGGGTTGGCTGGGTAGCCGGCCTCGATAGAGGAGATTTACGCTGCATGGGGGAGGTGCCAATTTTCTGTAGAATATTCTACGCCGATCTAAAGATATTAATAGACGTTTGTGGCCTTTATAGGTGAAAGTACTAAGAGTAGCGTATATTCTACTCGGCGAGTGGAAAGTAGCAGGTTGTCAGAAGATTGGAGCTTTTTGCTTATTGTCGATAATCGCCGCAGGTACGTGAACCTCTTCCTATCTCTTCTAGCATGATATGTGTGAACTATGTAGTACGGTAGACGACATGTGCTAAATGTATTTGATTGTTTAAAACATGTGTTATAACGGCTTTATGGGAAGTTTGCTTATAACAGCCTTTACGTGGATAAGCAAATACTTTGTGATTTCTAAAAGGTAATCGATTTGAATAATAACCGCTTGATATGTGTTAATAAAGAACTTGAAGTATTTCAAAAGATTTATGAATCGCTTTTGAAAGAATGTGTAGTACTTGGTTTTGAAAGCTTAAGAGTTATACTAGCTTTACGGGAAGTTAGGTATAACGCTTAAGAATGTTTTACTTGATTTTCGAAATCGAATGTGTATCGACAAACCACCGCAATAATAAAAGGAAAATGTATTGACTAATGAAGTATTATTAAACCAAGAGAAACCTCCATCCGCATAGAAGCTAAGATGAGACAAAATGATATTACATTTCCTAGATCATGGTCGCTTAATAAGATTGATTATAAACAAGAATAACCTACTCACATATAAGACATATGTTTCTCAAAACGCTTAAAGGAGAATTATGTTTTAAAGGACTAAAACTATGAACTACTAAACCTTTTCTAAAATGAGAAACTCGAGCATTCGAAATTGGGCAAACTTGAACGCTTGGAAAATAAGGTTGTTACTTGATTTTACAAAGGAAAGCATTTTGGTTTACTTAACAATGTTAGTCACTCCAATTTTATACTCACTGCATCGGGTGACCTTTGTAAAAGAAATGGATCTTAAAAGGAATTTAACGGACGTAGTACTTTAAGGTTACAATCCGACTTTGACATAAAATGAAAGTACCTTGAGTCGTGTAACTTGCTTATGCTTGTTGTTATGAAATTTGACCATGTTACGTGTGATAGCCTTGTTGCAAGTAAGCATCGCGGTTCTACTCGACTACCGGTCATCCGAATGTATTTCACTTGACACGGTCATCCGGGAATGTATTTCACTTGATTACCGGGTCATCCGGGAATGTATTTCACTTGATTACCGGGTCATCCGGGAATGTATTTCACTTGAATACCGGGCCATCCGGGAATGTATTTCACTTGATTACCGGTTCATCCGGGAATGTATTTCACTCGACTACCGGTTCATCCGGGAATGTATTTCACTGACTACCGGTTCATCCGGGAATGTATTCCACACGTTTCTATATTGGGTCCATAAGATGGGCCGAGACCTGTTATACGTATCACATGATTTGTACCTAGACTGCCGGCAGTGAGGAAGAAGTTCCACGGGCATGAGGGATGACTTTGAGGGCGTGAGTCCCTGACTTGACATGACTGCTTCTATGTTGTGAACTGTAGTTCGGTTATCATACATGTCTCCTGCTTTATATAGACTATTATGATTTCATTCACGATTTTTCGCCACATACTGTACTGCCAGATCGACTCTCCTTCGGGCCGCGCTCACGCCGCAGTAAAAGGTACTTCATTGCCGATCCCCGCTTAGGATCACCTTTCAACAGATTGGGAAGCTCTGCTCTTCTGAGGCTTATCTTTGGTATGTTACCCGAGTCCAGATGCTTATACATTCGTGGTACGGCGGGCCCCGTCCGCCATAGTCATTGTAAAATCTTAGAGGTCCAGAGTAATCGCTGTGGTTTGTAAAAAGGATAATCGTCGTATTTATGTATATACGATGAAGGCAACCGCTTTGGTTGGCCTGCTTATTTATCTTTTCTCTTAATTCATGTTCATGTTTTTATTTCCGCTGATTTTCTCTCGATGTTGTATCACTAGGTGCCGGGTAGGCACTACCACGCCCGGTTCGGTCGTGACAAAAGTTGTATCGTGAGCGCTTAGTCTCTGAAAGTGTCTGAGGCATCGTGTCTAGTAGTCTTGATTATCGGTGTTGTGCACCACATCTATAATCGCGAGGTCAGCAGGACATTTAGGATTGGTTTCATTCTTCTCATTCCGAGATCGTGCCTTAGAGCCGTGTGGATAAATCGGACCCTCCGACGTATTCCTTTCCTTTACCGCTATGCCTCCGCGCAAGGCAACCTGTGCCCACGGGCAAGGCAATGAGGGAGTCAAGAGTGAGATACAGAGGAGTACGAGGCGCAGCCCGGCCAAGACCGAGACATGATTCGACGGCGGGTTTCGCGACGCCAAAGACCAAAGAAGCTTTAGAGCCGCAGCAGTTGGTCGCTGAGACTACAAGACTGAGCCTCCACCCCACACCGAGCCGATGAGACGGGTACAAGGAGATGGCGCCATCGCCGTGGTCGTGGCCGATATGAGGATAGGCCGGATGCAGTTAGCCCACTTCAAAGAAGACCCGTAGTTCACCCCGAGCGCATACTGAGGCTACGGACTTCGAGTCAGAGCCTCCGTTGTTCTATGGATCGAGCCGAGGACGACTCGTGAGTTTATCCGACAGCCACAATGATCATGAGAGTGATCGAGCCTCGAGGCGTAGTCGGTGGTATTGGGTTCGCATCACCGCGTGATATCGCAGCCGATCGTTTGATTCGCGAGCTGTCCCGGAAGAGCATGCACTTCCAGCATTTGGGACGAAGTTCTCGAGGGCATTTCTGCACATTTCTTGCCTCCATGTATTGAGAGGCTCGGCCGATGCATTTTTGACGCTGAGGCAGATCGAGACGGTTAGAGAGTACAATGTGGAGTTCGACTCATTAGCTCGGTATGTTCCCGCCAGAGTAATGCGGATACGGAGGACAGAGTACACCGCCACGCCACCGGCCGACGATTACTTGGCGAGGCTTGTACGGTGTTTCTTCACCGCACGGACATTGCCCGCACGCAAGCTCACGCACCAGGATGTGAGGCACGAGAGGTCGACGGAATGACCGAGATCGCGTAAGAGGCCGCAACAGTGGTCCTTTGGTAACTTTCGAGGCGACCGCCAAAGAAGTTAGCCTAGTTATGTACTCCGCCAAGATGCAGTGGTCCTCCGCGCCTTCGTGTCGCTCGGGTATTCGAGCTGGTCGAGCTCCGTGGCTTCGTTCTGTGTTTACGTGAGTGCTAGCCGCCAGGATTCACGTCTCTCGGGCAGCACGATGTGGCAAACATCATCCCGAAATGTCGCTTTTTATCGGTGCTTGTTTCACCGCGCCGCCGGGCCATGTGATGAGAGACTGTGCTTATAGGAGAGGTACGGGCAGCTTGGCGCAGCCTACCGGATCGCTGTGTTCATCGCTTTCACGATGCGCCTGCAGGCGTACTTATGATTAGAGTGAGCGGTAGCTTGTGTATATCCTTAACCATCTAGAGGCTTGCATGTTTTGATGTTATGTTAATGTGTTAAGTGTTATGTTCGATAGCTTTGTGCTAAAATGTGATTTAGGAACCCGTTGGGGAAAAGGGTAAGTCTGGGGTGAGAAAATGATGAACCTTAGAATATTACAATGAGACCTTAGATGTGCGCCGCTTGAGTACAAGATTTTGCGAGTGATCCTTGTCGAGTGCATTTTATGCCTAGAATATATTGTGTGATAAGTCTCTGGTTGGGTAAATGAAAGTGGTATCTTTCATGATGTGATTAGCAAGGTTGTTCGGATCGAGAAACGAGAGAGTCGGGCGTGACAGAGGCTCGCCGAGGACGTGTTGCGTGTCAACCCGTGAGCCCTGAATGGCGGGTCACTGGTGGTCCCGCCAGCGGTAGGGTCACGAGGGTGCTAGGCCCAAGTTTAGATGACCATCGATGAGTTCGTGGATATGTTCGACCGGCGGATCGTGAAGGCCTAAGTGGCCTTAAGGAAGATCGAGGCTAGTAAGATAACCAAGTTGGAGGTGGTGACTCCAAGGTTTGGAGAATCAAGGATGATCAAGTGTGGTACGATAATCGGAAGAGTTCAAGAGTTCGAGAAGAGTACGACGTAGGGTAGAGGCGAGCATGTATCGCGAGCATAGATATGATCATTTCTTGTAAAGGAGAAGGTGCGGATGTATATTTTAGACCTCGTGAATCGCATGCACCCGGCATCATTTGTTGTCGGAGTGACACTAGAACCTCGCGGCAAAGTGACAAGTTTGTGATGTTAGAGGTGTTTCCTCGTGGACTTGGATATAAGTTTTTGCGTGCATGTGTTGTTTCGTGGCCAGTTATGGCGTTGGCAACTTATTAGAAGAACTTTATCGTTATCCGTCTTGAGAAGGAACATTCGGGATGAATGTTTCTAAGGAGGGGAGAATGAGAATGTTATACCCCGTATTTCCAGAGTATGTACGTGAGCGCGTACGTATTATAATTTGAGCCTTAAAGTTGGCTAGTTTCGAAATTTGTACACAACACCCGATTAGAGTCGTTGATTTAAACGTTTCATTGCTTTCGTAGGGAAAATTCGGCTATGTCATTTATAATTTTTGGCGGATTTTTCCGAGAGACGAAACATTTTGGACAACGAGAGGCGACACTTGTCACCCTCTAATCAAAGGAGTGGACTGACGAAAGTGGGAAGGTTGGCACGCTTTTTGTTGCATTATTTTTGGTCAAGGAGTTGGTAGGATATTTTGGGTAGATGGATAAGGTTGCACATGGATTAATCTGACCTTACACTTGCCTAACACTGACGGATCTCGCCATTGGTTGGCCTTCACTTGACCTATAAATACCCTCTAGTCAAGACTTTCTTCATCCAAAACTTGAGCAATCTAACTAAGTCTCAAAATACTCCTCTCCTCGAGCTGGCCCACCACACCCCTCCCCTTTGAGAGCCCTTGGCCGAGAGCCACCTCCTCCCCGAGGTGTTTTGCCGTGGGTACCCACTAGCCTAGTTGTCTCGTATAAATACCCCTTTTGTGGTATAGAAATACTCTCCAAGTATTGTTATAATGCCCAAATACCTTGGCCCAAATACCTTGTAGTATTCCCAAGGTTACACTTATACAAAAGCCTGTAAAATACTATTATACTTCCTCACTACAAAAATGAAACCCTAAGTAAATCTTCACCCGTAGTTGAAGTTATAAGTAGAAGTTGGTTAGAACTTCTAAGGTTGGTTGAGCGGTCAAGCCAAGCCGAGTAGAGCTAAACCTTGCTCAGATCGACATATAAACTCGGATAATTTTGGGCTTATCGAGGTAAACATTCTGACGACTTGCTGTAATTGGAAATTACATATTGTAGGAATATATAGTCAAGTATACTATATATAGAATGAACATTATAATTGCGGCAATGTCTTTTGACTTAAGCTCGAATGATACTTACGCAAATGTCTTTTGACTTAAGCCCAATTTAAAGAAGAGAATCGAATCAGTAATTACATAGATCAGACATGAGACTTGTGTAGCATTACGTAGTAGAATTGTACACGTCCGTTAGACGTGTTAACCCCCGGTTGGCTTGGTAGCCTACCGATAGAGGAGGAGATTTACGCCATGTGCGGGGAGGCGCCGAATTTTCTGTAGAATATTCTACGTCGGGATCTAAAGGTATTAATAGACGTTTGTGGCCTTTATAGGTGAAAGTACTAAGAGTAGCGTATTCTACTCGAGGAGTGGAAAGGGCTAGCAAGGTCAGAGTACTTGGAGCTTTTTGCTTATTGTCGATAATCGTCGCGAGGTATGTGAACCTCTTCCTATCTCTTCTAGCATGATATGTGTGAACTATGTAGTACGAGACGCATACGTGCAAATGTATTTGATTGGTTTAAAACATAAAGTGTTATAACGCTTTATGGGAAGTCTTATAATAACTTTATGTGGATAAGCAAATACTTTGTGATTTCTAAAAGGTAATCGATTTGAATAATAACCGCTTGATATGTGTTAATAAAGAACTTGAAGTATTTCAAAAGATTTATGAATCGTTTTGAAAGAATGTGTAGTACTTGGGTTTTGAAAGCTTAAGAGTTATACTAGCTTTATGGGAAGTTAGGTATAACGGCTTAAGAATGTTTTACTGATTTTCGGAAATCAGAATGTGTATCGACAAACCATCCGCAGCGTTAATAAAAGGAAAATGTATTGACTAATGAAGTATTATTAAAACCAAGAGAAACCTCCATCCGCATGTGCTAAGATGAGACAAAATGATATTACATTTCCTAGATCACGGTCGCTTAATAAGATTGATTATAAACAAGAATAACCTACTCACATATAAGACATATGTTTCTCAAAACGCTTAAAGGAGAATTATGTTTTAAAGACTAAAACTATGAACTACTAAACCTTTTTCTAAAATGAAACTTGAGCATTCAAATTGGGCAAACTCAACGTTTGGAAAATAAGGTTGTTACTTGATTTTACAAAGGAAAGCATTTTGGTTTACTTAACAATGTTAGTCACTCCAATTTTATACTACTGTATCGGGTGACCTTTGTAAAAGAAATGGATCTTAAAAGGAATTTAACGGACGTAGTACTTTAAGGTTACAATCCGACTTTGACATAAATGAAAGTACCTTGAGTCGTGTAACTTGCTTATGCTTGTTGTTATGAAATTTGACCATGTTACGTGGTGATAGCCTTGTTGTGCAAGTATCGTGTTCTACTCGACTACTGGGTCATCCGAATGTATTTCACTTGACACGTCATCCAGGAATGTATTTCACTTGACACGGGTCATCCGAATGTATTTCACTTGATTACCGTCATCCGAATGTATTTCACTTGAATACCGCCATCCGAATGTATTTCACTTGATTACCGGCTCATCCGGAATGTATTTCACTCGACCACGGCTCATCCGAATGTATTTCACCGACTACCGTTCATCCGGAATGTATTCCACACGCTTCTATATTGGGTCCATAAGATGGGCCGAGACCGTTATACGTATCACATGATTTGTACCTAGATCGACGGTGAGGAAGAAGTTCCACGCATGAGGGATGACTTTGAGGCGTGAGTCACGACTTGACATGATCGCTTCTATGTTGTGAATCGTAGTTTGGTTATCATACATGTCTCGCTTTATATAGACTATTATGATTTCATTCACGATTTTACGCTTCACATACTACTGGTACCACAGATCGACCTCCTTCGGGGCTGCGTCATGCCGCAGTAAAAGGTACTTACTGCCGATCCCCGCTTAGGATCACCTTTCAACAGATTGGAAGCTCCGTTCCTTCGAGGCTTATCTTTTGCATGTTACCTCAGTCCGTAGATGCTTATACATTCGTGGTATGGCGGCCCCACCTGCCATAGCCGTTGTAAAATCTTAGAGGTCCAGAGTAATCACTGCAAGTGGTTTGTAAAAAGGATAATCGTCGGGTATTTATGTATATATGATGAAGGCAACTGTGTTGGTTGGCCTGTTTATTTATCTTTTCTCTTAATTCATGTTCATGTTTTTATTTCCGCTGATTTTCTATGATGTTGTATCACTAGGGTGCCCGGGGTAAGGCACCAGTCACGGGCCCGGGTTCGGGTCGTGACAATATATATATTCTTTTAAAAATATCATGCTCAAGAGTATAGGAAGAATCACATACCTTCTCGGCGAAATCCACCTGCCAAGTCGAATATGTCGCGCGTAGAGAATCAACCTATAACAGTCAAATACGTCTATCAACGTCTAGACTATTCTGTAAACAGTTCTAAGCGGAGGGTTCTCTATTCTACGGAAAATTGGGCATCACTTCCCTACCCGCCAAGCTACTCAAGTTCATCAGAATACAAATTCCTATGTAAGTACAGTTCAATTATATTCTTTAATATCCTTCTAAGTATCTTATACTCAAGTCTTAACTATTCTTATATGTAATATCCAATTACAATAGAAGGACAAGAGTATTTACCTCGATAAGCCCAAAATTATCCAAGTTAATGTCGATCCTGAGCAACGTTTAGCTCCTACTCCGAGTGCTCCAATTCGCTCCAAGAAACCCTTAGAAGTTCTACCCAACTTCTACTTAATACTTCAACTACTTATGAAGATTTTTCCAAAGGGTTTCGTTTTTGGCTAAAGGAAAGTATAGTAGTATTTTCCGGGCTTTTCGTATAGAGGGTACTTGGAAATACTACAAAGGTTTTGGGCTAGAGTATTTTGGCATAATAACGATACTTGGAGAAGTATTTCTCAACCAAGGGGGGGGGGTGTTTCACGAGAACAACACTCAAGAAAGGGGGGGTGTGTGTTTCGGCCAAGGCCTTCACAAGGGGAGGGGTTTCACAGCACAACTAGGAAGGGGGGGAAGAAGGGTGCTCTCGGCTAGAGCTCTCAAGAGGGGGGAAAAGGGATTTCAAGACTTAGAAAACATTTTGTGGATGAAGAAAACCTTCAAGTTTGGGGAGTATTTATAGGCCAACCAATGGCCAACCAATGGCCAAGATGAAGCCAAGTGCCATGCAAGTGTAGGGTGAGGATTCATCCATGTGCCCTTATCCATCTACTACACAAAATATCCTACCTAACCTTGACTAAAGAAAATCCAAGAAAATCGTCCATTGAGGATGACAAGTGTCACCCTCCCGTTGGTCCAAAATATTTCATCTCTCGGAAAAATCCGCAAAAATAATAAATGACATAGCCGGAATTTTCCCTTCGCAAGTTCTGTAAAACGTTTCGTCGAAAAACGATTCCTTTTGGTAGTTGTGAACAAAATTTTCGGCCCTTGCCTACTTTAAGGCTTAAACTTTATACGTACGCCCTCACGTACATACTCTGGAAATACGGGGTATAACATTCTCCCCTCCTTAGAAACATTCGTCCCGAATGTTCCTTCTAAGTCTCAAAACAAACATGCGCCAGTATAGTCTTCACTGCTATACTTATGAAAATAATTATGCCACACCTGGCCACAATACAATACGCGCAAGTACTTACATTCAAGTCCACGAGGAATCACCTCCACTATAAAAGCTCCCTCCCAAGGGCTAAAAGATACTCCCTTCGCACCTTTTCTTTACAAACGAAATGATCACTCCCATGATCTCAACACATGCTCGCTTCTTCCCTTACTCGTCGTACCCTTCTCGTACACTCGAACTCTTTCTCATACTTACCACATTTCTGTTACTGCCCCAGTTTCCAAATCTCTGGGTTACTACCTCCAACTTGGTCATCATAATGTGAACGTTCTGGATAGATCTCCGATACTCTTCCGAACATGGCAACATGAAAGACCAGACGTACTGCTTCCTAAGTCAGACGGCAATGCTAACTCATAGGCAACCTGGCCTATTCTACAACAATCTAAAAGGCCCAAAGTGACTCAAAGCTAAGCTTCCCCGCCTAAATTCGCCACACCCTCCGTGGTATTTTCAAGAAGACCCATCACAACTCAACTCCAAGTGTCGACGCAGAGCATTCGCAGACGACTCGCTGACTCGGTCACACAATAATTTCACCCTATCCACATCCTGCTGAAACAAGTATGAACCCACTAGCTGAACCTTGCCAACATCGAACCAATCGATCGGCAACCTACAATTCCGCTCATACAAGGTGACATCCGAATCAAAGCGGTAGCTATTATAATACACACTCAACAAGAGGCCCTCAACAAGAGGCGAATAGTCCTTACAGCTACCCCTGAAATCAAAACACCGGCCCGATTACTGGTCGAACACATCCACGAACTCGTACGATGGTTAACACAATTTGGGCCTAACACCCTCGTGATCCTACCACCTGGCGGGACCACCACAAGCTGACCCAACCTCAAATCGGCTACGGGTTGACCCGCAACGTGGCCTCAACCCGACCCACTTCGCGCCACTCTTGTTCCCCGATCCGGAACAATCTTAATAACCAAGTCATGAAAACCTAGTGGTCATTCTTAGCTCAACTACCCTCTTTCATTTCACACTACTCAGGGACTTATCTCACGGATATATCCCACGTATACTATGCCCACTGGTAAAGGTCAAACACAAAAATAAATCTTCCACGCAAGATGGCCTCGCCTTTAAGGTTTCTACGTAATACTCTAAGGCTCACACTTCCCCTATCCCCAATCTTACTCTCTTTCCTACCCAGGATTTCTAATCACAATTAACACAATGCTATCTGAAAATAATACTTAAGATATTCGCATCTTAACATACGTACAAATCTCTAGAGGGTTAAAGATATACCTGTATCTCCTGCTTCACTCTCCTTTGTCGTCTTAATCAAACCTGCCCTGTTGGGCGCATAGCTGGGGAAGGTGATGAACTAGCCACTGATCCCGAAGGCTGAGTCTCCACATCCGCACCACCCTTGGTCGGATAATTCCTCGCAAAATGGCCCTGCTGGCCGCAAGCATAACAAGCTGTCGAAGTAGTACGACACTCCCCCGAATGATACCTACCACAACGCCTAACGGCGGGGTGGCCTCCTCTGGCTAACACCCCTTCCTCTCCGCACCACTGAATCCGCAACTGATCTGGTAGGCTGAGTCCTCCTTCTTGCACATTCTTTCGTCACATGGCCCTGACGGCCGCAAGTAAAACAAACACCAGTAAAAAGATGACATTCCCGACGACGCCGCCACACCGGAACACCGAGGAAAATCGAACCCTGGCTAGAACCTACGTATAGCTGTGAACCAGAAGCCCTGGAGTTCTGACCAAATCTGGCATACCTCGAACGTCCTGAACCCTGTGGAGGAACACTATCCACTGGCGGAGGCGCATATCTAATCTGCTGCTGAGGCGGTTCGCCTCGAACGTTACCAAAGGACTCTGCGATCCGCCCTCTTCGCTTCTTGATTAACTGCCGATCTCTACGCTTCTCAACCACATTGCACATAATCCTGAACGCAGGCCATGCTCATTCCTGACTGAAGAGCTACTTCTTCACAACCCTCTCTTAGATAGTCATCAAGACCCGTGATAAATCGGTACATAATATGTTCTCCGATTGCTATATCCATAGCTCGTAATGTGGTCGCTCTTTGCAATCCATACTCCCCGCTCGCCGTGGAATCAAGGCTCATACATCATGGCCGCAGAGGAATCGCCGCCGCGTTAAACTCATGGCCTGGCGACGCCGGTAACTCCCCGAATGAAGCACTCCTCAGTGATGATTGGGCTGTGCCTCGTAACCTCTCAGATTTACCGCAGCCTCGATCGCTTGCCTTGCGTCTGGGCGGGTTGGCGCGAGGCATAATCGTAAAGGAAAGGAATACGTTAGAGGGGTCCAACTTATAACACAGCTCTAAGGCACGATCTCAGAGCGAGAAGAATGGAAACCAATCCTAAATATCCTATAGCCTCCTGATTATTGGTGTGGTGCACAACACACCGATAATCAAGACTCGACTAGATCCGGTCTGTCGACACTGTCCGAGGATTAACTGCTCGGATACCACTTTTGTCACGACCCCGGCCCGTGGATCGTGCCTTACCGGACACAAGTAGTCATACATCGTAGATATCGAATATAAAACAAGACATGAGACAATATAAATGAGACACGATTTAGGAAAAGTTGCCTTTCGGCATATATATAAATACCCAAAATGAGCGATTACATCCCAACTTTACAACAGACTACACTTAAGATTTTATAACCACAATGGCGGAACAGGCCCCATACCTCAATGCAAATACCTACAACGGCGGGGACCATACCAAAATGCTAAGCCTCGGAGAAACGGAGCTTTCCCAACGAAACGGTGATCCTAAGAACGGATCAACGGTAGAGTACCTACCGGCATGAACGGCCCGAGAGGTCGACAATGAGTACCAAGTATGTGAAACTGTAAAGTACTTTAAATGAAATCAAAGTATTTAAAACCATTTGCAAATACAATTAGTTCAATTTGCACATAGTGCCATATCACAAACAAGAGCAATAATAGGTAAACTGTAACAGGTCTTTCCTAGGCCGCGAATGATCGAAGCAAGGCCAATCGCCCATAGTATCATTATGCATGCTAACCACGGACTCCGCGATCGCGCATGGGTCACACATAGACCGCGTGAGGTATTCCTCGCGTCGGGGTAGCGACCTGCACTCTCACGGACTCCGCGATCCGCATAGTCTCAATAGACCGCATAGTCATACAGACCGCATAGGGCATCCCCCGCATCGGGCTAATACACCCGGAATGATCAATCCTGGAGCATACGGCGCTCGCGTAGTCACACACTGCGTAGGCCGTAGAGACCCGCATCAAGGGTGGCAAGCCCTCGGTATATAAGTCAAGGGGGTATGTGATATAATAACAGTACTACGGCTTAACGTTTAACAACGTAAGCACAACAAGAATAACATCACAAGACACTAACACACGTAGTATCATAACATGGGCACTTATCAAACCAGAAGGAAGGTATCACAAGGCTATTACCAGCAAAACATAGACAAGATAACCACACAAGGTACTTTAATGTTTACGTTAACAAAACCAAGTTCTAACTCCAAAGTACTACATACATTAATTCTTTAAGAGATCCATTTCTTTTTAAAGGTCACCCGATGCAGTAGTAATAGAGTGACTCACATTTTTAGGTAAACCCAAACACTTTCCTTTTCAACATCAAGTAACAACATTCTTTTCCCTAAGTTCAGTTTGCCTAATGTCAAGTACTTAAGTCTCTTATTTTAGAAAGGTTTCGTAGTTCATAGTCTTAATCACTTAAGAATATAATTCTCTTTTAAACAATTTGAGAAACATATGCCTTATATGTGAGTAGGTTATTCTTGTTTATAATCAATCTTATTAAAGCAGCCATGATCTAGGAAATGTAATATCATTTTGTCTCATCTTAGCTTCATGCGGATGGAGGTTTCTCTGGTTTTAATAATACTTAATTAGTCAAAACATTTCCCTTCATTAACGCTGCATTGGTTTGTCGATACTCATTCTGATTTCCGAAATCAGTAAAACATTATTCCTTTTAAAAACCAAGTACTCATTACTCACGAATGAGGTTTCACACAAAATTCATATTACTTCACTTAAGTCAAGTCTCTTATCTTTTAAGACCAAGTCTCTTAACTTCAAAAATTAATAAACCATTCTTTTTATCTCTCTTAAGTCGTTATACCTAACTTCCCATAAAGCTAGTATAACTCTTAAGCTTTTAAAACCAAGCATTACTCTTCTTTTAAAAGGTTTCTTAATTCTTTGAATACTTCAAGATTCTTATTATTAGTGCTTAAGTCAAAGACATTGCCGTACAACTACGTTCAGTTAACACACGTACGTCTACCGTACTATATATATATATTCTTTTAAAAATATCATGCTCAAGAGTATAGGAAGAATCACATACCTTCTCGGCGAAATCCACCTGCCAAGTCGAATATGTCGCGCGCAGAGAATCAACCTATAACAGTCAAATACGTCTATCAACGTCAGGCTATGCATATTCTAAGCGGAGGGTTCTCTATTCTACGGAAAATTGGGCAGCACTTCCCTACCCGCCAAGCTACTCAAGTCTACTGTAAATACAGTCCTATGTAAGTACAGTTCAATTATATTCTTTAATATCCTTCTAAGTATCTTATACTCAAGTCTTAACTATTCTTATATGTAATATCCAATTACAATAGAAGGACAAGAGTATTTACCTCGATAAGCCCAAAATTATCCAAGTTAATGTCGATCCTGAGCAACGTTTAGCTCCTACTCCGAGTGCTCCAATTCGCTCCAAGAAACCCTTAGAAGTTCTTACCAACTTCTACTTAATACTTCAACTACTTATGAAGATTTTTCCAAAGGGTTTCGTTTTTGGCTAAAGGAAAGTATAGTAGTATTTTCCGGGCTTTTCGTATAGAGGGTACTTGGAAATACTACAAAGGTTTTGGGCTAGAGTATTTTGGCATAATAACGATACTTGGAGAAGTATTTCTCAACCAAGGGGGGGGGTGTTTCACGAGAACAACACTCAAGAAAGGGGGGGTGTGTGTTTCGGCCAAGGCCTTCACAAGGGGGGAGGGGTTTCGGCTAGCACAACTAGGAAGGGGGGGAAGAAGGGTGCTCTCGGCTAGAGCTCTCAAGAGGAGGGAAAAGGGATTTCAAGACTTAGAAAACATTTTGTGGATGAAGAAAACCTTCAAGTTAGGGGAGTATTTATAGGCCAACCAATGGCCAACTAATGGCCAAGATGAAGCCAAGTGCCATGCAAGTGTAGGGTGAGGATTCATCCATGTGCCCTTATCCATCTACTACACAAAATATCCTACCTAACCTTGACTAAAGAAAAGCCAAGAAAATCGTCCAAGCTAAGCCCATGTTGCCGTCCATTTAGGGTGACAAGTGTCACCCTCCCGTTGGTCCAAAATATTTCATCTCTCGGAAAAATCCGCAAAAATAATAAATGACATAGCCGGAATTTTCCCTTCGCAAGTTCTGTAAAACGTTTCGTCGAAAAATGATTCCTTTTGGTAGTTGTGAACAAAATTTTCGGCCCTTGCCTACTTTAAGGCTTAAACTTTATACGTACGCCCTCACGTACATACTCTGGAAATACGGGGTATAACAAAGATCCTAAGCTCGAGGATCACCAAACTAAGTACCTATACATGTGGGCATGAACGCAGCCCCTCGAAGGGGGTCAGTACAATAAGGTACCAAGTATGTAAACATGAGGTACAATAAACAAGATCATAACTGTACAAAAGAATGACAGGGACAAGTATGAAAATCAAATACCAGATCCTACCGTGCCATATAAAATAAGAGCCAACTGTACCTTGTATTACTTACCATTGTACTTTATAAAAATAAGAGTCATCGTATATGTTTTCATATAACGGATCCCGTCCCTTTAATGAGGGACTCAGTGGAATCATCAGTGTAACATGTCCCGGCCCTTTAGTGAGGGACGCGATAAACACTTTGACATATATTACCCGACCCATTTGTGGGACTCGGTGTAATGAGAGTAAATTGTACATTTTAAAAATAGAAAATCAACCGTACTTTTTCAAAATATGAAAGTCATGTCAAAATCAGGGACACATGCCCTCAGAATCATTACGCAGATCCTATTCATGGGACTATTTCACAATCATGGGACTCGAACCCGCATGGATATTGTAGACCCGCAATGAGTATCTGTACACGATGCCCGCATCATGGAGAGCTAATTTATGGAATAATATCATGGGAATTGAACCCGCATGAGTCCTTTAGACCCGCAATGAGTATACCTACTCACGTCATGGGAGCTAATCCATGAAATATATAACGGAAGCATGCCCATGGAATTCCAACATCATGTAAGCATGTCCATGTAAATAATACAATAATGTTGTCGGCCCTCTAGCGAGGGACGCGGTGATGTGGGGATATAACACTTGCACGAATTGCTATCATGTACAACCATATACAATTTAAATCACCACTTTAACTCTCCATATAATCATATAAAACGAACTTTTTTTAGAAAAACCAAGGCAATACCATGCCTTCCATTTTTGGGAAAACCGAGACAACACCATGCCTCTCATTTTCGGGACAAACCAAGGCAATACCATGCCTTCCTCTTTAGAAAAAAACCAAGGCAATACCATGCCTTCCTTTTTAGGAATACCAACGCAATACCATGCCTTCCTTTTTAGGAATACCAAGGCAATACCATGCCTTCTTTTTTACAATAAACCAAGGCAATAATATGCCTTTCTTTTTAGAGAAAAGAAAAAACCAAGGCAATACCATGCCTTCCTTTTTAGAAATACCAAGGCAATACCAACCCTTCCTTTTTAGAAATACCAAAGCAATACCATACCTTCCTTTTTAAATCCTCATTTGGAAAATCAAGACACTTATCATATCAATTATCATTTTAAATCCTCTTTTGGAAAATCAAGACACTTACACTTTTACAACCAAGTGACTTATACTTTTAAAATTAAGTCAAGTATACTTTTAAAATCAAGTTACTATTACCTCATGTACCACATGAAATCTAGATTCATTTAAAACACGTACATCCACCGTACACTCATTTTATAAAGTTCATGCTCAAAGAAGAAAGGAAGAGTCACATACCGCTTGTCGTCTGTATCAACTCGATAATCTAAATTCGTCTCGCTCCTCTGGATGACATTATGGAAACATTTGCATAGTGATAATCGATCCAAATTGCCAAATTAATTCATTTTATGAGTCGTTAGTAGGTTATATATTAATAATGATCTTATCTAATCAGATGTGAACCTATAAAATGTAAAATGAGCTGGTTATATCTTAGTTTCTGTCACGACCCAACCCGGGGATGGTACCTACCGGTACCTGTCAGTATACATCGAGAATAGCAATGAACATATATGTCGAGACCCGGGCCGGGCATCGTGCCCTACCGCACCCTTTCTGAAACATCGTGAGAATAGCAGCGGAACATACACAACTGAAAAAGTACTTAAACATAAAATAACAACAGGCTAGCCGATAAGGCCACCTTCTGAAAACTATATCAATAAAACAGTACCTTTTTTTTTTCTTCTTCAACCCAATCCACAATGTGACTACAGACCTCTAAGAATAACAACTCTGGTGGGACAGGGCCCCGCCATACCCCTGAATGTACAATAACCGACAATACCAGGGGTAAGCCTCCGGAATAAAGGAGCTTCTCAACAGTTGAACAGTGACCCTAAGAGCGAGGATCAAGAACTCAGTACTTCACTGCCATGAACGCACTTCAAGGAGGTCAAGACAACATGTACCAAATATGTGAAATCAGCATCAGAATGAAATCATAAGTCTAAAATAAAACTGGAGACATGTATGATAACTCAATTAACAGTACACTGTGCCTTACTAACAATGAGAGTAAATAGGGGTATACTTACAATATAAAGTAGGAAAGCTCACGATCAGCGGACCACCCGCGCGGTGTCGTTACAATCCTATTCTGGGACTATTTCACCGCGTAGATCCGGTGGACGCGTGAGGTATTCCTCGCGTGGGACTATTTCACCGCGATAAGCCCTTACGGACTCGCGTGAGGTATTCCTCGCATAAATTTGGACGCCCGCATGGGACTATTTCACCCGCATAAGCCCTTACGGACTCGCATGAGGTATTCCTCGCATCGTGGGTAGAAAATCCACGGAAATATGCAATGCCACAATCCCGGGGAATGACCCCGCAACGAATAATATATCACTAGCACAAATCCGGCTATCACACATATCATAAGCACTACCGGCTTATCAGACAATATATAAGCAAGTTAAGAAAATCCCCTAACTTCTTACTATTCTTGTTCATATTGTTATACCCCGTATTTCCAGAGTATGTACGTAAGGACGTACGTAGAAAAAATTTGAAGTTTAAAGTTGGCTTGGCCGAAAATTATTTTGTTCACAACACCCGGTTAGAGTCGTTTTTCGACGAAACGTTTCCACAGCTTTCGTAGGGAAAATTCCGGCTATGTCATTTTTAATTTTTGCGGATTTTTCCGAGAGACGAAACATTTTGGACCAACGAGAGGGCGACACTTGTCACCCTCTAATTGGAGCACGTTTGGGGCGGTAAAGGGGTGGACGAATGGCCATTGTTTGGTCAAGGGGTTGGTAGGATATTTTGGTGGTAGATGGATAAGGTGCACTTGGCAAGATCTTGGCCCTACACTTGCCTTGCACTTGGCATGATCTTGGCCATTGGTTGGCCTTTGCTTGACCTATAAATACCCCTCCCCTTTGAAGACTTCTTCATCCATTCTACAAATCTCTAAGTGTTAAAATCCTCCCCCTCTCTTAGTAGTGTTCTCGTCCAACACCATCCCCCTCCCCCTTGGCCGAGAGCCCTCCCCCCCTCTTTGTGGTGCTAGCCGTGGGGTACCCCCCCCTAGCCTAGTTGTTTTCGTATAATACCCCCCTTTGTGGTGTAGAAATACTCTCCAAATATTGTTATAATGCCCAAATTACCTTAGCCGTATACCTTGTAGTATTCTAAGGTTATACCTATACGAAAAGCCCAGAAATACTATTATACTTCCCGTCAGTCACAAAACCGAAACCCTAAGGAAAATCTCCATAGTTAGTTGGAGTAGTATGTAGAAGTTGGTTAGAACTTCTAAGGGTAGTTTGGAGCGGGTTGGAGCGCACGGAGTTGGAGCTAAACATTGCCCAGGATCGACTTTATACTTGGATAATTATGGGCTTATCGAGGTAATTATCTTGTCCCCCTATTGTAATTGGAAATTACATGTTATAGGAATATATAGTTGAAGTATACTATATATAGAACTGAACATAGCTTTGCGGCAATGTCTTTGGACTTAAGCCTGAATAATAAGAAACCTTTTCGAAAGAAGAGTACTGAACTGTAATTACATAGGACTGTATTACAGTAGACTTGTGTAGCATTACTGTGTAGTAGAATTGTACACGTCCGGTTAGATGTATGAACCCCCCCTGGTTGGCTTGATAGCCGGCCTCGATAGAGGAGGAGATTTACGCGGTTGCGGGGGGGGAGGTGCTGCCGAATTTTCTGTAGAATGTTCTACGATAAGATCTAGATGTTAATAAGCGCCTTGTGGCCTTATAGGTTGAAGTACTACGTATGGCGCGATCTACTTGGCTTAAGGAGTGGCCGACGGTTGGAAGTACTTGGAGCGTTTTGCTATTAGTCGATACTCGTCGCGAGGTATGTGAACCTCTTCCTATCTCTTCTAGCATGATATGTGTGTAACTATGTAGTACGGTAGACGTACATGTGTTAAATGTATTTGATTGGTCTAAAACATAAAGTGTTATAACGGCTTTATGGGAAGTTGGTTATAACAGCTTTATGTAGGTAAGAAAATACTTGTGGTTTTTAAAAGGTAACTGATTTGAACTATAATCATTTGGTTATGTGATAATAAAGAACTTGAAGAATTTCAAAAGATTTTGAATCATTTTGAAAGAAGAAGTAATACTTGGTTTTAAAACTTAATAGTTATAATAGCTTTATGGTAAGTTAGGTATAACGGCTTAAGAATGTTTCTTGATTTGAAATCGGAATGTGTATCGACAAACCAACTGCGGCGTTAATAAAAGGAAATGTTTTGTGATTAAGTATTATTAAAACTGATGAAACTTCCATTTGCATAGAAGCTAAGATGAGACAAAATGATATTTCCTAGATCATGGCTGCTGTAATAAGGTTGTTATAAACAAGAATATCCTACTCACATATAAGGCTTATGTTTCTCAGATGGTTTAAAAGAGAATTATCTTCTTAAATGAATAAGACTATGAACTACGAAACCTTTCTAAAATAAGAAACGTGAACATTTGAAATTAGGCAAACTTAGACGTTTGGAAAATAATGTTGTTACTTGATTTTACAAAGGTAAGTGTTTTGATGTACTTCAAAAGATAATCACTCTATTTTCATATGCTACGGGTATTGTGTGGTTTTTGTAAAAGTAACGTATCTTTTAAAGAGTTAATGTATGAAGTACTTTGGGAATAAAAACCCGAACTTGCTGACATATAGTAGAAAGTACCTTGTGTGTATAACTTGATTTGTGTTGGTTTGTGATAGCCTGGTAATACTCTCTTGTTGATTGATAAGTAAACATGCTAGGATGCTACGTGTGTTAGTATCTTGTGATGTTTGTGTAAAGGGGTTTTTCCCTTGTTTTGCTTGTGTTGTTTAACGATAAGCTGTTATGTTAGTATTATTCATCACTCATCTCTTGAGATGATTCCGGGGGTTAAGCTGCCTCCGTGCGGGGTAGACTCGGTGGTCGATGGACTATGATTCGAGAATACCTTATGCGGGTGCAGATGGCCTATGCGAATCTGCGGGAGTTCGTGTTAGTATCACGGCCTTTGTGGTCATGCGGTCTATGTGGCCATGCGGACGGCGAGTCGACGGCTGCAGGGAGTAGCTACCCTCGATGCGGGAATACCTCATGCGGGCCATTGGGTGGCCCGTGCGGGCTACGGGAAGTTCGGGGCTGAACGCGCGCATTAGATCTGCGGCGAGTGGCGGCTTTGATCATGCGACGGTGCTAGCGGATCTCATGATCTGATTTATGACCTTGTTTGTACTGTGGGTGTTAGTAGTCGGCTATGCCTTCGTACTTACCCCGCACGGTTTTATGATGACATAGGTGGGACCTGGTGTTCATGTGTACTTCTTGGTGTGATTATATCATAGACTGCCGGCAGTGAAGAAGGTATTCCGGGAATTTAACCCAAAGTACTACGTACTTCTACTCTTTAAAACAATGACTCTTTTTAGTAGAAAACTTCCAAGATACTATTAATCCTAGTATCAAGTCCAAATTACATTTCAAGGTAAGTCACAACACCCTTAGAAATAAAGTTAGGTTTCTAAATCAAGTGACTCATTTTCTTATAAAACCTTAGGCAATTGATACCTTAAAATCGAATTGCCTTCCATTAAATCAAGCCATTTACCTTTCCATAAAGCCAATATAACCAACTCCCCATAAAGTCGTTATATTCACTTTATACCTTAGTCAAGTACCATTTCCTATCCAATGGACTTATACGTTTAAAACGACGCAAGTATCACATACTTTAAAACTCTTCAAGTCCCTTAACTTTAACAAGACTTAAGACATCCTTAATATTCTCAAAGAAGTGAGTTAAGCTCCTAACTCACCCGACTTGGCATTTCATAAAACAAGTAAAGAATGTCAAAGTCTTGTACGTCTACCGTACTATATACGTGAAACTAGTCATGCTCAAAAGATAGGAAAAGTTCCACATACCTCTTCGGTTTAATCCACTTGCTAAGTCCAATCGCCGTACGTAGTATGCCAACCTATAATGACCATAGTACGTCTATTAACTTCTAGTTTCAAACGTAGAATATTTCAAGTGCAAGTTACTAAATTCTACGGAAAATCGGACAGCACTTCCTTTGTTTCTACTCACTTTGCCACCTTTTTCAAGGTCGAATTCAATAACCAAACACGCCACATTTAAGGCCCAACAAAGTAGTTAACAATAGGGGATTACACGCTTAAACAAGACATGTAAAATTCCGCCCCACAATGTAAAACAACTAGTCAAAACTACAATGTCCATTCGGCTAAACATAGGGACAACAATACAAATCGTTTCCAATCCCTTTTCAATCCAAGTGGTTTAGTATAATCATGATATCAAGCCGCAATCGATTACAACTACTACAATCCTCAAGTAGGTAAACATGCGACGATTCTAATTAACGACCAAAATTGTATTTCAATTTCAAAAGGCTAATCATGCCATTTCGGTTTTGGGCTCCAAAAATTCCATAACACTTATCAAACTTCATAATACAAATCACATGATCATTTCTAACTTATAACAACATGGAATCTTCAATTACAAAAGTAAGACGAAGATTATACCTCATTTAGCCCAATTATGATCCAAGACTACAAGTCGATCCCTAGCAACTTAAGCTCCTCCTTTCGACGTTCCAATCCACTCCAAGCAACCCTTAGAAGCTTATGATGAACTTAACTTCAAGTTCCAACTTCAAAGTTGAAGAACTCCTTTAGTTTCCGCCTTGCGACTAACACGAAAACACCATTTTTCCTGGATCTTTCTATTGAGATACACTTACAATACCCTTATGTACCTTGGTTTAAAGTGGGGAGATTATTGGACAACAATTGAAATTTTTTTCCTTCAAACCCTAGGTAAGCCGAGAGCTCCCTCAAGCTTCCCTCAAATTTCTTGAAAATTTTCTAAGTGTTTAGCCTTGTCTTGCTACCAAGGAGCTTATATAAAAATATGGAGGGACAAGATTAGAACAAATGGGTGATTCGGATGAGTTTCACATGGATCTTTCCCAAGTGGCCCTTGGACTTTTAGTCAATTATGTCAAGCTAAGTCATTTGCAAGACTTGGTCATCTCACTAATGGTCAAATGACCCTTTTGCCCATGGTAAATTTCGTCCAAGACACTAAGGGGGGTGACACGTGTCGCCCTCTCATTCGTCGCAACATTTCGTTTTCCGTAAATTTCATAATTCCGATAAATTTTTACTCGTCTCTAATCTTAACATCTTTTTGTTCTCACGAACGTTCTTATAAACATATCCTAAAATTCCGGGGTGTAACAATATATAACACATAACTTATAATAAGGTAAACATCACTGGCCAACCGATAAGGCTGCCTTCCATAAAAACAAACTTAATCAAAAGTATAGCAGTACAACTTGTTCTTACAGCCCAAAACACATACGTGACCACAAACCTCTAAGAGTAACAACTGTGGCGGGACAGGGCCCCGCCATACCCCTGAATATACATGAATCTACAACCTTAGGGGAAACCGTATGTCACGACCCGAACCCGGGCCCGTGACTGGTGCCTTACCCCGGGCACCCTAGTGATACAACATCAGAGTAATCAGCGGAACATAAAACAAGACATGAAATATGAAACAGTTCATATCAGAAAACTTGCCTTTCGGCATATATATAAATAACAATTAGATCCGAACAGTTACATCCATTTTTACAACCACGCCGCGATTACTACTGACCTCTAAGAATGATATGACAACGATGGCGGGGCGGGCCGCCATACCCACGAATGTAAATACCTACAACGGCGAGGATTATACGGCGATAAGCCTCGGAGAAGCGGGGCTTTCCAAGCGGCTTGTGACCACTAAGAGAAAGGATCGATGGTGGTGTACCTTTACTGCGGCATGAGCGGCCCGAGAGGTCGATAACAACGGTACAGTATGTGGCGAAAATAAATCACGTAAATGAAATCATAGTAGTCTATATAAAGCGGGAGACATGTATGATAACGAACTACGATTCACAATAAATAGCGATCATGTCAAGTCGGGGACTCACGCCTCAAAGTCATCACAATAGAACCGTGCGGGGTAAATGCGAAGGCATAGCCGACTACTAAGACCAGCGGTACCAACAATGCCATAAAGCGTATCACGAGGTCTTTCTAGACCGCACCATAATCGAAGATGGCCACTCGCCCTCGGTATCAATATGCGCGTCTAGTCTGGAACATACCGCCGCTCGCATAGGCCACGCATAGGCCCGCGTGAGGTATTCCTCGCGTCGGGGGCTAACCCCGGTACCTCTGGACTACCGCGGCCGCATAGTCTTAATAGACGCGTAGTCCATGGACGCATAGGGCATCCGCGTCGGGCTAAACACCGGAATGATCAATCACGGAGCATACCGCTGCTCGCGTAGTCTCACAGACCGCGTAGGCCGTATAGACCCGCATCAAGGGTGGCAAGCCACCGGTATAATAAGTCAAGGGTATGTGATATAATAACTTGATACAGCGGGCTTAACGTTTAACAACGTAAGCCTGACAAGAATGACCCCCTTACACAACAATCACAAGATACTAACACACGTAGCATCCTAACATGTTTACTTATCAAATCAACAAGAAAGTATTACAAGGCTATCACAAACCAACACAATCAAGTTATTCACACAAGGCACTTTATGCTAACAAGTTCGGGTATCTATCCCCAAAGTACTTCATACATTAACTCTTTAAAAGATCCGTTTCTTTCACAGAAGTCACACAATACCCGTAGTATAAAATAGAGTGACTATCTTTTTAAGTAAACCATAACACTTCCCTTTATAAAATTCAAGTCACAACATTATTTTCCAAACGTTCAAGTTTGCCTAATTTCAGATGCTCCAGTTTCTCATTTTCGAAAGGTTCCGTAGTTCATAGTTTTAATCACTTAATGATATAATTCTCCTTTAAAACGATTTGAGAAACATATGCCCTATATGTGAGTAGGTTATTCTTGTGTATAACAATCTTATTAAAGCAGCCATGATCTAGGAAATATCATTTTGTCTCATCTTAGCTTCTATGCAAATGGAAGTTTCTACTGGTTTTAATAATATTTTATTAGTCAATACATTTTCCTTTATTAACGCTGCTGTGGTTTGTCGATACTCATTCTGATTTCCGAAATCAGTAAAACATTATTCCTTTTAAAAACCAAGTACTCATTACTCACGAATGAGGTTTCACACAAAATTCATATTAATTTAATTAAGTCAAGCCTCTTATCTTTTAAGATCAAGTCTCTTAACTTCTAAAATCAATAAATCATTCATTTTATCTCTCTTAAGTCGTTATACCTAACTTCCCATAAAGCTAGTATAACTCTTAAGCTTTTAAAACCAAGTATTACTCTTCTTTCAAAAACAGTTCTTAATTCTCTTGAAATACTTCAAGATTCTTATTATTCAGGCTTAAGTCAAAAGACATTGCCGTACAACTACGTTCAATTAACACACGTACGTCTACCGTACTATATATATATTCTTTTAAAATATCATGCTCAAGGGGATAGGAAGAATCACATACCTCGCGACGATTATCGACTATTAGCAAAACGCTCCACGGCTATAACCCAGCTAGCCTTGTCCACCTTTCAAGTAGCACATGCTACTCGCAGAACATTCAACCTATAAAGGTTATACAAGTCTATCAAAGTCTAGACTACTCGGTAGAATATTCTTAAGCAGAAGGTTCTCTATTTACGGAAAAAATCGGGCAGCACTTCCCTACCCGTCAAACTTCACAAGTCTCATGTCTGATCCTATGTAATCTGTTCATTTTCCTTCTTATATACCTTCCTTGTATATAACTTATACTTATTCTATACTCAATAGTATGTAAACTCTAATTACAAAGGAGACAAGATATTTACCTCGATAAGCCCATAATTATCCAAGTTAAATGTCGATCACGAGCAACGCTTAGCTCCTACTCGGTGCTCCAACCCGCTCCAAACAACCCTTAGAAGTTCTCATAACTTCTTCTTAATACTCAACCAACTATGGAGATTTTTCCTTAGGGTTCGGTTTGAGACAAAAAGGACATAAGGTAGTATTTAGGGCTCTACGTATAGAGGTATCTACGGAATACTACAAGGTATCTGACTAAGGTATTTTGGGTATAGTAACAATACTTTGGAGAGTATTTCTACCAAGAGGGGTATTTATACGAGACAACACCACAAGGGTGTACCCCTCGGCCAACCCCACTAGGAGGGGTACTCGGCGAGGGAGGGCTCTCGGCGAGGGCCTCACGAGGGGAGGGGAGGCTACGACGAGAACACTACAAGAGAGGGGGGGGGAGGATTTTTAGACTTAGGAAAGTTTTTGGATGAAGAAGTCTTCAAAGGGGGAGGGGTATTTATAGGGAAATCAAGGGCCATGATCTAGCCAAGTGGGGGGCAAGTGGAGGGCTAAGATTTGCCCAAGTTCCCCCTAGTCCCTACTCCTTAAAACCCTCACAAATATCCTACCAACTCCAAGGAGTGGTTCGTCCCATGTGCCGTCCCACACTCCACCAACTTGAGGGTGACAAGTGTCTCCCTCTCGTTGGTCCAAAATGTTTCGTCTCTCGGAAAAATCCGCAAAAATTAAAAATGACATAGCCGGAATTTTCCCTTCGCAAAGTTTGTAAAACGTTTCGTCGAAAAATGACTCTAACCGGGTGTTGTGCACAAAAATCGAACCTATGCCTAACTTTAAAGCCCAAACTTTTCTACGTACGTCCTTACGTACATACTCTGGAAATACGGGGTATAACACCGTACCAAGAGATAAGCCTCCGGAGCAAATGTAGCTTTTTCCCAAAACTGAACCGAGATCCTAAGAGCAAGGATCACCAACCTGTGTACCTAATACCTGCGGGCATGAGCGGCCCGAAGAAGTCGATTACAGTGCAGAATATGGAACGGAAGTAAGGTACAACAATTAAAGCATATCTGTATAAAAGCATGACAGAGGTAAGTGTAAAAGAAGTAAATACCTGAACCTACCATGTCATTACCATCTCGTGAACTTAATCGTACCTCATTATCTTTTCCCATTTTTCAATAAAAGTTATAGTCACTTTCTTACGTACATACTTAGGAAAATCATCAAGTTCATCACCATATAACTTACTTTCCTCACATAACATAATCCGGCCCTTTATGGAGGGACGCCTATAATGCCCGACCCATTCCTGGGACGCGGTAAGGTCACATAGTCTGCCAATAAAGGTATACTGCCCGGCCCAATCCTGGGACGCGGTAAGGTCACATAGTCTGCCCATAAAGGTATACTGCACGGCCCAATCTGGGGCGCGGTAAAGTCACATAGTCTGCCCGTAAGGTATCTTGCCGGCCCAATCCTGGGACGCGGTAAGGTCACATAGTCTGCCCATAAAGGTATACTGCCCGGCCCAATCCTGGGACGCGGTAAGGTCACATAGTCTGCCCATAAAGGTATACAGCCCGGCCCAATCCTGGGACGCGGTAAGGTCACATAGTCTGCCCATAAAGGTATACTGCCCGGCCCAATCCTGGGACGCGGTAAGGTCATATAAAATCCGTGAATTTAACCCAACGTACTACGCACCTCTACTCCTTTAGAAAGACTCTTTTTCAAATAAAACTTCCAAGATACTAACAACCGTAGTATCAAGTCATATCTACTTTTCAAGACAAGTCACAATACCTTTTTAGAAATAAATTTACCTGCTTCTAAATCAAGTGACTTCTTTCTAAAAAAAAAACTTAAGCAATTGGTACCTTTAAAACAATCTGCCCCTCTTTATTTCAAATCATTTCTTTGCTTACATTACTGAAGAAAACCATTCTTTTAATCTTCCATAAAGTTGTTATAACCAACTTCCCATAAAGCAGTTATAACTCTTTATGTCTTAAACAAGTTCATTCCTTTTATAACCAAGGGACTTATACTTTCAAATCAAATCACATAGCTTTCGAAATACTTCAAGTCTCTTAACTTTTAAGAATAGAAGGGAACATGAAATATTACTACATGTATATTCCATACATAAGATCATGCCAAAAGAAGGAAGAGGTTCACATACCTCGCGACGATTATCGACAAGTAGCAAAATGCCCCAAAGTACTTCCACCTTGATAGCTATTCCATCCTTCAAGTAGAATACACTATACTTAGTACTTCAACCTATAATGGCCATAATACGCTTATTATTAACCTCTATCTTAAAGTAGAAATAATCTAAGTTCAAAGCCACTAAATTCTATGGAAAATTGGGCAGCATTTCCTTTGTTTCTACATACTTTGCCACCTTTTTCAAGGCCGAATTCAATATCCAAACGCCATATCTTAGTCCCAACAATCCAAACATCTCAAGGGGATTACACACCTAAACTTGGGTGTGTAAAATTCTGCCCCAATAGGTACAACAATTCGCTTAACAAGTTCAAGGTAGTTTCTAGGCTACAACATGCTCATAATATCTTCTTAACTAATTCTTTCACATCCAAACTATATTTCTTACATGCAATTCTTCTAAGAGCAATATTTTCAACTACAAAATCTTCCTTCTTCACATGCAACACTAAAAACCAACAAAGGGAGAAGGAATCGTTACCTTAAAACCTTAGCCAAATATTCCAACAAATTTGTTAGCCTCTTTTCCAAGAACACCACCACACTAGCACCAATAAGCTAGCCACAAGCTTCCTTCTTGCCACACCTTTTCAGATTTTTCCTAAGCTTTGAATTCCTTTTGGAATTCTAGAGAGAAGTGAGAGCTCTAACTTAGAGAGAGGGAAAGTCTTGAAAGATGACCAAGTCTTAAAGACTTGGTCAATATAAAGACATCTGAGAAAATCGGATGGGGACACTTGTCACCCTCCCATGGCCTTTTTAAAAGAAGAAAATCAGATTTCCTCAGTTTTTCGCGGAATTCCCGCCGGCGCGCGGCCACAGCCGGCGCGCTGAAACTCTGCGGACTTCCGGAACTTCGCGCGGCCACGCCTCCGCTTTTCATATTTCTATCTTGAGAGATGTATCGGAGATCCGTCTAGAGTGCACCGGTTGATGATGTCCAGTGTGAGAGGAGTTATCGTATGAGGAGATTCCCATAGCGATACTTGATCGTCAGGTTAGGCGACTGCGGACAAAGGATGTAGCTTGCGTCAAAGTCTTATGGCGGAACGAAAACAGAGAGGAGATGACATGGGATGCAGAGGAGGACATGAGGCAGAAGTATCCCCACCTATTCCCCACACCTCGAGGTAACTCACTTTTATACCGGTTAATTTAAATTGTCATATATACTTAGGCATTCTGTTATGGCCATATGTGGCATTTTGTAAATTGTTCGAATTATGGGGGACTATGTCGTATCCAAGTTGTTGAATCTAGAAGGAACATTCGGGAAGAATGTTTCTAAGGGGGGGAGAATGTTATGCCCTGTGGTTCTGGAGTACGTATGTAAGGACGTACGTACGAATGTATATGCCCTAATTAGGGTAAGAATGATAGAATTGTTTTCCGACGAAAGTTATTTCGAACCTTGTGAAGAAAATTTACGTTTTCAATATTTTTACGACTATGGAATTTTTTCCGAAAGATAAAATATTTTGGACCAATAGGAAGGCGACATGTGTCACCCATGGATTGGGCCAAGTGGACGAAAATGGGTGGACAAGTTGGCAAGACAATTGGCCAACAAGTCTTGCCTATTTGGCATGATGTTGGACGAAATTGGAGTTGTAGGCAAGTCTTGCTTAGTCAAGACTGTTATACCCCGTATTTCCAGAGTATGTACGTGAGGGCGTACATACGAAAGTTAGCCTTAAAGTTTAGGCATGGGACGCTTTTTGGGCACAACTCACTAAAAGAATCGTTTTTCGACGAAACGTTTTACTAAACTTGCGTAGGGTAAATTACGGCTATGTCATTTATATTTTTTGCGGATTTTTCCGAGAGACGAAACACTTTGGACCAACGAGAGGGCGACACTTGTCACCCTCTAATTGATAGATGTGTGGGCGGTATAGGGCCGATTGGAAGGGCTTGGAGTTGGTAGGATATTTGTGATATTTTGTGGATAAGGACACTTGGGTAAATCCTCACCCTACACTTGCCTTGCACTTGGCATCATCCTAGCCCTTAAAAGCCCTATAAATACCCCCCTTGATAAAGAGTTCTTCATCCACAAATTAACTTTCCAAGTCTAAAATCCCTCCCTCTCCCTTGTGAGCATTTTCGTCCAACACTCCCCCCTCCCCTTGTGAAGGCCTTGGCCGAAACACCCCTCCCTCCCTTGGTAGAAATGTTGTCTTCCAAGTATAGTTACTATTCCTAAAAATACCCTAGCCCAAATCCCTTATAGTATTTAAGTAGAAGTTGTGGAGAACTTCTAAGGGTCCTTGGAGCTATCGGAGCGTGCAATTAGGAGCTAAACCTCGCTCAGGATCGACGTTTATACTTGGATAATATTGGGCTTATCGAGGTAAATAAACTTATCCTTCTTTTGTTATTAGAGAATACATACTGTAGAAGTATAGGAATAAGTATAAAATACTTAGAAGGATATTCTGAGAATAGAATTGATTTGTATTTACATAGAATTTGTATTCTGATGAGCTTGTATAGCTTAGGGTAGGGAAGTCTTGCCCAAATTTCCATAGAATAGAGAACCCTCTGCTTAGAGCTTTATCTGATCTGATCTGAGCGTTGATAGGCGTATTTGGTATTATAGGTCGATACTCTGCGCGACATATTGACTTGGCGGTGGTTTTCGAGAAGGTATGTGATTCTTCCTATACTCTTAGCATGATATATTTTAAAGTATATATAGTGCGGTGAGCGTACGTGTGTTAACTGGACGTACTTTACGGCAATGTCTTTTGACTTAAGACTGAATAATAAGAATCTTGAAACATTTCAAAAGAATACTGAATCATTTTTAACAGAAGAGAAATATTCGGTTTTTAAACAAAAAGCTTAAGAGTTATACTAGCTTTATGGGAAGTTAGGTATAACAACTTAAGAAAGATAAAAAGAACGGTTTACTTATTTGTTTATAAAAGCCTTGTATTGATTTCTGTTAAGTGTAGTAGGATTGTTTGATGGGTAGACATATTATGATACTACATGTGTTAGTGTCTTGTAATGTTGTGAAAAGGGGTCATTCTTGATGTGCTTACTTTGCTAAACGGTAAGTCCGTTGTACTGTTATTATATCACCTACCCCCTTGACTTATTATACCGAGGGCTTTCCACCCTTGATGCGGGTCTATACGGCCTATGCGGTCTGTGTGACTATGCGGAGCTGCGGGAGTTCCAGGATTGATCATTCCGGGTGTTTTAGCGTCACGAGGATGCCACTATGCGATGCGTGTGACTATGCGGTCTATGGAGACTAGGCGGACTGCGGGACTCCAGGAGAATGCAGGGGTTAGCTACCCCGTCACGAGGAATACCTCATGCGGGTGCGTGTGTGACTATGCGGTGCGGGAGTCGAGATTAGCACGCATAATGATACTATGGCGCTTAGCCTTGCCCGATCATTCGCGGCCTAGAAAAGACACATTCTGATTTACCTATTATTGTTCTTGTTTGTGATATGGCACTATGTGCAATTGAACTGATTTGCAAATGGTTTTAAATACTTGATTTCATCTAAGTACTTTCTGATTTCACATACTTGGTACTGTTATGCGACCTCCTGGGGCTGCGTTAAATGCGCGGTAAGAGCGGCAGTGCTAGATCCACATCCTTAGGATCTTTGCTTTGGTGTCGGAGCTCCATCTTCTAGGAGGCTCTACTTTTTGGGTATGATCTCCTGTATGGTAGATAGTTTTGTACATTCGGTATGGCGGGGCCTGTCCGCCATAGTTGTTTACTTCCTTAAGTGCGTAGTCTGTTATGCAGTTGGGATGTAAGCAAAACTATGTTTATATATATATGCGAAAGGCAAGCTTTTCATCAGATAAAGCTGTTTCTCTTTTCATAATGTTTCTTGTCTTGTCTTATATTCCGATTACTACGATGTATGACTACTTGGGTGCGGGTAAGGCACGATCCGAACGGGCAGTCGTGACAAAAGTGGTATCGAGCGATTAATCCTCGGAAAGTGTCTACTGACCGTATCTAGTAGAGTCTTGATTATCGGTGTGTTGTGCACCACACGATAATCGAGGAGGCTATAGGATATTTAGGATTGGTTTCCATTCTTCTCACTCTGAGATCGTGCTTTAGAGAGTGTGTTATAAGTTGGACCCTCTAACGTATTCCTTTTACATACTGATTATGCCTCGCGTAAGGCAACCGGGCCCGAAGGGCAAGGCGTGAGGAGGCGCTAGTAGGACACCGAGTCACGAGGGCAGGCCCGATTCTTACAGGCGATACCTCGGTGACGAGTTCCATGACGCCGCCCGGCCAGAGACCACGATACCGCGCCTCTGTCCCGCGGCACAGGCGGAGAGTTAGGGTACAAGAGATGGCCCGGCTATTGGCTAGGATTGTGGCGAACATGAGGATAGGCTGGATCTGTGATTCGATCCAGCCCAGTGGTACCGTGGTTCACCCGAGGCGACGATTTGAGGCTACGGGATTTCTGAGTTGTAGCCCGCGAGTTCTACGGGTCGAGGCACGAGGATGATCGCAGGAGTTCATCCGTCGATTCTGAAGGATCATGCGTGTGATCAAGGCCTCGAGACCGAGTCCGTGACGCCCGGTTCGCGTCGGTGCGTGATACGCGATCGATTGGTTTGATCGTGGGAGCTTTCGGGAGAGCATGCACCTCCAGTATGGGGCGAGTTTTGGAGGCTTTTCTCACGCACTTCTTGCCTCCGCGGATGAGGAGGCGCGGTAAACAGATTTTTGTTCTTTGGCGAGAGAGGCGCGCGATTAGGAAGTACAATGTCGAGTTCGATTCTTTGGCTCGATATGTCCCACTGCGCTAATGCGAATATGGAGGACCGTGTACCGCTACGTCACGGGCTAGATGATTATATGGCGAGTCTTGTGCGGGTGTGTCTCTTGACCGAGCATGGACATTACCCATATGCGAGCTCATGCACTTGGATGCGAGGCGTAAAGACCAGCGGGTAGGCAGATATCTGCGGCGAGAAGAAGGCGAGCGGTCGGTTCTTTTGGTAGCCCTCGGGGTGGGCGGCATCGTGACGTCTAGATTTGCACCACCGGCTCGAGCACTCCTACATCATTTGGTACAGCCGAGCATTCGGGGCGGTCGGGGCCCCAGACTTGGACTTCGGGGTAGCAAGGTGCTAACGATCGAGAGTCTGCTCGGTGTGTCCGTTGTGGAAGATTCCATTCGGGGCTGTAGTACTACTCGGGAGCTTGCTATACTTGTGGCGGCAGGGTCATTATCGAGAGTTTGTCCGGCCGGGCGGCGGTGGTAGGGCTCGGCCTCGAGTCTGTTGCGGTTCATCATCTCTGATTACTCGCCGGGCGAGGGTACTCATGGGCGGCCAGTCGCGGCGAGGTCGTGGCGCGGGTCCCGATTCGCGGTCCTCGGAAGCGCATATATGCCTTGTCGGTAGCGGGATCGGAGGCGTCGCGATGTAAATCGCAGTACTTTATCGGTTTGGTTATGATGTGTACGCCTTGATAGATCCGGGTTCTACTCTGTCCTATATATCCCCCCTTATTGCTAGTAGGATAGGGATAGAGCCTGAGTCCATAGACCCTTTCGAGGTAGCTACGCCAGTGGGTGATTCGGTGGTAGCTCGGCGGGTATATAGGGCTTGTCTAGTGACCATATGCAGTTGTCGGACCCTAGCCGACTTGATAGAGTTGGACATGACTGATTTTGATGTGATCATGGGTATGGATTGGCTAGCTTCTTGCTACGCCAATGTAAGCTGCGAGGAGAAAGTGATGCAGTTCGGTTTCCTGAGGAGCCGGTTGTTTAGTGGGAGGGGAACACTGTGTCATCGAGGGGTAGGTTTATTTCTTACCTCAAGGCTAGGAAGATGGTGTAGAAGGGGTATATTTACCATCTCATTCGGGTGTTTGATACTGAGGCTGCGGTACCAGATTTTCAGTCAGTTCCAGTAGTCAGAGAATTCCCAGATGTGTTTCCAGAAGACCTCCCGGGTATCCCTCCTGAGAGGGAGATTGAGTTTTGTATAGATGTGTTGCGGACACTCGGCTATTCTATTAGCCATCTGAGAATGGCACTGCCGAGTTGAGAGAGTTGAAGGACGGTGAGAGATTTCTTTGGAGAAGGGCTTCATCGGACCTAGTGTTTCTCACAGGAAGCCGGTATTGTTCGTGAAGAAGAAGGGCGGGGCGCTGCGCATGTGTTGATCTGACGGTGAACAAGGTGACCATTAAACGAATACCCTTCCCGGGATTGATGATTTGTTCGACCGATTGCGGCGCGAGATGTTTCTCCAGATTGATCTGCGTTGAGCTATCATCAGTGCGAGTCGAGAGGTGGATGTCCCTAGGATTGCATTCGGACTGATACGGGCATTATGAGTTCGAGTCATGTCTTTCGGGTTGACTAATGCTCGTGGTATTCATGGATTTGATGAACCGAGTGTTCAAGCCATTTTGGACACGTTTGTGATAGTGTTCATTGATGACATCTTGGTTTATTCGCTCAGGCGAGGAGCATGCGGAGCATTTGAGGCTATCTGCGATTCTCGAGACCAGCGATTATCGCCAAGTTTTCCAAATGTGAGTTTTGGTTAGCCGGTGGCTTTTCTTGGGCATATTATGGTGATGGCATTGAGTGGATCGGCCAAGATCGAGGAAGTCGAGGACTTGGCCTAGACCTACTACTCAAACGAGGTTCGCGATTTTACGGGCCTCGCGAGTTACTATCGGCGGTTCGTAGAAGTTTGCTTCTATCTGCACCATTGACTAGGTGACTCGGAAAGCGGCTAAGTTTGATGGTGATGCTTGTGGCGGGGTTTCGATTCTTGAAGGAGGCGGCGACCTCCGTTCTTATTCTTCGGAGGGTCGGATGGCTATGTGTATTGTGATCGTCGGGCATCGGGTTGAGATGTGTGTTGACGCAGCGAGGCAAGGTTATAGCGTCACGCATCAGCGACTTAGAAGCATGAGGAACTACCCACCCATGATTTGGAGTTAGCGGCGGTGATTCACGCCTTGAAGATGCGGAGGCATTATTTGTAAGGGTTCATGTGGATATTTATACGGACCACAGAGCCTCGGTATATCTTGACCAGAGGAGTGAACTACGGCGAGAGCGGTGGTTAGAGTTGCTTAAGGATTACGATGTTGATATCTGTACCACGGAAGGCCAATGTTGTGGCGAATGCTCTTAGTCGTAGGTCGATGGGAGCCTATCGGATGTGCGGCCATAGAGGAGGACATGGTTCGTGATTTGCATCGATTAGCGAGCCTTGCTGTCCGTCGATTGATTACGATAGCGATGGGGTTCGAGTTAAATCGGGTTGTCGAGTCTTCCATCGTCGAGGAGGTGAAGAGCAGCGATTCGAGGATCCGGATTTTGACGCGTTATCGTGATACGGCTCTTACGTGAGGAAGGGTCCTTTTGAGTAGCACGATGGGGTGCTAAGGTTTGAGGCGAGTTGTGTGTTCGGATGTTTGAGGACTTGGCGGAGTTCTAGAAGCACGCGTAGCGCGCGTTACTCTATCCATCCGGGATCGACCAAGATGTACCACGACCTTAGATCTGTGTATTGGTGGGATGGCTTGAAGAGGGACGTTGCAGGGTTTGTAGCTCAGTGCCCATGTTGTCAGCAGGTGAAGATAGAGCACCAGAGGCCTGGTGGATTATTGCGACGATAGAGATCCCGACACGGAAGTGGGAGGTGATCAACATGGACTTTATCACGGGATTACCTCGCACTCAGGAGGCATGATTCTATATGGGTTATCGTCGGCGGTGTGAAATCAGCCCACTTTCTTCCGTCGGGGCGACTTTTCGGTGAGGATTATGCGGACTTTACATCAGAGATCGTCGGTGCATGGAGTCCCTATTTCGATCATATCGGCCAGAGAGTCGATTCTGGCTAACCACGGAGTCTTTTGGAAGGGTTTAGGGGCGGTGAGCTGAAAGTCGCATTCCATCCACGAGCAGACGGACGACGGAGCGCACTATCCGGACTCTTGAGGATATCTTTGCGAGCTTTGTGTTATTGACCGAGGTATTGGGAGGATCATTTGCCTCTAGTTGAGTTTGCGTATAATAATAGCTACCACTCGGTATTCGGATGGCGCCTTATGAGGCCTTGTATGGGAGGAAGTGCGGTCGCGATAGGCTGGTTCGATGTGGCGAGTGCGATTAGTGGGACGGTTGGTGCGGCGAAGTGGATAAGGTGAAGCTTATCGAGTGCTCTTGCGGCGGCTTCAGTCGGCGAAATCATATGCGGTCATCGTCGTCGGCATCCAGGTTCGAGGTTGATGATTGGGTTTTCTGAAGGTGTCACCCATGAAGGTGTGATGAGATTCGGGAAGAAAGGAAACTTCGGCCCAAGGTACATTGGGCGTATCAGTTGTCGCGAGGGTAGGCAAGGTTGCCTACGAGTTGAATCTGCCGTCCGTCTGGAAGCGATGCATCCGATTTTCACATTTCTATGATGAGGAGATGTATCGGGGATCCATCTAGGGTACACCCGATTGTGATGTCGGTGGTGAGGGTTATCGTATGAGAGACTCCCATAGCGATGTCGATCGTCGAGTTAGGCGTCTGCGGACGAGGACATGGCTTGTCAAAGTCTTGTGGCGGAGCGAGCTCGAGGAGGAGATGGCGTGGGAAGGCGAGGAGGACATGAGGCGAAGTATCCTCACTATTCCCACACCTCGGGTAACTCACTTTCCTACTTGTAAATTTTCATTATCGTTTATGCCTAAGTGTTGTTTTGTGGCCGTGTGTGGCATTTGCAAACTGTTTAAGTTATGAGGAACCTTATCGTTAACTGTCTTGGGAAGGAACATTCGGGACGAATGTTTCTAAGGAGGGGAGAATGTTATACCCCGTATTTCCAGAGTATGTACGTGAGGGCGTACGTACGTAAGTTAGCATTAAAGTTTAGGCATGGGACATTTTTTGGGCACAACTCACTAAAAGAATCGTTTTTCGACGAAACGTTTTACTAAACTTGCGTAGGGTAAATTACGGCTATGTCATTTATATTTTTTGCGGATTTTTCCGAGAGACGAAACACTTTGTACCAACGAGAGGACGACACTTGTCACCCTCTAATTGATGGATGTGTGGGCGGTATAGGGCCGATTGGAAGGGCTTGGAGTTGGTAGGATATTTGTGATATTTTGTGGATAAGGACACTTGGGTAAATCCTCACCCTACACTTGCCTTGCATTTGGCATCATCCTAGCCCTTAAAAGCCCTATAAATACCCCCCTTGATGAAGAGTTCTTCATCCACAAATTAACTTTCCAAGTCTAAAATCCCTCCCTCTCCCTTGTGAGAATTTTCGTCCAACACTCCCCCCTCCCCTTGTGAAGGCCTTGGCCGAAACACCCCTCCCTCCCTTGGTAGAAATGTTGTCTTCCAAGTATAGTTACTATTCCTAAAAATACCCTAGCCCAAATCCCTTATAGTATTTAAGTAGAAGTTGTGGAGAACTTCTAAGGGTCCTTGGAGCTATCGGAGCGTGCAATTAGGAGCTAAACCTCGCTCAGGATCGACGTTTATACTTGGATAATATTGGGCTTATCGAGGTAAATAAACTTATCCTTCTTTTGTTATTAGAGAATACATACTGTAGAAGTATAGGAATAAGTATAAAATACTTAGAAGGATATTACAGAATAGAATTGAACTGTATTTACATAGGACTGTATTTACAGTAGACTTGTATAGCTTACCGGGTAGGGAAGTGCTGCCCAAATTTCCATAGAATAGAGAACCCTCTGCTTAGAGCTTTATCTGATCTGATCTAGGCGTTGATAGGCGTGTTTGGTATTATAGGTCGATACTCTGCGCGCGACATATTCAACTTGGCAGGTGGTTTTCGCCGAGAAGGTATGTGATTCTTCCTATACTCTTAGCATGATATATTTTAAAGTATATATAGTACGGTAGACGTACGTGTGTTAACTGGACGTACTTTACGGCAATGTCTTTTGACTTAAGCCTGAATAATAAGAATCTTGAAACATTTCAAAAGAATACTGAATCATTTTTAACAGAAGAGAAATATTCGGTTTTTAAACAAAAAGCTTAAGAGTTATACTAGCTTTATGGGAAGTTAGGTATAACAACTTAAGAAAGATAAAAAGAACGGTTTACTTATTTGTTTATAAAAGCCTTGTATTGATTTCTGTTAAGTGTAGTAGGATTGTTTGATGGGTAGACATATTATGATACTACATGTGTTAGTGTCTTGTAATGTTGTGAAAAGGGGTCATTCTTGTTGTGCTTACTTTGCTAAACGGTAAGTCCGTTGTACTGTTATTATATCACCTACCCCCTTGACTTATTATACCGAGGGCTTGCCACCCTTGATGCGGGTCTATAGGCCTATGCGGTCTGTGTGACTATGCGGAGCTGCGGGAGTTCCAGGATTGATCATTCCGGGTGTTTTAGCGTCACGGGGATGCCCTATGCGATGCAATGTGACTATGCGGTCTATTGAGACTATGCGGTGCGGGACTCGAGGAGAATGCGGGGTTAGCTACCCCGTCGAGGAATACCTCATGCGGGTGCATGTGTGACCTATGCGATGCGGGAGTCGAGATTAAAGCGCATAATGATACTATGGGCGCAGCCTTGCTTCGATCATTCGCGGCCTAGAAAAGACACATTCTGATTTACCTATTATTGTTCTTGTTTGTGATATGGCCTGATGTGCAATTGAACCGATTTGCAAATGGTTTTAAATACTTGATTTCATCTAAGTACTTTCTGATTTCACATAATTGGTACTGTTGTCGACCTCCTTGAGTGCGTTCATCTGCATGAGGAGCAGGTGCTAGATCCACATCCTTAGGATCTTTGCTTTGGTGTCGGGAGCTCCATCTTCTCCGGAGGCTCTACTTTTTGGGTATGATCTCCCTGTATGGTAGATAGTTTTGTACATTCAGGGTATGGCGGGGCCCTGTCCCGCCATAGTTGTTTACTTCCTTAGAGGTCTGTAGTCCTGTTGTACAGTTGGGATGTAACTGCAAAACTATGTTTATATATATATGCCGAAAGGCAAGCTTTTCATCAGATAAACTGTTTCTCTTTTCATAATGTTTCTTGTCTTGTCTTATATTCCGCTGATTACTCTGATGTATGACTACTTGGGTGCCCGGGTAAGGCACCAGTCACGGGCCCCGGAACGGGTCGTGACAAAGACTTGCCTAACTTTTGTAAGACAAGTGTGGGAAGACTCTTACACAATTAATCTCTACCTTACACTTGTGGTAATCTCATCCCTTGGTTGTGCTATATAAACCCCCTAAGTAGATGAAATCATCCACACTTAAACATTACAAGTCTTGGAAAATATTTTCCTCTCCCTCTTCTCTAGCTTGCTCTCGTCTAAACAGCCCCCTCCCCTACCAAAAGTTCTCCAAAAACTCTTAAACTTATAAGTGTTCTTCCTTAGTATGTTAGGAAGATCACCAACCAAGAGTTAGATAAGATTTTCACACCCATAGACTCTAAAACACCACCAAAACTGAAACTGGACAGTTTTGAAGACTAAGTGTTCTTCACCTTTTGGAGTCCATTCTTGAATAGAAGTTGGTTGGAACTTCTAAGGGTAAACTATGGTGAGTTGGAACACAAGAAATTGGAGCTAAAGCACAAAGGTTTGGACCTAAGACTTGCCTTGGAACGACTTTAAAATCTTGGATATTGTTGGGCTAGTATTGAGGTAATGAGCCTTAAACTCTTTGTGAATTTGATTATTATATATATATGGATATTATACATATATTTGAAGTATCTTATGGACTATAACTTATATAAAGATTGGAATATAAATTGAAGGCGAGATAGTAAACCGCGTTACCGTTTGGGCGCGTAATCCCCTTCCTTTTCTTATTGTTGTTATAAAGGCGAGATAGTAAACCGCGTTACCATTTGGGCGCGTAATCCCCTTCCTTTTCTTATTATTGTTATGAAGGCGAGATAGTAAACCGCGTTACCGTCTGGGCGCGTAATCCCCTTCTTTTTCTTATTGTTGTTATGAAGGCGAGATAGTAAACCGTGTTACCGTTTGGGCGTGTAATCCCCTTCTTTACTTATTATATTTATGAAGGAGAGATTGTTAATCGCGTTCCGTTTGGGCGTGTTATCCCCTTCCTTACCTATCGGAATTATTGCGTCTTATTTATGGCACGTTGGTTACTGTTATCAGACTTTGTTAAAAATATGGAATTGAGTAAAAACGGGGGAAGTGCTGCCCAATTTTCCGTAGACTAAGAGAAACCTTACTTGGAAGAATCCCACGAAAAACTAGAAGTTAATAGTCGTGTTTTGACTATTATAGGTTGACACTCTGCACGCGACATATCCGACTTGGCAAGTGGGTTTAGCCGAGGAGTGCGTGATTCTTCCTATCCCTTTGAGCATGATATTTTGAAATATATATATATGCGGTAGCGTCGTGTATTAAACTAAATTTGGCTTCACTTTAATGTCTTTGAACTTGAGTTCTAATTAATAAGAATCTTGAATATTTCAAAAGAAATATGAATCATTTTGGAAGAAAAGTAATACTTGGTTTTTATAAAAGCTTAAGTGTTATACTAGCTTTATGGGAAGTTAGGTATAACGACTTAAGAAAGATAAGCGATTTTTACTATTTGTTTATCAAATGCTTGAAATATTATGCGAAGGTATGGTAAGTTGGTTTGATAGGCATATTATGATACTACGTATGTTAGTATCTTGTGGCGCTTATGTAAGAAGGTTATTCTTGTTTTTCTTATATTGTTCAGCGATTAGTCGTTGTGTTCGATTCTTGTGATGATTGTATAAAGAGGTTATTCTTATTGTGCTTATGTTGTTTAACGATAAGGCGTTATGTTAGTATTGTACTACTCACCTCTTGACATGTTATCTGGGGTTAAGCTGCCCCGTCTGAGGATGCCTCATGCGGGTCGGGGACCTATGCGAACTACGAGTTCGAGTTAGTGTGCGAGGAATACCTCATGCGGTCTATGTGGCCATGCGGTGCGAGAGTCGGGGCGATGCCAGGGTAGCTACCCTCGATGCGAGAATACATCATGCGGGCCTAGGTGGCTATGCGGTTTGGGAGTCCGGGATTAGGCATGCATAATGATACTATGGGCGATTGGCCTTGCTTCGATCATTCGCGGCCTAGAAAAGACCTGTTACAGTATACCTATTATTGCTCTTGTTCGTAATGTGGCACTATATGCAGTTAACTCGGTTGTTTTCATACATACTTGTGAATTGGTTTTGAAAATGTTAAGGTTTTATATATGTATATATATCTGTACTTTCTGATTTCACATACTTAGTACTTGTTATCTTGACCTCCTTGAAGCTGCGTTCATGCATGAGTAAAGGGAGCGGTAGCGGATCCTAAGTCTTAGGATCTTTACTCTGGTGTCAGGAGCTCCATTTCTCCGGAGGCTCGACTTTTGGTATGGTTCTCCCTGGTGTCGTAGATATTTTGTACATTCAGGGGTATGACGGGACCCTGTCCCGTCATAGTGTTTACATTTCCTTAGAGGTCTGTAGTCCTGTCGCATTTTGGGATTGTAACTGTTCACCATTGGGTAATGATATATATATATGCCGAAAGGCAACTTTTCCTTGGATAGACTATTCTTACTTTTATTGTTTCATGTCTTGGTTATATTTCCGCTGGTTACTCTGATGTTTGGCTACTTGGGTGTCCGGGTAAGGCACCAGTCACGGGCCCGGGAACGGGTCATGACAAAAGTGGTATCAGAGCAGTTAATCCTTGGAAAGTGTCTACAGACCGTGTCTAGAGTCTTGATTATCGGTGTGTTGTGCACCACATCTATAGTCAGGAGGCTGCAGGACATTTAGGATTGGTTTCCATTCTTCTCACTCTGAGATCGTTCCTTAGAGCTGTGTTATAGGTTGGACCCTTCTGACGGATTTCCCTTTCTTACGATTATGCCTCGCGTAAAACGGCGGACCCGAAGGGCAAGGCGGCGAGAGGCTACTAGTAGTACGAGAGTCACGAGGGCTCGGGCCCAACCCTTACGAGGTGATACCTCCGGCCCGAATTCCACGCGTCGCGCCCCAGCGAGTTTAGGGCGCGGCGAGGCTGCTAAGGCCACGGCACCGAGCCTCGGCCCCGGCTGGAGCGGAGGACATAGGTTACAAGAGATGGCGATTATTGGGCGAGTCGTGGCAAAGCAAGAGGATAAGTGGATCACGGCGATTCGGTCGATAGTACCGTGGTTCACCCGAGGTCAGATAGTTTGAGACTTCGGGACTTTCTGAGTTGCGGCCCACCGGAGTTTTATGGGTCGAGGCCTGAGGATGATCCACATGAGTTCATCAGACAGTTACAGCGGATCATGAAAGTGATCAAGGCGTCAGAGACCGAGTCAGTGGTCTTAGGTTCACATCGGCTGCGCGATACCGCATGATCGGAGTTCGATTCTTGGGAGCTGTCGGGAAGCGAGCGCCTCCATCCGTTTGGGGCGAGTTCTCGAGGCATTTCGCTCACTTCTTGCCTCCGCGAATGAGAGGCATGGTAGCAGATTTTGATCTTTGAGGCAGAGGCGCCTGATTGAGTACAGCGTGGAGTTCGACTCGTTGGCTCGGTATGTTCCAGCGTTAATGCGGATATGGAGAGCGAGTGCACCGCTACGTCACGGGCTTGATGACTACTTGGCGGAGTCTTGCTCGGTGTAGCTCTTGTAGGGCATGGACATTGCCGCGTGCGAGCTCATGCACTTGGGTGTGAGGCGTGAGGCGGCGGGTTGTGGATATCGGCGAGAAAAAGGCGGGGCAGCGGGATCCTTTGGTAGTTCTCGAGGTGGACTGTTATACCCCGTATTTCCAGAGTATGTACGTGAGGGCGTGCTTACAAAAGTTTAAGCCTTAAGTTAGGCAATGGATGAAAAATTTGTGCACAACCCCCGAAAAGAATTGTTTTCCGACGAAACATTTTCCGGACCTTGCGAAGGGAAAATTACGGTTGCGACATTTATTATTTTTGCGGATTTTTAGAGAGATGAAATATTTTGGACCAACGAGAGGCGACACTTGTCACTCAAGTGGGCGGCAATCAAGGAGTGGTTGTACGTTTTTAATGTTAAAGGCCTTAAACATTTGGTCGATGTTTGGCTAGATATTTTTGTGTAGTAGATGAGCAAGTGGGACCCACAACACTTGTCCAAATCTTCACCCTCCACTTGTCTTAATCTTGGCCCTTGGAAGTCCTATAAATACCCCCCCTTAGTTGAAGACTTCTTCATCCACAAAATAATTTCTAAGTCTTGAAATCCCTCTCCCCCTTTGAAAGGCTCTCGTCCAAGAGCACCCTCCCCTTTGTGAAGCCTTGGCGAAACAAACCCCCTCTTGAATTGTTCTCATGAAATACCCCCACTTGGTAGAAAAGTATTCTCAAGTATTGTTACTATTCCAAAATACCTTGGCCCAAATACCTTGTAGTATTCCAAGGTTACCAGCTACTAAAAGCCGGAAATACTATTATACTTCCCTTCAGTCACAAAAATGAAACCCTAAGGAAAATCTTCATAGTTGGTTGAAGTATTAAGAAGAAGTTGCGTAGAACTTCTAAGGGTTGTTTGGAGCGGGTTGGAGCTCCCAGAGTAGGAGCTAAACCTTGCTCAGGATCGACATTTAAACTTGGATAATTTTGGGCTTATCGAGGTAAATACTCTTGTCCTTCTATTGTAATTGGAAATTACATACTGTAGTAGTATAGAAATGAGTATAAGATGTATAGAAGGATGGTATAAGAGAAGATAATTGAATTGAAATCACTTCAGAAGAATATTAAAGAAGAAGATTGAATTTGTACTTACATGGGAATTTGTATTCTGATGAGACTTGTGTAGTTTACGGGTAGGAAGTGCTACAGATTTTCCGTAGAATAGAGAACCCCGCTTAGAATATTCTACGAGTAGTCTAGGCGTTGATAGACATATATGGCCTTTATAGGTTGAAAGTTACTGCGAGTAGCATGTTCTACTTGAAAGGTGGACAAGGCTAAGCGGGTTATAAGCGGTGGAAGCGTTTTGCTATTTATCGATAATCGTCGCGAGGTATGTGATTCTTCCTATCCTCTTGAGCATGATATTTTAAAAGAATATATATAGTACGGTAGGCGTGCGTGTGTTAAGCGAGCGTTGTTTCTTGCGATGTCTTTTGACTTGAGTCTAAATAATAAGAATCTTGAAGTATTTCAAAAGAATTAAGAATCGTTTTGAAAGAAGAGTAATACTTGGTTTTAAAAGCTTAAGAGTTATACTAGCTTTATGGGAAGTTAGGTATAACGACTTAAGAAGATAAAAGGCAGTTTACTTAATTGTTTATGAACGCCTTGTATTGATTTCGGAAATGAGAATAAGTATCGAACAAACCACTGCAGCGCTAATAAAGGGAAATGTATTAACTAATTAAGTATTATTAAAACCAGTAGAAACCTCCATCTGCATAGAAGCTAAGATGAGACAAAATGATATTACATTTCCTAGATCATGGCTGCTTTAATAAGATTGTTATGAACAAGAATAACCTACTCACACATAAGACATATGTTTCTCAGATTGTTTTAAAAGAGAATTATATTATTAAGTGATTAAGTCTATGAACTACGAAACCTTTCGAAAATAAGAGACTTGAGTCTTTGAACTTAGGCAAACTTGAACTCTTGGAAAAGAAGGTTGTTACTTGTCTTTAAAAAGGGAAATTGTTTTGGTTTACTTAAAAAGATAGTCACTCTATTTTTTTAATACTACGGGTATCGTGTGACTCTTGCGAAAGAAACAGGATCTTTTTAAAGAGATAATGTATAAAGTACTCTGGGGATAAAAACCCGAACTTGTTGGCATAAAATAGAAAGTACCTTGTGTGAATAACTTGACTATGTTGGTTTGTGATAGCCTTGTAATACTTTCTTGTTGGTTTGATAAGTAAACATGTTAATATGCTACGTGTGTTGGTGTCTTGTGATGTTTGTGTAAGGGGGTTTCCCTTGTTGTGCTTATGTTGTTTAACGATAAGCCGTTATGATAGTATTGTACCACTCACCTCTTGACATGTTATACCGGGGGTTAAGCTGCCCCCCGATGTGAGGTATACCTCAGGCAGTCTGTGTGACTATGATTCGAGAATACCTTATGCGGGTCGGGGACTATGCGAGCTCTGAGTTCGAGTTAGTGTGCGGTCTATGTGGCCATGCGGTCTATGTGGCCATGCGGACTATGAGTCCAGGACGATGCCGAGGAGTAGCTACCCTCGATGCGGGGAATACCTCATGCGGGCCTATGTGTGTGGCCTATGCGGAGCTGCGGGAAGTTCCAGTTAGGCGCGCATTGATCTGCGGCGAGTGGCGGCCGATCATGTGGCGGTCTAGAAAGACCTCGTGATCTGATTTATGGCATTGTTGATGCGTGGGTTTTAGTAGTCGGCTATGCCTTCGTACTTACCACTACGGTTTATTATGACACAGGTGGGACACGGTGCTCATGTGTATTCCTTGGTGCTTTTATATCATGATGCGGATGATGAAGAATTCCACGGCATGATTGATATTGTGGGCATGAGACCCGTGGTTATATTTGAGTGATGACTTTAGGCGTGAGTCACGACTTGACATATTGCTTACATATTGTGTATCGTAAATTGGTTATCATATATGTCTTACATTTTATATAGACTAGTATGATTTCATTTCTGATATTTTGATTTCACATACTTGGTACTGTTGTCTTGACCTCGCTTCGGCTGCGTTCATCTGCGGTAGAGGTACGCGATTGTTGATCCTCGCTCATGGAGTCACGATTCAGCGTTTTGGAAGCTCAGTGTCTCGGAGGCTTATCTTTAGTATAGTCCACATCGTTGTAAGTACTTACATTCGGGGTATGGCGGGAACCTGTCCCGCCATTGTTATTATAACATTCTTAAGTGCAGTAATCTTGTTGTGGCGAGTTTGTAAAAGGGATGTAACTGTTCGGATTCAAGTTATATATATATATATGCCGAAAGGCAACTTTTCTCAGATAAACTGTTTCTCACTTCATATTATTTCATATCTTGTTTTATATTCCGCTGATTACTCTGATGTATGTCTACTTGGGTGCCCGGGTAAGGCATCAATCACGGGCCCGGGTTCGGGTCATGACATGGACGACCCCAGCAGCGGAGTAGATTTGCACCTCAGCCATTTCGAGCACTCTATACCATCTTGGGCGGCGAGGTATTGAGGCGAGTCGGGGCCCGGGACTTGAACTTCCAGGGTAGCAAAGGTGCTAACCAATCGAGACCACCTTCTTCTCAGTGTGTTCGATGTGGAAGATCCCATTTCGGGAATGTGGTACTTCTGCGGGAGTTTGTTTCACTTGCGGCCAGCAGGGTCACTTTGCGAGAGATTGTCCGACTAAAGGCGGCGCAGATAGTAGAGTTCATCCCTACGGTCTTTGCCGGTCTTCATCTCCTACGATTACTCGTCGGAGTGAGGTTCTCATGGGCTAGCAGGTCGCGGCAGAGGTCGTGGCAGGGGTGCTAGTTCCAGCGATCCTCAGAACCGCATTTATGCCATGTCCGGCCTTGAGGACCGGAGGCGTCGCGGATGTCATCACGGTACTTTATCGGTTCGTGTTGCGGCGTATATGCCTTGATAGATCCGGGTTCTACCTTGTCTATATATCTCCCCTTATTGCTAATAGGATAGGATAGAGCACAGTCCATGAACCACTTTTGTGGTAGCTACGCGTGGGGATTCGGTAGTAGGCGGCGGGTATATAGGGCTTGCCCGGTGACTATATGCGATCGTCGGACCACTGGCGACTTGATAGAGTTGGATGTGACCAATTTTGATGTGATCATGGGTATGGATTGGTTAGCTTCTTGCTACACCAATGTAGGCTGCGAGAGCGATTGATGCAGTTCGATTTAGGGAGCCGGTTGCTCAGTGGGAGAACACTTTATCGCAGGGTAAGTTTATTTCCTACCTCGAGGCGGGAAGATGGTTGGAAGGGTATATCTACCATCTCGTCAGGGTATTTGATCTGGAGCGGCGACACGGACCTCTGATCGGTTCGGTGGTCGAGAGAGTTTCTGAGATGTGTTCCCAGACGACCTCCCGGGCATCCCTCCGGAGAGGGAGATAGAGTTTTGCATTGATATTCTGCCTGATACTCGGCCTATATCCATTCAGCCATACGAATGGCACTGCCGAGTTGAGAAGCGAAGAGACCAGGTGGCGATTTCTTTGGAGAAAGGCTTCATTAGGCCTAGTGTTTCTCCTTGGGAAGCGCGGTATTGTTCGTGAAGAAAAAGGATGGGGCCAGCTGCGTATGTGCGTTGATTCTGACGGTGAACAAGGTGACTATTAAACGAATACCGCTTCCTAGGATCGATGACTTGTTCGACCAGTTGCAGGGCGCGAGATGTTTATCTAAGATAGACCTACGATCTGGTTACCATCAGGTGCGAGTTAGAAGTCGGATATCCCTAGATTGCGTTAGGACGTCACGGGCACTATGAGTTTAGGGTCGTGTCTTAGAAACGACGATGCTCGGCGGTATTCATGGATTTGATGAACCAAGTGTTCAAACCATTTTTGGATCGTTCGTCATAGTATTCATTGATGACATCTTGATTTATTCGCTCGGAGGCGAGGACCATGCGAGCATTTGAGGGCGATCTTGAGAGTCCTCGGGACTAGCGATTATCGCCAAGTTTTCAAAATGTGAGTTTTGGTTAGCGGTGGCGTTCTTAGGACACGTTGTAGGGGCCGATGGTATTCGGGTAGATCGACAAATATCGAGCGATCGAGTTGGCCTAGACCTACTGCCCAGCGGAGTGCGCAACTTTTAGGCCTTGCGGGTTACTCAGAAGGTTTGTGGAGAAGTTTGCTTATTTACACCTATGACGGTGACTCGAAAGCGGCTAAGTTTGATGGATGGATGCTTGCGAGAAGGGTTTTGATTACTAAAGGAGAAGTTGGCGGCCGCGATTCTTACTCTTCGGAGGGCGAGCGGCTATGCGATTTATTGTGATGCGTCGGGCATCGGGCTTGGATGTGTGTTGATGCGGCGGGGCAAGGTTATAGCCACGCATCTCGGCATTTCGAAGCATGAGAAGAACTACCGCGCGTGACTTAGAGTTGGCGGCGGTAATTCACGCCTTGAAGATGCGGAGACATTATTTGTATGGAGTTCACGTGGACATTTACAGGACCACAGAGCCTCGGTATATCTTCGACGGAGAGCTGAACTTGCGACAGAGACGGTGGTTAGAGCTACTCAAGGATTATGATGTCGATATTTTATACCACCCGGGAAAGGCCAATGTAGTGGCAAATGCCCTTAGTCGTAGGTCGATGGGTAGTGTCACGACCCGACCTCGGGCATGGCTGGTGCCTTACCGGGCACCTAGTGATCTGACATCGAGAAAATCAGCGGAAATAAAAACTTAAACATGAAACAAGACATAACATAAGCAATAGGCTAACCAAAGCGGTTACCTTCACGTATATATATAACTCAAAATTGAGCAGTTAAATCACTTACAAACCACGCCACAGCGATTACTCTGGACCTACGAATTTTATAACAACTATGGCCAGGACGGGGCCACGTACCACAGAATGTACAGAACCTACAACTCGGGAAACATGCCAAAAGATAAGCCTCGGAAGCGGAGCTTCCAATCTGTTGAGCGTGATCCATGGCGAGGATCAACAAGCGATGTACCTCTACTGCGGCATGAACTGACCGAAGGAGGTCGATCAACGAATTACAGTATGTGGCGAAAATACTGTAAATAAAATCATAGTAGTCTATATAAAGCAGGAGACATATATGATAACCAAACTACAATACATAATATATAGCGATCCGCGTCAGTCGGGGACTCGCGCCCTCAAAGTCATCACTCGAATATAAATATGGGTCTCGCCCACGCGTCATTCGTGCGTGGAATACCTTCCTCAGCCGGCGATCTATGATATAGCAACACGAGTACATGAACACGAGTCCCGCGTGTCAAAACAACCGTGCGGGGCAATCTGAAGGCTAACTACCGGATACCAAAGCGCGTCCTCAAGCGGGGCAAATGCAGCCAACTACGGATACCAAAGTCGTACCAACAAATCTACATAACCATACCACGAAGCTGACCCAGGGCAAGTACGAAAGCCAACTACGGATACCACTGCGCCACGTAGGCGGCGGGGCAAATGCGATGTCACGACCGTTAGGGGCGTGGTAGTGCCTTACGATCGCCCAGTAGTCATACATCAGAGTAATCAGCGGAACATAAAACAAGACATGAAACAAATGTAAAATGAGACACATTTTATACGAGAGAAAGTCGTCTTCGGCGTATATATATATACAAAGTTTGAGCAGTTACATCCTTTACAACCACACTTGGCATTACTCTGAGACCTCTAAGATTTTTACGGTAACTATGGCGGGACGGGGCCGCCATACCACGAATGTACAAGAACCTACAACTCGGGAAAACATGCAAAAGATAAGCCTCGAGAAGCGGAGCTTCCAATCTGTTGGCTGTGATCCTATGGCGAGGATCAACAGCGATGTTCCTCTACTGCGGCATGAGCGCCACGAAGGAGTTGATCTGGCGGTACAGTATGTGAAATTGAAAATCATGTAAATGAAATCACATGATCTAAATAAAGCAGGAGACATATATGATAACGGGCTCTAGTTCACAACACAAGCGATCATGTCAAGTCGGGGACTCGCGCCTCAAAGTCATCACTCAAATATAACGGGAATTTAACGCTGCGACGCGTGCCGGCGTCTTACCTCGGTATAAGCGTGGCCATGGAACCGTCCTAATGAGCGTACGTGGGCCACCCATCGTGTCAGTATGTCCAAAGGAAATAACAAGATAACAATCAAAAATGGAAGCATACTCGTAGGCCACCCATTGTGTCAGTATGTCCAAAGCAAATAACAAGATAACAATAAAAAATGGAAGCATACTCGTGGGCCACCCATCGTGTCAGTATGTCCAAAGCAAATAACAAGATAACACTCCTAATGGAAACATGCAGTGGGCGCCCGTCGTGTCGGTATGTCGAAAGGATCGATATAGTGGAAGCATACCGTGGGCCACCCATCGTGTCGGTATGTCCATCGTCAATCGACGGTAGGCCCTCCGGCGAGAGGCGGTAGCGCGAAATACAACACTTGCACAACAAAGGCTATCACCTGGCATAGGCAAGTTCAGCGTACTCATAGACTTTTATTTTATTACAACAAATCCGGGTTTTAACCCCAAAGTACTACATACATTAATCCTTTCAAAAAGACCTCTTTTCGTAAAGCGGCTTCGATACTATTATACGTAGTACCAAATCGTTCATGTTTTAAAATCAAGTACTTTACACTATTTTAAACCAAGTGGCTTACACTTTTAGAACAACGTCAGTATGACATTCTTTTCCAAAAGTTCAATTTGCCTAATTTCAAATACTCAAGTCTTTTAGTTTCGAAAGATTTCATAGTTCATAGTCTTAATCAAATAACGTACTCTCTTTTAAAACAATTGAGTAGCATTATGCCTTATGTGTGAGTAGGTTATTCTTGTTTATAACAATCTTATTAAGCGACCATGATCTAAGAAATGTAATACAATTTTGTCTTATCTTAGCTTACATGCGGATGGAGGTTTCTCTTGGTTTTAATATAATTAATTATTTGTCAATACATTTTCCTTTATTAGCAGCTGCGGTGGTTAGTTCGATACTTATTCTCATTTCCGAAATCAGTAAAACATTATTCTTTAAAAACCAAGTACTCATTACTCACGAATGAGGTTTCACACTTTTTAACCAAATTCATATCAATTCATTTAAGTCAAGTCTCTTATTTTCTAAAATCAATAAACCATTCTTTTTATCTTACTTAAGTCGTTATACCTAACTTCCCATAAAGCTAGTATAACTCTTAAGCTTTCAAAATCAAGTATTACTCTTCTTTCGAAAACGATTCTTAATTCTTTTGAAATACTTCAAGATTCTTATTATTTAAAACTCAAGTCATAAGACATCGAAGTAAAACCACGTTCAGTCAACACGTCGTCTGGTACTATATATATATATTCTTTTAAAATATCATGCTCGAGAGGATAGGAAGAATCACGTACCTCGCGGCGATTGCAAATGATTAGCAAAGCGCTCCAAAATGCGTAATCCTGCTGGCCTTTTCCGCCCGAGTAGAATCGCTACTCGCGATGCTTCAACCTATAGCGGTCGTATAAGTCTATCAGCGTCTAGGCTACTACTCTGTAGAATAATTCTCTGAGAAAATTGGCGACACTTCGCAGTCAAACTACACAAGTCTCTGTAAATCTGATCTATGTAAATCTGATTCGGTTCTCTTATTTTATACCATCATTATATCGTCTTATACTAATATCTAAACTAATCTTATATGTAATCTCGAATTACAATAGAAGGATAAGAGTATTTACCTCGATAAGCCTGATTATCCAAGTTTAAAAGTCGATCTGAGCAAGGTTTAGCTCTGTGCACTTGCGCTCAATACGCTCCAAGAAACTCTTAGAAGTTCTACACAACTTCTACTTAATACTTCAACTTACTATGAAGATTTTCCTTAGGGTTTAGTTTAGTGACTAAAGGAAGTATAGTAGTATTTTAGGGCTTTTAGTATAGAGGTAACTTTGGGAATACTACAAGGTATTTGGGCGAGGTATTTTGGAATAGTAACAACTCTTGGAGAATACTTTTCTACCAAGGGGGTGTGTTTCGGCTAGCACACAAGGAAAGGGGGTTTGGCGAGGGCCTTCAAAGGGGAGGACTTTGGATGAAAACTACACTAAGGGGAGAGGGATTTTTGCCTTGGAATTTATCAAGTGAGGATGAAGAATAAGTCTTGCACTTGAGGGGTATTTATAGGACATTCAATGGCCAAGATTAAGGCAAGTGGAGGGCAAGTGGAGGGTGGAGATTTGGACAAGTGTGTGTGGGTCCCACCTTATCTATCTACCACACAAATATCACAAAATATTTTACCTAACCTTGACCAATGCATTAGGCCAAAAAAACGTGCCATCTTTCGTCCACCATCCCGCCCACTTGAGGGTGACAAGTGTCGCCCTCTCGTTGTCCAAAATATTTCATCTCTCGGAAAAATCCGCAAAAATAATCAATGTTGCAACCGTAATTTCCCCTTCGCAAAGTCCGGAAAACGTTTTGTCGGAAAACAATTCTTTTCGCTAGTTGTGCACAAATTTCATCCTTTATGCCTACTTAAGGTTAAAACTTTTGTACGTACGCCCTCACGTACATACTCTGGAAATACGGGGTATAACATTCTCCCCTCCTTAGAAACATTCGTCCCGAATGTTCCTTCTCAAGACAGATAACGATAAAGTTCCTCATAACTTAAACAAGTTGCCAATGCCACGCTTTGGCCACAAAATAACACTGCGCGAATACTTAACCCAAGTCGATGAGGAATCACTCCTACATCACAAAAGCTTCCACCACGGTCTAAAGGATACTCCGCATCTTCACTTCACAACAAAATGATCTCTTTTATTACGCTAACACCGCGTTCACTTCTTTCCTTACTCGTCGTACCGCTTCTTGTACACGAACTCTCTCAGTACACATTCCATACTCGATCATCGCCCGGTTCCAAAACCTGCAGGTTACTATCTCGACTTGGTCATCATTAATTGGGAACACTCTGGATGGATCTCGATACTCTTTGAAACATAATGTCTGGGAGGCGGACGTCTTGTCTCTAAGTCGGACGGCGGTGCTAACTATAGGCAACTGGCCTATTCTGACGATCTGAAAATGCCCAAAGTACCTCGGGCTAAGTTTCCCTGCTTTCCAAATCTCGACACACCGCCGGGGTGGTACATTATACCGTATTTCAGTATATGCGTGAGGCGTGCGTATATAAATTTAAGCCTTAAAGTAGGCATAGGTTCGAAATTTGGGCGCAGTGCGAAAAGAATCGTTTTTGGCGAAGCGTTTTACAAGACTTGCGAAGGGAAAATTCCGGCTATGTCATTTATAATTTTTGCGGATTTTTCCGAGAGACGAAACATTTTGGACCAACGGGAGGGTGACATGTGTCACCCTCACATTGGAAGCATTTGGGGCGGCAAAGGGACGAAAGGGAGGAGGGAGTTGGTAGGATATTTTTTGTGCAAGTTGGTGTGGTAGATGGATAAGGTACACATGGTTTAAATCTAGCCCTACACTTGCCTTACACTTGGATGAATCTTGGCCATTGGTTGGCCATTTCTTGACCTATAAATACCCCCCCTTATTGAAGAGTTATTTCATCCAAACTTGAGCAATCTTTCTAAGTCGCAAAATGCTCCCTCCCTCTTGATATTTCGTCCAAGAGTTCCCCCCCCCCCTCTTTTGAGAAGCCTTGGCGAGAGCCTCCCCCTTGGTGAGGCTTGGCGAGGGCACCACTGCTAGTTGTTTCGTATAATACCCCCCTTTATGGTATAGAAATACTCTCCAAGTATTGTTATAATGCCCAAATACCTTAGTCCATAAACCTTTGTAGTATTTCCAAGTACCCTCTATACGAAGCCCGAAAAATACTATTATACTTCCTTTAGCCACTAAACGAAACCCTAAGGAAAACCTTCATAGTCGGTTGAAGTGTTAAGTAGAAGTTGCGTAGAACTTCTAAGGGTTGTTTGGAGCGGGTTGGAGCACCCGGAGTAGGAGCTTAACGTTGCTCAGGAGCGACTTATATACTTGGATAATTTTGGGCTCATCGAGGTAAATACTAATGTCCTTCTATTGTAATTGGGAATTACATACTGTAGTTGTATATAAATGAATATAAGATTCATAGAAGAGAATTGAACTGTAATAGAAGGATATTACAAAATAGACTTGAACTGAAATCACATCAGAAGAATATAAGTAGAAGATTAAACTGTACTTACATGGGAATTTGTACTTACGATGGTGATAACCTTTATTGGTTGGTATTACTGCGAGTAGCATGTACTACTTGGAAGGTGGACAAGGCTAAGTAGGGTTATAGCGAGGCGTTTTGCTTATAGTCGATAATCGTCGCGAGGTATGTGATTCTTCCTATACTCTTGAGCATGATATTTTAAAGATATATATATATATAATACGGTAGGCGTCGTGTGCTAGCTGAGCGTGGTTATGCGACAATGTCTTTTGACTTAAGCTGAATAAAATATATATGAATGCGGTAGGCGTCGTGTGCTAATTGAGCGTGGTTATGCGGCATTATCTTTTGACTTAAGCTGAATAAAATATATATATATATATAAATGCGGTGAGCGTCGTGTGCTAATTGAATGTAGTTATGCGGCAATGTCTTTTGACTTAAGCACGAATAATAAGAATCTTGAAGTATTTCAAAAGAATTAAGAAACCTTTTTGAAAGAAGAGTAATACTTGGTTTTGAAAACATAAGAGTTATACTAGCTTTATGGGAGTTAGGTATAACGTCTTAAGAGAGATAAAGAGAATGGTTTCTTGATTTTAGAAGTTAAGAGACTTAATCTTAAAAGATAAGAGACTTGACTTGAATGAATTAATATGAATTTTGTGTGAAACCTCATTCGTGAGTAATGAGTACTTGGTTTTAAAAGGAATAATGTTTCTTGATTTGGAAATCGAATGAGTATCGACAAACCACTGCAGCGTTAATAAAGGAAAATGTATTGAATAAATGAAGGATTATATTGAAACCAGTAGAAACCTCCATCTGCATAGAAGCTAAGATGAGACAAAATGATATTACATTTCCTAGATCATGGCTGCTTAATAAGATTGATTATGAATAAGAATAACCTACACTCATATAAGGCATATGTTACTCAATTGTTTTAAAAGAGATTAAGACATTGAACTATGAAACTTTTCTAAAAATAAAGAGACTTGAGTAATTGAAATTAAGCAAACTGGAACCTTAGGGAAAAGAATGTGGTGGAAAAGGAAAGTGTTTTGGTTTACCTAAAAATGTGAGTCACTCTATTTTATACTACGGGTATCGGGTGACTTTTATAAAAGGAATGGATCTCTTTAAAAGGAATTTAACGTACGTAGTACTTTAGGGTTAAAACCCGAACTTTGACATAAAATGAAAGTACCTTGAGTTATGTATAACTTGCCTATGCTTGTTGTTGTGTAACTTGCCTATGCTTGTTGTTGTGTAACTTGCCTAGGTTTAGGTATTGTGTAACTTGCCTATGCTTATGGTGATAGTCTTTGTTGTGCAAGAATTGTGTTTCTATACTCTGGCGTCTCGGCGGAGGCGGTTGACTTGTTGAGAACTTACTTGGGCGTCTGAAGCGGTGGCGGAGATTCCGCGGGTATCTTCCATTAGCATTGTTACATGGGCTGTCTACCGTTGATGGATTACGTGGACATGTGACCATTATGGTTATGGCGAAATATCGTGACTTACGGTTGTGATCGGGTCGTAGCTGTTTACTTGCCCCGTCGACTCGTGGCGCGGTGGATCTGGTAGCGGTTATTGCACTTGCGTGTCGGCCGCGGCGAATATCGTGACTTACGGTTGTGATCGGGTGCTGGCGATTCACTTGCCCCGTCGGCTACGTGGCGCGGTGGATCTGGTGGAGGCTAGTGCACTTGCCGCGTGTCGACCATGGTCGGTGTTTGGATGGAGCCGTGACTTACGGTTGTGATCTGGTGCGTGGCGATTCACTTTCCCCGTCGGCTACGTGGCGCGAGGAGGCTGGTGGAGGCTATTGCACTTGCCGCGTGTCGGCTTATGATATGGTTATGCGATATTATGGATGCGGTCGGATCTGGTAGTTATACTTGCCGTCACAGTTTTATGACCAGTGGGACACGGTGTTCATGTATACTCCTTGGTGTTGTTATATCATAGGCTGCAGCGGTGAGGAAGGAATTCCACGGGCGCAGTGATGATTTGGGCGTGAGTCCACGACTTGATATATTTGTTTATATATTGTGTCTTGTAGTTTGGTTATCATACATGTCTCTGCTTTATATAGACTATTATGATTTCATTTCTGATATTCTGATTTCACATACTTGGTACTGTTGTCTTGACCTCGCCCGGAGCTGCGTTCATCTGCGGTAGTAAGTACATCATGTCGATCCATTTTAGGATCACCTTTCAGCGTATTGGGAAGCTCAGTTCCTTGGAGACTTATCTTTGGTATGTTACCACAGTGCAGCAGGTTCTTGTACATTCGGGGTATGGCGGGACTGTCCGTCATAGTTGTTGTAAAAATCTTAGAAGTGCATGCTTTATTGTGGGCATGGTTGTAAGGATTGTAACTGTTCAAATGTCTATATATATATATGTTGAAAGGCAACCGTTTTGGGTTGACCTATTTTCTTTTATCTTGATCCATGTCTATTTAAATGATTAAGTTTTTATTTTATTGGTTTTCTACGATGTTGTATCACTAGGGTGCAGGGTAAGACACGATCCACGGGCGAGTTTGGGTCGTGACAAAAGTGGTATCGGAAGCGATTAGTCCTCGGAAAGTGTCTACGACCGTGTCTAGTAAGTCTTGATTATCGATGTGTTGTGCACCGTCTATGTCGGGAGGCTGAGACATTTAGGATTAGTTTCCGCCTTCTCGTTACGAGATCGTTCCTTGAATTTGTTATTGTCACGACCGGCGGGCGTGGTAGGTGCACTACCGGGCGCCCTAGTGACCTGACATCAGTGTCAGCGGAACATAAAACACATCGTGAAACAAATGAAGTACAAAGCGATGTCTGTGAAAACTTGCCTTCGGCGTATATATAACCACAACTCTTTCAATCATGAGCGGCAATCCTTTTACAAACCACACTTGTGATTACTGAGACCTCTGAATGATATGACAACAGCGGGGCGGGGCCGTCATACCACAGATATAGCACTACAACGAGGACTATACGAACAAGCCTCGGAGAAGCGGAGCTTTCCCAAGCTGTGACCCTAGGCGAGGATCAGCGGCGGCGTACCTTTACTGCGGCATGAGCGGCCGAAGAAGTCGATCTGGCAGTGCAGTATGTGGCCGAAAAAATCGTAAATGAAATCATAGTAGTCTATATAAAGCGGGAGACATGTATGATAACAAAACTACGATTCCTGATAAACAAGCGATCATATCAAGTCGAGGACTCGCGCCTCAAAGTCATCACTCAAATATAACAATGGGTCTCACGCCGCAGCATCAATCATGCGTGGAATACCCCGCGCTGCCGTGATTTATGATATAAAGCACCAGAACACCATGAACACGAGTCCCACTGTGCCATAATAAAACCGTGCGGGGTAAATGCGAAGGCATGGCGAGCTACTAATACCAGCGGTACCAACAAGGTCGTGAAGCGTATCATAAGATCTGTCTGGCCGTCGCATGATCAAAGGCGGCGACTTGCGCGATATCTAATGTGCGCGTCTAGTCACGGAACTTTCCGCGACTCGCGTAGGCCAATCTCGTCGGCCGCGTAGGTATTCCGCGTCGAGGGTGCTACTCCGGCGTCGTCACGAACGCGGTCGCGTAGCCCGTGGACGCGTGCCCGTAAGGGCCTACGCTAACACGGAACTCGTAGCTCGCGTAGGCCACAGGACTGCGTGAGGTATTCTCGAATCATAGGTCCGTCGACCACTGAGTCTACCCGCGTCGGAGGCGGCAACCCGGAATCATCTCGAGATGAGTGATGTAAAATACTAACACAACGACTTATCGTTAAGCAACATAAGCCTGACAAAGGAAACCGCTACCTGAGCGTCACGAGATCTAACTGCGTAGCATCTGGCGTGTTTACTTATCAATCAACAAGAAAGTATTGCGGTATCGCGAACCAACACAATCGAGTTATACACGAGGTACTTTCTACTATATGCCAACAAGTTCGGGTTTTATCCCAAAGTACTTCTACGTTAACTCTTTAAAAGATCGTTACTTTCGCGATGTCACACAATACGTAGTATAAAAATAGAGTGACTATCCTTTTAAAGTAAATCAATTACTTCTCTTTGTAAAATCAAGTAGCAACATTCTTTTCCAATGTTCAAGTTTGCCTAATTTCCAATGTTCAAGTTTCTCATTTTAGAAAGGTTTAGTAGTTCATAGTATTAATCACTTAAGACTATCATTCTCTTTTAAACCATCGAGAAACATAAGCCTTATATGTGAGTAGGATATTCTTGTTTATAAAAATCTTATTACAATGACCATGATCTAGGAAATATCATTTTGTCTCATCTTAGCTTCATGCGGATGGAGGTTTCTCTTGGTTTTATTAACTTAATTAGTCAAAACATTTCCTTTTATTAGCACTGCGGTGGTTTGTCGATACACGTTCGATTTAGAAATCGACAAAACATTCTTAAGCGTTATACCTAACTTCCCGTAAAGCTAGTATAACTCTTAAGTTTTCAAAAACCAAGTATTACTTCTTCTTTCAAAATGATTCAAAAATCTTTTGAAATACTTCAAGTTCTTTATTAACACATAACAAGCGGTTATAGTTCAAACGATTACCTTAAAAAACCACATGTATTTTCTTACCAACATAAAGTATTATAACGACTTCCCGTAAAGCGTTATAACCTTTATGTTTTACATAATCAAATACATTTAGCACGTATGCGTCTGGTACTACATAGTTCACACGTATCATGCTAGAAGAGATAGGAAGAGGTTCGCATACCTCGCGGCGAGTATCGACTAATAGCAAAGCGCTCAAGTACTTCAAGTCGGCTACTCCTTAGCGATGGATCGCGCCATCGTAGTACTTGACTATAAGGCCTGCGCTTATTAACATTTAGATCCGCCGTAGAACATTACGAGAAAATTCGAACCTCCCCATGGCGGCGTAAATCTCTCTCTATCGGGTGGCTATCGAAACTGACGGGGTTCATACATCTAACGGGGCGTGCGTGATTCTACCTCGCGGAAAAGCTACACAAGTCTCATGTAATATCCTATGTAAAGCGATTCGTACTCTTCTTTCGAAAAGGTTTCTTATTATTGGGCTTAAGTCAAAAGACATTGCCGACAACAGCGTTGATTCTACATATAGTATACTTCAACTATAGTCTAACAATCATGTAATTTCCAATTCTGATAGAGGACAAGATATTTACCTCGATAAGCCCATAATTATCCAAGTATAAAGTCGATCTGGGCAATCGTTTAGCTCGACTCAGGCGCTCCAACCAGCTCTAAACCACCCTTAGAAGTTCTAACCAACCTACACAATACTCCATGGACTATGGAGATTTTCCTAGGGTTTGGTTTTGTAGTGGGAAGTATAATAGTATTTACGGGCTTTTCATATAGGTATAACCTTAGAATACTACAAGGTATCGGCTAAGGTAATTTGGGCATTATAACAATACTTTTGAGAGTATTTCTACACCACAAAGGGGGTATTATCTGAGCAACTAGGCTAGGGGGTACCCGGCAGCTACTAGGAGGGAGAGGGCTCTCGGCGAGGGCCTTTCAAAGGGAGAGGGCTCTTGGGCGAGAGTCGACAAGAGGAGGAGAGGGAGGATTTTAACACTTAGAAGATTTGTGGAAAGGATGAAGAATTCGTCAAAGGGAGAGGGTATTTATAGCCAAGCCAAGGCCAACCAATGGCGAGATCTTGCCAAGTGCATAGCAAGTGTAGGGCGAGATCTTGCCAAGTGCACCTTATCCATCTAACACAAAATATCCTACCAACCCTTGACCAAACAAGGCCAACTTCGGCCACCTTTACGCCCACTCCGCTGATGAGAGGGTGCCAAGTGGCGCCCTCTTGTTAGTCCAAAATGTTCGTCTCTCGGAAAAATCATAAAAATTAAAAAGACATAGCGGAATTTTCCCTACGAGTGTGAAAGCGTTTAGAAAAAGCGACTCTAATCGGGTGTTGTGAACAAAGTGAAAATCGTCGAAGCCTTACTCTTAAGTTCAAATTTTCTCGTCGTCCTTACGTACATACTCTGAAATACGGGGTATAACATTCTCCTCGCCCGAAACATGCGTCGAATGTTCCTTACAAATCTCAAAACAAGCGCGCCGGTATAGTCTTCCTACTATGCTTACGAGAACAATCCTTGCCACATGGCCACGGGAACAACTTGCGCCAAAAGCTTACATCGAAGTCCACGAGGAAACACCTCTAACATCACCATAACACCTCTGGGTCTAAAATATACTTCCTTCGCGCCTTCTCTTTACAAAAGAAATGATACCACTTTTGTCACTTTGCGCGAGGTTCTAGTGTCGCTCGGCGACCCGACAAATGAGTGCGGGCTGCGTGCGATCCACGAGGCATCGTGCACTCAAACTCTTACCACATTTAAATCTGCCCGGTTTCCAAAACTGGGTTACTATCTCTAACGTGGTCCTCATTAGCGGGAACACTCTGGATGGATCTCGATGCTTTCCGAACATAACAATACGAAGGCGGGACGTCTGCCTCACAAGTCGGACGGCAAATGCTAACATATAGGCAACTTTGGCCTATTCTTCACATGAACTCACAAAGGCCCAAAGTAACTCGGGCTAAGTTCGCTTTGTTTTCCAAAACTCGTCACACCCAAGGGTGGTACTTTGAAGATCGGCCGTCGACTTTGAACTCTAGCGTCGTCGCCGATTATCGCCACGATTCCTCGGTTTGCGGAACCTCTTACGGACAAACCGCTCTAACGCGATCTGTGGAACAAGCTGAACCAACTATCTGAACGCCAGCGTCGAACCAATCGGCCGGCAACTTACACTTCCGCCCTGCAAGGCTTCAAAAAAGCGACATCCGAACAGAAATGGTAGCAAACACTCCTCCACGAGACAACAATCCCTACAACTACCACGAAATCGAACAACGGCAGGGCGAATGCGGTCGAGACTGCACGAGTCCTTAACCTACTGGTAAAACTTAGGAAACAAAACAGCCGTACCACAGGCTCCGACATGCGTCGTAAGGTGAAGGTAGGCACCGTGCAGCCTTACAACCTTTACGATAAATCAACAACTGTAGAGTGAGCGGTCGACCGAAGAACACGATGGGCTGCCCATCGGCCGACCAGCGGTCGAGCGCGTCCACGAACTCATCTGGTTAACTAAACTGGGCCTAACACCCTCGTGACCTACCACAAGGCGGGACCACCACAACCCGCCCACCATGCGGCGGGTTGACGCAACGTAGCCTCAACCCGACCCGTCGCGCGAAACACTAGCTCCGAAGGAATAATTTCACAAATCATGTTCACGAAAACCTAGCGGTCTTCACAGCTCGACTACCTTCTTTCAAATCACGCTACTCGAGGACTTATCCACAACCATAGCGTGCACCATGCACTCGATAAGGATCAAACATAACACTACACCTATACCGAGATGGCGCTTACCTCTAAGGTATCTGCGTATAAAACTCTAAGGCTCGCGCCTGCGTCCCAAAATCTTACTCGGTTAACCCGCGTGATTTCTAATCACTACTAACACCTGCTATCGAACATAGCACTTAAGGTATACTACTTAATCGATAAACAAAACCTATAGGGTTAAATATATCTCTATATCTCTTTGCTTGCTCGCTTAGTCGTTCTAATCAAACACGCTTGAAGTGCGCGCAACAAGGAAGGTGACGAACTACCGCGATGCGAAGGCTAAGTCCTCCTGCAAGGACACTCTTGACACGGACCACGATGGTCATAGGTGCAACAAGTACCAACTAAAGGCGACATTCCGGGATGGCGTGCATCGCTAATGAACAGAGGGAAAAGCGAATCCGGTGTTTGGAACTACGTGTAGCGTGAGCGGAAGCTCACGGAGCTCGACCAACTCTGCGTACCGAGCGTCACGAAATCCATGGAAGACCACTCTGCCTTTGGTGGGCGTGCATAATCAAATCTGTGGTGAGGTGACTCGCCTCGAAAGTTACCAAAGGACCTTCTGCTCTGGCGCCTTCTGCTCGTCCTTGGTTAACGCGTCGATCTCACGTTCCTCGGCTGCTGCGCATAAGCGTACGAGCCATGCCCAAGCCTAGGCGAAGAATTACTCGCACAACCTCTCTTAGGTAGTCATCAAGACTCGCGATGCATCGGTATACTCTCTACTCATTGTTCGGTCGCGGGTGAAGGTCGAACATCGTGGCGCGGTGAAGCTGCCGCGCCGTGCTAAAACTCTGCTGGGGCTAGTGGCGTCGCGAGAACTCCCGAATGAAGCACTATCCTAGGTAATGATTGGGCACGTGCCCTCGCCACCCTCTGAACTCTACTCGCGGCTCCCTTTGCGCGCCTCACGGGCGGGTTGCCTGCGCGGAGGCATAGCGATAAGGAAATAATTTCGTCGGAGGGTCGACTAACAACACGACTCTAAGGCGCGATCTCGAGTGAGAAGAATAGAAACCAATCCTAAATACCTATAGCCTCACGATTATTGGTGTGGTGCGACACGCGATAATCGAACTCTTGGATGCGATGCGTGACCTTTCAGAGGATTAAGCGCTCTGATACCACTTTTGTCACGACCGGCGGGCGTGGTGGTGCCTACCGCACCCTAGCGACACAACATCGTCAGTGTCGTGGAACATAAAACACATACGTGAAACAAATGAAGTACAAAACAGTAATCTGTGAAAACTTGCCTTTCGGCATATATATAACCACAACTCTTTCAATCATGAACAACTTAATCCTTTTACAAACCCTGCCCACAACAGTACTACAGACCTCTACGAATGATATGACAACAACGACGGGACAGGGCCGTCGTACCACGAATGTAGCACCTACAACAACGGGACTATGCGAACAAGCCTCGGAGAAGCGGAGCTTTCCCAAGCAAGTTGTGACCACAGGCGAGGATCAGCGTGGCGTACCTTTACTGCGGCGTGAGCGGCCCAGGAGGTCGATCTACAGTGCATGTGGCGAAAATACGTAAATGAAATCATAGTAGTCTATATAAAGCGGGAGACATGTATGATAACAAAACTACGATTCCTGATAAACAAGCGATCATATCAAGTCGAGGACTCGCCTCAAAGTCGTCACTCAAATATAACAATGGGTCTCGCGCCCACATCAATCATGCGTGGAATACCTCCGCCGCCGGCGGTTTATGATATAAAGCACGAGGAACACATGAACACGGTCCCACGTGCCATAATAAAACCGTGCGGGGTAAATGCGAAGGCATGGCGACTACTAATACCCGCGGTACCAACAAGGTCATGAGCGTATCATAAGATCTGTCTGAAGCCGTCACGTGATCAAAGGCGGCCACTTGCCCGCGATATCTAATGTGCGCGTCTAGTCACGGAACTTTCGCTGACTCGCGTAGGCCAATCTCATCGGCGCGTGAGGTATTCCGCGTCGAGGTGCTACTCCGGCGTCGTCACGGACTGCGATCCGCATGGCCCGTGGACGCGTACCCGTAAGGGCGCCGCTAACACGGAACTCGTAGCTCGCGTAGGCCGCAGGACTGCGTGAGGTATTCTCGAATCATAGGTCCGTCGACGCTTTGAGTCTACCGCGTCGGACGACTTAACCGGAATCATCTCGAGATGAGTGATGTAAAATACTAACACAATGACTTATCGTTAAGCAACATAAGCGCAACAAAGAAACCGCACACGTCACAAGATGCTAACCTGCGTAGCATCTGGCATGTTTACTTATCAATCAACAAGAAAGTATTGCAGGCTATCACGAACCAACCTGATCAAGTTATACACACAAGGTACTTTACTATATGCCAACAAGTTGGGTTTTATCCCCAAAGTACTTCTACATTAACTCTTTAAAAGATCGTTACTTTCGCGATGTCACACAATACGTAGTATAAAAATAGAGTGACTATCCTTTTAAAGTAAATCAATTACTTCTCTTTGTAAAATCAAGTAGCAGCATTCTTTTCCAATGTTCAAGTTTGCCTAATTTCCAATGTTCAAGTTTCTCATTTTAGAAAGGTTTAGTAGTTCATAGTATTAATCACTTAAGACTATCGTTCTCTTTTAAACCATCAGAAACATAAGCCTTATATGTGAGTAGGATATTCTTGTTTATAAAAATCTTATTCTGACCATGATCTAGGAAATATCATTTTGTCTCATCTTAGCTTCATGCGGATGGAGGTTTCTCTTTGGTTTTATTAACTTAATTAGTCAAAACATTTCCTTTTATTAGCATTGCGATGGTTTGTCGATACGTTACGATTTCGAAATCGTGAAAACATTCTTAAGCGTTATACCTAACTTCCGTAAAGCTAGTATAACTCTTAAGTTTTCAAAAACCAAGTATTACTTCTGCTTTCAAAATGATTCAAAAATCTTTTGAAATACTTCAAGTTCTTTATTAACACATAACAAGCGATTATAGTTCAAACGATTACCTTAAAAAAACCACATGTATTTTCTTACCAGCGTAAAGGCATTATAACGACTTCCCATAAAGCGTTATAACACTTTATGTTTTACATAATCAAATACATTTGCACGTATGCGTCTGCCGTACTACATAGTTCCACATATAATGCTAGAAGAGATAGGAAGAGGTTCGCATACCTCGCGGCGAGTATCGACTAATAGCAAAGCGCTCAAATACTTCAAACGCGGCTACTCCTTAGCGATGGTCGCGCCATCGTGGTACTTCAACCTATAAGGCCACGGCGCTTATTAACATTTAGATCCGCCGTAGAACATTCTCTGAGAAAATTCGACACCTCCCCTCCCACATGGCGGCGTAAATCTCCTCTGTCGGTAGGCTGCTCAAGCCAACGAGGGGTTCATACATCTAACCGGGCGTGCACAATTCTACCTCAGAAAAGCTACACAAGTCTAATGTCTGATCTATGTAAAAGCGATTCGATTACTCTTCTTCGAAAAGGTTTCTTATTATTGGGCTTAAGTCAAAAGACATTGCCGACAACAGCGTTGATTCTACATATAGTATACTTCAACTATAGTCTAACAATCATGTAATTTCCAATTCTGATAGAGAACAAGATATTTACCTCGATAAGCCCATAATTATCCAAGTATAAAGTCGATCTGGGCAATCGTTTAGCTCGACTCAGCGCTCCAACCCGCTCTAAACCACCTTAGAAGTTCTAACCAACACACAATACTCCGGACTATGGAGATTTTCCTAGGGTTTCGGTTTGTAGTGACGGGAAGTATAATAGTATTTACGGGCTTTTCATATAGGTATAACCTTAGAATACTACAAGGTATCTGGCTAAGGTAATTTGGGCATTATAACAATACTTTTGAGAGTATTTCTACACCTGAGGGGTATTATCACAGCAACTAGGCTAGGGCGGGGTACCCGCCACACTACTAGGAGGGGAGAGGGCTCTCGGCGAGGGGGCCTTTCAAAGGGGAGAGGGGCTCTTGGGCGAGAGTGACAAAGAGGAGAGGGAGGGATTTTAACACTTAGAAGATTTGTGGAAAGGATGAAGAATTCATCAAAGGGAGAGGGTATTTATAGCACAAGCCAAGGCCAACCAATGGCCAAGATCTTGCCAAGTGCATAGCAAGTGTAGGGCGAGATCTTGCCAAGTGCATATCCATCTAACACAAAATATCCTACCAACCGCCGGCCAAACAAGGCGACTTTGGCCACGCTTTACGCCTCTCGCTGATGAGAGGGTGCCAGTGGCGCCCTCTTGTTGGTCCAAAATGTTCGTCTCTCGGAAAAATCCAAAAATTAAAAAAGACATAAGCGGAATTTTCCCTACGAAAGGCTGAAAGCGTTTAGTCAACGACTCTAATCGGGTGTTGTGAACAAAGTGAAAATCGTCGAAGCCTTACTCTTAAGTTCAAATTTTCTCGTCGTCCTTACGTACATATACTGAAATACGGGTATACTTGGTGTGTTGTAAGTTGGACCCCTCAGCGTATCTCGTTTGTACGATTATGCCTCGCGCGAAAGGCAACGGGCGGAAGGGCAAAGCGTGAAGGAGGCTGCGAGTAAGCGATGGCGATCTCTACGAGACCACGATGCACGAGCCTCGATCCGCGATGCGGAAGCGAGAGAAATGGGTTACAAAGTGGGCGATTAATGGCGAGGTTGTGGCGGACTTGAGGATAAGGGGCCGCGGCGATTCGATGCACCGGATGGTTCACCGATCGAGATAGTTCGAGGCTCACGGGATTTTTGAGTTGTAGGCGCGAGTTTTATGGGTGAGCACGAGGATGATCGCGAGATTTCATCAAACGATTCTGTGGATCATGAGTGATCAAGGCGCCGGAGACCGAGTCGGTGGTCTAGGTTCGCATCGGCTGCGTGATCACATGATCGGTAGGTTGATCGTGGGAGCTGTCGGGGAAGAATGCACTTCGGCTATAAATTTGAGTTCTCGAGCATTTCTTGCACATTTCTTGCCTCGCGGATGAGGAGGCTCGGGCAACAGATTTTTGGTGTTGCGGCGGCGAGCAGGCGTCTGGTTGAGTACAATGTGGAGTTCGACTCATTGGCGTGCGTCCGCGTTATTAGCTAGTATGGAGGATCGAGTGCACCCGATATATTCTGAGGCTCGATGATTACCTAGCGAGAGTTGTTGGGTGTAGCTCTTGGTAGGGCATGGGCATTGCCGCGCATGCGAGCTTATGCACTTGGATGTGAGGCGGAGAAATCGGCGGAATGGCGAGATCGGCGAAGAGGCGAGCAGCGAGTCCTTTGGTGACTTCGAGCGGACCGCCTCAGCGAGCGATTATGCGCCTCCGCCCGATGCAAGTGGTCCCCGCCATCGTCGGGGCGTTTGGAATATTCGGGGGCAGTCGGGACTCGGGGTTGATTTTGAGAGTAGGAGTGCTCGCCGGATGAGAGCCACGTATCTCGGTGTGGCCGTTGTGGTAAAGCCCATGTAGAGAATGTCGTCTTGGTTTGGGAGATTGCTATACTTGCGGCCAGCGAGGGCCATTTGTGAGGCCCATCAGGCCGAGGTAGCTTGGTGGGATAGCCTGAACTACTAGATCGATTGCGGGTTCCTCACCTTCCATAGCTTCGCGGGATGTTCATGCCGTGAGCCACGGTAGAGGTCACGGTGGAAGTTCCCAGTTTTAGCGGTCCTTTGAACCGCCTATTTTTCAGGTATATCCTTAACCCTCTAGAGTTTTGTTTGTATTGATGTATGATGTATGATGATGTGTTTAGTGTTATGTTCGAATAGCTTTGTGCTAGAATGTGATTTAGAAGCCTGGTTAGTGAAAAAGGGTAAGCCTGGGGGTGAGAAAATGATGAACCTTAGAATATTCTGATTAAGACCTTAGATGTAAAGGCCGTCACAGTCTGAGGATTTTGCAAGTGATCCTTGTCGGAGTGCATTTTATGCCTAGAATGTATCGTGGGAAAAATTCCTTGGGTAGTGTAAAATGGAAGTGGTAGCTTTCATGACCTGTATAGGTAAGATTGTTCCGGATCGGGGAACAAGAGCGTGATGCGTTAAGTGGGTCGAGTTGGGGCCATGTTGAGGGCCAACCGCGGCTGTTCGAGGTGGGGTCGGCTGCAGGTGGTCCTCGGTGGTAGGGTCACGAGGGTGCTAGGCCCAAGTTTAGATGACCATCGTATGAGTTCGTGGATATGTTCGACCAGAAGCAGATCGTGAAGGCCGGGAATGGTCTTAAGAGAGATTGAGGTTAGTAAGATGACCAAGTTGGAGGTAGTGACTCCAATGTGTTGGGAAGCCCAGGCGATGGTGAAGTGTGAGTACGTATAATAGAAGAGTTCAAGTGTTCGAGAAGGGACACGATGAGTAAGGAAGGAAGAAGCGTGTGTTATTTCGTGGCGGTGTGGCGTTGACAACTTGTTAGAAGAACTTTATCGTTACGTCTTGAGAAGGAACATTCGGGATGAATGTTTCTAAGGAGAGGAGAATGTTATACCGTATTTCCAGTATATGCGTGAGGCGTGCGTATATAAATTTAAGCCTTAAAGTAGGCATAGGTTGAAATTTGGGCACAAGTGCGAAAAGAATCATTTTTAAATGAAGCGTTTTACAAGACTTGCGAAGGGAAAATTCGGCTATGTCATTTATAATTTTTGCGGATTTTTCAGAGGCGAAACATTTTGGACCAGCGGGAGGGTGACATGTGTCACCTCGCATTGGAAAGCATTTGGGGCGGCAAAGGGGCGAAAGGGAGGAGGAGTTGGTAGGATATTTTTGTGCAAGTTGGTGTGGTAGATGGATAAGGTACATGGTTTAAATCTAGCCCTACACTTGCCTTACACTTGGATGAATCTTGGCCATTGGTTGGCCATTTCTTGACTATAAATACCCCTCTTATTGAAGAGTTATTTCATCAAACTTGAAGCAATCTTTCTAAGTCTCAAAATGCTCCTCCTCTTGATATTTCGTCGAGTTCCCACTCTTTTGAAGCCTTGGCGAGAGCCTTCCCCATGGGTGAGGCTTGGCGAGAGGGCACCACTGCCTAGTTGTTTCGTATAATACCCCTTTGTGGTATAGAAATACTCTCAGTATTGTTATAATGCCCAAATACCTTAGCCCGTAAACCTTTATAGTATTTCCAAGTACCATATCTGGCCGGAAAATACTATTATACTTCCTTTAGCCACTAAGCGAAACCCTAAGGAAAACCTTCATAGTCGGTTGAAGTGTTAAGTAGAAGTTGCGTAGAACTTCTAAGGGTTGTTGGAGGCGGGTTGGAGCACTCGGAGTAGGAGCTTAACGTTGCTCGGGGCGACATATACTTGGATAATTTTGGGCTCATCAAGGTAAATACTCATCCTTCTATTGTAATTGGGAATTACATCGTAGTTGTATATAAATGAATATAAGATTCATAGAAGAGAATTGAAGCTGTAATAGAAGGATATTCTGAGAATAGACTTGAATGAAATCACATCGAAGAATATAAGTAGAAGATTAAAGCGTACTTACATAGGGGTGTACTTACGATGGTGATAACCTTTATTGGTTGGTATTGCGAGTAGCATGTACTACTTGGAAGGTGGACAAGGCTAGCCGGGTTATAGCCGAGGAGCGTTTTGCTTATAGTCGATAATCGTCGCGAGGTATGTGATTCTTCCTATACTCTTGAGCATGATATTTTAAAGATATATATATATATAGTACGGTGAGCGTCGTGTGCTAGCGAGCGTAGTTGTCGGCAATGTCTTTTGACTTAAGCTGAATAAAATATATATATGCGGTGAAGCGTCGTGTGCTAATTGAAGCGTGGTTGTCGGCAATGTCTTTTGAGTTAAGCTGAATAAAATATATATATATATAGTACGGTGAGCGTCGTGTGCTAATTGAATGTAGTTATGCGGCAATGTCTTTTGACTTAAGCCTGAATAATAAGAATCTTGAAGTATTTCAAAAGAATTAAGAAACCTTTTTGAAAGAAGAGTAATACTTGGTTTTGAAAACATAAGAGTTATACTAGCTTTATGGGGAGTCCTTATAACGTCTTAAGAGAGATAAAGAGAATGGTTTACTGATTTTAGAAGTTAAGAGACTTAATCTTAAAAGATAAGAGACTTGACTTGAATGAATTAATATGAATTTTGTGTGAAACCTCATTCGTGAGTAATGAGTACTTGGTTTTTAAAAGGAATAATGTTTCTTGATTTGGAAATCGAGAATGAGTATCGACAAACCAACTGCAGCGTTAATAAAGGAAAATGTATTGAATAAATGAAGGATTATATTGAAACCAGTAGAAACCTCCATCTGCATAGAAGTTAAGATGAGACAAAATGATATTACATTTCCTAGATCATGGCTGCTTAATAATATTGATTATGAATAAGAATAACCTACACTCATATAAGGCATATGTTACTCAATTGTTTTAAAAGAGATTAAGTCATTGAACTATGAAACTTTTCTAAAAATAAAGAGACTTGAGTAATTGAAATTAGGCAAACTGGAACCTTAGGGAAAAGAATGTGGTTGAAAAGGAAAGTGTTTTGGTTTACCTAAAAATGTGAGTCACTCTATTTTATACTACGAATTGTCGGGTGACTTTTATAAAGGAATGGATCTCTTTAAAAGGAATTTAACGTCGTAGTACTTTAGGAGTTAAAACCGGACTTTGACATAAAATGAAAGTACCTTGAGTTATGTATAACTTGCCTATGCTTGTTGTTGTGTAACTTGCCTATGCTTGTTGTTGTGTAACTTGCCTAGGTTTAGGTATTGTGTAACTTGCCTATGCTTATGGTGATAGTCTTTGTTGTGCAAGAATTGTGTTTCTATACTCTGGCGTCTCTCGGCGGGTATTGACTTGTTGAGAACTTACTTGGGCGTCTGCGTGATGTGGGGAGATTCCGCGGGTATGCTTCCATTAGCATTGTTACATGGGCATGTCTACACGTTGATGGATTACGTGGACATGTGACCATTATGGTTATGGCGAAGTATCGTGACTTACGGTTGTGATCGGGTCGTAGCTGTTTACTTGCCCCGTCGGCTCGTGGCGATTGGATCAGTAGCGGTTATTGCGGCACCGCGTGTCGACCGGCGGCGAAATATCGTGACTTACGGTTGTGATAGGGTGCTGGCGATTCACTTGCCCCGTCGGCTCACGTGGCGCGGGAGGATCTGGTGGAGGCGATTCACTTGCCCCGTCGACTTCGTGGCGCGGGGAGGAGGCTGGTAGAGGCTATTGCACTTACGCGTGTCGGCGTGATATGGTTGTACATTATTATGGTGCGGTCGGATCGGTAGTTATACTTGCCGTCACGGTTTTTATGACAGTGGGACACTGGTGTTCATGTATACTCCTTGGTGTTGTTATATCATAAACTTGGCGGTGAGGAAGGAATTCCACGCACAGTGATGATTTGGAGGCGTGAGTCCACGACTTGATATATTTGGTTATATGTTGTGTCTTGTAGTTTGGTTATCATACATGTCTCACCTTTATATAGACTATTATGATTTCATTTCTTGTATTCTGATTTCACATACTTAGTACTGTTGTACTAACCTCCTTGAGGGCTGCGTTCATCTGCGGTAGAGTGCGTCAGTGTCGATCCGCTTTTAGGATCACCTTTGGCGTATTGGGAAGCTCAGTTCCTTGGAGGCTTATCTTTGGTATGTTACCACACAGTGCAGCAGGTTCTTGTACATTCGGGGGTAAGGCGGGGCCCTGTCCCGTCATAGTTGTTGTAAAAATCTTAGAGGTCTGTAGCACTCTTGTGGGCAGGGTTGTAAGGATTGTAACTGTTCAAATGTCTATATATATATATGTTGAAAGGCAACCGTTTTGGGTTGGCCTATTTTATTTTATCTTGATCCGTATACATTTAAATGTTTAAGTTTTTATTTTCCGTGGTTTTCTCGATGTTGTATCACTAGGGTGCGGGGTAAGGCACGATCACGGGCGGGTTGGGTCGTGTGATGCCTTGAAATACCAGCGTCGGCTGAACTCAGTGTCGGCCGATTAACCGCGCGACTCCTGTTGACTCATTGCTAAAACCTGTACGGATAAGCTTCCTTACCCGCCTCTGCTGAATCAAGTAGGGACCAACTATCTGAACGCCAACATCAGACCAATCGGCGGCAACCTACACTTCGCCCATACAAGGCCGTAAGGCACCGTCGAATACTAAAATGGTAGCTATATAATACTCGATCAACAAGAGGCAAATAATCCTCGCGGCTACCCACAAATCAAAACAACGGCGTAACCTATCCTCGACTCTTTCAAGGCCATTTCCGCCTTCACGATCTGATTCTAGTCGAACACGTCGCGAACTCATACGATGGCTACCTAAACACGGGCCTTGCACCTCGTGATCCTACCACTGGCGGGACCACCGGCCGACCCAGCGCCGTTCGGTGTGGGTTGACGCGAATGGTCCTCGGCGACCCGTAATTGCGACTCTTGTTCCCGATCTGGAACAATCTTACTAATTCACGTCATGAAAGCTACCACTTCCGTCTCGCACTACCCGTGGACTTATCACGCTAATACACCCTAGACATATAGTGCACTCGGCAAGGATCATTTGCAAAACCGCTTTACTCCGAGCGGCGCTTACGTCTAAGGTCTCGATCGTGAAATATTCTAAGGTTCACACTTTCCATGCCCCGTACTTATCCTTCCAACTAACCGTGTTTTCTAACTCACAAATAACCAGCGCTATCCGTACATAGCACGCGATAATAAGATCATCATATCAAGCATACAAAACTCTAGAGGTTAAGGATATACGTGTATCTGCCGCTTCACTCTAATCATAGACCTACCTACGGTAGCATGGGCGTAGAAGGTGATGAACCAACCATAGATCCGTAGTGCGTGCTATCCGCGATGCTACCTCGGTCGGACAATTTCGCAAAATGGCCTGTTGGCGCATGTAAAACAAACTCCGAACTAGCGACACTCACGCGATAGAGTCTACCACAGCGGCCACGCAGCGAGGTAGGGGTGGCTTGGTGCTAACACCCCTGCTCGAAAATCTGAACCATTGGAGCCACGACTGCTCACGAATACTCTGGATGCCCTGAAGATTGTGGAGGACCAATCTATACTATGGAGGCGCATAACTAGTCTGCTGCTGAGGCGGTCCGCCTCGAAAGTCGCCAAAAGACCCTGCTGTGCGCCTCTTACTGATCTCGGTCATTAGTCGACCTCTCGCTCCTCGCACCAAGTGCATAAGCTGCGTGCGGGCAATGTCCGTGCGGTGAAGAGCTACACGAACAAGCCTCGCCAGTAGTCGTCTATCCGGTGGCGTGGCGGTGTACTCGTCCTCGTCCATACTCTGACGGGGACATCTGAGCGATGAGTCGAACTCACATTGTACTCCCGACTATGCGCGTTGCGCCTCGACATCAAAAATCTGTCGGCCGAGCCCTACTCATCTGTGGAGGCAAGAAATGTGCAGAAATGCCCACGAGAACTTCGTCCATACGGTGGAAGTGCATACTCTCCCGGGACAACTCGCGAATCAAACGATCATTGCGGTATCACGTAGCCGATGCGAACCTAAGACCACCGACTCGGTCTCGAAGCCTTGATCACTCTCATGATCGGCTATGGCGTATCCGGATGAACTCCTGCGGATCATCCTCGGGCCTCGACGTAGAACTCTGGCGGGCTACGTCTCGAAAGTCGTAGCCTCGAACTATCCGATCTCGGGTGAACCGTAGGTACTCTGGGCTGGGCTGCTGTTGTATCGGCCTATCCTCGTATGCGCCGCGATCACGGCGATGGCGAGCCATCTCTTTGTACCCAACTCCTGCTCCGGTGTGGGGTGGAGGCTCAGTCTTGTGGTCTCGGCGACGGCTGCTGCGGCTCTAAACTCTGCTGGGGTTGGCGGCGTCGCAAAACTCGCCGTCTGAAGCACTATCTCAGGTAATCACAGGGCCTGCGCCCTCGTACTCCTCTGTACCCTACTAGCAGCTCCCTCGGCTGCCTTGCCCATCTGGGCCCGGGTTGCCTTGCGCGGAGGCATAACTGGTAAAAACGAGATCGTCGGAGGGTCGACTTATAACACGGCTCTAAGGCACGATCTCGGAATGAGAAGAATGAAACCAATCCTAAATGTCCTGCGACCTCACGATTATAGATGTGGTGCCTGACACATCGATAATCGAACTCTACTAGACGCGGTCTGTAGACACCTTCCAGAGGATTAAGCGCTCGATACCACTTTTGTCATGCGGCCCGTTCAGTGGCGCGTGGGTGCCTTACCGGGCACCCAGTAGTCATACATCAGTGTCAATGGAACATAAAACAAGACATGAAACAAATGTAAAATGAGACACATTTTATACGAGAGAAAGCGCCTTCGGCGTATATATATATACAAAGTTGGAGCAGTTACATCCTTTACAGCCACCTTGATGCTCTGGACCTCTAAGATTTTCTGATAACTATGGCGGGGCGGGCCGCCATACCACAGAATGTACAGAACCTACAACTCGGGAAAACATAACAAAAGATAAGCCTCGGAGAAGCGGAGCTTCCGTCTGAGCTGTGATCTATGGCGAGGATCAACAACCGATGTTCCTCTACTGCGGCATGACGCGGCCGAAGGAGGTCGATCTGTGTACCAAGTATGTGGCGAAAATCTTGTAAAATGAAATCACAGATCTAAATAAAGCAGGAGACATGTATGATAACGACTCTGATTCCAACACAAAGCGATCATGTCAAGTCGAGGACTCGCGCCTCAAAGTCATCACTCAAATATAACCCGCATGACGCGTGCCGGCGTCTTACCTCGGTATAAGCGTAGCCATGGAACCGTCTAATGGAAGCATACGTGGGCGCCCGTCGTGTCGGTATGTCGAAAGAAATAACAAGATAACAATAAAAAATGGAAGCGTACTCGTGGTCACCCATCGTATCGGTATGTCGAAATCAAATAACAAGATAACAATAAAAATGGAAGCATACTCGTGGGCCACCCCGTCGTGTCGGTATGTCCAAAGCAAATAACAAGATAACACTCACAATGGAAACATGCGTGGGCACCGTCGTGTCGGTATGTCCAAAGGATCGATATAGTGGAAGCATACCGTGGGCCACCCATCGTGTCGGTATGTCCATCAATCGACAGACGGTACCTCGGCGAGAGCGGTAGCAAATACAACACTTGCACAACAAAGGCTATCACCTGGCGTAGGCAAGTTCAACATACTCATAGACTTTTATTTTATTACAACAAATTCGGGTTTTAACCCCAAAGTACTACATACATTAATCCTTTCAAAAAGACCTCTTTTTACGTAAAAACGACTCGATACTATTATTTGTAGTACCAAATACGTTCATGTTTTAAAATCAAGTACTTTACACTATTTTAAACCAAGTGGCTTACACTTTTAGAACAACGTCAAGTAACAACATTCTTTTCCAAAAGTTCAAGTTGCCTAATTTCAAATACTCAAGTCTTTTAGTTTCGAAAGATTTCATAGTTCATAGTCTTAATCAAATAACGTACTCTCTTTTAAAACAATTGAGTAACGTATGCCTTATGTGTGAGTAGGTTATTTTTGTTTATAACAATCTTATTAAAGCAGCCATGATCTAGGAAATGTAATACAATTTTGTCTTATCTTAGCTTCTATGCAGATGGAGGTTTCTAGTGGTTTTAATATAATTAATTATTTGTCAATACATTTTCCTTTATTAACGCTGCAGTGGTTCGTTCGATACTTATTCTCATTTCCGAAATCAGTAAAACTTTATTCTTTAAAAACCAAGTACTCATTACTCACGAATGAGGTTTCACACTTTTTAACCAAATTCATATCAATTCATTTAAGTCAAGTCTCTTGTTTTCTAAAATCAATAAACCATTCTTTTTATCTTACTTAAGTCATTATACCTAACTTTCCATAAAGCTAGTATAACTCTTAAGCTTTCAAAATCAAGTATTACTCTTCTTTCGAAAACGATTCTTAATTCTTTTGAAATACTTCAAGATTCTTATTATTTAAAACTCAAGTCATAAGACATCGAAGTAAAACCACGTTCAGTCAACACGTGCGTCTCTGGTACTATATATATATATATTCTTTTAAAATATCATGCTCGAGAGGATAGGAAGAATCACGTACCTCGCGGCGATTAAACGATTAGCAAAAGCGCTCCAAAATCGTAATCCTGCTAGCCTTTTCCACCGCCCGAGTAGAATCGCTACTCGCGATCTTGAACCTATAGCGGTCATATAAGTCTATCGGCGTCTAGGCTACTGCGTAGAATAATTCTACGGAAAATTGGCGACAACTTCACTGCAGTCAAACTACGAGTCTACGTAAATACGGTCTATGTAAATCTGATTCGGTTCTCTTATTTTATACCATCCTTATATCGTCTTATACTCGTATCTAAACTAATCTTATATGTAATCTCCAATTCTGATAGAAGGATAAGAGTATTTACCTCGATAAGCCACGATTATCCAAGTTTAAAAGTCGATCTGAGCAAGGTTTAGCTCTAATGCACTTGCGCTCCAATCGCTCAAGAAACCCTTAGAAGTTCTACACAACTTCTACTTAATACTTCAACTTACTATGAAGATTTTCCTTAGGGTTTCGTTTAGTGACTAAAGGAAGTATAGTAGTATTTTAGGGCTTTTAGTATAGAGGTAACTTTGGGAACACTGAGTATTTGGGCGAGGTATTTTGGAATAGTAAACTCTTGGAGAATACTTTTCTACCAAGGGGGTGTGTTCGGCTAGCACACAAGGAAAGGGGGTTTGGCGAGGACTTGAAAGGGGAGGACTTTGGATGAAAACTACACTAAGGGGGAGAGGGATTTTTGCCTTGGAATTTATCAAGTGAGGATGAAGAATAAGTCTTGCACTTGAGGGGTATTTATAGGACATTCAATGGCCAAGATTAAGGCAAGTGGAGGGCAAGTGGAGGGTGGAGATTTGGACAAGTGTGTGTGGGTCCCACCTTATCTATCTACCACACAAATATCACAAAATATCTTACCTAACCTTGACCAATGATTTAGGCCAAAAAAACGTGCCATCTTTCGTCCACCATCCCGCCCACTTGAGGGTGACAAGTGTCGCCCTCTCGTTGGTCCAAATTATTCCATCTCTCAGAAAAATCCGCAAAAATAATCAATGTTGCAACCGTAATTTCCCCTTCGCAAAGTCCGGAAAACGTTTTGTCGGAAAACAATTCGTTTCGCTAGTTGTGCACAAATTTCGTCCTTTATGCCTACTTAAGGTTAAAACTTTTGTACGTACGCCCTCACGTACATACTCTGGAAATACGGGGTATATCATACGAAGACTAACTACCAGATACCAAGCCGGAATCACGAGACTTCGTCACAAAACTGAACGGGGCAAGTACGAAGGCAAACTACGGATACTGGCGAATCGGCCACGACTTGGGGCAATCTGAGCCAACTACGGATACCAAGCCGAATCGGTAAAACCTCGTGGAGAGCTAGTCCGTGGAATAATAATCGCGAAGCGTGCGTGGAATGCTCGTCCTGCCAGTACATCGAGTAAGATCATAACAAATCAATGACCTCCATCGAGGCAGCGGTGGTATAGAAATACAATATTAGTACGACAAGGCTATCACGCAAACATAGGCAAGTTACACAACTCGAGGTACTTTCGTTTTATGCCAAAGTCGGTTTTAACCCAAAGTACTACGTCGTTAAATTCTTTTTAAAAGATCCATTTCTTTTACAAAGGTCACCCGATGCCCGTATTATAAAAATAGAGTGACTAACATTTTTAAGTAAAACAAAACAACTCCCATACTTTCCTTTTTAAACCAAATTAAGACAATACCATGCCTTCTTTTTAGACCAAAACACTTCTCCTTTTAAAGTCAAGTTACCATTTTAAAACCAAAGATAAAACCATTCTTTTGTTTTCATAAAGTCGTTATAACTAACTTCCCATAAAGCTGTTATAACACTTTATGTTTTAAACCAATTTAAGACAAAACAATGTCTTTCTTTTAAACCAAAAACTCTTCAATTCCTCAAGTCTCTTTTCTTTTAGAAATCAAGTTCCTTACTTTGGAAATTTAAGAAAATTAATGCTTGTTTATAATGATTCTTATTAAGCGACCATGATCTAGGAAATGTAATACAATTTTGTCTTAACTTAGCCATGCGGATGGAGGTTTCTGGTTTTAATAGTAATTAATTATTAAATATATTTTACTTTAATACTTATGCGATGGTTTGTTCGATATTTATTCTCATTTAAAATCAATATAATATTATTCCTTTTAAAACCCAGTACCCATTTCTCATAAAGCGGTTTCCTGTTGTTTAACACAACCCAAGTCGTTATTATTTCACATCAAGTCTTTTATCTTTTAAAAACCACAAACCATTTCTTTGCCCAAATAAAATTGTTATAACGACTTCCCGTAAAGCGTTATAACACTTTATGTTTTAAACCAACCAAATTCATTTAACACGTATGCGTCTACCGTACTACATAGTTCCTGACATATCATGCTAGAAAAGATAGGAAGAGGTTCACGTACCTGCGGCGATTATCGACAATTAGCAAAATGCTCCAATCTTACAACGCTTGCTAGCCTTTTCCACCGCTTGAGTAGAATACGCTACTCGTAGTACTTCCACTATAATGGCCATAAACGCCTATTAACTTCTAGTTCTCTTCGTAGAATATTTCTACGGAAAATTTGCGACACCTCCCCCGCTATCACATAAATCTCCTCCCTATCAAGGCGCTACGGGCCAGCAACTCGAGGATTACACGTCTAACCGGGCGTGTTCAATACTACTTCACGGATATACTACACAAGTCTCTGTAAATACGGTCAATGTAAATCTGATTCAATCCTTTTCAATATTCATTCTACATATAGTATACTCGACTATACATTACTACGATATGTAATATCCAATTCTGATAGGGGACAAAGATAATTACCTCGACAAGCCCAAAATTATCCAAGATTATAAGTCGATCACGAGCAACGTTTAGCTCGGTTCATACGCTCCAACCCGCTCCAAGCAACCCTTAGAAGTTTCTAAACAACTTCTCTTAACACTTCAACTCAAAAAGTGAAGAAACAAGGCTTTGATTGTGGCAACTCTCGGCCAAGGGGTACTTTTAATGGCTAGGGTGTGAAATCTTTTCTAACTTTTGGTTAATAATCTTCCTAATACACTAAGGAAGAACACTTAAAACTTTAAGAATTTTTGGACAACGTTTGGTCAAGGAGAGGGGTGTTTGGATGAGAACTACTACAAAGGGAGAGTATTTTTGCCTTAGAATTTCTCAAGTGTGGATGAAGAAGTCTTGCAACTTAAGGGGGTATTTATAGGATATTCAAGGGCTAGGATTGAAGCAAGTGTGTGGTCTAGATTGAGCCATGTGTGTGTGGGTCCCACTTATCTATCTACTACACAAATATCTTGCAAGACTTTTGACCAAATGTTTTAAGCCTTTTCATGCCAAAAGCGTTTTCAACATGTCAACAATTTCGTCCAACCTTGCCACCTAGGGTGACACGTGTCGCCTCTCTATTGGTCCAAAATATTTCATCTTAGAAAATATCCATAATGCCAAAAATCCGAAAATAAAGTGGGCCCCACAAAAGCAGTAAATTCTCCGTGGGCCCCGTGACCAATTCGGAAAGAGTGAAATTCCATAATTCTCAAATATTCCAAAAGTCCGAATCGAATCAGGAATCCAATTCCCGTTAACGAACCTTTTTCCTTCACAAAACGGAAACTTTTAGTGAAAAATCACACCTTTCTTTCTTTCCAATATTACTGTCGTATTCTCATACGTATGTCCTCACATATATACCCTGGAACTACGGGGTGTAACAATCTTCCCCCCTTAGAAACATTCGTCCCGAATATTCCTTCTAAGTCTCCAAACACGCTTGCGCCGGTATAGTCTCCTTCTTACACTACAAAGCGATCGTACCACGATGGCTAGAATATAAGCTGTCGCACCCGAACCGGGCGTGGTGGTGCCACTACAGGCACCCTTCTACCTTAACAACTAAGTAAGCTGCGGAAATTAAATAACACCTCTTTTTTTAAAACCAATCGTGCGATGCGAGTGGCAAAGCCGAGCTAGGCTTCAGTATAATATCGTAACAAAAGACCTTTACTGCATCGTAGGTCGATCCGCGTATGAATACGGACCTCTACGAGTTATCTTCGAACTATGCGGACAAGGCCCGCCGTACCATGCGTACAAAAGCACATCTTGAAGGAACTTATACCAAAAGATAAACTCCGAGCGAAGGAGCTATCCAAAACTACGGCGGTCCTACACTGCCGATCACCAAACAGCGTACCTAAACTGCGGCATGAGCGCGGCCGAGAGGTCGGTCTGAAGAATGTACCAAGTATGTGAAACGATGAAATCTTGTAATGAAATCATAACAATCTAAACAAAGCAGGAGACATGTATGATAGTCGACCTACGATCTACGATACATAGCGATCATATCAAGTCGGGGACGCGTGCCGCCGAAGTCATTACTAAAACATAACCATGGGTCTGCTCGTAATATCAATCATTCGTGGAATCCTTCCTCATTCGGCGATCCATGATATATTATAACACGATAGGCATACATGAACACCAAGTCCCACATGTGTCCTAAAAGCATGCGGGCAGCGGAAAAGCGGCGGTGGTAAGCGAGGGGTATAATGTCTTGGGGTTTACCACCACTTATACTCTTTACCACGGAGAAGGTGGTAAAGCATCTTGGGGTTTACCCCTCACTTATACTCTTACCTATCTCAAGAGCCATCAAACAAACAAGCGGGGTATAATGTCTTGAGGGTTTACCCTCACTTATACTCGTACCTGGAGAAGGTGGTATAGCGTCTTGGGGTTTACCCGCACTTATACTCTTACCCTATCTCAAGGCCGTCAAACAAAGCGAAGCACTACCATGTCTTATAAAAATTTAACCCAAGTCTACAAATAGCGGAAGCTTACAGTGGAATCCCGTCAGCGTCGGTGCGTCGAGTAACTTACAACAAGACGGTAGGCCTCCAACCGAGAGTCGCGGCAACTTAATAAAACATAATCCTTGCACTCGAAGGCTATCGACCACATAGGAAATTCTCAATTAATCAAGCCAAGGTACTTATCAAGGCACGTAGAATAATTCTCGATTAACTTGACGAAGTACTCGTGAGGCACAAATAGAATAATTCTCATTTAACAAGCCAAAGTACTTATCAAGGCACAAATAGAATAATTCTCATTTAACAAGCCAAAGTACTTATCAAGGCACAAATAGAATAATTCTCAATTAACCAAGCCGAAGTACTCATCAAGGCACAAATAGAATAATTCTCATTTAACAAGCCAAAGTACTTATCAAGGCACTAATAGAATAATTCTCATTTAACAAGCCAAAGTACTTAACAAGGCACAAATAGAATAATTCTCATTTAACAAGCCAAAGTACTTATCAAGGCACAAATAGAATATTCTCATTTAACAAGCCAAAGTACTTATCAAGGCACAAATAGAATAATTCTCATTTAACAAGCCAAAGTACTACGTGCGTGCATTCTTTTCAAAGACTCTTTTTATGTAAAATCCCAAGATACTAACACGTAGTATCAAGGTGTGTCTATTTTTCAAAGTAAGTTACTACACTTTTAGAAAACTCATTTCAAAGCTTGAAATCAAGTAGCTTCAAATTTTCACAATCTAGGCAACTTATGCCCGATAATCAAAATAGACAACTTTTTAACCTTCCATAAAGCCGTTATAACCAACTTCCCATAAAGCGTTATAACCCTTTATGGTTTTAGATAATTTCATTCTTTTTATAACCAAGAGACTTATACTATTAAAACCAAGTATCACATGCTTTATATATCAAGTTCTCGACTTTCAAAATACTCTGAGTCTCTTAATATTTAGAAAACAAGTTTCTTCTACTTTTAAACCTCAAGTAACTCACACCTTTAAAACAAGTTACTTCTCTTAAATCATGTCATTTCTCCTCCTTTAAAACCATTAAGTAAATCACTCATTTGACTCACAAAATCATTATAATGACCTTTAGGTTTTGGAACTAAGGCACTAACCAAAAGGTTTGAAACCACTTCCTTTCAAGACTACATGTACTTTAAGTAAAATACTTTCACTTTTAAGAATCCAAACTTCACTAAGGCAATGGATTATACAACTTACAATTCAAACATCAAAGTACAATCAAGGAAGTACATAGAACAAATTCTATATTAGGCAATCCAAGTACAACGAGGAATGAATCGTTTAAGGAGTAGAACTTACTTTCTTTATCTTAAGGAATCATGCTAGAAGAGGAGATAGTTCACATACCTTTTGGCTAAATCCACAAGCTAAGTCGAATCGCCGTGCGTAGAAGTGTCAACCTATAATGGTCACAACAAGACTATCGACTTGAGTCTCAGCGTAGAATAATACTAAGTATCACGGTCTGCAATTCTACGGAAAATCGGGCAGCACTTCCTTTGTTTCTACTCACTTTGCCACCTTTTTCAAGGCGAATACAATAACCAACACGCCACGTTTAAGGCTCAACAACAACCAAACAAAGGGGATTACACGCGCTGATACGTGTAAAACAATTCATACCAAGTAGTTAATACTCAAAAGCCATTCTCGGCCATAAATAGCAATACTAAGTCCTTTCCAAATTCTTTTTTCAATCGAGTTCTAAGGTCTAACATGTTATATAGTCATAAACAACTTCAATAACTACAATTTCCTTCTTTATACAACATGCGACAACAAACTAATAATCGACTTGAATTGTAATCTTAAGGCTAAACATGCTAGTTTGGATTAGGGTTCCAATAGCGATATACTTATCCACTACCTGATAATATACCTCATGCTTTCTAATATCCATAGCTCTGATGATAAGTAAACTCAATTACTAAAACGACAAAATTTATACCTTTCCAAGCCCTTAAAATTTTCAAGATTCAAAGTCGCGCCTTAGCAATTCTTAGCTCCTTTCCTTAGGTTCCAATCCTCTCCAAGCACTCCTTAGAAGCCTATGAAGAACCCGTGCTTGAGTTCGACTTCAAAGTTGAAGAACTCCTCAAGTTTCCGCCTTACGACTAATATGAAAACTCCGTTTTTCCGAAATCTTTCTATTGAGATAACCTTACAACACTCTTAGGAACCTTGGGTTAAAGTCTTGTGGCTAATGGATCAAAACTACAAAATTTTCTTGTTGGCAAGGCCTTGAACCCGAGAGCATGTAGTGAAGAACAACAATGTTTCTAATTTTTTCTAAGTGTTAAATGCCAAGTCTTGCTACTAGTTGGGTATATAAAACATATTGGATGGCTTAGATTACAACAAATGTGAGGCTTGGATGGGTTTCACTAGGATCAAGCCCATGTGGACAAGTTGACAAGTCAACAATGTCATGCTAGCAAGACTTATCTTCCAAGATGGTCAAAGACCATTTTACCCCTCCTCCAATTCGACCAAGACCTTGTGGGGGTGCCACGTGTCGCCTACCGTTCGTCCGTAAAATTTTACGTAACCTCGTGGGTATAAAGCGTAAAATTCCTCGGGTGGGCGCGTGACCAAATCCATAAAAATAAATTTCCATAAGGTTAAGAGTTCCATACTCTTTAAATAATGCCTTTTGAGAATCGATTCTCAACAGCGAACATTTTTCCTTTCAGCGTTCGGACGTTTCGTCGGAAAAACAATTCTTCCTTTCGTACTAATTTCCAAGTCTTGATTCCTTATGTACATTCTCTTATACATGTCCTGGACTTACGGGGTGTAACAATAACATGTGCGCAAAACTCAAATCCAAGCCAACGAGGAATCACCTCTAACATCACAAAAAGCCCCACATGGTCTACGAGAATAAGCTCGCATCTTCACTTCACAAAAAAAAGATCATTTCCGTCTCTTAGCACATGTTCACTTCTTTCCCTACTCGTCGTACCCTTCTCGTACACCCGAACTCTTTCTAGTATATGCTCCACGCTTCAGTCATCGCTTCAGTTCCCAAAATCTTTGGAGTCACTACCTCCAAACTTGGTCATCATACTAGCCTCGAATTTCTTCAAGGCCATTCCCGGTCTTCATGGTCCGATTCTGGTCAAACGTATCCATGAACTCTTACGATGGTTATCTAAACCTGGGCTTAGCACCCTCGTGACCCTACCACCTGGTGGGACCACCTCGAACCGGCCACCCCAAACCGGCTGCGGGTTGACGCGAATGGTCCTCGACCGAGCCATGTCGCGCCAAACTCTTGTTCCGTCCGGAACAATCTTACCTATTCAAGTCACGAAAGCTACCACTTTCATCTTACACAACCAGGAATTATCCCCTGGTACACCTATGTATATAAGGCTCTCAAACAAGGATCACATGCAAAATCTTCAACTCGAGGCGACGCACATCTAAGGTCTCGGCGTGTAATATTCTAAGGTTCACTTCCATACCCATACTTACCTTTTCAACTACCCGTGTTTTCTAACTCACCAATAACACAACGCTATCGTACATAGCACACAATAATAAGATCATCATATCAAGCATACTAATCTCAGAGGTTAAGGATATACTGTATCTACCGCTTCACAATCATAGGCACGCTGCCAGTGCGTAAGCTAGTAGGTGATGAACCAGCCATAGATCTGAAGGCGAGTCTCTGCATCCGCTACCTGCGGTCGGACAATTTCTGCAAAATGGCCTGCGTGCCGCATGTAAAACAACCTCGAACCAGCCACGACACTCCTTATGGATTTTACATGGCGGCCACCGAGGTAAGGGTGGCCTCATCTGTCAACACCACTACTAAAAACACGAACCCTTGGAGCCACGACTGCTCTGAATACTCTGGATGCCTGAAGAGTGTGGAGGACGCTCTGTCTTTGGCGGAGGCGCATAACTAGTCTTCTTTGGCGGTCCGCCTCGAAAGTCGCCAAAAGACCTGCTGTTACGGCCTCTTCTGCGATCCGGTCGTTAGTCGACCTCTCGCTCACTCGCCCGAGTGCATAAGCTGCATCTTTGGCAATGTCCATGCGGTGAAGAGCTACACGAGCAAGCCTGCGCAAGTAGTCATCGAGCAGTGGCGTGGCGGTGCACTCGTCCTCCATATTTGCCACTAACGGCGGGACATATCGGGCGGCGAGTCGAACTCACGTTGTACTCGAGCGTGCGCGTCACGCCTCAACATTAAAAATATGTCGGCGAGCCCTCAAATGCGTGAGGCGAAATGTGCAAGAAATGACCACGAGAACTTCGTCCCATACAGAAGCGCATGCTCCCGGGGCGGTTCCGTGAATCAAACCGGTCATTGCGGTATCACGCCGATGCGAACCAGACCAGCTTCGGTCTCGAAGCCTTGATCACTCGTGATCGTATGGCTTCGGATGAACTCCTGCGGATCATCCTCGAGCCTCGACCGTAGAACTCGGGTGGACTACAACTCGAAGTCGAAGTCTCAACTATCGGCTCTGGGTGCTCACGGTACCGGCTCCGTCGTCCTCAAGTCTCGCCATAAACCTAACTAGTAACTGCGCCATCTCCTCTTAACCCATATCCTCTGTTCCTGGCCGTTGGACTGGAGGCTCAGATATCGTGGCCTCAGTAGCTACTGCTGCTGCTCTAAACTCTGTGGGGCTGGCGGCATCGTAGAATCCGCCGTCTGTAGCACCACCTCGGGTAAGGCCCGACTCGTCACGGTAACCCTCCGTGCTCTACTCATGACTCCACTCGCTGCGCTTGCCCTACGGGCTCTGGTTGCCTTGCGTGGAGGCATAGCTGATATAAAAGAATACGTCAGAGGGAGTCCAACTTACAACACAACTCTAAGGCATGATCTCAGAGTGAGAAGAATGGAAACCAATCCTAAATGTCCTGCGACCTCACGATTATAGATGTGGTGCCGACCGCAGATAATCAAGACTACTACTGAACCGCGATGCGTAGACACTTTCAGAGGACTAAGCGCTCGATACCACTTTTTCACGACCGACCTCGGCGCATGGTGCCTTACCGGGCACCCTGGTGATACAACATCGAGAAAATCAGCGGAAATAAAAACTTAAACATGAAACAAGACATAACATAAGTAATAGGCTAACAGCGGTTACCTTCAGTATATATATAACTCAAAATTGAGCAGTTAAATCCCTTACAAACCACACTTGCGATTACTCTGGACCTCTACGAATTTTATAACAACTATGGCCAGGAGGCCGCCATACCTGAATGTACAGAACCTACAACTCAGGGAAACAAGCCAAAAGATAAGCCTCCGAGAAATGGAGCTTCCCAATCTGTTGACGTGATCCTATGGCGAGGATCAATGATGTACCTCTACTGCGGCGTGAGCGGCTCACGAAAAGTCGATCTGTGGTGCAGTATGTGGCGAAAATCACGTAAATGAAATCATAGTAGTCTATATAAAGCAGAGACATATATGATAACCAAACTACGATGCACATAATATGTAGCGATCGCGTCAAGTCGGGGACTCGCGCCCTCAAAGTCATCACTCGAATATAAATATGGGTCTCGCCCACCACGTCATTCGTGCGTGGAATACCTTCCTCGCGCCGATCTATGATATAGCAACACGAAGTACATGAACACGGTCCCACTGTGTCAAAACAACCGTCTGGGCAAGTCTGAGGCTAACTACGGATACCAAAGTCGCGTCCTCGGCGTGGGCAAGTCACGAAATCCAACTACCGGATACCAAAGCGTACCAACAAATCTCATAACCATACCACGAAGGCGACCCGGGCAATCGAAAGCCAACTACGGATACCACTGCGCCCGCGTGGTGGCGGGGCAATCGAACTAACTACGGATACTGGCGGAATCACGAGACTTCATCACAAAACGAGCGGGGCAAATGCGAAGGCAAACTACGGATACCAAGCCGAATCGACCCGACTTGGGGCAATCGAGAGCCAACTACGGATACCAAGCGAATCGGTAAAACATCATGGAGAGCTAGTCCATGGAATAATAATCGTGAAGCGTGCAGTGGAATGCTCGTCACCGCGGTACATCAGTAAGATCATAACAAATCAGACCCCTCGTGAGAAGCGGTGGTATAGAAATACAATACTAGCACGACAAGGCTATCACACGCAAACATAGGCAAGTTACACACAACTCAAGGTACTTTCATTTTATGCCAAAGTCCAGGTTTTAACCCCAAAGTACTACGTACGTTAAATTCTTTTTAAAAGATCCATTTCTTTTAGAAAGGTCACCCGATGCCCGTATTATAAAAATAGAGTGACTAACATTTTTAAGTAAACCAAAACAACTCCCATACTTTCCTTTTTAAACCAAATTAAGACAATACCATGCCTTCTTTTTAGACCAAAACATTTCTCCTTTTAAAGTCAAGTTACCATTTTAAAACCAAAGATAAAACCATTCTTTTGTTTTCATAAAGTCGTTATAACTAACTTCCCATAAAGCTGTTATAACACTTTATGTTTTAAACCAATTTAAGACAAAACAATGTCTTTCTTTTAAACCAAAACTCTTGATTCCACAAGTCTCTTTTCTTTTAGAAATCAAGTTCCTTACTTTGGAAATTTAAGAAAATTAATGCTTGTTTATAATGATTCTTATTAAAGCGACCATGATGCAGTAAATGTAATACAATTTTGTCTTATCTTAGCTTATATGCGGATGGAGGTTTCTCTGGTTTTAATAGTAATTAATTAGTCAATACATTTTCCTTTAATAACTTCTGCGATGGTTTGTTAAATACTTATTCTCATTTCCAAATCAATATAATATTATTCCTTTTAAAACCAGTACCCATTTCTCATAAAAGCGGTTTATGTTGTTTAACACAACCCAAGTCCTTATTATTTCACATCATGTCTTTTATCTTTTAAAAACCACAAACCATTTCTTTGCCCACATAAAATTGTTATAACTAACTTCCATAAAGTCGTTATAACACTTTATGTTTAAACCAACCAAATTCATTTAACACATCTACGTCTACCGTACTACATAGTTCACGACATATCATGCTAGAAAAGATAGGAAGAGGTTCACATACCTCGCGACGATTATCAACAATTAGCAAAATGCTCCAAGTACTACAACCTTGCTAGCCTTTTCCACCCCAAGTAGAATACGCTACTCGTAGTACTTCCACTTTATAATGGCCATAAGCGCCTATTAACTTCTAGTTCTCTTCGTAGAATATTTCTACGGAAAATTCGGCAACACCTCCCCACATTTATCACATAAATCTCTCACTATCGAGGCGCTACGAGCCAACAACTCGGGGATTACCGTCTAACGGGCGTGTTCAATACTACTTCACGGATATACTACACAAGTCTCGTAAATACAGTCGATGTAAATCTGATTCAATCCTTTTCAATATTCATTCTACATATAGTATACTCAACTATACATTACTACGATATGTAATATCGATATGATAGGGACAAAGATAATTACCTCAAGCCTAAAATTATCCAAGATTATAAGTCGATCACGAGCAACGTTTAGCTCAGTTCATACGCTCCAACCCGCTCCAAGCAACCCTTAGAAGTTTCTAAACAACTTCTCTTAACACTTCGACTCCAAAAAGTGAAGAACACTAAGGCTTTGATTGTGGCAACTCTCGGCCAAGGGGTACTTTTAATGGCTAGGGTGTGAAATCTTTTCTAACTTTTGGTTAATAATCTTCCTAATACACTAAGGAAGAACACTTAAAATTTTAAGAATTTTTGGACAACGTTTGGTCAAGGGAGAGGGTGTTTGGGCGAGAACTACTACAAAGGAGGAGTATTTTTGCCTTGGAATTTCTCAAGTGTGGATGAAGAAGTCTTGCAACTTAAGGGGGTATTTATAGGATATTCAAGGGCTAGGATTGAAGCAAGTGTGTGGTCTATATTGAGCCATGTGTGTGTGGGTCCCACTTATCTATCTACTACACAAATATCTTGCAAGACTTTTGACCAAATGTTTTAAGCCTTTTTCATGCCAAAAACGTTTTCAACATGTCCAACAATTTCGTCAACCTTGCCACCTAGGGGTGACACGTGTCGCCTCCTATTGGTCCAAAATATTTCATCTTAGAAAATATCTGTAATGCCAAAAATCCGAAAATAAAGTGGGCCCACAAACCAGTAAATTCTCCGTGGGCCCCACGTGACCAATTCGGAAAGAGTAAAATTCCATAATTCTCAAATATTCCAAAAGTCCGAATCGAATCAGGAATCCAATTCCCATTAACGAACCTTTTCCTTCACAAAACCCGGAAACTTTTACGTCGTAAAATCACACCTTTCTTTATTTCCAATATTGCATGTATTCTCGTGCGTATGTCCTCACATACATACCACGGAACTACGGGGTGTAATGTAGTCGGATGTTCGGACCGGATAGGAGGGGCATGGTCCGCGAGTTACATCGGCTAGCGAGCCTTGGAGTCCGATTGATTGATTCTGATGATAGCAGAGTTCGGGTTTGAGAGGTTGCCGAGTCGTCCATCATCGAGGAGGTGAAGAGAAGACAGTATGAGGATCCGGTTATGACACGGTATCGTGATACGGCTCTTCGTGAGGGGAAGGGTCCTTTTGAGGTAGCACCTGATGGGGTGCTAAGGTTTGAGAGCAGGTTATGTGTTCCAGATATTGCAGGACTTCGACAACATGTTCTAGGGGAAGCACACAGCGCGCGTTACTCTATCCATCTGGGGTCGACAAAGATATACCATGACCTCAGATCTATGTATTGGTGGGACGGCCTGAAGAAAGACGTTGCAGAATTTGTTGCTCAGTGCCCAAGTTGTCAGCAGGTCAAGGTAGAGCACCAGAGGCCTGGTGGGTTGTTGCAGGCTATAGAGATTCCGACATGGAAGTGGGAGGTGATCAACATGGACTTCATTACAGGATTACCTCGCACTCAGAGGAAGCATGATTCTATCTGGGTTATCGTCGACAGGCTGACGAAATCAGCCCACTTTCTTCCGTCGGACGACTTTTTGGTGAGGATTACGCGGACTTTACATCAGGAGATCGTGAGACTACATGGGGTCCCTATATCTATCATATCCGAAGAGCCCGGTTCTGGCTAACCGGAGGTCTTTCCGGAAGGATTAGGGGCGGTGAGCCTCGATCTTGCATTCCATCCCGGGCAAGCCGGACAGCAGAGCGTACTATCGGACAACGAGGATATCTTTGCGAGCACGTGTTATTGACTTGAGTAGTGGGAGGATCATTTGCCTGGTAGAGTTTGCGTATAACAACGGCTACCACTCCGGTATCGGATGGCGCCTTATGAGGCCTTATATGGGAGGAAGTGCAGTCACCGATAGGCTGGTTTGAGGTGGGTGAGGTGAGTTAGTCGGTCGGACTTGGTTGTGGCGATGGATAAGGTGAAGCTTATCCGAGGCGGTTATTGACATTCGAGTCGACAAAAGTCGTATCGCAGATCATCGGCGTCGACATTTGGAGTTTGAGGTTCGATTGGGTTTTTCTGAAGGTATCACCCATGAAGGGTGTGATGAGGTTTGGAAAGAAAGGGAAGCTCAGCCCAAGGTACATTGGGCCTTATCAGATTGTCCGTAGAGTAGGCAAGGTTGCCTATGAGTTGGCTCTACCGTCCGATCTGGAGGCAGTACATCCAGTTTTTCATGTTTCTATGCTGAGGAGATGTATCAGAGATCCTTCTAGAGTGCACCGGTTGATGATGTCAGTGTGAGGAGTTATCGTATGAGGAGATTCCCATAGCGATACTTGATCGTCAGGTTAGGCGACTGCGGACAAAGGATGTAGCTTCCGTCAAAGTCTTATGGCGGAACGAAAACAGAGAGGAGATGACATGGGAAGCAGAGGAGGACATGAGGCAGAAGTATCCCCACCTATTCCCCACACCTCGAGGTAACTCACTTTCATACCGGTTAATTTAAATTGTCATATGTACTTAGGCATTCTGTTATGGCCATATGTGGCATTTTGTAAATTGTTCGAATTATGGGGGACTATGTCGTATCCAAGTTGTTGAATCTAGAAGGAACATTCGGGACGAATGTTTCTAAGGGGGGGAGAATGTTATGCCCCGTGGTTAGAATGCGTATGTAAGGGCGTGCGTGCGAATGTATATGCCCTGATTAGGGTAAGAATGATAGAATTGTTTTACGACGAAAGTTATTTCGAACCTTGTGAAGAAAATTTACGTTTTCGACGTTTTTACGACTATGGAATTTTTCCAAAAGATAAAATATTTTGGACCAATAGGAGGGCGACATGTGTCACCCATGGATTGGTCAAAGTGGACGAAAATGGGTGGACAACTTGGCAAGACAAGTGGCCAACAAGTCTTGCCTAAGTTGGCATGGTGTTGGACGAAAATAGAGTTGTAGGCAAGTCTTGCTTAGTCAAGACTTGCCTAACTTTTATAAGACAAGTGTGGGAAGGCCCTTACACACTTCATCTCCACCCTACACTTGAGTTAATCGCATCCCTTGGTTGTGCTATATAAACCCCCTAAGTAGATGAAATCATCCACACTTAAACATTACAAGTCTTGGAAAATATTTTCCTCTCCCTCTTCTCTAGCTTGCTCTCGTCTAAACAGCCCCCTCCCCTACCAAAAGTTGTCCAAAAATTCTTAAACTTATAAGTGTTCTTCCTTAGTATGTTAGGAAGATCACCAACCAAGAGTTAGATAAGATTTTCACACCCATAGCCCTAAACACCACCAAAACCGAAACTGGACAGTTTTGAAGACTAAGTGTTCTTCACCTTTTGGAGTCCATTCTTGAATAGAAGTTGGTTGGAACTTCTAAGGGTAAACTATGGTGAGTTGGAACACAAGAAATTGGAGCTAAAGCACAAAGGTTTGGAGCTAAGACTTGCCTTGGAGCGACTTTAAAATCTTGGATATTGTTGGGCTAGTATTGAGGTAATGAGCCTTAAACTCTTTGAGAATTTGATTATTATGTATATATGGATATTATACATATATTGGAAGTATCTTATGGACTATAACTTATATAAAGATTGGAATATAAATTGAAGGCGAGATAGTAAACGCGTTACTGTTTGGCGCGTAATCCCCTTCCTTTTCTTATTGTTGTTATAAAGCGAGATAGTAAACGCGTTACCATTTGGGCGTAATCCCCTTCCCTTTTCTTATTATTGTTATGAAGGCGAGATAGTAAACCGCGTTACCGTCTGGCGCGTAATCCCTTCTTTTCTTATTGTTGTTATGGCGAGATTGTAAACGCGTTACCGTTTGGGCGTGTAATCCCTTCTTTACTTATTATATTTATGAAGGAGAGATTGTTAATCGCGTTAGTTTGGGCGTGTTATCCGCCCTTACCTATCGGAATTATTGCGTCTTATTTATGGCACGTTGGTTCTTGTTGTCGGACTTTGTTAAAAATATGGAATTGAGTAAAAGCGGAAGTCTGCCCAATTTTCCGTAGACTAAGAAACCTTACTTGGAAGAATCACGAAAAACTAGAAGTTAATAGTCGTGTTTTGACTATTATAGGTTGACACTGCACTGCGATATATCCAGCTTGGCAAGTGGGTTTAGCCAGGAGGTATGTGATTCTTCCTATCCCTTTGAGCATGATATTTTGAAATATATATATGATGCAGTGAGCGTGCGTGTATTAAACTAAACTTGGCTTCACTTTAATGACTTTGAACTTGAGTTCTAATTAATAAGAATCTTGAATATTTCAAAAGAAATATGAATCATTTTTGGAAGAAAAGTAATACTTTGTTTTTATAAAAAGCTTAAGTGTTATACTAGCTTTATGGGAAGTTAGGTATCTGAGCTTAAGAAAGATAAGAAGCGATTTTTACTATTTGTTTATCAAATGCTTGAAATATTATGCGAAGGTATGGTAAGTTGGTTTGATAGGCATATTATGATACTACGTATGTTAGTATCTTGTGGCGCTATGTAAGAAGGTTATTCTTGTTTTTCTTATATTGTTCAACGATTAGTCGTTGTGTTCGATTCTTGTGATGATTGTATAAAGAGGTTATTCTTATTGTGCTTATGTTGTTTAACGATAAGCCGTTATGTTAATTGTACTACTCGCTCTTGACATGTTATATCGGGGTTAAGCTGCCCCGTCGAGGATGCCTAAATGCGGGTCGAGGACCTATGCGAGCTACGAGAGTTCGAGGTTAGTGTGCGAGAATACCTCATGCGGTCTATGTGGCCATGACTGCTAGAGTCGGGGCGATCTTGGGAGTAGCTACCCTCGATGTGAGAATACCTCATGCGGGCTGGGTGGCTTTATGCGGACTGCGGGAGTCCGGGATTAGGCCTTGCATAATGATACTATGGGCGATTGGCCTTGCTTCGATCATTCGCGGCCTAGAAAAGACCTGTTACAGTATACCTATTATTGCTCTTGTTCGTAATGTGGCACTATATGCAGTTAACTCGGTTGTTTTCATACATACTTGGGAATTGGTTTTGAAAATGTTAAGGTTTTATATATGTATATATATCTGTACTTTACAGTTTCACATACTTGGTACTTGTTGTACTGACCTCCTTCGGGGGGCTGCGTTCATCTGCATGAGTAAAGGCGAGTGGCGGATCCTCGATCTTAGGATCTTTACTGGTGTCGAGAGCTCCATTTCCGGAGGCTCGACTTTTAGTATGGTTCTCCACGGTGTCGTAGATATTTTGTACATTCGAGGTATGGCGGGACCTGTCCGTCATAGTGTTATTTCCTTAAGTGCGTAGTCCTGTCGCATTTTGGGATTGTAACTGTTCACTATTGGGTGATGATATATATATATGCCGAAAGGCAACTTTTCCTTGGATAGACTATTCTTACTTTTATTGTTTCATGTCTTGGTTATATTTCTGCTGGTTACTCTGATGTTTGGCTACTTGGGTGTCCGGGTAAGGCACCAGTCACGGGCCCGGGCGGTCGTGACACCCGTCTCCTGAGACTGAAGCTCTAGAGGCTGGCCGGCCCTGCATTCGGGGTTGTAAAACCTCCGTAGGAAAACTATGGAGGAGCACTCGGTCTTTGGCCGATGTAGACCTAGTCTGCTTGAGGCTGTCAGTCTCGAAAGCGCCTGAGACCTGCTTTGTCACGGCCTCTTGGGCTGGCAGTCAATCGATCCCCCTCTCTCTATCCTCTATCCCTGCGCATATGCTGCGTCTGGCAATATCCATACACAGTGAAGGGCCACCCAGCGTCGATGTAATCATATGTGGTCAGCCCGTCATGCGATGAACTCATCCGCCATGTCATTACAATGGTGTGCGCATACTGGCCAAGGAGTCAAACTCGGTGTACTCTCGATGGTCCTCCCATTACGCCTCGAGGTCAAGAATCTATCCACGCGGGCTCTCTCAACTCGGGAGGCAAGAAGTGATCGGGAAGGCCTCATGAACTCCTCAAACAGTGGAAGAGCACCTCCCCTCTAGACAATTCCATGACTCAAAACAGTTCAACGCAATATCGCGTAACCGGTAAGAGGCTAGCATAACAGACTCAGTCTCCGAGGCCCTAAGCACCTGCGATAGTCGCTAGCTGGATAAACTCCTGCGGATCCTCGCCGGACCTCGAACCATAAAACTGGGTGGACTACAACCAAAATCCGAATCCTCAAAGCCGGCCACAGGGTTAGCTACATTCTGTCGCTTTGCCACCTACCACTATGCTAGTCAATAGCGTCGGTCTCCATAATCTCTAAACTCGCTCTAGCTGCGGGGTGGAGGCTCGGTGCGGAACCTCTGGAGCTACTGCGCTCTCGGCTCTCCTAATCTTGGCGTAGCTGAACTTGCCGACCGCTTACTACCTCGGGCATAGTGCATGCCCAGTCTGGTAACTCTCTGCGTGTCACGACCCGACCCGGGCGCGAATGGTGCCCTGCACAGGCACCCTTACGGAATACATCGAGAGAAAATCAGCGAACATACATGAAACTTACAAAATCAAACAACGAAGTAAAACAACAGGTTAGCGATGAAGCTACCTTCGTGGACATATATATCTGGCAAACGGTTGCCTCATTTCCTTTACAAGCGACCCACAATATGTGACTACAGACCTCTAAGAGTTTTAACCTAACAAGCGTGGCGGACAGGGCCGCCGCCATACCAGATTACATGAATCTACAACCTCGGGAAAGCCGTACCAAGAGATAAGCCTCGGAGCAAATGGAGCTTTTCCCAGCGAACCGAGATCCTAGAGCAAGGATCACCAACATGCACCTAATACTTGCGGGCATGACGCGGCCCAGAAGGGTCGATAACAGTGCAGAATATGGAGCGAAATAAAATCTGATGAAAGATCATCATGTACAAAGAATGACAGGCAAGTATAAAAGTACATACGGATCGCGATGTCATTACCACTTATGAACTTAATCGTACCTTATTATCTTTTCCCATTTTTAATAAAAGTTATAGTCACTTTCTTACGTCATACTTGGGAAAAATCGTCAAGTTCATTACCGTATAACTTACTTATCTTTCATAACATAATCCGACCGCTTTATGGAGGAGCGATATACTACCCGATGCGGGGCGCGATCAAATCACTGAATATCAAAGCGTGCGTGGAATCCTATCATCTGCCGGCGATCATAAGTGTAACATATAACCATATGACGCGCGTGGCATCCTACCTCACCGCCGGCGTGCATACACAATACATATATATATCTCCCGCGTGGAATCACATCACTGTAAGCGATCGTAGGTGTAACATATAACCATGTGGCGTCCGTGGCATCCTACCTCATTGTCGGCATACATATACATATATATATATATAACGTGGCGCGTGCCGGAATCCCATCGTATAAGTATGGCCATAACGTGCCTCGGCATCCTCATCGTGAGTGCGGTCTTCGTAGAGCTAGCCCGTGGGTAATAATATAACATGCCGGAATCCCTCATCGTGGGTACGACTTCATGGGAGCTAGCCCATGGAGTAATAATCGTAGCATGGTCGCGTGCCGGAATCCTCATCGTATAAGCATGGCCATGGGTAATAAAACAAATCCGAATCTAACGCCTCGGTCACATGCCGGAACCCGCGTCGTATAAGCGTGTCGGATCAATCATAATGGAAGCATACGTGGAATCCCACGTCATCGATGCGTCGAGTAAACTTACAAGAAGCGGTAGACCCTCCAACCGAGTCACGACAACGTAAACACATAATACTTACACTCAAAGCTATCACAAGCAATCATAGGCAAGTTCATTAAACCTTTAGACTTCCATTTTTATAAACTCATGGCACTTTCGTTTCTCACATAAGAAAAATCCGGGAATTTAACCCCAAGTACTACGCACCTCTACTCCTTTAGAAAGACTCTTTCTCAAATAAAACTTCCAAGATACTAACAACCGTAGTATCAAGTCATATCAACTTTCAAGACAAGTCACAATACCTTTTAGAAATACATTTACAAACACAAATCAAGTGACTTCTTTCTTAAAAACTTTAAGCAATTGGTACGTTTAAAACAGTTTGCCCTTCTTTATTTCAAATCATTTATTTGCTTGCATTACTGAAGAAAGCCATTCTTTTAATCTTCCATAAATTTGTTATAACCAACTTCCCATAAAGCCGTTATAACTCTTTATGTTTTGGACAAATTCATTCCTTTTATAACCAAAAGACTTATATTTTCAAAATACTTCAAGTCTCTTAACTTTTAAGAAAACAAGTTTCTTAACTTTAGAAATCAAGTCTTTCCAAATCGAGTATTCTATACTTGTAAATCAATTCATTTCTTCCTTTAAGAATCAAGTCTCCTAACTTGAAAAATAAAGTCTCTTAACCTTTAAGAATTTGAGATCCATAGCCTTAAAACTTCATACGTAAATTTTTATAAGTTAAGTAACATATACTTTGGTGCGTTGTGAATAAGTTATACTTATTTATAACGATCTTATTCAAGTAGCCATGATCTAGAAAATGTAATACAATTTTGTCTTATCTTAGCTTCTATGCAGATGGAGAATTCTACTCATTTTAATATAATCAATTGTCATTACATTTTCCTTTATTAACGCTGCAATGGCTTGCTCGATACTTATTCTCATTCGTGCCATAAATTAGCCAAGTCAACTTGGCTCCAAAGTACCTCCTAACGACTCTTACCAACATCCCCCATAAGACTCGGTAAGGACTTAGGATAACTTTGACATAAACTTTACATAGAGTAAATCACACAACTACCTCTTAACTTCTAAGAGTAGAAGGACGTATGAAATAATACCACGTGTATATTCCATACATAGAATCATGCCAAAGGAAGGAAGAGGTTCACATACCTCGCAACGATTATCGACAAGTAGCAAAATGCTCCAAAGTACTTCAACCTTGATAGCTATTCCATCCTTCAAGTAGGATACGCTATACTTAGTCGTCAACTATAATGGTCTGTCGTCCATTAACCTCTTACTTCAAACGTAGAATATTCTAAGTGCTAAGTCACTAAATTCTACGGAAAATCGGACACACTTCCTTTGTTTCTACTTACTTTGCCACCTTTTCAAGGGCGAATTCAATAACCAAACACGCCACATTTAAGGCCCAATCAATGCAATTAATCAATAGGGGATTACACGCCTACTAGACGTGTAAAATTCCGCCCCACAATTGATATACAACTAATACAACTACAAGTGCAATTCCGACAACTTGAGATATAACCACACCAATTCTTATCCAATTTCCTTTTCAATCTGAATTGTTAGCATAACATGATATCAAGTCGATCGATTATAACCACTATAATCTTCAAGTAATTTAACATCGACAATTCTAATAAGCGACCAAATTGTAATCGACTTCACGAAACTTATGTCACGACCGATCCGGGCGTGATCGTGCTACTCGGACACCTAGTGATACAACATCGGAGAAAATCGGTGGAAATAAAAACTTAAACATGAAACAAGAGATATGATAAAAAAAGCGAGCCAAGCTGTTGCGCCTTGCGTATATATAGAAATTGAGCAGTTACATCCTTTCTGACCACGCCAGCGATTACTCTGGACCTCAGAATGTGACCACAACTATGACGGACGGGGCCCGCCATACCCGAATGTACAAGAACCTATAACTCGAAAGCATACGAAAGATAAGCCTCGAGAAGCGGAGCTTCCCAATCTGTTGTTGTGATCATGGCGAGGATCAACAACGATGTACCTCTACTGCGGCATGAATGCAGCCCGAAGGAGGTCGACAACAGTACAAGTATGTGCGAAAATCGTAAATGAAATCATAGTAGTCTATATAAAGCAGAGACATATATGATAACCAAACTACGATTACATAATATGTGGCGATCACGTCAAGTCGAGGACTCACTGTTATACCGTATTTCAGTATGCGTAAAGGAATACGTACAAAAGTTTTGGTCTTAAAGTTAGGCCTTGGGCGATTTTTAGCACAACTCAGCGAGACGGTTTCGACGAAGCGTTTCCACGAACTCATAGGATAAATTCGGCTATGTCATTTCTTATTTTTGCGGATTTTTCAGAGGCGTAACACTTTGGACCAATGAGAGGCGACACTTTCCACCCTCTCATTGGTGGACTTGTCACGGCAATAGGGCGATTGGATGCCAAGCCTTGTCATAAAGTTGGATAGATATTTTGTGTGCAAGTTGGCTAGGTACACTTGCCTAATCTTGACCTTACACTTGCCTAGCACTTGGCTAAATCTTGGCCATTGGTTGGCCATGTCTTGACCTATAAATACCCCTCTTGAGATGAAGAGTTCTTCATCCACTAAAGCTTTCAAGTCTTGAAAAACCCTCACTCTCCCTTGTGAGCAATTCGTCCAACACACTCCCTTGAGAAGCTTGGCAGGCTACCCCACAGCCTAGTGAAACCTACCCCCTCCTTGGTAGAAAAGTTGCCTTCTTGTATTGTTATAATGCCCAAAATACCTAGCCCAAATACCTTAGTACTTAGTAGAAGTTGTGAAGAACTTCAAGGTTTTCTTGGAGCATCTGACTTAGGAGCAAAACCTTGCTCAGTGTGACTTTTCTAGGATATTATTGGGCTTACAGGGTAACTAATCCTAACCCTCTTTTGAATTAGAATATATATCTTGTTGTAGTATAAGAATAAGTATAAATACTTAGAAGGTTGTTAAGGAATAGAATTGAACTGTAACACCTTAGAAGGGTATAAAGAAGAATATCTGACTGTACTTACATAGAATTTGTTTTCATGATGAACTTATATAGCTCATGGGTAGGGTTGTCTTGCCCGACTTTCCGTAGAATTGAGGACCCTCTGTTTAGAATGACCTCTGAGAATAGTCTAGACTTTGATAGATATCGTGACTATTATGGCCGATTCTCTGCGCGACATACTCGACTTGGCGGTGGATTTCGAGAAGGTATGTGATTCTTCCTAAAGCATGATATTTTACAATATGTATATAGTGCGGTGAGCGTACATGTGTTAGCTGAATAATACTTACGGCAATGCCTGGCTTAAGCTCGAATAATACGTCGGCAATGCCTGGCTTAAGCACGAATAATAAAGAATCGAAAACATTTCAAAGGACTCATGAACCATTTATTAAGCAAGAGAACTAATTGATTTTTGAAGCGAAGCTTAAGAGTTATACTAGCTTTATGGGAAGTAAGTATAACCACTTAAGATTGATAAAAGAAACAAGTTTGCCTATGTGTTATAACAGACTTATATTGTGAAAAGAATAATAAGATGTTTTTGATAAGTAGACATGATATGATGCTATGTGTGTTAGTATCTTGTAACGTTTGTATAGGTGAGTATCCTTGTTGTGCTTATGTTACTTAAAGATAAGTTGTTATGTTAGTATACTATCACTCACCTCTTGAGATGATACAGGGGTTAAGCCGCCTCCGACGCGGGTAGACTCGGTGATGCAGGACCATGATTCGAGAATACCTCATGCGGTCCAGGGGCCTGCGAGCTACGAGTTCCGAGTTAGTATGCGGGGTTATGCCTCATGCGGTCTGTGTGGCCATGCGGACGGCGAGTCGGGGCGATGCCGAGGAGTAGCTACCGATGCGGGTTACACGCACGCGGGCCCGTGAGTGGCCTATGCGGACTCGAGTTCAGATTAGGCTTGGAATGATGATATGGGCGAGTGGCCTGTTTCGATCATTCGCAGCCTAGACAAGACCTATTACGATTACCTATTGTTGATCTTGTTTATGATGTGACACTACGTGCGGTTTCTTTGGTTGTTTCATACATATTTGTAAACCGGTTTTAAAAATGATATGTTTTCATTTAAGTACTTCTGATTTCGCATACTTAGTACTGTTGTGCTGACCTCCTCGGAAGTGGCGTAAAAAGGCCGAGCCTCTACCACGAACAGACCAACCGTGGCTCTCCGTATGGCGTCGAGAAGATGCCGTGAGGCGTGCCTCGAGATCATGCAGCGACCGGTACCATTTGTTGGATCGTCGTCGGCGGCCCCGCCCGCCATAGTGGTATATTTCCTTAGAGGTCTGTAGTCATGTTATGCGATTATCGGATGTAACTGCTAAAACATGATTATATATATATATGCCGAAAGGCGATGTTTTCTCACAAAATCTGTGTCTTGTTTTATAAACTATTTTATGTCTTGCTTTATGTTTCCGCTGATTACTCTGATGTATGACTACTTGGGTGCCCCGGTAAGGCACCAGTCACGGGCCCCGGAATGGGTCGTGACAAAAGTGGTATCAGAGCAGTTAATCCTCGGAAAGTGTCTACAGACCGTATCTAGTAGAGTCTTGATTATCGGTGTGTTGTGCACCACACCAATAATCAGGAGGCTATAGGATATTTAGGATTGGTTTCCGTTCTTCTCATTCCAAGATCGTGCTTTAGAGCTGTGTTATAGGTTGGACCCCTCTAACGTATTCCTTTCCTGTAACAGTTATGCCTCCACGTAAGGCAACCCGCCCGAGGCAAGGCGGCTGAGGAGGCGCAGCGAGACACCCAGAGTCACGAGGCTCGAGCCCGTCTATACCAGAGACGGCGTGTTCTATGACGCCGCCACCCCAAAGAGAGACCAGTACGCACACCTCCCGCCCCACACCTGGGCGAGGAGTTAGGGTACAAGGAGATAGCCCGACTTTGCTAAAGTTGTGCCCGACACGAGAGAGGCTGGATGCGGCGATTCAGCCTCGGCTCGATGCCGTCGCACCCGTTGTTCACCCGAGGCAGAGTTTGAGGCTACGAGACTTCTTGAGCCAGAGCCGGAGTTTTATGGGTCGAGGCGGAGGATGATCCGCGAGGAGTTCATCCGTCGCCTTGAGGATTTTGAGAGTGATCGGGCGTCGGAGACCGAGTGCGTGATCTTTGGTTCACATAGGTTGCGTGATACCGCGATCGATTGGTTTGATTCATGGGAGTTATCCCGGGAGAGCACGCGTCCCGCCTACTTGGGATGAGTTCTCGAGGCTTTCTCACTCACTTCTTGCCTCGCGGATGAGGGCGCGGGCCGATAGATTTTTACCATCGAGGCAGAGGACGACCGTCGTGAGTACAATGTCGAGTTTGATTCATTGGCTCGATATGTCCGATTGGTAGCAGATATGGAGGATAGGGTGCACCGCTATGTCAGGCTAGACGACTATATGGCCGAAGTCATGTATGGGTTTCTCTCCACCGGTATGGACATTACCCGCATGCAGCTCACGCCTTGGATGCGAGGAGCGCAGAGGTCGGCGTGGGCGACGGCGGAAGAAGGCCGCGACGGAGGGTCTTACGTGGTTATCGTGGTGGGCGACCTCGCGGCAGTCTAGGTCGCACCACGGCCGGACAGAGCACTCTGCAGACCGCCCTCAAGGCCCACGCTGAGGGCGGACGGGGCCCTGTGGCTTGAGGCGTGGTAGCAGAGGTATCGCCGATCGACCACCCCAGGTGTGGCCGTCGGTAGATCCCATTACGGGAAGTGTGGTACTACTTTTGGATCTTGTTACGATTGTGGCGCCAGGTCACTGCGAGGGACTGTCCGACCGGGGCCAGGTGGTAGGGCTCACCTTGTTCATTGCCGCTTCATCATCTCCTACGATTACTCGCCGAGGCGCGGTGCATATGGGTCGCCAGGTCGCGGCAGGTCGTGGCTCGAGTCGATTCTAGCGGTCCTCGAACCGCATTTATGCTTTGTCCACCGACAGATCGGAGGCCTCACTTTGATGTCGCCACAGTACCTTATCGGGCCGGGTTTGATGTATGCTTTGATAGATCCGGTTCTACTGCCCCATATATCTCCCTTGTTGCTAGTAGGATAGGGATAGAGCACGAGTCCATAGACCTTTTCGAGGTAGCTACGCCAGATGGGTGATTCGGTAGCTCGGCGGGTATTTAGAGCTTGTCTGTGATCATTTACGATCGTCGACCAGCCGACTTGATAGAGTTGGAGATGATTGACCGACGTGATTATGGGGATGGATTGGCTAGCTTCGCTATGCCAATGTAGACCGCAGAGAGAGTAATGCAGTTCCAGTTTCACGAGCCGGTTGTTGAGTGGGAGGAGCACGGTATCGCCGAGGGTAGGTTTATTTCCTACCTCAAGGCTAGGAAGATGGTGCGAAGGGTATATCTACCATCTCGTTCGGGTGTTTGATCTTGAAGGCTGCGGTGCGATTTTCCGTCGATTCAGAGTCACGAGTTCCCGCACGTGTTTCGGATGACCTCCCGTATCCTCCCGAGAGGAGATCGAGTTTTGTATAGATGTGTTGCGGATACTCGCCTATTTCCATTCCGCCATACTGAATGGCACTGCCGAGTTGAGAGAGTGAAGGATCGACTTAGGGATTTGCTAGAGAAGGGCTTCATTAGGCCCAGTTTCTCCACAGGGCGCCGTGATTGTTCGTGAAGAAGAAGGACGGACGCTGCGCATGTGTTGATTACGGTGAACAAGGTGACCATTAAGAACGAATACCCTCCCGAGATTGATGATTTGTTCGACGGCCAGTGGTGCGAGATGTTTCTCCAAGATTGATCTGCGATCGGGCTATCATCAGTGAAGTCGAGAGGTGGATGTCCCTAGATCGCATTCGACCCAGACGCATTATGAGTTCGTGGTCATGTCTTTTGGGTTGACCAATGCTCGCGGTATTCATGGATTTGATGAACCGAGTGTTCAAACCATTTTTGGACACGTTTGTGATAGTGTTCATTGATGATATCTTGTTTATTCTCGCCAGAGCGGGGAGCATGCGAGCATTTGGCGATCAGGCCGACAGCTTCTCCAGACAGCGATTGTACGCCAAGTTTTCCAAATGTGAGTTTTGTTGACTTGATGGCGTGCTTGGGCATATTGCCGGCCGATGGCATTCGAGTTGATACGCCAAGATCGGCGACAGACTTGCCTGACCTACTACTCCGGCAGAGGTTCGCAGCTCGGGCCTTGCAGGTATTATCGGCGTTCGTGGAGAAGTTTGCTTTATCTTCGCACCATTGACTAGGCCGACTCGAAGGCGCCAAGTTTGATGGATCGATGCTTGGAGCGTGGTTTCGATTCTTTGAAAGAGACCGACGACCGCCCGCTCTTACTTCTTCCGCAGGTCGGATGGTTATGTTGTGTATTGTGATGCGCCGTGCATCGGTTGGGATGTGTGTTGATGCAGATGGCGGTGGTTATAGCATATGATCCCGACATTGAAGAAACACGAGAGGAACTACCCCACCCATGATTTGAGTTAGCGTAGTGATTCACGCCAAGATCTGAGGCACTATTTGTATGGGTTCACGTGGATATTTTTACTGCACCACAAGAGCCTCGGTATATCTTCACCGCAGGAGCCGAACTTACGGCAGACGGTGGTTGAGTTGCTTAAGGATTACGATGTTGATATCTGCACCACCCGGGAAGGCCAATGTCAGGCGCGATGCTCTTAGTCGAGGTCGATGGGGAGCCTATCAGATGTGCAGCTAGAGAGGAGGGACATGGTTCGTGATTTGCACCAGTTAGCAAGCCTTGGTGTCCGTTTGATTGATTCTGATAGCAATGGGGTTAGAGTTCGTGAGGTTGCCGAGTCTTCCATCGTTGAGGAGGTGAAGAGGCAACAGTTCGAGGATCCAGCTTTGATTCGATATCGTGATACAGCTCTCATTCGTGCCATAAATTAGCCAAGTCAACTTGGCTCCAAAGTACCTCCTAACGACTCTTACCAACATCCCCCATAAGACTCGGTAAGGACTTAGGATAACTTTGACATAAACTTTACATAGAGTAAATCACACACATACCTCTTAACTTCTAAGAGTAGAAGGACATATGAAATAATACCACATGTATATTCCATACATAGAATCATGCCAAAGGAAGGAAGAGGTTCACATACCTCGCGACGATTATCGACAAGTAGCAAAATGCTCCAAAGTACTTCAACCTTGATAGCTATTCCATCCTTCAAGTAGGATACGCTATACTTAGTACGTCAACCTATAATGGTCACAATACGTCCATTAACCTCTTACTTCAAACGTAGAATATTCTAAGTGCTAAGTCACTAAATTCTACGGAAAATCTGGACAAAGACTTCCTTTGTTTCTACTTACTTTGCCACCTTTTTCAAGGACGAATTCAATAACCAAACACGCCACATTTAAGGCCCAATCAATGCAATTAATCAATAGGGGATTACACGCCTACTAGACGTGTAAAATTCCGCCCCACAATTGATATACAACTAATACAACTACAAGTGCAATTCCGGCAACTTGAGATACAACAACACCAATTCTTATCCAATTTCCTTTTCAATCTGAATTGTTAGCATAACATGATATCAAGTCGCAATCGATTATAACCACTATAATCTTCAAGTAATTTAACATGCGACAATTCTAATAAACGACCAAATTGTAATCCAACTTCACAAGGCTTATGTCACGACCCGATCCCGGGCCCGTGACTGGTGCCTTACTCCGGACACCCTAGTGATACAACATCAGAGAAAATCAGTGGAAATAAAAACTTAAACATGAAACAAGAGATATGATAAAAAAACAGGCCAACCAAAACTGTTGCTTCAGATATATATAGAAATTGAGCTTACATCCTTTACAACCCCGCCACAACAAGAGACATGGACTCTAAGAATGTGACCACAACTATGACGGGACAGGGCCCCGCCATACCCCTGAATGTACAAGAACCTATAACTCAGGGAAACATACCAAAAGATAAGCCTCCGGAGAAACGGAGCTTCCCAATACGCTGAACTGTGATCCTATGAGCGAGGATCAACAACCGATGTACCTCTACCTGCGGCATGAATGCAGCCAAGGAGGTCAAGACAACAGTACCAAGTATGTGAACGAAAATATCAGAAATGAAATCATAGTAGTCTATATAAAACAGAGACATATATGATAGCAAACTACGATTACATAATATGTAAGCGAATACGTCAAGTCGAGGACTCATTGTTATACCGTATTTCCAGTATGTCGTAAAGGAATACGCACAAAAAGTTTTGGTCTTAAAGTTAGGCCTTGGGCGATTTTTAGGCACAACTCACAAAGCGAACGGTTTTCCGGCGAAACGTTTCCACTTTTTCATAGGATAAATTCGGCTATGTCATTTCTTATTTTTGCGGATTTTTCCGAGAGGCGTAACACTTTGGACCAATGAGAGGCGACACTTTCCACCCTCTCATTGGTGGACTAATCACGCAATAGGGCGATTGGATGCCAAGCCTTGTCATAAAGTTGGATAGATATTTTGTGTGCAAGTTGGCTAGGTACACTTGCCCTAATCTTGACCTTACACTTGCCTAGCACTTGGCTAAATCTTGGCCATTGGTTGGCCATGTCTTGACCTATAAATACCCTCTTGAGATGAAGAGTTCTTCATCCACTAAAGCTTTCAAGTCTTGAAAACCCTCCTCTCCCCTTGTGAGCAATTAGTCCAACACACCCTCCCTCGAGAAGCTTGGCCGAGGCTACCCCACCCTAGCCTAAATTAAACCTACCCCCCCTCCCTTGGTAGAAAAGTTGCCTTCTTGTATTGTTATAATGCCCAAAATACCCTAGCCCAAATACCTTAGTCCTTAGTAGAAGTTGTGAAGAACTTCTAGGGTTTTCTTGGAGCATACAACTTAGGAGCAAAACCTTGCTCAGGCGAGACTTTTTCTAGGATATTATTGGGCTACAGAGGTAACTAATCCTAACCCTCTTTTGAATTAGAATATATATCTGTTGTAGTATAAGAATAAGTATAAATACTTAGAAGGTTGTTAAGGAATAGAATTGAGTGTAACACCTTAGAAGGGTATAAAAGAAGAATATACGAATCAGATTACATAGATTTGTTTTCACATGAGACTTATATAGCTCACGGGTAGGGTTGTGCTGCCCGACTTTCCGTAGAATTGAGGACCTCTGTTTAGAATGACCATGCAGAATAGTCTAGACTTTGATAGATATCTGTGACTATTATAGGTGATTCTCTCATACGCGACATACTCGACTTGGCGGTGGATTTCGTAGAGAAGGTATGTGATTCTTCCTAAAGCATGATATTTTACAATATGTATATAGTACAGACGCATACGTGTTAATCGAATAATACTTACAGCAATGCCTCACGGCTTAAGCTTTGAATAATACGGCAATGCCTCACGGCTTAAGCCTGAATAATAAAGAACTGAAAACATTTCAAAAGGGACTACTGAACCATTTATTAAACAGAAGAGAACTAATTGATTTTTGAAACAGAAGCTTAAGAGTTATACTAGCTTTATGGGAAGTAAGTATAACCACTTGAGATTGATAAAAGAAACAAGTTTGCCTATGTGTTATAACAGACTTATATTGTGAAAAGAATAATAAGATGTTTTGATAGGTAGACGTGATATGATGCTATGTGTGTTAGTATCTTGTAACGTTTGTATAGGTGAGTATCCTTGTTGTGCTTATGTTACTTAAAGATAAGTTGTTATGTTAGTATACTATCACTCACCTCTTGAGATGATACTGGGGTTAAGCCGCCTCCGTCGCGGGTAGACTCAGCGATGCAGGACCGTGATTCGAGAATACCTCATGCGGGTCCAGGGGCTTTATGCGAGCTACGAGTTCGAGTTAGTATGCGGGTTATGCCTACGCGTGCTACGTGGCCATCTGGACAGCGAGTCCGACGATGCCGAGGAGTAGCTACCGATGCGGGTTACACCTCATGCGGGCCCGTGTGAGTGGCTCATGCGACTCGAGTCGAGGATTAGGCTTGCGAATGATGATATGGGCGAGTGGCCGCTTTCGATCATTCGCAGCCTAGACAAGACCTATTACAGTTACCTATTGTTGATCTTGTTTATGATGTGACACTACGTGCGGTTTCTTTGGTTGTTACATACATATTTGTAAAATGGTTTTAAAAAAATGATATGTTTTCATTTAAGTACTTCTGATTTCGCATACTTAGTACTGTTGTATCGACCTCCTTGAAGTGAGCGTATAAAGAGGCGAGCCTCTACCACGAAACAGAACCGTGGCTCTCCGTATGGCACGCCCGAGAAGATGGCCGTGAGGCATGCCTCGTGATCGCAAGCAGCCCGGTACCATTTGTTGGAGTCGTCGGGCGGGGCCTGTCCGCCATAGTGGTATATTTCCTTAGAGTGCGTAGTCATGTTATGCGATTGTCGGATGTAGCGCTAAAACATGATTATATATATATATATCTTAGAAAGCGATGTTTTCTCACAAAATCTGTGTCTTGTTTTATAAACTATTTTATGTCTTGTTTTATATTTCCGCTGGTTACTCTGATGTATGACTACTTGGGTGCCCCGGTAAGGCACCAGTCACGGGCCCCGGAATGGGTCGTGACACTCACGCCCTCAAAGTCATCACTCAAATATAAATATGGGTCTCACGCCCACCACATCATCCGTGCCCGTGGAAAACCTTCCTCACTGCCAGCAGTCTATGATATAGCAACACCAAGGAGTACACATGAACACCAGGTCCCACCTGTGTCATAACAACCGTACGGGGCAAGTACGAAGGCTAACTACCAGATACCAAAGCCGCATCATCAACTGACCGGGGCAAGTACGAAAGCCAACTACCAGATACCAAAGCCGTACCAACAAATCTACATAACCATACCACGAAGCTGACCCAGGGCAAGTACGAAAGCCAACTACGGATACCACTGCGCCCACGTGGTGGCGGGGCAAATCTGAGACTAACTACGGATACTGGCGGAATCACGAGACCGTCATAAAAACCGTACGGGGCAAGTACGAAGGCTAACTACCAGATACCAAGCCGAATCAGCCACGACCTCGGGGCAAGTACGAGAGCCAACTACCAGATACCAAGACGAATCAGTAAAACCTCATGGAGAGCTAGTCCATGGAATAATAATCACAAAAGCGTACCCGTGGAATGCTCCGTCACTACCGGTACGTCCAAGTAAGATCATAACAAATCAGCCGGCCCTCCATCGAGAGATGCGGTGGTATAGAAATACAATACTAGCACGACAAGGCTATCACACGCAAACATAGGCAAGTTACACACAACTCAAGGTACTTTCATTTTATGCCAAAGTCCAGGTTTTAACCCCAAGTACTACGTACGTTAAATTCTTTTTAAAAGATCCATTTCTTTTACAAAGGTCACCCGATGCCCGCATTATCAAAATAGAGTGACTAACATTTTAAGTAAATCAAAACAACTTCCATACTTTCCTTTTTAAACCAAATTAACACAATACCATGCCTTCTTTTTAGACCAAAACACTTCTCCTTTTAAAGTCAAGTTGCCATTTTAAAACTAATGATAAAACCATTCTCTTGTTTCATAAAGTCGTTATAACTAACTTCCCATAAAGCTGTTATAACACTTTATGTTTTAAACCAATTTAAGACAAAACCATGTCTTTCTTTTAAACCAAAAACTCTTTAATTCCTCAAGTCTCTTTTCTTTTAGAAATCAAGTTCCTTACTTTGGAAATTTAAGAAAATTAATGCTTGTTTATCATGATTCTTATTAAAGCAGCCATGGTCTAGGAAATGTAATACAATTTTGTCTTATCTTAGCTTCTATGCAGATGGAGGTTTCTACTGGTTTTAATAGTAATTAATTAGTCAATACATTTTCCTTTATTCACGCTGCAGTGGTTTGTTCGATACTTATTCTCATTTCCAAAATCAATATAATATTATTCCTTTTAAAACCTAAGTACCCATTTCTCATAAAAGCGGTTTCACAACTGTTTAACACAAACCAAGTCCTTAATATTTCACATCAAGTCATTTATAAGTCAAGTCTCTTATCTTTTAAAAACCACAAACCATTTATTTACCTACATAAAGTTGTTATAGCAAACTTCCCATAAAGCCGTTATAACACTTTATGTTTTAAACCAACCAAATTCATTTAGCACATGTACGTCTACCGTACTACATAGTTCACAACAATCATGCTAGAAAAGATAGGAAGAGGTTCACATACCTTGCGACGGTTATCGACAATTAGCAAAACGCTCCAAGTACTATAACGCACTAGCCCTTTCCACCCTTCAAGTAGAATACGCTACTCGTAGTACTTCAACCTATAATGGCCATAAAACGTCTATCAACTTCTAGATCTCTTCGTAGAATATTCTAATTACAAGATTTCTTATTCTCTGAGAAAAATCGTGACCTCCCCGTAACCATAAATCTCTCTCTACTCGGGCCGTACTGTGCCAACAACTCCCAGGGGATTACACGTCTAACCGGACGTGTTAAATTCTACTTCACAGATATACTACACAAGTCTACTGTAAATACAGTCCAATGTAAATACAGTTCAATCCTTTTCAATATTCATCGACATATAGTATACTCAACTATACATTACTACAACATGTAATATCCAATTACAATATGGGGATAAAAGATCATTACCTCGATAAGCCCAAAATTATCCTAGATTATATGTCGATCCTGAGCAACGTTTAGCTCCAATTCCTTACGCTCCAACCCGCTCCAAGCAACCCTTAGAAGTTTCTAAACAACTTCTCTTAACACTTCAACCAACTATGAAGATTTTCCTTAGGGTTTCGTTTGTGACTAATGGATATAAAGTAGTATTTCTGGGCTTTTAGTATTGAGGTAACTTGGGAATACTACAATGGATTTAGGCTAAGGTATTTGGCATAGTAACAATACTAGAAGACAACTTTTCTACCAAGGGGGGGGGGGGGAAGTATTCGGACGAGAGCTAGGAAAGGGGAGAGGTGTTTTGGACGAGAACTACTCAAAGGGAGGAGTTTTGAGACTTGGAAAATGTTTAATGGATGAAGAAGTCTTGAACTTGAGGGGGGGTATTTATAGAACAATGAAGGGCCATGATTCAAGCAAGTGGAGGGTGTAGATTAGGTAGTTTGTTCAAGAGAAGTCTTCCACCAAGTGTCCACCACAACATGGGGACATATGTCCACCACAACATTGAGCCCGTGGCTAGCCACGCTCCTCCAAAACTGTCCAACCTTCATATACCCCGTATTTCCAGAGTATGTATGTGAGGACGTACGTACATTTATACAAACCCTAATTAGGTTAAGGATGAAATTGTGAACTTTCGACGGAAAAGATTTCGAACCTTGTGAAGGAAATTCTACGTTTTTAATATTTTAACCGATTACGGATTTTTCCGAGAGACGAAAAATTTGGACCAATAGGAGGGCGACATGTGTCACCCTTAGGTGGCAAGGTTGGACGAAAATGGTGGCCTAGTGGACAAGTCAAATGGTCAAGTCTTGCAATATATTTTTGGGTTAGTGGGGGTAGGTATGTTGGACGGTTTCTTGAGCAAGTGGAGGGCCACATGGCTCATTGTTGTGGGGGACATATGTCCCAATGTTGTGGTGGACATATGTCCCAACATTGTGGTGGACAATTGGTTGGAAGACCTCACTCTTCACATGGATCCAAATCTCCACCCTCCATTTGTTTTAATCTTGGCCTTTGGTGGTTCTATAAATACCCCCCTCTTGTGCAAGACTTCTTCATCCACAAACACAACTTCCAAGTCTCAAAAACTCCTTCCCCCTCTTGATAGCTTTCGTCCAACATCTCCCCCCCTCCTTGTGTTCTCGCCGAGACACACACCCTTCCCCCCTTCCTAGTTGTTTCATCCAAAAGCCCCCCCCTTGGTAGAAAATATTCTCCAAGTATTGTTACTATCCCCAAAATACCTTAGCCATATACCTTGTAGTATTCCAAAGTCACCTCTATACTTAAAGCCCAGAAATACTACCTTATATTCTTTTAGTCACCAAACGAAACCCTAGGAAAATCTTCATAGTTGGTTGAAGTATTAAGTAGAAGTTGTGTAGAACTTCTAAGGGTTTCTTGGAGCGAATTGGAGCGTACAGAATAAGAGTTAAACCTTTCTCAGGATCGACTTATATCTTGGATAATTTTGGGCTTATCGAGGTAAATACTCTTGTCCTTCTATTGTAATTGGAGATTACATATAAGAGTAGTTTAGATTTGAGTATAAGCTATAGAAGGATATTAAAGAAGAGAATTGAACTGAAATCACATCAGAAGAATATTAAAGAAGATTGAACTGTACTTACATATGACTGTATTTACAGTAGACTTGTGTAGTATGACGGGTAGGGAAGTACTGCCCAATTTTCCGTAGAATTAAGAACCTTCTGCTTAGAATATTCTACAGAGTAGTCTAGACATTGATAGACGTATTTGCCTATTATAGGTTGATACTCTTCACGCGACATATTCGACTTGGCAGGTGGATTTCGCCGAGGAGGTATGTGATTCTTCCTATACTCTTGAGCATGATATTTTAAAATATATATATAGTACGGTAGACGTACGTGTGTTAACTGAACATGGTTTTACTTGACGTCTTTTGACTTGAGTCTAAATAATAAGAATCTTGAAGTATTTCAAAAGAATTATGAACCATTTTTGAAAGAAGAGTAATATTTGGTTTTTAAACAAAAAACTTAAGAGTTATACTAGCTTTATGGGAAGTTAGGTATAACGACTTAAGAAAGATAAAAGGGAACAGTTTACTTATGTGTTTATGAAAGACTTGTATTGATTGCTGGAAAGTATAGTAAGATGGTTTGATGAGTAGACATATTATGATGCTACGTGTGTTAGTGTCTTGTAACGTTTATATAAAGAGGTTATTCTTATTGTGCTTATGTTGTTTAACGATAAGCCGTTATGTTAGTATTGTACCACTCACCTCTTGACATGTTATACCGGGGGTTAAGCTGCCCCCCGATGCGAGGGATGCCTCATGCGGGTCCAGGGGACCTATGCGGAGCTACGAGTTCGTGTTAGTGTCACGAGGAATACCTCATGCGGTCTATGTGGCTGCGGACTACGAGAGTCGGGGCGATGCCGAGAGTAGCTACCCTCGATGCGGGCCTAGGTGGCCTATGCAGACTGCGGGAGTCCAGGATTAGGCATGCATAATGATGCTATGGGCGATTGGCCTTGCTTCGATCATTCGCGACCTAGAAAAGACCTGTTACAGTTTACCTAGTATTGCTCTTGTTTGTGATGTGGCACTATGTGCATTTAACTCGTTGTTTTCATACATACTTGTGAATTGGTTTTATAAAATGTTAAGGTTTTATATATGTATATGTATCGGTACTTTACAGTTTCACATACTTGGTACTGTTATCGACCTCGCCGAAGTGCGTTGATCTGCATGGTAAGGAAGCGGTGGTAGATCCGCATTCTTAGTGTCACGACCCGTTCGGGGCGTGGAGTGCCTTAAGGCACCCAAGTAGTCATACATCGAGTAACGGCGGAATATAAAACAAGGCAGAAGCGATTTATAAAATAAGACACGGTTTATGTGAAAACGTCGCCTTTCGGCATAATATATATAACTCAAGTTTTGCGATTACATCCCAACTATACAATGGTACTCTGGACCTCTGAAGTAAACAACTATGGCGGGACAGGCCCGCCATACCTCAACTGTACAAAACTATCTACAATACGGGAGATCATACCCAAAAGTAGAGCCTCAGGAGAAGATGGAGCTCACGACACCAGCAAAGATCCTAAGGATGTGGATCTAGCACCTGCTTGCCCTTACCTGCGGCATGAACGCAGCCCCCCGAAGGAGGTCAGTACAACAGGTACCAAGTATGTGAAACTATAAAGTACTTAAATGAAATCAAAGTATTTAAAACCTTTTCACAAATACAATCAGTTCAATTGCACATAGTGCCACATCACAAACAACGACAGTAATAGGAAAAGCGTAGCAGTCTATTCTAGGCGCGAATGATCGAAGCAAGGCCAATCGCCAATAGTATCATTCTGCGTGCCTAGTCACGGACTTCCGCGGCCGCATAGGTCACGCCTGGACCGCGTGAGGTATTCCTCGCATCGGGGCAGCGACCCCGGCATCCGCCTAGGCTCCGCGCGCATAGCCTCAAAAGACCGCGTAGTCTCAGCGGACCGCATAGGAATTCCCCGCATCGGGCTAAACACCGGAATGATCAATCACGGAGCATACCGCTGCTCGCGTAGTCTCACAGACCGCGTAGGCCGTATAGACCGCGTCGAGGGCAAGCCACCGGTATAACGATCAAGGGTAGGTGATGCAATAACGATTACAACGGACTTACCGGTTAGCAGCGTAAGCCGGCAAGAATGACCCCCTTACACAGCATTTCAAGACACTAACACAGGTAGCATCATAACATGTCTACTTATCAAACAAATCTTACTACACTTAACAGAAATCAATACAGGGCTTTTATAAACAAACAAGTAAAGTTCCTTTTATCTTTCTTAAGTTGTTATACCTAACTTCCCGTAAAGCTAGTATAACTCTTAAGCTTTTGTTTAAAAACCAAATATTTATCTTCTGTTAAAAGTGATCGATAGTTCTTTTGAAATGCATCAGGATTCTTATTATTCAGGCTTAAGTCAAAAGACATTGTCGTAGTTATTATTCAGGCTTAAGTCAAACGACATTGCCGTAGTTATTATTCAGTTAACACATGTACGTCTACCGTACTATATATATGTTAAAATATCATGCTTAGGAAGAATCACATACCTTCTCGGCGAAAACCTCCTGCCAAGTTGAATATGTCGCGCGCAGAGAATCAGCCTATAATAGTCACAGACATCTATCAAAGTCTAGACTACTCTGAAGGTCATTCTAAACAGAGGGTTCACAATTCTACGGATAGTCGGGCAGCACAACCCTACCGGTGAGCTATATAAGTCTCTTGTAAAGCAGTCTATGTGAGTCAGTTAAATTATTCTTCTTTTAAACCCTTCTACTGTGATGTGGTTCAATTCTATACGTAATATTCTTCAAGTATTTAATACTTATTCTTATACTTCTACAGATGCATTCTCTAATACAAAAGAGGGTTAGGATTATTTACCTCGGTAAGCCCAATAATATCCTAGATAAAAGTCGATCAGAGCAAGGCTTAGCTCTAAGTTATGCTCAGATAGCTCGAGGAAACCTTAGAAGTTCTTCACAACTTCTACTAAGTACTAAGGGATTTGGGCTAGGGTATTTTGGGCATTATAACAATACTTAGAAGGCAACTTTTCTACCAAGGGAGGGTAGATTTCGGCTAGGCTGGGGGTAGGCCTCGGCCAAACTTCCTGAGGAGGAGTGTTTGGACGAACAAGGCTCGAGGAGAGGAGAGGATTTTCAAGACTTGGAAAGATTTGTGGATGAAGAACTCTTCATCTTAAGGGGGGTATTTATAGGTCAAGAAGTGGCCAACCAATGGCCAAGATTAAGACAAGTGCAAGGCAAGTGTAGGGTGAAGATTTACTCCACACAAATATCCTACCAACTCGCGACTTGTGCACAAGGCATAAAGCGTGCCATGTTAGTCCATTTCGTCCAAATGGACGATTTCAAGTCCACCAATTGGAGGGTGCCAAGTGTCGCCCTCCCGTTGGTCCAAAATGTTTCGTCTCTCGGAAAAATCCGCAAAAATTAGAAATGGCATAGCCGGAATTTTCCCTACGCAAACTGTGAAAACGTTTCGTCGGAGAACGATTCTTTTAGTGAGTTGTGCACAAATAAAAACGTCCAAGGCTAACTTTAAGGCCAAACTTTTTGTACGTATTCCCTTACGTACATACTCTGGAAATACGGGGTATAACACTTAGGATCTTTACTCTGGTGTCAGGAGCTTCATTTCTCCGGAGGCTCGACTTTTGGTACGACTCTCCCTGGTGATGTAGATATTTTGTACATTCAGGGTATGGCGGGGCCCTGTCCCGCCATAGTTGTTTACTTCCTTAGAGGTCTGTAGTCCTGTTGTAAAGTTGGGATGTAACTGTTCACTTTTGATATGTATATATATGCCGAAAGGCAGGTTTTTCTCAGATAAACTGTTTCTCATTTCATGTCTTGTTTTATATTCCGCTGATTACTCTGATGTATGACTACTTGGGTGCCCGGGTAAGGCACCAGTCACGGGCCCCGGAACGGGTCGTGACACCTTCCCCCACTTGCCCACAAAAAAACGCCCACCTACTCCCACTATCTCAACAAAAAAATATCTTCCAAGACTTTGATCACTTGACCTTGTCCACTTGGCCATACAAATAGTCCAACATGGCCTAAGGGGGGTGACACATGTCGCCCTCCTATTGGTCCAAAATATTTCATCTCTCGGAAAAATCCGTAATCGGTTAAAATATTAAAAATGTAGAATTTCTGTCACGACCCGATCCCGGGCCCGTGACTGGTGCCTTACCCCGGGCACCCTAGTGATACAACATCAGAGAAAATCAGCGGAAATAAAACTTAAACATGAAACAAGAGATATAAAACATGCCAACCAAACGGTTACCTTCTTGTTTATATATAACTAAAAACTTGAACAGTTACATCCTTACAAACCCTGCCCACAACAGTACTACAGACCTCTAAGAGTTTTTATACAACATGGCGGACCGGGCCCGCCATACCACAGAATGTACAAGTAACTACGTGATGTGAGGACTATACCAAGAGATAAGCCTCGAGAAAGCGGAGCTTCCCAAACGCTGAATGCGATCCTATGAGCGAGGATCAACAAGTGGTGTACCTACTGCGGCATGACGCGGCCCAGGAGCTCGATAACAGTTCAAGTATGTGGCCAAAATCACGTAAATGAAATCATAGTAGTCTATATAAAGCGGGAGACATGTATGATAACCAAACTACAAGACACGATAAATAGCGATCATGTAAGTCGGGGACACACGCTCAACATCAATCATGCGTGGAATACCTTCTCACCAGCTGGGCGATCTATGATATAATAACACGGAGTACACATGAACACCAAGTCCCACTGAGTCATAAACCGTGCGGGGCAAGTGCGAAGGCTAACTACGGATACCAAAGCCGCGTCATCAATCGGCGGCAAGTACGAAGCCAACTACGGATACCAAAGCCGTACTAACAACACTATACAACCAAACCACGGCGATACGGGGCGTGCGAAAGCCAACTACGATACCAAAGCCGTGTCACGTAGGCGGGCAAGTACTGAGGGCTAACTACGGATACCAAGGTATCACGAGACTTCGCCACTAAACCGAGCGGCAAGTACGAAGGCTAACTACGGATGCCAAAGCCGAATCGGCCACGACTTGGGCAAGTCGAGCCAACTACCAGATACCAAAGCCGAATCAGTATAACCTCATGGAGAGCTAGTCCATGGAATAACACTATCAACAGAAGCGTACCCGTGGAATCCTCCGTCACTGCCGGTACGTCCAAGTAAGATCATAACAAATCATCCGACCCTCCATTGAGAGACGCGGTGGTATAGAAATACAATACTAGCACGACAAGGCTATCACACGCAAACACAGGCAAGTTACACACAACTCAAGGTACTTTCATTTTATGCCAAAGTCCAGGTTTTAATCCCCAGAGTACTACGTACGTTAAATTCTTTTTAAAAGATCCATTTCTTTTACAAAGGTCACCCGATGCCCGTATTATAAAAATAGAGTGACTAACATTTTTAAGTAAACTAAAACAACTTCCATACTTTCCTTTTTAAACCAAATTAAGACAATATCATGCCTTCTTTTTAGATCAAAACACTTCTCCTTTTAAAGTCAAGTTACAACATTCTTTTCCAAAGTTCAAGTTTGCCTAATTTCAAATATTCACGTCTCTTATTTTCGAAAGGTTTCGTAGGTCATAGTCTTAATCACTTAATAACTTAATTCTCTTTTAAAACAATTTGAGTAACATATGCCTTAATTGTGAGTAGGTTAATCTTGTTTATAACAATCTTATTAAAGCAGCCATGATCTAGGAAATGTAGTACAATTTTGTCTTATCTTAGCTTCTATGCAGATGGAGGTTTCTACTGGTTTTAATATAATTAATTATTTGTCAATACATTTTCCTTTATTAACGCTGCAGTGGTTCGTTCGATACTTATTCTCATTTCCAAAATCAGAAAAACATTATTCTTTAAAAACCAAGTACTCATTCCTCACGAATGAGGTTTCACACTTTTTAACAAAATTCATATCAATTCAATTAAGTCAAGTCTCTTATCTTTTAAGATCAAGTCTCTTAACTTCTAAAATCAATAAACCATTCTTTTTATCTCTCTTAAGTCGTTATACCTAACTTCCCATAAAGCTAGTATAACTTTTAAGCTTTCAAAACCAAGTATTACTCTTATTTCAAAAACGATTCTTAATTCTTTTAAAATACTTCAAGATTCTTATCATTTAGACTCAAGTCAAAAGACATCGAAGTAAAACCACATTCAGTTAACACACGTACGTCTACCGTACTATATATATATTCTTTTAAAATATCATGCTCAAGAGGATAGGAAGAATCACATACCTCGCGACGATTAAATGATTAGCAAATAGCTCCAAAATCTTTGTAGTCTGCTAGCCTTTTCCACCATTCGAGTAGAATACGCCACTCATGATCTTCAACCTATAACGATCATACAAGTCTATCAGCGTCTAGACTACTCGTGGAATAATTCTAGATACAAGATTCCTTATTTTATGGAAAATCGGGCGTGACTTCCCTACCGTCAAACTACACAAGTCTCACGTAAATACTGATCCTATGTAAATCTGATTCAGTTCTCTTCTTTTATTCCATCCTTATATACGTCTTATACTCATATCTAAGCTACTCTTATATGTAATCTCCAATTACAATAGAAGGATAAGAGTATTTACCTCGATAAGCCCACAATTATCCAAGTTTAAAAGTCGATCCTGAGCAAGGTTTAGCTCATATTCTGCACGCTCCAATTCTCTCCAAGAAACCCTTAGAAGTTCTACACAACTTCTACTTAATACTTCAACCAACTTATGAAGATTTTTCCCTAGGGTTTCGTTTAGTGACTAAAAGAAGTATAGTAGTATTTTTTTCCGGGCTTTTAGTATAGAGGTAACTTGGGAATACTACAAGGTATTTGGGCCAAGGTATTTTGGAGATAGTAACAATACTTGGAGAATATTTTCTACCAAGGGGGGGGAGCTTGGACGAAACTATAAGGAAGGGGGGGGGAGGTGTTTCGGCGAAACACTTAGGCAAGGGGGGAGGGAGTTGGGACGAGAACACTACTACAAGGGAGAGGATTTGAGACTTAGAAAATGTGGAGTGGATGAAGAAGTCTTGACTCGAGGGGTATTTATAGAGCCTTCAATGGCCAAGATTAAAACAAATGGAGGGTGGGGATTAGGATCCATGTGAAAGATGAGGTTTTCCAACCAAGTGTCCACCACAATGTTGGGACATATGTCCACCACAACATTGGGACATATGTCCCCCACAACAAAGAGCCATGTGGCCTCCACTAAGCTCACAAAAACCGTCCACTTTTTACCTACCCCCACTACCAAAATCAACTTGCAAGACTTGACCATTTGACCTTGTCCACGGCCACATTTTTGTCAACTCATGCCAACTAAGGGTGACACGTCGCCCTCCGATTGTCCAAAATATTTACATCACGACGTTCGGGGCGTGGTAGTGCCTTAACACGTCCCGGCCGATGCACGGCGTCACAATACACGACATAACCATCCGGACCCTGCGGAAGAGTAAGCGAGCGGTCGTCGATCTCTCTTTCGACAGGAAACCACGCCACGCTTATCGATCCATCGAAACTTAGCGCCTCGAGTCGGCCTAGTCAATGGTGCGAGATAGAAGCAAACTTCTCACGAACCGTAGATAATAACTGCGAGGCCCGTAAAGGCTGAACCTGCAGCCGGAGTAGTAGGTGCAGGCAAGTCTGGCGCCGATCTTGGCCGTATCCACTCGAATGCCATCACCCACGACAATATCCACAACAAAAGCCACCGAAGCTAACCAAAACTCACATTTGGAAAACTTGGCGTATAGCTGCGATCGGAGAAGCGTCGGCCACGATCGCCGAATGCTCTGCATGCTCCCGCTACGGCGAGAATAAACTAAGATATCATCAATGAACACTATCACAAACGTGTCCAAAATGGTTTGAACACTCGGTTCATCAAATCCATGAATACTGCGAGCATTTGTCAACCCAAAAGACATGACCACGAACTCATAATGCGTCTGGTCAGAATGCGATCCTAGGGACATCCACCTCTCGACTCGCACTGATGATATCGACGCAGATCAATCTTGGAGAAACATCTCGCGCTCGCAAGTCGAACAAATCATCAATCACGGGAAGGGTATCATTCTTAATGGTCACCTTGTTCACCGCGTAATCAACACATGCGCAGCGGCCCCGCCCTTCTTCTTCACGAACAATCTGGCGCCCGGGAGAAACACTAGGTCTGATGAAGCCCTTCTCCAAAGAAATCTCTCACCGGTCCTTCAACTCTCTCAACTCGGCGGTGCCATTCGTATGGCGGAATGGAAATAGGCCAGTGTCCGCAGACATCGATACAAAACTCTATCTCCTCTCGGGAGGATACGGAGGTCGTGAAATACGTGGGAACTCTCGACTCATCGAATCGATGAAAATGCCGCTGCGACCTCGGTATCAAACACCCGAACGAGATGGTAGATATACCCTTCGCACCATCTTCCTAGCCTTGAGGTAAGAAATAAACTTACCGCCGGCGTCTGATGTTCCTCCCACACAACAACCGCTCTCAGAAGCTGGAACCGTGCTACTCTCTCCGGCGGTCTACATTGGCATAGCAGAAGCTAGCCAATCCATCCAATGATCACATCGAAATCGGTCATGTCCAACTCTATCAAGTCGCCTGGTCCGACGGTATATGGTCATCGGACAAGCCCTATATACCGCCGAGCTACCACCGAATCACCCTGGCGTAGCTACCTCGAAAGGGTCTATGGACTCGTGCTCTATCCTCATCCTACTAGCAATAAGGGAGATATATGGACAGTAGAACCGGGATCTATCAAGGCATACCGTCAAACTCGAAACCGATAAGGTACGTGGCGACATCGTGAGGCCTCACGATCTGCCTTTGGACAAGGCATAAATGCGATTCGAGGACCGCTAGAAGCGACCCGCGCCACGACCTCTGCCGCGACCGCTGGTCCATGAGAACCACGCCCTCGGGCGTGTAAATCGTAGGGGCGAAGAAGAACCGCAATGCACTCTGTGAGCCTACCACCACGCCGCCGGTCGGACCGCCCGCAAGTGACCTGCTGGCCCAATCGTAACAAGTTCCCGGCGACCACACTTCCCGTAATGGGATCTACCGCGTCGGCCACAGGAGTGGTCGATCGGCGATCTCGCCGCTACGGGCGTCCGAAGCCACAGGGCCTGTACGCCCTGGAATACTCGCCGTGGCTTGAGGCGGTGCGAGTGCTCGAGCCGGCGTGGTGCAAATCTAGATCGCTGGCAGCCACCACGATGCCACCAAAAGACCCTCCCGCCCCGCCTTCTTCTCGCTGCCGTCACAACTCGTCGGCCTCTACGCTCGCGTCAGTCGTGAGCACATATCTGGGTAATATCCATGCACGTGAAGAGCCACACCGCACAAGACTTCGGCCATATAATCATCTAGCGGTGGCGTAACGATGCACCGCCCTCCATATCTCGCTACTAACGCAGGGACATATCGAGCCAACGAATCAAACTCGGCGTTGTACTCACTGCGGTGCGTCCTCTGCGCCAAAGAACAAAAATCTATCGGCGTGCCTCCTCATCTGCGAGGCAAGTGAGTGAGAAAGGCCTCAAAACTCGTCCCATCTGCTGAGGCGCGTACTCTCCCGAAAGCTCCCACGAATCAAACCAATCGATTGCGGTATCACGCGGCCGATCGAACCGGCGTCACGGACTCGGTCTCGAAGCCTTGATCACCGCGTGATCCTGCTCAGAATCGGCGGATGAACTCCTGCGGATCATCCTCGGCGTCGACCGTAAAACTGCGGCGGGCTACAACTCGGAAATCTCGTAGCCTCAAACTATACGCCTCGGGTGAACCACGGGTACTAAGGTGGGCCGAATCGCATCCGGCTGTCTCGTATGCGGCCACGATCACGGCGATGGCGGCCATCTCTCAGTAACCCATCTCATCTGCTCCGGTGTGGGGACTGGAGGTGTAGGTCTGTGGTCTCTCACCCATCGCTGCGGCCTAAACCTCCCGGGTCGGCGTCGTGGAACTCGTCGTCTCGGGTATAGACTGGGCCTGAGCCCTCGTGACTCTCGGTGTCATACTAGCAGCTCCTCGTTTGCCTTGCCGCTCGGGTCCGGTTGCCTTACGTGGAGGCATAATCAGCATGAGAAAGAATGCGTTAAAGGGGTCCAACCTATAACACGACTCTAAAGCACGATCTCGAGTGAGAAGAATGGAAACCAATCCTAAATATCCTATAGCCTCACGATTATTGGTGTGGTGCACAACACACCGATAATCAAGACTCTACTAGATACGATCGTCAGACACTTTCCGAGGATTAATGCTCGATACCACTTTTGTCACGACCTGTTCGGGGCGTGGATCGTGCCTTACGGGCACCCAGTAGTCATACATCGAGTAATGGAACATAAGACAAGACAGAAACATTATAAAAATAAAGCAGTTTATCGATGAAAAGCTTGCCTTTCGGCATATATATATAACCCAAGTTTTGCGATTCATCCCAAATGTACAATAGGACTACAGACCTCTAAAGTAAACCACTATGGCGGAGCGGGGCCCGCCATACCTGAATGTACAAAACTATCTACAATACAGGAGATCATACCTAAATGTCACGACCCGACCGGGCTGTGGCTGGTGCCTACCGGGCACCCTAGTGATACAACATCGAGAGAAAATCAGTGGAAATAAAACATGAACATGAAATAAGAGATATTATAAGTAGCAGGCCAACCAAAGCAGTTGCCTTACATATAGACATACAAACCCGAGCAGTTTAATCCTTTTTACAACCACACTTGCCACAAGATTACTACGGACCTCTAAGATTTACAACAACTATGGCGGACGGGGCCGCCATACCACAGAATGTACAAGAACCTACAACTCGGGGAACACATGCAAAAGATAAGCCTCAGGAACGGAGCTTCCAATCTGTTGAAAGGTGATCCTAAAAGCGGGGATCGGCGATCGATGTACTTACTGCGGCGTGAACGGCCTCGAAGGAGGTCGGTCACAGTACAGTATGTGGCGAAAATCGTAGTTAAATCATAACAGTCTATATAAAGCGGAGACATGTATGATGACCAAAATACGATATGCAACATAAGCGATCAAGTCGGGGACTCGCGCCTCAAAGTCATCACTAAAATATAACTATGGGTCTCGCCCACAACACCAATCATGTTCGCGCATCGGCCATGCCCGGAATTGCATCGGTGTAAACATGTCCATGACGCAATAATGACAATCTTTGCATGGCCACATGCCGGAATCTGCATCGGTGTAGACACGTCCATGTAACATCAACAATATCTTTGGGTGATCAACCTGCTGCGTAGCCACATGTCGGAATTCTGCATCGGTGTAGGCATGTCCATGTAACATCAATCAATCAAGACAACAATCAAAATGGAAACATACGTGGAATTCTTCGTCCGCCAAAGACGTCCAAGTAAGTTCTCAACAAGTCAACCGACCTCCATCGAGAGCAGCGGTAATCACGCGAAATACAACACTTGCACAACAAAGGCTATCATCACAAGCATAGGCAGGTTTCACCACAACAAACATAGGCAAGTCATACACAACTCAAAGTACTTTCATTTTATGCCAAAGTCCGGGTTTTAACCATAAAGTACTACGTACGTTAAATTCCTTTTAAAGAGATTCATTCCTTTTATAAAAGTCACCCGATACCCGTAGTATAAAAAAATAGAGTGACTCACATTTTTAGGTAAACCAAAACACTTTCCTTCTTAACAACATTCTTTTCCCTAAAGTTCCAGTTTGCCTAATTTCACTTACTCAAGTCTCTTTATTTTAGAAAAGTTTCATAGTTCATAGTCTTAATCATTTAAGAATATAATTCTCCTTTAAACAATCTGAGAAAACATATGCCTTATACGAGTGTATGTTATTCCTGTTCATAATCAATCTTATTAAGCAGCCATGATCTAGAAAATGTAATATCATTTTGTCTCATCTTAGCTTCTATGCAGATGGAGGTTTCTACTGGTTTTAATATAATACTTCATTTATTCAGTACATTTTCCTTTTTATAACGCTGCAGTGGTTTGTCGATACACATTCTGATTTCCGAAATCAGTATAACATTCTTAAGCCGTTATACCTAACTTCCCATAAAGCTAGTATAACTCTTAAGTTTTCAAAACACAATACTACACTTCTTTCAAAACGATTCATAAATCTTTTGAAATACTTCAAGTTTTATTATAACGCCCCAAGCCAGTTATAAATCAAATCAGTTATCTTTTAAAAACCACAACCCATTTTCTTACCTACATAAAGCTGTTATAACCAACTTCCCATAAAGCCGTTATAACACTTTATGTTTCAAACCAATCAAATACATTAAACACATGTACGTCTACCGTACTACATAGTTATACACATATCATGCTAGAACAGATAGGAAGAGGTTCACATACCTCGCGGCGATTATCGACTAATAGCAAAATGCTCCAAGTACCTCAACGATCACTCCTTAAGCCACGTGATTGCACCACCCGTAGTACTACAACCACTCAGGCCACCAGGCGCTTATTAACATCGAGAGCTCATCGTTCCATATTCGACAGAAAATTCGACCTCCCCGCAGCGTAAATCTCCTCCTTATCGAGGCGGCTACCAAGCCAAACAGGGGTTAACACGTCTAACGGACGTGTACAATTCTACTACACAAGAATGCTACACAAGTCTCTTGTAAACAGCCCTATGTAAATACTGTTCGATTCGATTCTTCTCTTTATTATCCTTACATGTGATTCTTGTTCAATTCTTATTCAGCTTAAGTCAAAAGACATTGTCGTGAACTACGTTGATTCTATTCAATATTCATTCTATATATAGTATACTTCAACTATATATTCTAACAATCATGTAATTTCCAATTACAATAGAGACAAGATATTTACCTCGATAAGCCCAAAATTATCCGAGTTAAATGTCGCTTCCTGAACAAGGTTTAGCTCTCAAGTGCGCTCAAAACACTCCAAGAAACCCTTAGAAGTGTCTACCCCACTTCTACTTAATACTTCAACTACGGGTGAATATTTTCCTTAGGGTTTCGTTTAGTGGCTAAAGGAGGTATAATCGTACTTTAGGGTTTTTCGTATAAAGGGTACTTTGGAAAGTACTATAAGGTATATGGGCTAGAGTATTTTGGGCATTATAACAATACTAGGAGAGTATTTCTATACCACAAAAGGGGGGTATTTATACGAGACAACTAGGCTAGGGGGTACCCACGGCGAAACCTCGCTCGAGGGGGTTTCGCCTCGGCTAGGCTCTCAAAGGGAGGGCTTTGGACGATTTCAAGACAAGAGGAGGAGTATTGAGACTTAGAAAGATTGCTCATGTTTGGATGAAGAAAGTCTTCAACTAGAGGGGTATTTATAGGTCAAGTGAAGGCCAACCAATGGCCAAGATGAGGACAAGTGTAAGGCAAGTGTAGGGCTAGATTTAAGCCAAGTGCACCTTATCCATCTACCACAACAACTTGCACAAAATATCCTACCTAACCCAACTCACCATTTTCGTCCAACTTAGCCGCCACTCCTTCCAATTAGAGGGTGACAAGTGTCGCCTCTCGTTGGTCCAAAATGTTTCGTGTCTCGGAAAAATCCATAAAATAATAAATGACATAGCGAATTTTCCTACGAAAGCTGTGAAACGTTTAGTCGAAAACGACTCTAATCGGGTGTTGTGTACAATTTTGAAACTAGCCAATCTTTAAGGCTTAAATTATTATCGACGCCTCACGCATATACTCAAAATACGGGTATAACATTCTTCCCCCCTTAGAAACATTCGTCCCGAATGTTCCTTCTCAGTCTCAAAACAAACACGTGCCGGTATAGCCTTCACTACTATACTTACGAAACCAAACATGCCACACCTGGCCACAAAGAAATAACATGCGCGCGAAAACCCAAATCCAAGCCAACGAGGAATCACCTCTGTTTACCTCAAAAGTCCCCACCAAGGTCTAAAAATATAATCCCCTTCGCACCTTCACTTCTCAAAAGAAACGATCACACACGTTTACTTTTCCCCTAACTCATTGTACCCTTCCGAACACTCGAACTCTTCTAGTATCGTGCCACACTTCAGTCATCGCTTCAGTTCCCAACACTTTGGAGTCACAACCTCCAAACTTGGTCATCTTACTAGCTTCACTTTCCTCTAAGGCCATTCCCGGCCTTCACGAACCGATTCTGGTCGAACATATCCGCAAACTCATACGATGGTCACCTAAACTTGGGCCTAGCACCCTCGTGACCCTACCACCTGGCGGGACCACCTGAGTGACCCACGAAACGGGCCGCGGGTTGGCCCGCAACATGGCCCCAACCCGACCCACTGTCGCGCCAACTCTTGCTCCTCGACACGGAACAATCTTGCTAAATCACATCATGAAAGCTACCACTTTCATTTTACACTACTCAAGGAAATTATCACACAACACATTCTAGGCATAAAAATGCACTCTGACAAGGATCACTCGCAAAATCTTGTACTCAAGACGGCCTTACATCTAAGGTCTCAACTGTAATATCCTAAGGTTCATCATTTTCTCACCCCCAGGCTTACCCTTTTTCACCAACCAGGTCCCTAAATCACATTTTAGCACAAAGCTATCCGAACATAACACTTAACACATTATCATAACATTAATACATACAAGTCTCTAGAGGGTTAAGGATATACCTGAATCTACCGCTCCACTCTAATCATAGGCCTGCCCTGCAGGGCGCATAACTGTAGAAGGCGATGAACCAGCCACTGATCCTGAAGGCTGAGTCGTAACATCCGTGCTACCCTTGGTCGGACAGTTCTTCGCAAAATGGCCCTGCTGGCCGCAAAAATAACAAGCTCCTTTGGCACCACGACACTCCCCGAAATGCGGTCTACCACATCGACCACACCGAGGTAGGGGTGACTGCATCTGGCCAACACCCCTACTCCCCTGGAAACCTGAACCCCTGGAGCTCTGACCTGCTCCCGAATATTCTGGATGCCCTGAAGGTTGTGGAGGACCACTCTGCACTGGCGGAGGTACAAAACTAGGCTGCTGCTGAGGCGGTCCGCCTCGAAAGTCACCAAAGGACCCTGCTGTTCTGGCCCTCTTCTGCTGATCTCGGTCATTCCGTCGATTTCTCCGCTCCTCACATCCAAGTGCATAAGCCTGCATGCGGGCAATGTCCATGCCCGGCTGAAGGGCTACACCCGAACAACTCTCCGCTAGGTAATCATCAAGCCCTGTAATATATCGGTGCACTCGATCCTCCATACAAGCTACTAATGCGGGAACATACGCCGATGAGTCAAACTCACATTGTACTCAGAGGCCATGCGCGGATTACGCCTCAACATCAAAAATGCTGCGGCGAGCCCTCGCAAATCCGTGAGGCAAGAAATGTGCCGGGAAGGCCCAGCTTCGTCCCAAGCGATGGAAGTGCATTCTCTCCCGGGACGGCTCGCGAATCAAACGATCGGTGCGGTATCACGCGGCCGACGCGAACCTAAGACCAGCGACTCGGTCTCAAGCCTTGATCACTCTCGATCGTGCAAGCGTCGGATGAACTCCTGCGGATCATCCTCGTGCCTCGACCAGAACTCGGCGGGCTACATCTCGAAAAGTCTGTAGCCTCAAACTATCCGATCTAGGGTGAACCAGCGGTCTTCTTTGGGCTAACTGCGTCCGGCCCTATCCTCATATCGGCCCACGACCACGGCGATCGGGCCATCTCCTTGTAACCCATCTCTTTTCCCCGGACCGTGGGGCCCGGAGGCTCGAATCTTGTAGTCTCGTGCCCATCGCTGCGCTCTAAACTCTCTTTGGTCTTTGGCGTCGCGAAACTCGCCGTCGAATCTTGTCTCAGTCTTGGCCGGGCTGCGCTTCTCGCACTCCTGTATCTCACTAGCGGCTCCTCACCGCCTTGCCCACTGGGCCGGGTTGCCTTTAGCGGAGGCATAAGCGGTAAAACGAAATACGTCGAGAGGGTCCAACTTATCACACGGCTCTAAGGCACGATCTCGGAATGAGAAGAAATGGAAACCAATCCTAAATGTCTGCGACCTCACGATTATAGATATGGTGCACAACACATCGATAATCAAGACTACTAGACACGGCTGTAGACACTTTCCGAGGATTAAGCTGGCGTGATACCACTTTGTCACGACCCGACCGGGCGTGATCGTGCCTACCCGGCACCTAGTGATACAACATCGTGGAAAATCAGCGGAAATAAAACATGAACATGAAATAAGAGATATTATAAGTAACAGCAACCAAAACAGCTTGCCTTCTCGTGATATAGACATACAAACCCGAGCAGCTTAATCCTTTTTACAATCCCGCCACACAAGATTTACTGCACTCTAAGATTTACAACAACTATGACGGACAGGGCCCCGCCATACCCCGAATGTACAAGAACCTACAACTCAGTGGAACACATACCAAAAGATAAGCCTCCAAGGAACGGAGCTTCCCAATACGCCAAAGGTGATCCTAAAAGCGGGATCGACACCAATGTACTTCTACTGCGGCATGAACGCACTTCAAGGAGGTCGATAACTGTACCAAGTATGTGAAATCAAAATATCAGAGTTAAATCATAATACTATATAAAGCGGAGACATGTATGATGACCAAAATACAAGATGCAACATAAAGCGATAAGTCGTGGACTCACGCCTCAAAGTCATCACTAAAATATAACTATGGGTCTCACGCCCACAACACCAATCATGTTCGCATCACGGCCGCATGCCCTAATTCAGACGGAGTAAACATGTCCATGACGCAACAATAATGACAATGCCGCATGGCCACATGCCCCGAATCTGCATCGGTAGACACGCCCATGTAACATCAACAACAATATATCGGGTGATCAACCTGCTGCATGGCCACATGTCCCGGAATCAGACGGCAGGCATGTCCATGTAACATCAATCAATCAAGACAACAATCAAAATGGAAACATACCCGTGGAATTCTTCACACGCCAAAGACGCTCCAAGTAAGTTCTCAACAAGTCAACCGCCTCCATCGAGACGCGGTAATCACGTAAATACAACACTTGCACAACAAAGGCTATCATCACAAAGATAGGCAGGTGTTTCACCACAACAAGCATAGTAAGTCATACACAACTCAAAGTACTTTCATTTTATGCCAAAGTCCGGTTTTAACTCCTAAAGTACTACGACGTTAAATTCCTTTTAAAGAGATTCATTCCTTTTATAAAAGTCACCCGATACCGTAGTATAAAAAATAGAGTGACTCACATTTTTAGGTAAACCAAAACACTTTCCTTCTTAACAACATTCTTTTCCCTAAAGTTCCAGTTTGCTAATTTCACTTACTCAAGTCTCTTTATTTTAGAAAAGTTTCATAGTTCATAGTCTTAATCATTTAAGAATATAATTCTCCTTTAAACAACTGAGAAAACATATGCCTTATAATGAGTGTATGTTATTCCTGCTCATAATCAATCTTATTAAGCACCATGATCTAGAAAATGTAATATCATTTTGTCTCATCTTAGCTTCTATGCAGATGGAGGTTTCTACTGTTTTAATATAATACTTCATTTATTCAAGACATTTTCTTTTTATAACGCCGCAGTTGGTTTGTCGATACACATTCTGATTTCCGAAATCAGTATAACATTCTTAAGCCGTTATACCTAGCTTCCCATAAAGCTAGTATAACTCTTAAGTTTTCAAAACACAATACTACACTTCTTTCAAAACGATTCATAAATCTTTTGAAATACTTCAAGTTTTATTATAACGCCCCAAGCCGCTTATAAATCAAATCGCTTATCTTTTAAAACCACAACCCATTTTCTTACCTACATAAAGTCATTATAACCAACTTCACATAAAGCCGTTATAACACTTTATGTTTCAAACCAATCAAATACATTAAACACATGTACGTCTACCGTACTACATAGTTATACACATATCATGCTAGAACAGATAGGAAGAGGTTCACATACCTCGCGACGATTATCGACTAATAGCAAAATGCTCCAAGTACCTCAACCAGTTGGCTACTCCTTAAGCCACGTAGATTGCACCACACGTAGTACTTCAACCTATAAGGCCACAAGGCGCTTTATTAACATCTAGATCTCATCATTCCATATTCTACGTAAAATTGGCAAAGACTCTCCCCGCAACAACAGAAATCTCCTCCTTATCGAGGCCGCTACCAAGCCAAGCAGTGAGGGGTTAACACGCCTAACCTGACGTACAATTCTACTACACAGGAATGCTACACAAGTCTACTGTAAAACAGCCCTATGTAAATACAGTTCAGTTCAGTTCTTCTCTTTATTATCCTTCTATGTGATTACTGTTCAATTCTTATTCAGGCTTAAGTCAAAACACATTGTCGATTTAACTACGTTGATTCTATTCAATATTCATTCTATATATAGTATACTTCAATTATATATTCTAACAATCATGTAATTTCCAATTACAATAGGGACAAGATATTTACCTCGATAAGCCCAAAATTATCCGAGTTAAATGTCGCCTCCCGAACAAGGTTTAGCTCCTACTCCGCGCTCCAAAACGCCTCCAAGAAACCCTGTGTTGTCTACCCCACTTCACTTAATACTTCAACTACGTGAATATTTTTCAGGGTTTCGTTTAGTGGCTAAAGGAGGTATAATCAGATTTTCCGGTTTTTCATATAAAGTGGTACTTTGGAAAGTACTATAAGGTATATGGCTAGAGTATTTTGGGCATTATAACAATACTAGGAGAGTATTTCTATACCACAAAAGGGGTATTTATACGAGACAACTAGGCTAGTGGTACCCCACGGCCAAGCCTCACCTGGGGGTGGGTTTCGCCTGGCCAGGCTCTCAGGGGAGGGCTTTGGACGATTTCAAGACAAGAGGGAGGAGTATTGAGACTTAGAAAGATTGCTCATGTTTTTGATGAAGAAAGTCTTCAACTAGAGGTATTTATAGGTCAAGTGAAGGCCAACCAACGGCCAAGATGAGGACAAGTGTAAGGCAAGTGTAGGCTAGATTTAAGCCAAGTGCACCTTATCCATCTACCACAACAACTTGCACAAAATATCCTACCTAACCCAACTCACCATTTTCGCCCAACTTAGCCGCCACTCTTCCAATTAGAGGGTGACAAGTGTCGCCCTCTCGTTGGTCCAAAATGTTTCGTGTCTCGGAAAAATCCGCAAAAATAATAAATGACATAGCCGGAATTTTCCCTACGAAAGCTGTGGAAACGTTTTCAAAAAAACGACTCTAATCGTTGTCAGGTACAATTTTCAAACTAGCCAATCTTTAAGGCTTAAATTATTATCGTGACGCCTCACGCATATACTCAAAATACGAGTATAACATTCTTCCTCTTAGAAACATTCGTCCCGAATGTTCCTTCTCAGTCTCAAAACAAACACGTGCCGATATAGCCTTCACTACTATACTTACGAAACCAAACATGCCACACCTGGCCACAAAGAAATAACATGCGCTAAAAACCCAAATCCAAGCCAACGAGGAATCACCTGCTTACCTCAAAAGTCCCCACCAAGGTCTAAAAATATAATCCCTTCAGACCTTCACTTCTCAAAAGAAACGATCACACACGCCATTTTCCCCTAACTCATTGTACTTCTCGAACACTCGAACTCTTCTAGTATACGCATCACACTTCACCATCGCCAGCTTCCCAACACTTTGGAGTCACAACCTCCAAACTTGGTCATCTTACTAGCTTCACTTTCCTCTAAGGCCATTCCCGCCTTCACGAACCGATTCTGTCGAACATATCCGCAAACTCATACGATGGTCACCTAAACTTGGGCCTAGCACCTCGTGACCCTACCACCGGCGGGACCACCCAGCCGACCCCACTCGAACAAAGCCGCGGGTTGGCCCGCAACACGGCCCCAACCCGACTCCATTGTCGCGCCAACTCTTGCTCTCCGACACGGAACAATCTTGCTAATCACATCATGAAAGCTACCACTTTCATTTTACACTACTCAAGGAAATTATCACACAACACGCTCTAGGCATAAAATGCACTCGACAAGGATCACTCGCAAAATCTTGTACTCAAGACGGCCTTACATCTAAGGTCTCAATCAGAATATCCTAAGGTTCATCATTTCTCACCCTGTGCTTACCCTTTTTCACCAACCAGGTTCCTAAATCACATTTTAGCACAAAGCTATCCGAACATAACACTTAACACATTATCATAACATTAATACATACAAGTCTCTAGAGGGTTAAGGATATACCTGAATCTACCGCTCCACTTAATCATAGGCCTGCCGCAGGCGCATAATCAGGCGCGGCGAACCAGCCCATCGATCTCGGGTGAGTCGAACATCCGTACCTTGGTCGGACAGCTTCGCAAATGGCCCCGCTGGCCGCAAAATAACAAGCTCCCCGCACCACGACACTCCCAAATGCGGTCTACCACATCGACCACACCGGTAGGGGTGACCGATCCGCCAACACCCTACTCCTCGAAACTCAACCTACGGAGCTCGACCGCCCCGAATACTGGAGGCCACGGCGTTGTGAGGACCACTGCACCGGGCGAGGTACAAAACTAGCCGTCACTGAGGCGGTCCGCCTCGAAAGTCACCAAAGCGACCTGCTGCTCGCCTCTTCGCGATCTCGGCCATTCCACCGATTTCTCCGCTCACATCCAAGTGCATAAGCTCAGACGCGGCAATGTCCATGCCCTGAAGGGGCTACACCAACAACTCTCTCGCTAGGTAATCATCAAGCCTCGTAATATATCGGTGCACTCGATCCTCCATACTAGCTACTAATGCGGGAACATACCGCCAATGAGTCAAACTCACATTGTACTCCGAATCAGACGCTCGCTCGCCTCAACATCAAAAATTGCCGCCCGAGCCCTCCTCATCTGCGAGGCAAGAAATGTGCCGAAGGCCCCAAAACTCGCCCCAAACGGCCGGAAGTGCATTCTCTCCCGACAGCTCCCACGAATCAAACTAGTCGATCGCGTATCACGCACCGATGCGAACCTAAGACCACCGACTCGGTCTCCAAGCTTGATCACTCACGATCCACAGAATCGTTTGATGAACTCCTCGCGATCATCCTCGTGCCTCGACCAGAACTCGCGGCTACATCTCGAAAGTCCTCGTAGCCTCAAACTATCCGATCTAGTGAACCATCGTGCATCGAACCGCCGCTGGCCCACTTATCCTCATATCTGCCACGACCGCCAAGAATCGCCATCTCCTTGTAACCCATCTCTTTTTCCCTGCATCGGACCGGAGGCTCGTGCATCAGAGTCTCAGCAGCCACCGCCGCGCCTAAACTCGCTGGTCGGGCGCCGCGAAACTCGCCACGGAGTACTGCTCGTGTATCGACCGCTCGCGCTCGCATTCTCCTCAGATCTCACTAGCAGCTCTCACCGCCTTGCCCACTGGCCCGTTGCCTTACGCGAGGCATAATCGTAAAAACGAAATACGTCGAGAGGGTCCAACTTATCACACGCCTCTAAGGCACGATCTCGTAATGAGAAGAAATGGAAACTAATCCTAAATGTCTCAGCCTCTCGACATAGATGTGGTGCACAACACATCGATAATCAAGACTCTACTAGACACGTCAGACACTTTCCGAGGATTAATCGCTTCGATACCACTTTTGTCACGATCCACCTGCCCGTGGATCGTGCCTTACCCCGCACCCTGGTGATACAACATCGAGAAAATCAGTGAAATAAAACATGAACATGAAATAAGAGATATTAGAAGTAAACAGCCAACCAAAACAGCTTGCCTTCTCGCATATAGACATACAAACCCGAACAGCTTTAATCTTTTAAAACCCCCGCCACAACAAGATTACATGCACTTAAGATTTACAACAACTATGACGGACAGGGCCCGCCATACCCTCGAATGTACAAGAACCTACAACTGTGGAACACATACCAAAAGATAAGCCTCCAAGGAACGAGCTTCCCAATACGCCGAAAGGTGATCCTAAAATGGATCGACCAATGTACTTTCTACCGCAGATGAACGCACTTCCGGCGAGGTCAAGATAACAGTACCAAGTATGTGAAATCAAAATATCAGAGTTAAATCATAACGCCATATAAAGCAGGAGATATGTATGATGACCAAAATACAGATGCAACATAAAAGTGCCAAGTCGTGACTCACGCCTCAAAGTCATCACTAAATATAACCATGGGTCTCACGCCACAACACCAATCATGTTCGCATCATGGCCGCATGCCCCTAATTCGTGACGGTGTAAACATGTCCATGACGCAACAATAATGACAATGCCGCACGGCCACATGCCCCGACTCGTGACGGTAGACACGCCCATGTAACATCAACAACAATATATCGGGTGATCAACCTCGCTGCACGCCACATGTCCCCGAATTCAGACGGTGTAGATATGTCCATGTAACATCAATCAATCAAGACAACAATCAAAATGGAAACATACCCGTGGAATTCTTCACATCGCCAAAGACGCTCCAAGTAATTTCTCAACAAGTCAACCGCCCATCGAGACGCCAGAATCACGTAAATACAACACTTGCACAACAAAGGCTATCATCACAAGCATAGGCGTGTTTCACCACAACAAGCATAGCAAGTCATACACAACTCAAAGTACTTTCATTTTATGCCAAAGTCCGGTTTTAACTCCTAAAGTACTACGACGTTAAATTTCTTTTAAAGAGATTCATTCCTTTATAAAAGTCACCCGATACCGTAGTATAAAAAAATAGAGTGACTCACATTTTTAGGTAAACCAAAACACTTTCCTTCTTAACAACATTCTTTTCCTAAAGTTCCGCTTTGCCTAATTTCACTTACTCAAGTCTCTTTATTTTAGAAAAGTTTCATAGTTCATAGTCTTAATCATTTAAGAATATAATTCTCCTTTAAACAATCTGAGAAAACATATGCCTTATACGAGTGTATGTTATTCCTGTTCATAATCAATCTTATTAAGCAGCCATGATCTAGAAAATGTAATATCATTTTGTCTCATCTTAGCTTCTACGCAGATGGAGGTTTCATCGGTTTTAATATAATACTTCATTTATTCAAGACATTTTCCTTTTATAACGCCGCAGTTGGTTTGTCGATACACATTCGATTTCCAAATCAAGATAACATTCTTAAGCCGTTATACCTAACTTCCCATAAAGCTAGTATAACTCTTAAGTTTTCAAAACACAATACTACACTTCTTTCAAAACGATTCATAAATCTTTTGAAATACTTCAAGTTTTATTATAACGCCTGCCGCTTATAAATCAAATCGCTTATCTTTTAAAACCACAACCCATTTTCTTACCTACATAAAGTCATTATAACCAACTTCCCATAAAGCCGTTATAACACTTTATGTTTCAAACCAATCAAATACATTAAACACATGACGCTCACCGCACTACATAGTTATACACATATCATGCTAGAACAGATAGGAAGAGGTTCACATACCTCGCGACGATTATCGACTAATAGCAAAATGCTCCAAGTACCTCAACCATGGCTACTCCTTAAGCCACGTGATTGCACCACACGTAGTACTTCAACCTATAAGGCCACAAGGCGCTTATTAACATCTAGATCTCATCGCTCCATATTCTACGTAAAATTCGGCAAAGACCTCCCCGCAACAACAGAAATCTCCTCCCTTATCGAGGCCGACTACCAAGCCAAACAGGGGTTAACACGCCTAACCTGACGTGTACAATTCTACTACACAAGAATGCTACACAAGCTCATCAGAAACAGCCCTATGTAAATACGCTCAGCTTCTTCTCTTTATTATCCTTCTATGTGATTACTGCTCAATTCTTATTCAAAGCTTAAGTCAAAAGACATTACCGATTTAACCACGCTCAGTTCTATTCAATATTCATTCTATATATAGTATACTTCAACTATATATTCTAACAATCATGTAATTTCCAATTACAATAGGGACAAGATATTTACCTCGATAAGCCCAAAATTATCCGCAAATGTCGCCTCGAACAAGGTTTAGCTCCTACCCGTGCGCTCCAAAACGCTCCAAGAAACCCTTGAAGTTGTCTACCCCACTTCTACTTAATACTTCAACTACGGTGAATATTTTCCTTGTGGTTTCGTTTAGTGGCTAAAGGAGGTATAATCGACTTTTCCGGTTTTTCAGATAAAGCGGTACTTTGGAAAGTACTATAAGGTATATGGGCTTGAGTATTTTGGGCATTATAACAATACTAGAGAGTATTTCTATACCACAAAAGGGGTATTTATACGAGACAACTAGGCAGTGGGTACCCCACGGCCACGCCTCACCTGCGTGGGTTTCGCCGGCTAGGCTCTCAAGGGGAGGGCTTTGGACGATTTCAAGACAAGAGGGAGGGAGTATTGAGACTTAGAAAGATTGCTCATGTTTTTGGATGAAGAAAGTCTTCAACTAGAGGGGTATTTATAGGTCAAGTGAAGGCCAACCAATGGCCAAGATGAGGACAAGTGTAAGGCAAGTGTAGGGCTAGATTTAAGCCAAGTGCACCTTATCCATCTACCACAACAACTTGCACAAAATATCCTACCTAACCCAACTCACCATTTTCGTCCAACTTAGCCGCCCACTCCTTCCAATTAGAGGGTGACAAGTGTCGCCCTCTCGTTGGTCCAAAATGTTTCGTGTCTCGGGAAAATCCGCAAAAATAATAAATGACATAGCCGGAATTTTCCCTACGAAAGCTGTGGAAACGTTTCGTCGAAAAACGACTCTAATCGGGTGTTGTGTACAATTTTCGAAACTAGCCAATCTTTAAGGCTTAAATTATTATACGTACGCCCTCACGTACATACTCTGGAAATACGGGGTATAACACAAAAGTAGAGCCTACGGAGAAGATGGAGCTCCTGACACCAAAGCAAAGATCCTAAGGATGTGGATCTAGCACTGCCGCTCTTACCGCGCAGATTTAACGCAGCTCAAGGAGGTCGATAACAGTACCAAGTATGTGAAATCAGAAAGTACTTAAATGAAATCATATCACTTTAAAACCAATTTTACAAATATGCACGAAACAACTAATGTAACCGCACATTAAGTGCTACATCATAAACAAGAGCAACAATAGGTAAACTATAACAGTCTTTTCTAGGTGCGAATGATCAAGCAGGCCACTCGCCCATATTATCATTCTCGCAAGCCTAATCTCGACTCCCCGTAGTCCGCATAGGCCACTCACATAGGCCCGCATGAGGTATAACCCCGCATCGAGGGTAGCTACTCCTGCATCGCCCCGACTCGTTGTCCGCATGGCCACATAGACCGCGTGAGGCATAACCCCGCACACTAACCTAGAACTCTCGTAGCTCCGCGATAGGCCCTCGGACCCGCATGAGGTATTCTCGAATCACGGTCCTGCATCACCGAGTCTACCCCGTGACGGAGGCGCCTTAACCCCTGTGATCATCTCAAGAGGTGAGTGATATAGTACTAACATAACAGCTTATAGTTTAAAAAACCTAAGCATAAGTAAGACTGACCTCTTTACACAAACGTAACAAGACACTAAAACATAGCATCACAATATGTCTACTCAACAAAACCATCTTATTATACCTTCGTAAATCAATACAAGTCTTTTATAAACACATAAGTAAACTGTTCCTTTTTATAAAACTTAAGCCGTTATACTTAACTTCCCATAAAGATAGTATAACCATTAATCTTATTGTATTAAAAACAAATATTCTTCTTCTTTCAAAACTGTTTTATAATTCTTTTGAAAGACTATTTTAAGATCTTTATTATTCAGGCTTAAGTCGCAAGACATTGCCGTAAGTATTATTTAGGCTTAAGTCAAAAGACATTGTCGTAGTTATTATTCAGTTAACACACGTACGCTTCACCGTACTATATATATATATTTAAAATATCATGCTCAAGAGTATAGAAGAATCACATACCTTCGCGAAATCCACCGCCAAGTCGAATATGTCGCAGAGAATCAACCTATAATAGTCACGCACATCTATCAAAGTCTAGACTACTCAGAGTCATTCTAAACAGAGGGTTCTCAATTCTACGGAAAGTCGGGCAACACTTCCCTACGGTGAGCTATATAAGTCATCAGTGAAAACAAATTCTATGTAAGTATAGTTCAATTATTCTTCTTTTATACCCTTCTACTGTGATAACAGTTCAATTCTATTCTGTAATATCCTTCTAAGTATTTATACTTATTCTTATACTTCTACAGTATGTATTCTCTAATTATAAAAGAATGATAAGTTTATTTACCTCGATAAGCCCAAAATTATCCAAGTATAAACGTCGCCCCGAGCAAGGTTTAGCTCCTAATTTGTGCGTCCGATAGCTCCAAGAACCCTTAGAAGTTCTTCACAACTTCTACTAAGTACTAAGGGATTTGGGCTAGGGTATTTTGGGCATTATAACAATACTAGAAGGCCACTTTTCTACCAAGGGATGGGGGGTAGGTTTTGGCTAGGCTAGGAGGGGGGTTGCCTCGGCCAAGCTTCACAAGGGGAGGGGGGGAGTGTTTGGACGAAAAGGCTTACAAGGGAGAGGGAAGGATTTTAGACTTGGAAAGTTTGTTTGTGGATGAAGAATTCTTCATCTTAAGAGGGGTATTTATAGGTCAAGGGATGGCCAACCAATGGCCAAGATTTAGCCAAGTGCTAGGCAAGTGTAAGGTCAAGATTAGGGCAAGTGTACCTTATCCAACTATCACACAAAATATCCTACCAACTCCATGACAAAATAGACACTCCATTCGGCCCTATTGCCGCCCCATTATCCATCAATGAGAGGTGACAAGTGTCGCCCTCTCGTTGGTCCAAAATGTTTCGTCTCTCGGAAAAATCCGCAAAAATTAGAAATGACATAGCCAGAATTTATCCTACGCGAGTCTTGTTAAACGTTTCGTCGGAAAACGATTCTTTTAGTGAGTTGTGCACAAACTTTTTCATCCAAGGTCTTTAACTTAGGCTAAATTTTGTACGTACACCCTCACGTACATACTCTGAAAATACGGGGTATAACAATTTCGTCTCTCGGAAAAATCCGTAATCGGTTAAAATATTAAAAACGTAGAATTTCCTTCACAAAGTTCTAATCTTTTCCGTCAAAGTTCACAATCTCATCCTTAACCTAATTAGGGTTTGTACAATTGTACGTACGTCCCCACATTCATACTCAGGAAATACGGGGTATAACATTCTCCCCTCCTTAGAAACATTCGTCCCGAATGTTCCTTCTCAAGACAAATAACGATAAAGCTCCTCACAATTTAAACAATTTACAAATGCCACACATGGCCACAATACAACACGCGCAAATACTTAAATCCAAGACCACAAGGAATCCCCACAAAAGCTTCCACCCTGGTCTAAAGGATACTCCCTTCGCATCTTCACTTCACAACAAAATGATCTCTTTTATTCTGCTAACACACGTTCACTTCTTTCCTTGCTCGTCCGCACTCTTCTCGCACACCCGAACTCTCTCCTAGTACACATTCCATACTCCACTATCGCCGCTTTCCAAAACTTTGGAGTCACTACCTCCAAACTTGGTCACCTTACTAGCCTCAATCTCCTTTAAGGCCATTCCCGGCCTTCACGATCCGATTCTGGTCGAACATATCCATGAACTCATACGATGGTCATCTAAACTTGGGCCTAGCGCCCTCGTGACCCTACCACCTGGCGGGACCACCTCGAACTGACCCCACCACAATACAGGCCGCGGGTTGGCCCGTGATCTATCCTCAACCCGACCCGCTATCGCGCCAAACTCTTGTTCCCCCGAACCGGAACAATCTCACTAATCGAGTCACGAAAACCTAGTGGTCTTTTTAGCTCAACTACCCTCTTTTATTTCACCCTACTCAGGGTCCTATTACACAAATATATTTCACGCATACAATGCACTCCGACAAAGGTCAACATAAACATAAATCTTTTACTCAAAATGGCCTCGCATCTAAGGTCTCTACGTATAATGTTCTAAGGTTCATACCTTCCCTGTCCCCATACTTATCCTTTCAACTAACCATGTCTCTAAACCACAATATACACAACACTATCGGTACATAGTACTTAACATATAATCATCGTATCATGCATGCTAATCTCTAGAGGGTTAAGGATATACCTGAAAAGATAGGCGGTTCAAAGGACCGCTAAAACTGGGAACTTCCACCGCGACCTCTGCCGTGGCCTGCCGGTGTATGAACATCCTGCCTAGCTATGGAAGGTGAAGAACCCGCAAATGATCTCGTAGTTTGTGCTATCCCACCAGTGCTACCTCTGGTCGGACAGTCTCTCGCCAAATGGCCCTGTTGGCCGCAAGCATAAAAATCTCCCAAATTAGTACGACACTCTCCCTTATGAATTTTTCCACAACGGCCACACTGAGACAAGGGTGGCCTCATCCGGCGAGCACTCCTACTCCCCTGAAAATCTGAAACACGAGCCCGACCGCTCTGAATATCCCGAATGTCCCGAAGACTGTGGAGGACCGCTCTGCACTGGCGGAGGCACATAACTAGCCTGCTGCTGAGGCGGTCCGCCTTGAAAGTCGCCAAAAGACCCTGTTGTCCTGGCCCTCTTCTGTTGATCTCGGTCATTCCGTCGACCTCTCCGCCTCACACCTGCGCATAAGCTCGCATGCGGGCAATGTCCATGCCCGGCCAAGAGCTACACACTAACAAGCCTCTCGCAGTAGTCGTCAAGCCCGTGACGTGGCGGTGCACTCTGTCCCCATGTCGGCTACTAACGCGGACGCACGAGCTAGTGAGCCAAACTCCACATTGTACTCGAACCGCACGTCCGCCCCGCCAATATCAAAAATCGCCGCCCGAGCCTCTCATCCGCGAGGCAAGAAATGTGCAAGAAATGCCTCCGAGAACTCGCCCCAAATAGCCGGAGGCGCATGCTCCCCGACAGCTCCTACGAATCAAAACCCGATCGCGGTATCACGCAGCCGATGTGAACCTAAGACCATCGACTCGGTCTCAAGCCTTGATCACTCTCATGATCCGTCAGAATCGCTTGATGAACTCCGTGGATCATCCTCGTGCCTCGATCCATAAAACATCGCGTCGCAACTCGTAAAGTCTCAGCCTCAAACTATCCGCCTCGTGAACTCATGTGTACGGTGACGACCGCAGATTCAGCTTTATCTCGTGCCTTGCTACTATCTCCGCCAATAATCGGGCTATCTTTGTACCCAACTCTCGCTTCCAGCCGTGGACTGAGGCTGTGTATCGTGGTCTCGCAGCCATCGCTGCGCTCTAAATCGTCTTTGGGCCGTGGCGTCGCAAAACTGGCCATTCAAGCACTATCTCGTGTAATGACTGGTTCGCGCCGCATTTCTCTCAGATCCTACTAGCGGCTCTACGCTTTGCCCATCTGGGCCCGGTTGCTTTGGCGAGGCATAATCGTAAAACGAGATATGTCGAGGGTCCAACTTATAACACTTCTAAGGCACGATCTCGGAATGAGAAGAAATGGAAACTAATCCTAAATGTCTCAGCCTCCGACATAGATGTGGTGCACAACACATCGATAATCAAGACTCTACTAGACACGGTCTGTAGACACTTTCCGAGGATAACCTGGCTCTGATACCACTTTTGTCATGACCCGATCCCGGGCCCGTGACTGGTGCCTTACCCCGGGCACCCTAGTGATACAACATCAGAGAAAATCAGCGGAAATAAAACTTAAACATGAAACAAGAGATATAAAACAGGACAACCAAACGGTTACCTTCTTGTTTATATATAACTAAAAACTTGAACAGTTACATCCTTACAAACCCTGCCCACAACAGTACTACAAACCTCTAAGAGTTTTTATACAACATGACGGGACAGGGCCCCGCCATACCACGAATGTACAAGTAACTACGTGACGGGGACTATACCAAGAGATAAGCCTCGAGAAACGGAGCTTCCCAAACGCTGAATCGCGATCCTATGAACGAGGATCAACAATCGGTGTACTACCGCGGCATGAACGCACTTCAAGGAGCTCAAGACAACATGTACCAAGTATGTGAAATCGAAAATCAGTAAATGAAATCATAGTAGTCTATATAAAGCAGGAGACATGTATGATAACCAAACTACAGTACACAATAAATAAGCAGTCATGTAAGTCAGGGACTCACGCCCTCAACATCAATCATGCCCGTGGAATACCTTCCTCACTGCCGGCAGTCTATGATATAATAACACCAAGGAGTACACATGAACACCAAGTCCCACCTGAGTCATAAAACCGTACGGGGCAAGTACGAAGGCTAACTACCAGATACCAAAGCCGCATCATCAACTGACCGGGGCAAGTACGAAGGCCAACTAGCAGATACCAAAGCCGTACTAACAACACTATACAACCAAACCACGAAGCTGATACAGGGCAAGTACGAAAGCCAACTACCAGATACCAAAGCCGTGTCACGAGCGACCGGCAAGTACGAGGGCTAACTACCGGATACTGGGCGTGATTACGAGACTTCGCCACTAAACCGAATCTGGGCAAGTACGGCTAACTACCGATACCAAAGCCGAATCACCACGACTTCGGGCAAGTACGAGCCAACTACGGATACCAAAGCCGAATCGATAACCTCATGGAGAGCGGATACCAAAGCCGAATCAAGATAACCTCACGGAGAGCTAGTCCATGGAATAACACTATCAATGCGTTGCACTGGAATCCTCCACACCGCTTCGACGCCCAAGTAAGATCATAACAAATCATCGTGCCCTCCATTGAGAGACGCGGTGGTATAGAAATACAATACTAGCACGACAAGGCTATCACACGCAAACACAGGCAAGTTACACACAACTCAAGGTACTTTCATTTTATGCCAAAGTCCAGGTTTTAATCCCCAGAGTACTACGTACGTTAAATTCTTTTTAAAAGATCCATTTCTTTACAAAGGTCACCCGATGCCCGTATTATAAAAATAGAGTGACTAACATTTTTAAGTAAACCAAAACAACTTCCATACTTTCCTTTTTAAACCAAATTAAGACAATATCATGCCTTCTTTTTAGATCAAAACACTTCTCCTTTTAAAGTCAAGTTACAACATTCTTTTCCAAAGTTCAAGTTTGCCTAATTTCAAATATTCACGCTCTTATTTTCAAAAGTTTCAGAGGTCATAGTCTTAATCACTTAATAACATAATTCTCTTTAAAACAATTTGAGTAACATATGCCTTAATCATGAGTAGTTAATCTTGTTTATAACAATCTTATTGTCACTGCCGTTCGGGGCGTGATCGTGCCTTACCCGCACCCAAGTAGTCATACATCGAGAAACCTGAATATAAACAACCAAGATATGAAACAAGATAAATAAGACACGCTTGGGAAAAGTTGCCTTCGATACATATATATATAAATACCCAAATGAACAGCTTATATCCTAACATTATAACAGTCCCATGCACTCTAAGAGTTTAAAACAACAATGGCGGACAGTGGCCCGCCATACCCCGAATGCATATATCTACAACGACAGGACCATACTAAAATGCTAAGCCTCCGAGAAACGAGCTTTTCCAACGCTGAAATGGTGATCCTAAGAACGGGATCAACAGAGAGTACTTCTACCGCAGATGAACGCACTTCTCGGGCGAGGTCAGTACAACAGGTACCAAGTATGTGAAACTGTAAAGTACTTTAAATGAAATCAAAGTATTTAAAACCATTTGCAAATACAATCTAGTTCAATTTGCACATAGTGCCATATCACAAACAAAAGAAATAATAGGTAAATCAGAATGTGTCTTTCCTAGGCCGCGAATGATCGGGCAAGGCCAATCGCCCATAGTATCATTATGCACGCCTAGCCTCGACTCGCACCCGCATGATAGTCACAGATAGACCCGCATGAGGTATTCTCACATCGGTAGCCAACCCTGCACTACCGACTTCCGCAGCCGCATAGCCTCAATAGACCGCATAGTCACATGCATCGCATAGGGCATCCCCGTGATCGAGCTAATACACCCGAATGATCAATCTCGAGCATACCGCTGCCCGCATAGTCACACAGACCGCATAAAGCCGTGAAAGACCCGCATCAAGGGTGGCAAGCCCTCGGATAATAAGTCGAGGGGGTATGTGATATAATAACAAGATAATGCCTTAACGTTTAACAACGTAAGCACAACAAGAATAACATCACAAAACGCTAACACACGTAGTATCATAACATGGGTACTTATCAAACCAGCAGGGGGGTATCACAAGGCTATTACTAGCAAAACATAGGCAAGCTAACCACACAAGGTACTTTAATGTTTACGATAACAAAACCAAGTTCTATTTCCAAAGTACTACATACATTAATTCTTTAAGAGGTCCATTTCTTTTATAAAGGCCACTTGATACCCGTAGTAACAGAGTGACTAACATTTTTAAGTAAACCAGAACACTTTCCTTTTTATAAAACAAGTAACAACATTCTTTTCTAAACGTTCAAGTTTGCCTAATTTTAGATACTCAAGTTTCTCATTTTCGAAAGGTTTCGTAGTTCATAGTTTAAATCACTTAATGATATAATTCTCCTTTAAAAAGGTTTGAGAAACATATGCCTTATATGTGAGTAGGTTGTTCTTGTTTATAGCAATCTTAATAAAGCAGCCATGTTCTAGGAAATATCATTTTGTCTCATCTTAGCTTCTATGCAGATGGAGGTTTCTACTGGTTTTAATAATATCTTATTAGTCAATACATTTTCCCTTATTAACGTTGCTGTGGTTCGTTTGCATTTCATTCGATTTCCAAATCAAGAAACATTATTCCTTTTAAAAACCAAGTACTCATTACTCACGAATGAGGTTTCACAAAATTCATATAAATTAAGTTAAGTCTCTTATCTTTTAAGAACAGTCTCTTAACTTCTAAAATCATTCATTTTATCTCTCTTAAGCCGTTATACCTAACTTCCCATAAAGCTTGTATAACTCTTAAGCTTTTAAAACCAAGCATTACTCTTTTTTCAAAAACAGTTTTTAATTCTTTTGAAATACTTCAAGATTCTTATTATTCAGGCTTAAGTCAAAAGACATTGCCGTATAACTACGCTCGATTAACACACGCACGCTCACCGTACTATATATATATTCTTTAAAATATCATGCTCAAGAGTATAGGAAGAATCACATACCTTCTCGAAATCCACCGCCAAGTCGAATATGTCGCGCAGAGAATCGACCTATAATATCAAATACGCCTATCAACGCCTATAATCGTGATCGCATAAAGCTCTAAGCAGGGTTCTCTATTCTATGGACATTTGGGCAAGACTTCCTACCCGGCAAACTATACAATCATCAGTAAATACAGTCTATGTGAGTACAGTTCAATTATTCTTCTTTATACCCTTCTACTCGTGATAATTTCAATTCTATTCAGTAATATCCTTCTAAGTATTTAATACTTATTCCTATACTTCTACAATATGTATATTCTAATTACAAAAGGAGGATAAGGTTATTTACCTCGATAAGCCCAATATTATCCAAGTAAAAACGTCGATCCTGAGCGAGGTTTAGCTCCTAAATGCACGCTCCGATAGCTCCACGAAACCCTTAGAAGTTCTACACCACTTCTACTTAAATACTATAAGGGATTTGGGCTAGGGTATTTTGGGCATTATAACAATACTTGGAAGACAACATTTCTACCAAGGGAGGGGGGGTGGTGTTTCGGCTAGGGCATGCTTTAGAGGGGGGGGGGCTCTCGGCCAAGCCACTAAGGCTAGGGGGGAGGGGGGTGTTGGACGAAAACACAACAAGAGAGGGGAGGGAATTTCAAGACTTGGAGAATGAGTTGTGGATGAAGAACTCTTCATCTAAAGGGGGGTATTTATAGGTCAAGCATTGGCCAACCAATGGCCAAGATGATGCCAAGTGCAAGGCAAGTGTAGGGTGAGGATTTAGGCAAGTGTCCATTCTATCTACTACACAAAAATATCCTACCAACTCCTTGACAAAAAGGCTCCCAATCGTCCACCCTTTTACCGCCCAACGTCCCCAATGAGAGGGTGACAAGTGTCGCCCTCTCGTTGGTCCAAAATGTTTCGTCTCTCGGAAAAATCCGCAAAAATTAGAAATGACATAGCCGTAATTTACCCTACGCGAGTTGTGTAAAACGTTTTGTCGAAAAACGACTCTAACCGGGTGTTGTGCACAAAATAAATCGCCCAAGCCAACTTTAAAGTTCAAATTTTTCTACGTACGTCCTCACGTACATACTCGGGAAATACGGGGTATAACACTTATTAAAGCAGCCATGATCTAGGAAATGTAGTACAATTTTGTCTTATCTTAGCTTCTATGCAGATGGAGGTTTCTACTGGTTTTAATATAATTAATTATTTGTCAATACATTTTCCTTTATTAACGCCGCATTGGTTCGCTCGATACTTATTCTCAATTCGTAAATCAAGAAACATTATTCTTTAAAACTAAGTACTCATTCCTCACGAACGAGGTTTCACACTTTTAACAAAATTCATATCAATTCAATTAAGTCAAGTCTCTTATCTTTTAAGATCAAGTCTCTTAACTTCTAAAATCAATAAACCATTCTTTTTATCTCTCTTAAGTCGTTATACCTAACTTCCCATAAAGCTAGTATAACTTTTAAGCTTTCAAAACCAAGTATTACTCTTCTTTCAAAAACGATTCTTAATTCTTTTGAAATACTTCAAGATTCTTATCATTTAGACTCAAGTCAAAAGACATCGAAGTAAAACCACGTTCAGTTAACACACGTACGTCTACCGTACTATATATATATTCTTTTAAAATATCATGCTCAAGAGGATAGGAAGAATCACATACCTCGCGATGATTACCGACAATTAGCAAATAGCTCCAAAGTACTGTAGTCCTGCTAGCCTTTTCCACCCTTCGAGTAGAATACGCTACTCGCAGTACTTCAACCTATAACGGTCATACAAGTCTATCAACGTCTAGACTACTCAGGAATAATTCTAGATACAAGATTCCTTATTTTATGGAAAATCGGGCAAAGACTTCCCTACCACAAACTACACAAGTTCATCAGAAATACAATCCCATGTAAGTACAGTCAGCTTCTCTTCTTTTATTCCATCCTTATATACGCCTTATACTCATATCTAAACTACTCTTATATGTAATCTCCAATTACAATAAGGATAAGAGTATTTACCTCGATAAGCCCACAATTATCCAAGTTTAAAAGTCGATCCTGAGCAAGGTTTAGCTCCTATTCTGCACGCTCCAATTCGCTCCAAGAAACCCTTAGAAGTTCTACACAACTTCTACTTAATACTTCAACCAACTTAGGAAGATTTTTCCTGTGGTTTCGCTTAGTGACTAAAGGAAGTATAGTAGTATTTTTTCCTGCTTTTAGTATAGAGGTAACTTGGGAATACTACAAGGTATTTGGGCCAAGGTATTTTGGAGATAGTAACAATACTGAGAATATTTTCTACCATGGGGAGCTGACGAAACTATATGAAGGGAGGTGTTTCACAAACACTTAGGCAAGGGGGAGGGAGTTGGGACGAGAACACTACTACAAGGGAGAGGATTTGAGACTTAGAAAATGTGGAGTGGATGAAGAAGTCTTCAACACAAGGGGGGGTATTTATAGAGCCTTCAATGGCCAAGATTAAAACAAATGGAGGGTGGGGATTAGGATCCATGTGAAAGATGAGGTCTTCCAACCAAGTGTCCACCACAATGTTGGGACATATGTCCACCACAACATTGGGACATATGTCCCCCACAACAAAGAGCCATGTGGACTCCACTAAGCTCACAAAAACCGTCCACTTTACCTACCCCCACTACCCAAAACTATCTTGCAAGACTTGACCATTTGACCTTGTCCACTTGGCCACATTTTCGTCCAACTCATGCCAACTAAGGGTGACACATGTCGCCCTCCCATTGGTCCAAAATATTTCATCTCTCGGAAAAATCTGTAATCGGTTAAAATATTAAAAACGTAGAATTTCCTCCTCCACTAAGCTCACAAAAACCGTCCACTTTACCTACCCCTACTACCCAAAACTATCTTGCAAGACTTGACCATTTGACCTTGTCCACTTGGCCACATTTTCGTCCAACTCATGCCAACTAAGGGTGACACATGTCGCCCTCCCATTGGTCCAAAATATTTCGTCTCTCGGAAAAATCCGTAATCGGTTAAAATATTAAAAACGTAGAATTTCCTTCACAAAGTTCGGAATCTTTTCCGTCGAAAGTTCACAATCTCATCCTTAACCTAATTAGGGTTTGTACAATTGTACGTACGTCCCCACATTCATACTCAGGAAATACGGGGTATAACATTCTCCCCTCCTTAGAAACATTCATCCCGAATGTTCCTTCTCAAGACAGATAACGATAAAGCTCCTCACAATTTAAACAATTTACAAATGCCACACATAGCCACAATACAACACGCGCAAATACTTAAATCCAAGTCCACAAGGAATCACCACAAAAGCTTCCACCCTGGTCTAAAGGATACTCCCTTCGCATCTTCACTTCACAACAAAATGATCTCTTTTATTCTGCTAACACACGTTCACTTCTTTCCTTGCTCGCTGCACTTTCTCGCACCCGAACTCTCTCCCTAGTACACATTCCATACTCCACCATCGCCTGGCTTTCCAAAACTTTGGAGTCACTACCTCCAAAATTGGTCACCTTACTAGCCTCAATCTCCTTTAAGGCCATTCCCGGCCTTCACGATCCGATTCTGGTCGAACATATCCATGAACTCATACGATGGTCATCTAAACTTGGGCCTAGCGCCTCGTGACCTACCACCGGCGAGACCACCTCGAATCGACCCCACCACAATACAAGCCGCGGTTGGCCCGTGATCTATCCTCAACCCGACTCCGCTTATCGCTACTAAACTCTTGTTCCCCGAACGGAACAATCTCACTAATCGAGTCACGAAACCTAGTGGTCTTTTTAGCTCAACTACCCTCTTTTATTTCACCCTACTCGTGGTCCTATTACACAAATATATTTCACGATACAATGACCGACAAATGTCAACATAAACATAAATCTTTTACTCAAGATGGCCTCGCATCTAAGGTCTCTACGTATAATGTTCTAAGGTTCATACCTTCCCTGTCCCCATACTTATCCTTTCAACTAACCATGTCTCTAAACCACAATATACACAACACTATCGGTACATAGTACTTAACATATAATCATCGATCACGATGCTAATCTCTAGAGGGTTAAGGATATACCGAAAAGATAGGCGGTTCAAAGGACCGCTAAAATCGAACTTCCACCGCGACTGCCGTGGCACGCCTGTATGAACATCCCGCCTAGCTATGGAAGGTGAAGAACCCGCAAATGATCTCGTAGTTTGTGCTATCCCACCGCTACCGGCCTGACAGCCGCCAAATGGCCTCGCTGGCCGCAAGCATAACAATCTCCCAAATTAGTACGACACTCTCCTTATGAATTTTTCCACAACGCCACACCGAGACAAGGGTGGCCTCATCCGCGAGCACTACTACTCCCCGAAAATCTGAAACTCGGGAGCCCCGACCGCTCCGAATATCCCGAATGTCCCAAGATCGCGGAGGACCGCTCGCATCGGGCGAGGCGCATAACTAGCTCGGCCGAGGCGGTCCGCCTTGAAAGTCGCCAAAAGACCTCGCTGTCTAGCCTCTCTCGTTGATCTCGGCCATTCCGCCGACCTCTCCGCTCCACACACCCAAGTGCCTCAGCCGGCAGGCGGGCAATGTCCATGCCCTACCAAGAGCTACACCAACAAGCTCGCCAAGTAGTCGCCAAGCCCGTGACGTGGCGGTGCACTCGCCCCCATGTCGCCACTAACGCGGACGCATCGAGCTAGTGAGCCAAACTCCACATTGTACTTCAACCGCACGTCCGCCCCGCCAATATCAAAAATTGCTTTACCGAGCCTCTCATTCGTGGAGGCAAGAAATGTGCAAGAAATGCCTCCGAGAACTCGCCCCAAATACCGGAGGCGATGCTCCCGACAGCTCCCACGAATCAAACTACCGATCATGCGTATCACGCAACCGATGTGGAACCTAAGACCACCGACTCGGTCTCCGGCTCGATCACTCATGATCCGTCAGAATCGCTTGGATGAACTCGTGGATCATCCTCGTGCCTCGATCCATAAAACACCGGCGATGCAACTCGTAAAGTCCCAGCCTCAAACTATCCGCTCGTGAACTCCATGTGTACTACCAGACGGAATCGCCGATTCAATTTATCCTCGTGTTTGCCACTATCTCCGCCAATAATCGCTATCTTTGTACTTAACCTCTCGCTTCCAGCCGCGGGACTGAGGCTCAGTGCATGTGGTCTCAGCAGCCATCACGCGCTCTAAACTCGCTGGGCCGCGGCGCCGCAAAACTCGCCGCTCAAGCACTATCTCGTGTAATGACCGGTTCGCGCTTCGCATTCTCTCAGATCCTACTAGCAGCTCTCGCTGCTTGCCCATCTGAGCGGTTTTGCGCGGAGGCATAATCGTAAAACGAGATACGCCGTAGGGTCCAACTTATAACACACTTTCTAAGGCACGATCTCGTAATGAGAAGAAATGGAAACTAATCCTAAATGTCTGCAGCCTCCTCGACATAGATGGTGCACAACACATCGATAATCAAGACTCTACTAGACACGGCCGTAGACACTTTCCGAGGATAACTGCTCGATACCACTTTTGTCACGACCGATCCCGGTTCGTGATCGTGCCTTACCCCGCACCCTAGTGATACAACATCGAGAAAATCACAGTAAATAAAACTTAAACATGAAACAAGAGATATAAACAAAGCAACCAAACGTTACCTTTCTTATTTATATATAACTAAAAACTTGAACAGCATCCTTACAAACCCCGCCCACAACAAGATTTCATGCACTCTAAGAGTTTTTATACAACATGACGATGGCCACGCCATACCCCGAATGTACAAGTAACTACAAAGACAGTGGGACTATACCAAGAGATAAGCCTCCGAGAAACGGAGCTTCCCAAACGCCGAATCGCGATCCTATGAACGAGGATCAACAATCGTGTACTTCTACCATGGCATGAACGCACTTCAAGGAGCTCAAGATAACATGTACCAAGTATGTGAAATCAAAATATCAGAATGAAATCATAGTAGTCTATATAAAGCGAGATACGTATGATAACCAAACTACAAGACACAATAAATAAGCTATGTAAGTCGTGGACTCACGCTCAACATCAATCATGCCCGTGGAATACCTTCCTCATCACGGCAGCCTATGATATAATAACACCAAGGAGTACACATGAACACCAAGTCCCACTGAGTCATAAACCAGACGGCAAGTACGAAGGCTAACTACCGATACCAAAGCCGATCATCAATCGACGGCAAGTACGAAAGCCTACTACCGGATACCAAAGTCAGACTAACAACACTATACAACCAAACCACGGCCGACACGGGCAAGTACGAAGCCAACTACTGATACCAAAGCCGTGTCACGAGGCCGATCGGGCAAGTACGAGGGCTAACTACCGATACGAAGCGTCAGATCACGAGACTTCGCCACTAAACCGAACAGGCAAGTACGAGGCTAACTACCGATACCAAAGCCGACCACCACGACTTTGTGGCGCGACGAGCCAACTACCGGATACCAAAGCCGACCAAGATAACCTCGCCGGAGAGCTAGTCCATGGAATAACACTATCACCGTGTTGCATCTGGAATCCTCCACACCGCAGACGCCCAAGTAAGATCATAACAAATCATCCGCTCCATCGAGACGCGGTGGTATAGAAATACAATACTAGCACGACAAGGCTATCACACGCAAACACAGGCAAGTTACACACAACTCAAGGTACTTTCATTTTATGCCAAAGTCCAGGTTTTAATCCCCAGAGTACTACGTACGTTAAATTCTTTTTAAAAGATCCATTTCTTTTACAAAGGTTACCCGATGCCCGTATTATAAAAATAGAGTGACTAACATTTTTAAGTAAACCAAAACAACTTCCATACTTTCCTTTTTAAACCAAATTAAGACAATATCATGCCTTCTTTTTAGATCAAAACACTTCTCCTTTTAAAGTCAAGTTACAACATTCTTTCCAAAGTTCAAGTTTGCCTAATTTCAAATATTCACGTCTCTTATTTTCGAAAGGTTTCGTAGGTCATAGTCTTAATCACTTAATAACATAATTCTCTTTTAAAACAATTTGAGTAACATATGCCTTAATTGTGAGTAGGTTAATCTTGTTTATAACAATCTTATTAAAGCAGCCATGATCTAGGAAATGTAGTACAATTTTGTCTTATCTTAGCTTCTATGCAGATGGAGGTTTCTACTGGTTTTAATATAATTAATTATTTGTCAATACATTTTCCTTTATTAACGCTGCAGTTGGTTCGCTCGATACTTATTCTCATTTCCAAATCAAGAAACATTATTCTTTAAAACTAAGTACTCATTCCTCACGAACGAGGTTTCACACTTTTAACAAAATTCATATCAATTCAATTAAGTCAAGTCTCTTATCTTTTAAGATCAAGTCTCTTAACTTCTAAAATCAATAAACCATTCTTTTTATCTCTCTTAAGTCGTTATACCTAACTTCCCATAAAGCTAGTATAACTTTTAAGCTTTCAAAACCAAGTATTACTCTTCTTTCAAAACGATTCTTAATTCTTTTGAAATACTTCAAGATTCTTATCATTTAGACTCAAGTCAAAAGACATCAAGTAAAACCACGCTCGCTAACACACGCACGCTCACCGTACTATATATATATTCTTTTAAAATATCATGCTCAAGAGGATAGGAAGAATCACATACCTCGCGACGACATCGACAATTAGCAAATAGCTCCAAAGATCAGAGTCCCGCTTAGCCTTTTTCCACCCTTCTCGAGTAGAATACGCTACTCGCAGATTTCCAACCTATAACGGCCATACAAGTCTATCAACGCCTAGACTACTCGTGGAATAATTCTAGATACAAGATTCCTTATTTTATGGAAAATCGGGCAAAGACTTCCTACCACAAACTACACAAGTCTCATCAGAATACAAATTCCCATGTAAGTACAGCTTTCTTCTTTTATTCCATCCTTATATACGCCTTATACTCATATCTAAACTACTTTATATGTAATCTCCAATTACAATAAGGATAAGAGTATTTACCTCGATAAGCCCACAATTATCCAAGTTTAAAAGTCGATCCTGAGCAAGGTTTAGCTCCTATTCTGCACGCTCCAATACGCTCCAAGAAACTCTTAGAAGTTCTACACAACTTCTACTTAATACTTCAACAAACTTATGAAGATTTTTCCTGTGGTTTCGTTTAGTGACTAAAGGAAGTATAGTAGTATTTTTTTCCGGGCTTTTAGTATAGAGGTAACTTGGGAATACTACAAGGTATTTGGGCCAAGGTATTTTGGAGATAGTAACAATACTTGGAGAATATTTTCTACCAAGGGGGGGGGGGAGCTTGGACGAAACTATAAGGAAGGGGGGGGGAGGTGTTTCGGCGAAACACTTAGGCAAGGGGGAGGGAGTTGGGACGAGAACACTACTACAAGGGAGAGGATTTGAGACTTAGAAAATGTGGAGTGGATGAAGAAGTCTTCAACTCAAGGGGGGGTATTTATAGAGCCTTCAATGGCCAAGATTAAAACAAATGGAGGGTGGGGATTAGGATCCATGTGAAAGATGAGGTCTTCCAACCAAGTGTCCACCACAATGTTGGGACATATGTCCACCACAACATTGGGACATATGTCCCCCACAACAAAGAGCCATGTGGCCTCCACTAAGCTCACAAAAACCGTCCACTTTACCTACCCCCACTACCCAAAACTATCTTGCAAGACTTGACCATTTGACCTTGTCCACTTGGCCACATTTTCGTCCAACTCATGCCAACTAAGGGTGACACATGTCGCCCTCCCATTGGTCCAAAATATTTCGTCTCTCGGAAAAATCCGTAATCGATTAAAATATTAAAAACGTAGAATTTCCTTCACAAAGTTCGGAATCTTTTCCGTCGAAAGTTCACAATCTCATCCTTAACCTAATTAGGGTTTGTACAATTGTACGTACGTCCCCACATTCATACTCAGGAAATACGGGGTATAACAATTTCCTTCACAAGGTTCGGAAACTTTTCCGACGAAAGTTCACAATTTCATTCTCAACCTAAATAGGGCTTAAACAATTGTACGTACGTCCTCACATACATACTCTGGAACTAAGGGGTATAACAGCTTAAATGACATTTCGGATTTAAGACTACAATCAATCCATAATACTTATCAAACTTCAACATATAAACTTCATGCTAGCAACATGTAAAGCTAACAACAAACAATATATATAAAATCTTGTAACACTTTTAAGAGACAAGATTATACCTCAACGAATCTTAATCCAACTCCAAATCCGAATTCGCTCCTTAGCAACTTAGAGCCCTCCTGGCACTCCAATCCACTACTGAGACCCTTAGAATATCACAAACCACTTCCTTAAAACTTCCAATCAAAACCTAGAAAAGCAACTAGGTTTTCACCTGCACTAATACGAAAACTATCTTTTTCCGGGATTTTTCTATTGAGATACACTTATAATACCCTCATGAACCTTGGTTTAAAGTGTGGAGCTTATTGGACAAGAAACAAAAAAAAATTCCTTTTCTTCCTAGGTGAACCCGAGAGCACATTGCTCTTGTTCTTCCAATTCTCTTGAAAATTTGGCTAAGTGTGGAACTTGTCTCACTACTAGTAGTATTATATAGTAACATGGAGGGTCAAGATGTAACCAAATGGGTGGCTTGGATGAGTTTCTACTAAATATCAAGTCTTGTGGTCCCATTGACCAAGTCAATTATCTCAAGCTCTACTACTTGCAAGACTTGTCATCCTAACAAGGGTCAAATGACCCTTGTGCCCTTGTAATTTCGTCCAAGGCATCAATAAGGGGGGGGGGGGGTGACACGTGTCTCCCTCCCATTCGTCACAATATTACGTTTTCCGAAAAAATTCCATAATTCCGATAAATTTTTACAAGTCTCTAATCTTAACATTTGGGATTCTTACGTACGTTCTTAAAACACGCCCCGAAATACGGTGTAACATTCTTCCCCCCTTAGAAACATTCGTCCCCGAATGTTCTTTCGGAGTCAAACTTATAATTAGCGACATAGTTTCCTTTCACAACCCCGACATACCAACAATGCCACACATGGCCCCAATACCTCGCACACACATATCTGTCCATCATAAGCCCAAAAGAGATTATCTTTTCGTACTTCCAACTCCTTCTAACATATACATAGTCTCAATATAATCTGTTCATGACACTTAAACATACCACAACTTTATCATGCATACAAGTTTCTAAAGGGCCAAAGACATACCTGAAATCATATAGGCGGTTCAAAGGATCGCTAAAATCGAACTTCCACCACGGCCTCACACTACCGCGCATAAACATCCCGCTTAGCTATGGAAGGCGAAGAACCCGCAATCGATCCAAAGATCGCGCTTATCCCACCGCTGCCACTGCCTGATACTTCACGAATGCCCGCCGCCGCAAAGCATAACAAGTCGCCAAGTAGTACGACACTCCCAAAATGGAATCTACTACGCGACTACACCGGCAAATGTGGCTTCCTCGCTACTATTCTGACATTCGTGAACTCGCACTCGAGCCCGACCGCCCCAATATCTCGGCGACCAAACCTCCGCTGTAAGATCGGGAAGGAGCACTCGCGGCCGAGATGTAGACCTAGTTCGCTGCCGAGGTTGTCCGCCTCAAAGTTACCCTAGAACTCGCCGCCCCGCCTCGGGCCGGCTCGAGCCCAGCCGACTTTCTCTCTCTCGTCCTCTATCCTCGCGCATAAGCTCGCATCTCCGCAATATCCATATCGGCCAAGGGCCACTCCTGTGCACGCAGAAACATATGACGGCCTAGCCCCATCACATACGGTGAACTCGTCCGCCATATCGCCCACAATAGTGTGCGATACCGCCAACGAGTCAAACCTGTGTATTCCTCGATGGTCCTCCCATTCTCGCTCAATGACAAGAACCTATCAACACGGGCTCTCTCATTTCGTGAGGCAAAAGCTTATCAAGAAAGGCCTCCGTGAACTCATCCTAAACCGCGGACGAGTACCCACACCTCTCGACAGCCTCCCAAGACTCAAACCAGCTTCAACGCAATATCGCAGAACCGGTAAGAAGCTAACACAACCGACTGCCTCCGAGGCCCTGGCAAATGTGATAGTCCGTCAGAGTCGAATGAACTCTTAAGGATCATCCTCGATCTCGAACCATAAAACTCGTGACTACAACCCGTAAAAATCCCGAATCCTCAAAATGTCGCTCTAGGGTTAGCTACCGCTCCCATCTGTCGCCAACCACTATGCTAGTAAATAGCCCGATTTGCTCTCCATAATCTTAAACTCGCCGTCGCGCGAATCAGAGGCTCTGCACCGGAACCTCGAGCTACCGCGCCTCGGCCTTCTAATACCACGGCGTGGGTGCTCGCCGATCCGCCTACTACCTCGTGCATAGTCCGTGCCCGAGTCCCGATAACCCTTCAGATACCACTAGCGCCTCCCGCCGCTTTGCCCTTCGGCCCGCCGCTCCGCGAGGCATAATCACATAAGAAGCGGGTCGAGAGGATTCAACCTACCAGACAACTCTCATCGCACGATCTCAAAGAGAAAGAATGGAAACTAATCCTAAATGTCTCGCTGCCTCGATTATAGATGTGGTGCACAACACACCGATAATCAAGACTCTACTAGACACGCTCAGACACTTTCCGAGGACTAATCGCTCGATACCACTTTTGTCACGACCGACCCCGCCCGCGATCGTGCCCTACCTAAGGTATACATCGAGAAAATCAGCGAACATACATGAAACTTACAAAATCAAACAATGTATAAAACAACAAAGTTAGCCGATAGGGCTACCTTCCGACATACATATATACAACCAAAAAGTGTTTCCTTTCCTTTACAAATCGACCCACACATGTGACTATAGACTCTCTAAGAGTTTTAACTTAACAATCGTAAGGGACAGGCCCCGCCATACCCCGAATATACATGAATCTACAACCTCGTGGGAAACTGCATCAAGAGATAAGCCTCCGAGCAAATGGAGCTTTTTCCCAAAATCAACCGAGATCCTAAGAGCGGATCACCAACTCATGCACCTAATACCGCGGCATTTAATGCAGCTCGGGCGGGTTAGTACAACAGTACGAATATGGAATGTAAATAAAGTACAAGAAATGATCATAATCAGATAAAAGAATGACAGGGCAAGTATAAAAGTACATACTGATCCCGCCATGTCATTACCACTTATGAACTTAATCGCATCTTATTATCTTTTCCCATTTTCAATAAAAGTTATAGTCACTTTCTTACGCATATACTTGGGAAAATCGTCAAGTTCATTACCATATAACTTACTTATCTTTCATAACATAATCCGCCCTTTACGGAGGAACGCATATACTACCCGCCCAACTGGGACGCGATCAAGTCACACAAATATCAAAGCGCGTCTGTGGAATCCCATCACTTCCGATACCATAAGTGTAACATATAACCACGTGACGCGCCTGTGGCATCCTACCTCACCGCTTGCGATACATACACAATACATATATATATCTCCCGCCCGTGGAATCCCACATCACCGCCGACGAGGTGTAATATATAACCATGTGACGCGCCGTGGCATCCTACTCACCGCTGCACATATATATACATATATATATATATATATATATATATATATATATATATATATATATATATAACGTGTCGTATACCCCTAATCCTCATCGATAAGCATGGCCATAACGTGCCCTCTGATCCTCATCGTAGGCGCAGTCTCACGGGAGCTAGCCCATGGAGTAATAATATAACATGCCCCTAATCCTCATCGCGGGTACATGTCTTCATGTGGAGCTAGCCCATGGAGTAATAATCATACATAACATGGTCGCATGCCTAATCCTCATCTTATAAGTACGGCCATGGGTAATAAAACAACCGAATCTAACCCGCCTCCGGTCACATGCGCCTAATCCCACATCGTATAAGCATGTCCAAGGATCAATCATAATGGAAACATACCCGTGGAATCTCACATCATTGCAGACGCCCAAGTAAACTTACAAAGAAGACAAACAAGACTCCAACTGAGAGTCACGACAACGTAAACACATAATACTTACACTCAAAGCTATCACAAGCAATCATAGGCAAGTTCATTAAACCTTTAGACTTCCATTTTTATAAACTCATGGCACTTTCGTTTCTCACATAAGAAAAATCCGGGAATTTAACCCCAAGTACTACGCACCTCTACTCCTTTAGAAAGACTCTTTCTCAAATAAAACTTCCAAGATACTAACAACCGTAGTATCAAGTCATATCAACTTTCAAGACAAGTCACAATACCTTTTTAGAAATACATTTACCGGCTTCTAAATCAAGTGACTTATTTCTTAAAAACTTTAAGCAATTGGTACCTTTAAAACAATTTGCCCTTCTTTATTTCAAATCATTTCTTTGATTGCATTACTGAAGAAAGCCATTCTTTTAATCTTCCATAAAGTTGTTATAACCAACTTCCCATAAAGCCGTTATAACTCTTTATGTTTTGGACAAATTCATTCCTTTTATAACCAAGAGACTTATATTTTCAAAATACTTCAAGTCTCTTAACTTTTAAGAAAACAAGTTTCTTAACTTTAGAAATCAAGTCTTTCCAAATCGAGTATTCTATACTTGTAAATCAATTCATTTCTTCCTTTAAGAATCAAGTCTCCTAACTTGAAAAATAAAGTTTCGTAACCTTTAAGAATTTGAGATCCATAGCCTTAAAACTTCATACGTAAATTCTTATAAGTTAAGTAACATATACTTTGGTGCGTTGTGAATAAGTTATACTTATTTATAACGATCTTATTCAAGTAGCCATGATCTAGAAAATGTAATACAATTTTGTCTTATCTTAGCTTCTATGCAGATGGAGAATTCTACTCATTTTAATATAATCTATTGTCATTACATTTTCCTTTATTAACGCTGCAATGGCTTGCTCGATACTTATTCTCATTCGTGCCATAAATTAGCCAAGTCAACTTGGCTCCAAAGTACCTCCTAACGACTCTTACCAACATCCCCCATAAGACTCGGTAAGGACTTAGGATAACTTTGACATAAACTTTACATAGAGTAAATCACACACATACCTCTTAACTTCTAAGAGTAGAAGGAAATATGAAATAATACCACATGTATATTCCATACATAGAATCATGCCAAAGGAAGGAAGAGGTTCACATACCTCGCGACGATTATCGACAAGTAGCAAAATGCTCCAAAGTACTTCATCCTTGATAGCTATTCCATCCTTCAAGTAGGATACGCTATACTTAGTACGCCAACCTATAATGGTCACAATACGTCCATTAACCTCTTACTTCAAACGTAGAATATTCTAAGTGCTAAGTCACTAAATTCTACGGAAAATCGGACAGCACTTCCTTAGTTTCTACTTACTTTGCCACCTTTTTCAAGGCCGAATTCAATAACCAAACACGCCACATTTAAGGCCCAATCAATGCAATTAATCAATAGGGGATTACACGCCTACTAGACGTGTAAAATTCCGCCCCACAATTGATATACAACTAATACAACTACAAGTGCAATTCCGGCAACTTGAGATACAACAACACCAATTCTTATCCAATTTTCTTTTCAATCCGAATTGTTAGCATAACATGATATCAAGTCGCAATCGATTATAACAATTATAATCTTCAAGTAATTTAACATGCGACAATTCTAATAAACGACCAAATTGTAATCCAACTTCACAAGACTTAAATGACATTTCGGATTTAAGACTAAAATCAATCCATAATACATATCAAACTTCAACATATAAACTTCATGCTAGAAACATGTAAAGCTAACAACAAACAATATATATAAAATCTTGTAACACTTTTAAGAGACAAGATTATACCTCAACGAATCTTAATCCAACTCCAAATCTGAATTAGCTCCTTAGCAACTTAGAGCCCCTCCTTGACACTCCAATCCACTACTTGAGACCCTTAGAATATCACAAACCACTTCCCTTAAAACTTCCAATCAAAACCTAGAAAAGCAACTAGGTTTTCACCTTGCGACTAATACGAAAACTATCTTTTTCCGGGATTTTTCTATTGAGATACACTTACAATACCCTCATGAACCTTGGTTTAAAGTGTGGAGCTTATTGGACAAGAAACAAAAAAATTTCCTTTTCTTCCTAGGTGAACCCGAGAGCACATTGCTCTTGTTCTTCCAATTCTCTTGAAAATTTGGCTAAGTGTGGAACTTGTCTCACTACTAGTAGTATTATATAGTAACATGGAGGGTCAAGATGTAACCAACTGGGTGGCTTGGATGAGTTTCTACTAAATATCAAGTCTTGTGGTCCCATTGACCAAGTCAATTATCTCAAGCTCTACTACTTGCAAGACTTGTCTTCCTAACAAGGGTCAAATGACCCTTGTGCCCTTGTAATTTCATCCAAGGCATCAATAAGGGGGGGTGACATGTGTCGCCCTCCCATTCGTCACAATATTACGTTTTCCGAAAAAATTCCATAATTCCGATAAATTTTTACAAGTCTCTAATCTTAACATTTGGGATTCTTACGTACGTTCTTAAAACATGTCCTGTAAATACGGGGTGTAACAGTACCACTAGCGCCTCCGCGCCGCTTTGCCCTTCGGCTCGCCGCTCGCGAGGCATAATCGTTACACAAGGATAGGTCAGAGGACTCAACTTACTATGACACTTTCATCGCACGATCTCAAAGAGAAGGATGGAAACTAATCCTAAATGTCCTCGCCTCCCGATTATAGATGTGGTGCACAACACACCGATAATCAAGACTCTACTAGACACCCTGTAGACACTTTCCGAGGACTAATCGCTCGATACCACTTTTGTCACGACCGACTTCGGCCGCTGATCGTACTCACGGTACTCATCGTATACATCGAGAATAGCAAATGAACATACATAACACATAACTTATAATAAGGTAAACATCATCGCCACCGATAAGGTCGCTTTCCATAAAACATACTTAATCAAAAGTATAGCAAGACAACTTGTTCTTACAAATTTCAAAACACATACGACCACTGCACTTCAAGAGTAACAATCGTATGGACAGGCCCCGCCATACCCCGAATATATATGAATCTACAACCTTAGGGAAACCGCACAAGAGATAAGCCTCCGAGCAAATGGAGCTTTTTCCCAAAATCAACCGAGATCCTAAGAGCAAGGATCACCAACACGTGTACCTAATACCGCGGTACGAACGCACTTCCGGCGGGGTCAAGATAACAAAAATTTAATATGGAACTAAGTAAGGTACAACAATTAAAGCATATTCAGATAAAAGCATGACAGAGGTAAGTGTAAAAGAAGTAAATACCGAACCTACCAAGTCATTACCATCTCGTGAACTTAATCGCACTCATTATCTTTTCCCATTTTTCAATAAAAGTTATAGTCACTTTCTACGCACATACTTAGGAAAATCATCAAGTTCATCACCATATAACTTACTTTCCTCACATAACATAATCCGCCCTTACGGAGGACGCCATACCGCCTACCCAAATCGACGCGATAAAGTCACATAGTCTTCCCATAAGGTATATCGCCTACCAACTCGACGCGGTAAGGTCACATAGTCTGCCCATAAAGGTATACTGCCCGGCCCAATCCTGGGACGCGGTAAGGTCACATAGTGTCACGACCCGTTCCGGGGCCCGTGACTGGTGCCTTACCCGGGCACCCAAGTAGTCATACATCAGAGAAAAACCAGCGGAATATAAAACAACCACAATATGAAACAGTATAAATAAGACACAATTTCTGGGAAAAAAGTTGCCTTTCGGCATATATGTATATAAGTACCCCAAAATGAACAGTTACATCCCAACCTTACAACAGTCCATGCACTCTCTAAGAGTTTAAATAAAGAATGGCGGACAGTGGCCCCGCCATACCCCAATACAAATATCTACAACGACAGGGACCATACCAAAATGCTAAGCTTCCGAGAAACGGAGCTTTCCCAACAAGCGGTGATCCTAAGAACGGATCAACAAGAGAGTACCTTTACTCGGCAGATGAACGCAGCCCCCCGAAGGAGGTCAGTACAACAGGTACCAAGTATGTGAAACTGAAAATACTGTAAATGAAATCATAGTAGTCTATATAAGGCAGGAGACATGTATGATAAGCCAAAACTACAGGTCACAATAAATAAGGCCACGCCAAGTCGTGGACTCATGCCTCAAAGTCATCACAATAGAACCGTGACGGGTAAGTACGAAGGCACAAACGACTACTAAAACCTACGCATCTAACAAGGTCATAAATCAGATTATGAGATCCGCCTGCACCATTACATGATCAAAGCCGCCACTCGCCCGCAATATCTAATGCGCGCTTCTAGTCCTCGAACTTCCCGCACTCCGCATAGGCCAAACAGATAGGCCCGCATGAGGTATAACCCGCATCGAGGGTAGCTACTCCCGGCAGCTGCCCGACTCGCCGTCCGCATGGCTACAAGAACCGCATGACCACAAGGGCGTGATACTAACTCGAACTCCCGCAGCTCCGCATAGGCCATACAGACCGCATAAGGTATTCTCGAATCATAGTCCATCGACCACGAGTCTACCCCGTGACGGAGGAAGCTTAACCCCGAGTTATGAATGATATAATATCAACATAACCGCTTATTGCTAAACAACATAAGCACAACAAGGAAAACCCTTTACACAAACATCACAAGATACTAACTCACGAAGATCCTAACATGTTTACTTATCAAGTCAACAAGAAAGTATTACAAGACTATCACAAATCAATACAATCAAGTTATTCACACAAGGTACTTTCTACATTATGTTAACAAGTTCGGTTGTTAGCCCCAAAGTACTTCATGTATTACTCTTTAAAAGATCCGCTTCTTTCACAAAAGTCATACAATACCCGTAGTATAAAAATAGAGTAATTTCTTCAAGTAAATCAAAAACACTTCTCTTTGTAAAATCAAGTAACAACATTCTTTTCCTAACGCTCAAGTTTGCCTAGTTTCAATTACTCAAGTTTCTCATTTCAAAGGTTCCGTAGTTCATAGTTTTAATCCTTTAAAACAATTTGAGAAACATATACCCTATGTGAGTAGGTTATTATTGTTCATAACAACTGACACAAAGAAATGTGATCTAGAAATGTAATATCATTTTGTCTCATCTTAGATCCTATGCAGATGGAAGTTTCTACTGGTTTTAATACATTATTAGTCAAAACATTTTCCCTTTATTAGCGCCGTGTGGTTTGTTCGACATTCATTCCGATTTCAAATCCAGAAACATTATTCCTTTTATCACTTCTGCCGTTATACCTAACTTCCCATAAAGCTAGTATAACTCTTAAGCTTTTTAAAACCAAGTGTTACTCTTCTTTCAAAAGGTTTCTTAATTCTTTTGAACTACTTGATTCTTTTATTCGCTTAAGTCAAGACATTGCCGTAATTATTATTCAGCTTAAGTCCAAGACATCCGTAATTATTATTCGCTTAATACACGACGCTCACCGCACTATATACATATTCTTTAAAATATCATGCTCAAGAGGATAGGAAGAATCACATACCTTCTCGCGAAAACCACCGCCAAGTTGAATATGTCGCGCGCAGAGTATCGACTATATCACCAACACGCCTATCAACGCTCAGATCAGATCGTATAAAGCTCTAAACAGAGGTTCGCTATTCTATGGACATTTGGGCAAAGCACTTCCTACCCTGAGCTACTCAAGTTCATCAGGAAAATAAATTCCCATGTAAGTACAGCTTCTATTATTCTTCTTTAAGCCCTTCACCGTGATAATACTCAATTCTATTCTCGCAATACCCTTCTAAGTATTTAATACTTATTCCTATACTTCTACAAGATATACACTCTATTTACAAAAGGAAGATAAGGTTATTTACCTCTGTAAGCCCAATAAAATCCTAGATAAAAGTCATACCGAGCAAGGTTTAGCTCCTAAGTTGGCGCTCCCAGAGCTCCAAGAAAACCTTAGAAGTTCTTCACAACTTCTACTAATGACTAAGTGGATTTGGGCTAGGGTAATTTGGGCATTATAACAATACTAAGGCAACATTTCTACCAAGGGAGGGGGTAGTGTTTGGCCAGGCTAGAGGGGGAGGGGTTGCTCTGCCAGAGCTTCTCAAAGGGGGGTGTGTTTGGACGAAAACAACAAGAGGGAGAGGAGGGATTTGAGGCTTAGAAAGATTGCTCAATTTAGGATGAAATAACTCTTCAACAAGGGGTATTTATAGGTCAAGGATGGCCAACCAACGGCCAAGATGATGCCAAGTGCAAGGAAAGTGTAGGGTGAGGATTTAGGCAAGTGTCCTTGGCCAACTTGCACACAAAATATCCTACCAACTCCAAGACAAAATAAGCCTCCATTCGGCCTAATACCGCCACAGTTCACCAACGAGGGTGACAAGTGTCGCCTCTCGTTGGTCCAAAGTGTTACGCCTCTCGAAAAATCCGCAAAAATTAGAAATGGCATAGCCGAATTTATCCTACGCGAGTTGTGTAAAACGCTTCGCCGAAAAACGACTCTAAACGTGTTGTGTACAAAGTGGAATTCGCCCAAGCCAACTAGTGGGGGTGACACGTGTCGCCTCCTACTCGCCCAAAATATTTCATCTTCCAAAATATCCACAATGGCCAAAATCTCAAAACAAAGTGGGCTACAAAACCAGAATTTTCTCCCGTGGGCCCCACGTGACCATTTCCAAAATAAAATTCCATAATTCTCTAATATTCCAAGAAGTCCGAATACCAAATCGGGAATCCAATTCCCATTAACGAATCTTTTCCTTCACAAAACCTAAACTTTTCCGTGGAAAATCACCTCTTTCTTCCATTCCACTTCATCGTCAGATTCTCGCACGCACGCCCTCGCATACATACCTCAAACTACGGTATAACATTCTCCCCTCCTTAGAAACATTCGTCCCGAATGTTCCTTCTAAGTCTCAAAACAAACAGGCGCCAGTATAGTCCTCACTGCTATACTTATGAAAACAACCATGCCACACCTGGTTACAACACAACAAGCGCACATACTTAACTCCAAGTCCACGAGGAATCACCTCTATCACAAAAACTCCTACTCGAGATCTAAAAAGATACTCCCTTCGCCCCTACTCTTTACACACGAATGATCACACCTATGCTCGTAATACATGCTCGCTCTTCCTTACTCGCCGTGATACCACTTTGTCACTTTGTCGCGAGCCTGTTCGACGACTCCAACAAATGGTACCGCCGCCATGATCCCCGAGGATGTCGTGACACTTCTTGTACACTAACTCTTACCACCTTTCATCGCTCGGTTTTCAAATCTCGGTTACTATCTCTAACGTGGTCATCATTAATCGAACACTACGGGTGGATTTCGATACTTTCCCTAACATAACAATACGAAGACCGGACATACGCTTCCTAAGTCGGACGGCAAATGCTAACATATAGGCAACCCGCCTAACCTTCACATGAACTCAAAAGGCCCAAAGTAACACGCTAAGTTTCTCTGCTTTCCAAAACTCACACCCTATCCACAAATACTGAACAAACTCAACTAACTATCCGACTCGCTAACATCGAACCAATCGATCGGCAACTTATACTTCCGCCCCTACAAGGCTTCCTAAGGCGACATCCGAATATTGAAAATGGTAGCTTAAACACTCTCCACAGAGACAACAATCCCTACAACTACTCCCGAATTCAAACACCGCCCGGTGGCAACGCGATTCGAGACTTACCCAGTTCTTAACCCCGCCGTAAAACTTCCAAAAAGAAACAACTGCACTGGCTCCACTGTCACATAAGGTGAAGGTAGGCACCCTGCAGCCTTACAACCTTTCTCGATATAATCACCCCACCGAGTACACGGTCTTTGCTAGAAGACAAGACGGCCGACCTCCTCGCCCGACCATCGGTCGAACGCATCCACGAACTCAGACGTTGGTTAATCAACTGGGCCTAACACCCTAGTGACCTTACCACCCGGCGACCACCACAAACTGACCCCACCACCATACAAAGCACGGTCGACCCGCCACATGGCCTCAACCCAACCCGCAACGCCGCAAACACCAGCCTCCCCGATTCGAATAATCTCACCAATCACGTTATTTAAAACCTACTGTCTTCTACCCTCTTTCATTTCACATTACCCAGGATTCATCCCACAAAATATATCTCACGATACTATGCACTTCGATAAGTGGTCAAACATGAAATAATTCTTTACTAAAGACGGCCTCGCTCTAAGGTCTCTACGCACACATTCTAAGGCTCCCACTTTCTATCCCCAATCTTTCCCGATTAACTAATCACGATTCCCAATCACGCTAACACAATGCTATCTCAAAATAATACTTAAGATATTCGCACACATATAAATCTCTAAAGGGTTAAGGATATACCAGATCTACGCCAAGACTTCCCTTAGGTCGTTTAATCAAACCCGCTCGGGCGATACCGGGAAAGGTGATGAACTATCCACCGATCCCGGCGTCGAGTTTCTACATCCGCACCACCCTTGGTCGGACAATTCCGCAAATGGCCCACCTGGCCGCAAAATAACAAGCGACGCAGGTACGACACTCCCACGCATGACATCGACCACAACGCCACACCGAAGCGGTGGCCTCTCTCGCTAACACCCTCCTCTCAACCATCGATCCCCAACCGACCGTAGGCCGAGTCCTCCTACTGCATCCTTCCTCATAGAACATTCCTCGCCACACGGCCCCGACGGCCGCAGTAAAACAAGCACTGAAGAGACGACATCCCCGACGACGCCGCCACATCGCGAACACCGAGGAAAATCGAACTGCGGAGGAACACTCGACCGGGCGAGGCGTATGTCTAATCTCGCCGAGGCGGTTCGCCGAGAGTTACCAAATGATCTCGCCAATCGCCTTCTCGCCGCTTCTGGCCACTGTCGATCTCTACCTCTCACCACGCACATAATCCTCAACGCAAGCCTGCTCGCTCTCGATCAAGAGCTACTCCTCACAACCCTTCTTTAGATAAGCATCAATATCCTTCGTATACCGGCAGACATAAAATACTCGCCGCTGTGTCCTTTGCTAGTAACAGGCCGCTCCTTCCAATCCATATTTTCGCTTCCAAGTCGTGGAACCGAAAGTCCAGATGTCATGGCCGCAGAGGAACCGCCGCCAGGCTAAACTCGCCGGCGACGCCTCGTAACTCCCTCGCACAAGCATCACCTCAGTGATGATCGGGCCTGCGTTCTTCTAAATTTATGCATTTACTGCAGCCTTCACGCTTCGCCGCTTCTTCGGGCCCGAGTTCGCGCGAGGTATCACCGTAAAGGAAAGGAATACGTTAGGGGTCCAACTTATAACACGCCTCTAAAGCACGATCTCGTGAGTGAAGAATGGAAACCAATCCTAAATATCCTATAGCCTCTCGACATTGGTGTGGTGCACAACACACCGATAATCAAGACTCTACTAGATACGGTTTGTAGACACTTTCCGAGGATTAATCGCTTCGATACCACTTTTGTCACGACTCTGCCCGGCCGTGGATCGTGCCTTACCCGCACCCAAGTAGTCATACATCGTAGAAAACCAATGAATATAAAACAACCACAATATGAAACAAAGATAAATAAGACACGCTTGGGAAAAGTTGTCTTTCGCATATATGTATATAAGTACCCCAAAATGAACAAGCTATATCCCAACCTTACAACAGTCTCTGCACTCTAAGAGTTTAAAATAAAGAATGGCGGGACAGGGCCCCGCCATACCTCAATACAAATATCTACAACGATGGGACCATACCAAAATGCTAAGCTTCCGAGAACGGAGCTTTCCTAACGCCGGTGATCCTAAGAACGGATCAAAGAGGAGTACCTTTACTCGCTGCATGAACGCAGCCCCAAGGCGAGGTCAAGATAACAGTACCAAGTATGTGAAATCAAAATATCAGAAATGAAATCATAGTAGTCTATATAAGGCAGAGACATGTATGATAAGCCAAAACTACAGCCACAATAAATAAGCCAATACGCTAAGTCGTGACTCATGCCTCAAAGTCATCACAATAGAACCGCACGGTAAGCACGAAGGCACATCCGACTACTAAAACCTACGCATCAACAAGGTCATAAATCAGATTACGAGATCCGCTTGCACCATCACATGATCAAAGCCGCCACTCGCCCGCAATATCTAATGCGCGCGCTCTAGTCCTCGAACTTCCCGCACCGCATAGGCCAAACAGATAGGCCCGCATGAGGTATAACCCCGCATCGAGGGTAGCTACTCCCGACAGGCCCCGACTCGCCGTCCGCATGGCTACAAGAACCGCATGACCACAAGGGCCGCATACTAACTCGAACTCCCGCAGCTCGCATAGGCCATACTGCACTCCGCATAAGGTATTCTCGAATCATAGTCCATCGACCCGCTCGAGTCTACCCCGCAGACGGAGGGCAACTTAACCCCTGAGTTATGAATGATATAATATCAACATAACCGCTATTGCTAAACAACATAAGCACAACAAGGAAAACCCTTTACACAAACATCACAAGATACTCACTCACGTGAAGATCCTAACATGTTTACTTATCAAGTCAACAAGAAAGTATTACAAGACTATCACAAATCAATACAATCAAGTTATTCACACAAGGTACTTTCTACATTATGTTAACAAGTTCGTTGTTAGCCCTAAAGTACTTCATGTATTACTCTTTTAAAAGATCCGCTTTTCACAAAAGTCATACAATACCCGTAGTATAAAAATAGAGTAATTTCTCAAGTAAATCAAAACACTTCTCTTTGTAAAATCAAGTAACAACATTCTTTCCTAACGCTCAAGTTTGCCTAGTTTCAATTACTCAAGTTTCTCATTTCAAAGGTTCCGTAGTTCATAGTTTTAACTTTAAAACAATTTGAGAAACATATACCCTATGTGAGTAGGTTATTATTGTTCATAACAACTGACATAAATTGTGATCTAGGAAATGTAATATCATTTTGTCTCATCTTAGATCCTATGCAGATGGAAGTTTCTATCGGTTTTAATACATTATTAGTCAAAACATTTTCCCTTTATTAGCGCCATTGTGGTTTGTTCGACATTCATTCGATTTACAAATCCAGAAACATTATTCCTTTTATCACTCTTAAGCCGTTATACCTAACTTCCCATAAAGCTAGTATAACTCTTAAGCTTTTTAAAACCAAGTGTTACTCTTCTTTCAAAAAGGTTTCTTAATTCTTTGAACTACTTCGCATTCTTTTTATTCTGCTTAAGTCAAGACATTGCCGTAATTATTATTCAGCTTAAGTCCAAGACATTGCCGTAATTATTATTCGCTTAATACACGCACGCTCACCGCATCATATACATATTCTTTAAAATATCATGCTCAAGAGGATAGGAAGAATCACATACCTTCTCGCGAAACCACCGCCAAGTTGAATATGTCGCGCAGAGTATCGACTATATCACCAAATACGCTTATCAACGCCTAGATCAGATCAGATAAAGCTCTAAACAGAGGGTTCGCTATTCTACGGACATTTGGGCAAAGACTTCCCTACCCGTGAGCTACTCAAGTTCATCAGGAAAACAAATTCCCATGTAAGTACGCTTCATTATTCTTCTTTAAGCCCTTCATCGTGATAATACTCAATTCTATTCGCAATACCCTTCTAAGTATTTAATACTTATTCCTATACTTCTACAAGATATACACTCTATTTACAAAAGGAAGATAAGGTTATTTACCTCGTAAGCCCAATAAAACCTAGATAAAAGTCACACCGAGCAAGGTTTAGCTCCTAAGTCAGGCGCTCCAGAGTCTAAGAAAACCTTAGGTTCTTCACAACTTCTACTAATGACTAAGGGATTTGGGCTAGGTAATTGGGCATTATAACAATACTAAGGCAACATTTCTACCAAGGGAGTGGGTAGTGTTTCGCTAGGCTAAGGGGGAGGGGTTTTTCGCCAGAGCTTCTCAAAGGGGAGGTGTGTTTGGACGAAAACAACAAGAGTTAGAGGGAGGGATTTGAGGCTTAGAAAGATCGTCAATTTGTGATGAAATAACTCTTCAACAAGTGGGTATTTATAGGTCAAGGGATGGCCAACCAATGGCCAAGATGATGCCAAGTGCAAGGCAAGTGTAGGCGAGGATTTAGGTGTTGTCCTTGGCCAACTTGCACACAAAATATCCTACCAACTCCAAGACAAAATAAGCCTCCATTCGCCCTAATACCGCCACAAGTTCACCAATGAGAGTGACATGTGTCGCCTCTCGTTGGTCCAAAGTGTTACGCCTCTAAAAAAATCCGCAAAAATTAGAAATGGCATAGCCGAATTTATCCTACGCGAAGTCGTAAAACGCTTCATCGAAAACGACTTAAACGTGTCAGTGTACAAAGGAATCGGTCCAAGCCAACCAGGGGGTGACACGTGTCGCCTCCTACTCGGCCCAAAATATTTCATCTTCCAAAATATCCACAATGGCCAAAATTCAAAACAAAGCTGGCTACAAAACCAGAATTTTCTCCCGTGGGCCCCACGTGACCATTTCCGAAAATAAAATTCCATAATTCTCTAATATTCCAAGAAGTCCGAATACCAAATCTGGGAATCCAATTCCCATTAACGAATCTTTTTCCTTCACAAAAACCGGAAACTTTTCCGTGGAAAAATCACCTCTTTCTTCCATTCCAATTTCAATGTCGTATTCTCGTACGTACGTCCTCGCATACATACCCTGAAACTACGGGGTATAACACATAGTCTGCCCATAAAGGTATACTGCCCGGCCCAATCCTGGGACGCGGTAAGGTCACATAGTCTGCCCATAAAACTTCCAAGATACTAACAACCGTAGTATCAAGTCATATCTACTTTTCCAGACAAGTCACAATACCTTTTTAGAAATACATTTACCGGCTTCTAAATCAAGTGACTTCTTTCTAAAAAAAAAACTTAAGCAATTGGTACCTTTAAAACAATCTACCCTTCTTTATTTCAAATCATTTCTTTGCTTACATTACTGAAGAAAATCATTCTTTTAATCTTCCATAAAGTTGTTATAACCAACTTCCCATAAAGCCGTTATAACTTTTTATGTCTTAGACAAGTTCATTCCTTTTATAACCAAGGGACTTATACTTTCAAATCAAATCACATAGCTTTCGAAATACTTCAAGGCTCTTAACTTTTAAGAATAGAAGGGAACATGAAATATTACTACATGTATATTCCATACATAAGATCATGCAAAAAGAAGGAAGAGGTTCACATACCTCGCGACGATTATCGACAAGTAGCAAAATGCCCCAAAGTACTTCCACCTTGATAGCTATTCCATCCTTCAAGTAGAATACACTATACTTAGTACTTCAACCTATAATTGCCATAATACGCTTATTATTAACCTCTAGCTTAAAGTAGAAATAATCTAAGTTCAAAGCCACTAAATTCTATGGAAAATCAAGATTTCTGTTTCTACATACTTTGCCACCTTTTTCAAGGCCGAATTCAATATCCAAACGCCATATCTTAGGCCCAACAATCCAAACATCTCAAGGGGATTACACACCTAAACTTGGGTGTGTAAAATTCTGCCCCAATAGGTACAACAATTCGCTTAACAAGTTCAAGGTAGTTTCTAGGCTACAACATGCTCATAATATCTTCTGCTTTTATGTCGCTTTCTTTGGCTCTTTCTTTTCTGAAGAGGCAAATGTCGCAGAATAAAGTGTGAATAAAGCGGAATAACAGTTTAAGATGCGAAATCAATTTAAAACATAAGAAAACAAAACATAAGTTTTAAAAACTTACAATTTTATTCAAAGCATAGTAAAGGAGAGGGATACAAGATCAGGCAAGGAAAGAGAGAGAGGGGGATATTTCCGGATGCCTTCTATGTTTACAAGTGAGAGCCTTAAATAGGCCTCGAATGAACTATTCGTCCTAACACGGATCGCTCGTTAAAACAAATGGACGCTAAGATTACATGACCTTTACTTTTTGAAAGGGCAAACATCTTACTCGCTTAAGTCTTTTGTCTTTTCTCGCTTTACGCCGCCGCTTTATGTCGCTTTCGCTCTTGCTTTTCTCAAGAGGCAAGTGTCGCTTATCCGCTTTATCCTTTGATTTTCCGGCGGTAAATGTCCTTGCTTTTCCGGAAGGGCGTGTCACCATCCTCGCTTTATGTCCTTTCTCGAAGTGGACCTTCACATTATTTGCCGAGGTACGCTCGCAGGCTTGTGCAATTCTCGGGAATGAGCACGCCGCCATTATTCTGCTTCACGCGGCTAGATGCCACGTCTTCTTCATCTTCTAGTTTTGCTAAGGCCTCTAGGAGCCTTCTTCTGGTTTCAGTTTTGGAACTTGATGTCTCTTCTGAGGAAGACGACTTCTTCTTTTTCAATTTATCTTCTTTTAATTTTGGACTCCATCCTTTAATCTTGATGGTCTTGCTAAGATACTTGATCCTCGCTTATTTCTCGATATCGAACGTCCAATTTAGGATGTAAGAAACCCTTTTACTGATAAAAAATTTACACAATTTAATGTGTTCTGGAAGTGTCGAAATCTGTTGTTCCTGGCAAAAAGGAACGTACTGATTTTGGAAGCTCGGGGCAACCACCTGTAGATTTCCACCAAATATGTTCCACCATTCGTAGAACCACCTGGGAATGATTTTATCTTTCATATCTTCAGCATATTTAACAAACCACGATGATTTTGGCGCATATATAGGAAATTAAACCATGCATCTTTGTAATCATACCAATTATATGTTTGGGGTTTATGGGTCTCTGATAGTGGTATCGTGTCCGCAAATGATCCATATACCAATTAAACGGACTCAAGATCTTTTGATCGTGAATTTGGAATACTCGATTCCTCCCGCTTTATCAAGACTTGTGTTCTATTTCAATGGAATCAGATTCACTAAAATAAATTCATAATACCTCCTCGTTTTATCTGGTCTCGTTATCCACATACCGTGGTCTCAGATAACACGGTTTCGTAAGGTCTTGCACTCAAATTTTCGATCGTTATCTAATGCCATTACAAGAAAACTCATACGGGATAAATTCCCATTTTGGAATCTGAATCGAGGACTCTTTTTATCGAGTCACGTTTAATCGCTTCAATATGATTCTCGAGGAACCATCCGTAGTTCTTTTACTTCTCGCTTCACGGCGTGGCCTTAAAAGGTCGCGCCACTTTTTCAAGTTAGCTCTGGGAGGGCTGTATTATCGAGGTTTCTAACCGTGAACATATTCTCGCCCACGAGGTTTATGTAAAGCTTTACTTGAGCTTCGCTTGAAAAGGTCGCTTTAGTTTTTCTTCCGCTTATTTTGAAACGGAGGTCGATCCGCGAAGCCTAAAGCCTGGTCTCATTATCTCCTCGCAAAAATTCTCTTGTCAAAAACTGCAAAGAGTTTTCTCCTTTTATGAAATCAATTTTAAAATCGAAATCGATAATAAGGTTTGCCATCGGCAAAAATCGCTTGGAAACTAGATTTTTAACATCCTTTGCAAATGTCCTCGCTGCTTATAATGACTTTTAATAAAAATTCTATTTTTATTAAATCATCTTGAAACTTTGTAATACATAGTACTATAGACAATATTTCTTTTTAACTGTATATAGTTTTTCTCAGTTGTTCCAGCTTCGTAAGTAAATCTTACTAACTGCTCAACCGACTCAAGAGAAATTCTTTGTTTAAGGATACCACCGTAGCTATGTCGAGGCATCGTTTCTACTATCATAAAGGCTTCGGATTAGGGATGCCTAAACATGGAAGCTTCGACAATTTCTTTTATCTCAGATGACAACTCTAGTCCGTTCTTCCACCAAGGGATCGATTTTTCTTTAGCCTTTGTATAAAGGCTCACAAATTTGTCTAATCTTGGGATAAAATCGCAACATAATTAAGACTTCCTAAGAATCTTTGTAAATGAGTTTTATCAGAATTTCATCTGGGAACTTCATGGAGAACTCTATGGCTCTGCAAATTGGTTTATAGGTTCCTTGATAGAGATCATGCCCTAAGAACCTAATGGCTGTTTGAAACAGCTTTATCTTTTTGGCACTTACTGCTAGACCATTATACTTAACGATTTGAGCAAAAGTGTTAAGATGCTTAAAATGTTGTTCTATGTTATATGAGAATACGTGACATCATCTATGTATACAATCATGTATTGATCGTATGGGTTGAATATGTTATTCATGATGTTCAAATTCGAAGGGCATTCTTAAGCCCAAAAGGCATTACATTCCATTCATATTGTCCGGCGGGACATCAAGGTCGCTTTATACCTATCCTTTTCATCGACTTGAATTTGCCGTAATCCTCGACTTCATGTCTAACTTATCAGACATTAACATTATAAGTTCTTTTAATAAATCTCTTTTATTAGGAATCGGGTACCTAATCCATTTTAATGCCTGGTTAAGAGGTTTATAATTGATGACGAGTCTTGGGACTCCTCTTTCTTTTTCAGCATTCTTGTTAACATAGAAAGCTGAACAACTCCATGGTGATTTAGAATGTCTGATGATTCCTTTTTTTAGTAAATCATTGACTTCTTTCTTACAGTGTTCCATGAGCTCATGGCTCATTTGGATCGGTCTGGCTTTTGTGGGAATGTTCTTCTCACGAAAGTCATCCGTGTATGGCAGATCTACAGTATGCTTTTTTCTTTTCCAGAAGGCATTCGGTAGTTCTGAACATATTTCTTTTTCCATAGAATCTATCAAAGTTTTTACTCTTTTAATAACCTCCGGGGTTTTTAAAAAGATTCTATCCTTTTATTTTAACGCTTCTTTTAGGTAGTTAACCCGATTGTTAATAGCCGTATTTTAAAGATCATCTTCTGCTTAACATGACATCGTGGATCAGAATAAAGGTTTTACGTATGGGAACACAAGGTTTCTTCCCATAGAACTGGTGTAAATACCGTCTAATTTAGCGGTATAAGGTTTTATCTGTGTTAGGAAAGGGATTCCTAGAATGATTTCTTCGCTACGCTTCGTAATAACGAAATCATTAGTGAAGCAAATACCATTATTACGTATACGGGCTTTAGAAAGTTTCCAATTTATTTTTATGTTATCTCCCGTATGAGTATAACTTATGGGTACTTTTACTTAAGTACTTAGTGGGAATTAAACCTTCGCAAATGCAATTTTGATCCGCCAGAGTCTAATAATGCTATACTTTCTAAGATAAAATCTTTGTTTATTATCACCTTAATAGTGACACGGTAGCTCAATGTTCGCTTTGGAAATTAATCTTAATCGAATTATTCTCTCGTTGTCAAGGTTTCACTTCTCTGGATCGACTTTTTCATACCGAGGATTTCATTTTTAGATTTATATCTCTTTTAACAAATCCTCAATAGTAGTGTCGTAATTTGTTTCTTTAATGGAAACCTTATGGTGGTTATCCGTGATAACATTAATCTTTTGTTTCATACAAGCGCAGATTTTCCCGCATTTCACACCGAAATGGAGGTGGAACTATTCGACCGTAATTTGATGAACTATTATTATCGTAATAGTTTTCTCAAGAAACTTGAGCCATCATCGACCGTTTCTTACTAAGTTTTGTAATAGTAATCGCTTTACCATTAATCATTCTTTTGGGCTTTTCGACTTTTCTTGATTTTCTTTTTATCCAAGTTTCTTAACCTTGGATTGGTTAATACCTTATCTTTCGAAATGGAACTTTTACTTAGTTCTCTGATTTTATTATTAACCTTGTTTAAAATATTGTTGTTAACATCTGCTGTTCTGCGTTTTTTCATCAATACTTGTGAGATGTTAAAGAAACAATCTGACAGTAGTCTTCCCTTTGGTTTGATCAATCATTTACGGGACCTCAACTGCTTTAATGGCGAGTTATCGCTTTAATAGCATTTTCTCCGCGAACCATTTGTTAGAAACGGCGCCAGGATCGCTACCATTATGGAGTTTATCCGTGATTTCGAACCACTTGAAGAATTCAATATTATCATTGATTATGTTCATATCACTGATCCAATTATTTCTAAATTCTCTTCTGTCCTCGAGTGGGAAAGTGCTGTTGTACCATTTTCTTTTAATGGCATTTTCTGGATCTACCCATAATTTGTTAAGGGTTTTCCAATCGATTTTAAAATTGGTTTCTTTCTTAATGGTGCCAAGTCTACTGTGCTTTTGTGGAAGCATAGTAGTATTCCTACCACCAATTGACTTAGCTTCTGGAGCTAACAAAGTATCAAGTCTACCGTGCTTTTGTGGAAGCATAGTAGTCCTCCTATCATTAATCTTTCCGATTAACTTATCTTCTTTAACCATACTATGGTTATTCTTATCAAAATACTTTTCCTCCTCCCGGGTTTTGGAAGAAGATACTGGGTATCTTACCTTACTATGATTAGCCTCTCGAGCTAATAAAGTATCAATTCTATTGATTATTTTATCTTCTGGGGATAAAATTGTTTTCATTAATATCGGGTCAGATAGAGTCCTACTAACTTCTTATCGATACGTCACATGTATTAAGAAAATCGATCCGACTTTTAGTCCGCTGCTTTCCTCATAAAGTGCAACCATTCTTACGATGATTACTTGTCTAATTATGACTTGATAAAATTCATCTAAACCTTTAGCGGCTTAGCAACTTTATAATATTCTAACTCTTTAAGATTTTCCTTAATCTTTTATTACAAGAATAGCTTTACTAAGAATTTCATTGCGTAAGAATTATATCTTCTTATATACTCAAATTCGACGATCTTCATTTATAAACTTCTGGTTTATAACCAAAGGGTTTGTTGATAAGCGTGAGACTACCATCCTTATCCTAGGTCGCTGTTTCATCTTGTTACTAGGCTTTTAGTCCTACTCTTTCTTATTCCTTCGACTACTTAATAGTACTCTATCCTAGTTGTCTCACACTAGTTCTTGTTCTTTCTTTACCTAAGTGGTTCTCCTATCCTAGTTGTCAATACTAGTTCTTGTTCTTTCTTACCTAAATAGTTCTCCTATCCTAGTCACAACACTATTTCCTATTCTTTTTAATTACTTAAACAGCTAACATGTTCTATTCATCCGACACTTTCTCCTACGATCTTCTACGACATCCAACAAGATATACGCCTGCACACCCGGCCCTTTCAAGCAAATCATCGCCTCCAGAAAGCTTACTACAGAGTACTCACCATCTTTTGAACAGAACAAGATAACAACTAAGTGATTAAATCTAATCTAATAGTAGACTTCGACTTTAACAGGTAACTACTGCGTAACTACAGTGAACTGTAGAGAGACTGACGGAACAGGGTTACGACCATGGTAACTACAGGAACTAGAACAGAGGACTGACTTTAACAGGTCACTATTCGTAGCTACAGAATCTGCAGAGTAACAGGACTCCTAGCAACCTAAGAACAACACCTCCCTAAGGACGGTAGTATGAGACTACTCACTCATCTCTACCAACATGGCTTTGATACCATAAAGTGTGAATAAAGCGGAATAACAGTTTAAGATGCGAAATCAATTTAAAACATAAGAAAATAAAACATAAGTTTTAAAAACTTACAATGTTATTCAAAGCATAGTAAAGGAGAGGGATACAAGATCAGGCAAGGAAAGAGAGAGAGGGGGATATTTCCGGATGCCTTCTATGTTTACAAGTGAGAGCCTTAAATAGGCCTCGGATGAATTATTGTCCTAACAGTGGACCGTTAAAATTCTAACACGCGTCCTAACAGGTGGACGGTTCTAATTAAAAGGCTAAGTTTCCTCGCTTCGCAAAGGCATGCTCGACGCCCTTGTTTCTTTACGAAAGCGGCAAATGTCTTTATCCGCTTTTGTCCTTTGTCATGTTCTCGCTTTATGTCGCTTTGACTCTTTCTTTCTCAAGAGGCAAGTGTCATTGTCGCTTTATTTGTTTTGTCCTTTGCTTGCGAAAAGCGGCAAATGTCACCATCCGCGATGCGGCCTTCGACTTTGCTTTTCCGGCGGCGTTGTCGCTTTCTTTATTTCTTATTTTTCTGAAAGGGCAAGTGTCCTTTACTTTTTCGAAAGGGCAAATGTCACTATCCTGCTTTATGTCGTGTCTTTTACTGAGGCCTTTTGGAGCCTTCTTTTTAGGGAAATGAGCTTTCGTTTCGTCGTTATTTACTCACGACTTACTCGGATATCAACGTCATGCTTTTCCGAGAATCGCCATGGGATGGTCTGAGCCATTTAAAATCGTCTATGGAACTTATGATGCCATAGCAAATGTTTTACTGGATCGACAGGAATTCCTTTAAATCGTTATAGGTTAAAAACCTGTTTTTCAAAATTAATTTTTGATAAAAGACTTATAAAATTTTCAAAATCAGCGTTTTGATAAGAGACTCATAAATCCTTTAAAATCAATGTTTTGATAAAAGAATTATGAAAACGTAGTATCCAAACAATTCTGGGACTGTTACTGTTTTTCCTAACTGGTTCTAAGTAGCTTAATATCTGGCTTATTTTACCAATGATACGGCACAGGCCCTTCCAGCCTTTCGTGCTTACTCAAATGGTTTCCTAAAGACTACCTTCTGTTTAACACGACCACTTTGACTACCAAAGGATTAATGTAAGGAAATACGAGATCTACTCCCAGCGATAGTATGAATACCATCCGCTTTGCCGTATACCAAAGATTCGCTAGGAATGGTGTTCCTAGGATGATTTCTTCAGTTATGTCCTTGGTTATGATGAAGCTATTAGTGAATGCAATATTTTTATTGCACACTAGTGCTTTTGAGAGTTTATAGTTAATTTCTATATCCTCTCCTGTGGCGGAGTATAGCCTATGTGTACTTTTGTTTAAGTATCTGGTAGGGATTATACTTTCGTGAATGCAGTTTTGATCTGCCCCTGAATCTAAAAGTGCTACTCTTTCGATAGCAAAATCGTAATGACTAATTTAATAGTGACACGGTAGCTTAACGCTTCAGCCGTGGATATTAAAGTTAGCCCCAATCGATTCCTGCTCGATTCATCGATTTCCGATCTTCCGTGATCATCCGCTTAGACAAGTCCGGGATCTTCCGCGAGATCCGAATTTCGATTTGCCAATGCCCCGCTTTCTAATGAATCGAGCCTTTGTTAATCCGATCGATTTCTTCAGCTTCTAACGAGCTGAGCCTTTTGTTAATACGAAGGATTTCTTCCTTCAATTCTGAGACTTCATTAATTAAGTCTGGTAATGAATTACCTGACTTAGAGTCTTTAAACTTACTGAACACTCTTTTCATGTCAAAGGGTTCTACCTTTTCTTTTTCTTTTTTCTGGTTAATGACGAGGTTTTTAAGCTCTTTAAATATTGCTTTTAAAGTTGTCATCAATGTGATCAACCATGTCAAAGAAAAACTCTTGGCTGCTACTTGAAATAACGCCAATTGTCTGTTTGGTACATGTGCAGATTTTCCCAATACATTCGCAGCCGGAAGTTGGAACTATCTCGAATCAGAACCTGCATCCAAACATCCTTCATCAGAAAATTGTCCAAGATTCTTCAGAGCTATTATCAGACTGTTCTTCATTCAAAATTGTAAACAGCTTATCTTTTAATTTGGGATCAATTCCCAACAGATTAATCTTATCTTTCCTTTTATCTGTTCTTGCATTTATCGCCATGTGGCTGCTTTCCCGCAATTCCAAAGAAATTAACTTTTTCTTTGTATTTTTGTTGTTGCTTTCTATTATACTTCTTTTATGAGTATAATCCTTTATACGCTTTGGGCGAGAAATGTTATGATTCTTTTCATTCTCGATGCCAAGGAGCGTAAATCTTAACATAACCAAGTCTTCGCAGAAACTTCCTAACTCTCCTTTGGTGGAGTATTTCAGATTTGATTATTGCTTTATCAGACATACGCCTCTGTGCCATATTAACATAGCTGATTAAATCACCATATGTCATTATGCCATACGGAGTGTCTCCATTGTGACATCTCCTAATGTTGGTTCTTACCTTCTCGGCAAAGAGTTTAGGCAAACCGCTGATAAATCTTTCCTTCCAATAATCATGATTACAGTCGATCCTTAACACGACTTTGTTGAGAAATATATCTTTATACCATTTAAAATCGTGTAATTTTGGACACGTTAGATTATTAAGGATCTCTAAACTTCTGTCTTGGAAAAGTTTTGGATCTCCAACAAAGTGTTTCCCGATACAGTATAACAGGGTTGCCGAAGCATCGCCATGAACTTCATTAGTAATACTGTTATCGATGTTCCTTATTTGGACCGTGGTAGTTGCATTCATGATGCTTGCCTTTTCGCTGTCGAATAGGTAGTTTTCCCACCAATTTTTTAACATCCCAGTGAAACCGGAAATTATGATTGATGCAAGTCGGCATCATCGTGATGTGTTTTTATTTTATAATCGTTAAACAGACTCATTTCACGGAGCACTTTAACAACTTGTCCTTCTGACATGCCGCCAATGTTCCATTCACGGATTTCATCACCCGAATACGCTGGTCGGTGGAATTCGCTCTTCAAACAACATGTCTGGGAACGCCGATTGTTTATAAAAATTCTTATCACCCTGGTTAATTTTAATATTTTATTAACCTCTCAGATTATTCTTAACTAGAACCTTCGCTAACACCTTGATGCATTTGTCGTGGTTTCTCGAGGTTGACCTCCGAGACTTTCATCTCTTTGAATTTATTATCGATTCTCTAGCGTATCATCTTCAATTTCTTTCCCAAATTTTGATGGCTTTTCAAAACTGGGAATCTTAAAAAGTGGTTCGATAAGGTTTTCTTCCGACGGATCGCGATTCTCAAAGTAAGATTACTTGCCTTCAAATCGTTAGAGATAACATGTAACAACCGGTTGGTGTAGTTGTTCGCTGAGAACCTTATTAATATCATCAACGCGTGTCATATCATTGTGGTCTTTTATATCTCTTTTAAAAGGAGTGGCGGTTAAGACTTCACCGTTAATCTGAATCTTTATCTGTCTAAGGAGAATCGACTCAACAGTCCTTTCTCCTGTGAACCATTTCTTTACAATGGTGTTTAGACATTGTCTGTCATTATGGAGTTTATCAGTGATTTCAAACCACCTAAAGAATTCTAGATTAGCATTGACATGGTTCATGTCTTTTATCCATGATTCTTTGAACACCTTCCTTTCACTGAGTGAAAAGGTGCTTACATACCATTTTCTTTTAATGGCGTGCTCTGGATCTCTCCATAATTTATCAATATAATTCCAATTGATTTTAAAACCGATGTCTTTAATCATGCCTGCTATCTCCACCACGATTTCACTCGCGGGTCGCAATGCTCTATCGATCGTCGATAGTACTTTGGGTACCGTGACGAATAGTCTACATAAAGTGTGAATAAAGCTTAATAACTTTAAGATGCGAAATCAATTTAAAACATAAGAAAATAAAACATAAGTTTTAAAACTTACAATTTTATTCAAAGCATAAGAGGAGAGGATACAAGATCAAAAAGAGAGAGAGGGGATATTTCCTGATGCCTTCTATGTTTATGTGAGAGCCTTAAATAGGCCTCGAATGAACTATTCGCCCTAACACGTGACGGTTCCGTTAAAACAAATGACGCTAAGATTACATGACTTTACTTTTTGAAAGCGGCAAACATCTTACTCGCTTAAGTCTTTTGTCTTTTCTCGCTTTACGCCGCCGCTTTATGTCGCTTTCTTGCTTTCAAGAGGCAAGTGTCGCTATCCGCTTTATCCTTTGATTTTCCGGGGCAAATGTCCTTTGCTTTTCCGGAAAGGCGCGTCACCATCCTCGCTTTATGTCCTTTCTCGAAGGGACCTTCTCATTATTTCACGAGGTACGTCGCGTAGCTTGTGCAATTCCTCTGGAACGAGCATGCCGCCATTATCGCTTCACCGCGGCTAGATGCCACGCCTTCGCCATCTTCTAGTTTTGCTAAGGCCTCTGCGAGCCTTCTTCCGTTTCGCTTTGGAACTTGATGTCTCTTCAGGAAGACGACTTCTTCTTTTCAATTTATCTTCTTTAATTTTGACTCCATCCTTTAATCTTGACGGTCTTGCTAAGATACTTGATCCTCGCTATTTCTCGATATCGAACGCCCAATTTAGGACGTAGAAACCCTTTATCGATAAAAATTTACACAATTTAACGTGTTCGAAGTTGTCGAATCGTTGTTCCCGCAAAGGAACGCATCGATTTTGGAAGCTCGGCAACCACCGTAGATTTCCACCAAATATGTTCCACCATTCGTAACCACCGGAATGATTTTATCTTTCATATCTTCAAAGATATTTAACAAACCACGATGCAGATTGGCACATATATAGAAATTAAACCATGCATCTTTGTAATCATACCAATTATATGTTCGGGGTTTATGGGTCTTGATAGTGGTATCGTGTCTGCAAATGATCCATATACCAATTAAACTGACTCAAGATCTTTTGATCGTGAATTTGGAATACTCGATTCCTCCCGCTTTATCAAGATTTGTGTTCTATTTCAATGGAATCAGATCCACTAAAATAAATTCATAATACCTCCTGTTTTTATCTGTTCGTTATCCACATCGCGGTCTCAGATAACATGGTTTCGTAAGGTCTTGCACTCAAATTTTCGTGATCGCTTATCTAATGCCATTACCAAGAAAACTTGGCCGGGATAAATTCCCATTTTGGAATCTGAATCGAGGACTCTTTTTATCGAGTCGTTTAATCGCTTCAATATGATTCTCGAGGAACCATCCCGTAGTTCTTTTTACTTTCGCTCGGCGGCGTGGCCTTAAAAGGTCGGCGCTTTTTCTCACTAGCTTTTGAGCGGTATTATCGAGGTTTCGTAATCGTGGAACATATTCTCCCACGAGGTTTATGTAAAGCTTTACTTGAGCTTTCGCTGGTAAAAGGTCATTAGTTTTTCTTCCGCTTATTTTGAAACGGAGGTCGATGACGCGAAGTTCTAAAGCCGTCTCATTATCTCCTCGCAAAATTCTCTCGTAAAATCAAAAGAGTTTTCCTTTTGCGAAATCAATTTTAAAATCAAATCGATAATAAGGCTTACATCGCAAAAATCGCTTTGGAAACTAGATTTTTAACATCCTTTGCAAATGTCCTCGTCGCTTGGCAATGACTTTTAATAAAAATTCTTTGTTTATTAAATCATCTTGAAACTTTGTAATACATAGTACTATAGTACAATATTTCTTTTTAATCGTGCTATAGTTTTTCAGGCTGGTTCCAGCTTCAAGTAAATCTTACTAATCGCTCAACCGACTCAAGAGAAATTCTTTGTTTAAGGATACCACCGTAGCCTGCGTCGGCAGATTTCGCTTACTATCATAAAGGCTTCGGATTAGGATGCCTAAACATGGAAGCTTCGACAATTTCTTTATCTCAGATGATACTTAGTCTCGTTTCTTCCACTGGGATCGATTTTTCTTTAGCCTTTGTATAAAGGCTCACAAATTTGTCTAATCTCGATAAAATCGCAACATAATTAAGACTTCCTAAGAATCTCAGAACAGTTTTATCAGAATTTCATCGGGAACTTGGTGGAGAACTCTATGGCTCAAGAAATCGGTTTATAGGTTCCTTGACAGAGATCATGCCCTAAGAACCTAATGGTCGCTTGAAACACTTTATCTTTGGCACTTACCGCTGTACATTATACTTAAATTGGGCAAAAGCAGTTAAGACGCTTAAAATGCCGTTTCTATGTTATCCGAGAATACCAGACATCATCTATGTATACAATCATGTATTGATCGTAGGTCGAATATGTTATTCATGATGTTCAAATTTAAGGGCATTCTTAAGCCCAAAAGGCATTACATTCCATTCATATTGTCCGGCCGACATCAAGGTCGCTTTATACCTATCCTTTCATCGACTTGAATTTGCCGTAATCCGACTTCATGTCGAACCATCAGACATTAGCATTATAAGTTCTTTTTAATAAATCTCTTTATTAGGAATCGTACCTAATCCATTTTAATGCCTGGTTAAGAGGTTTATAATTGATGACGAGTCTGGGACTTCTTTCTTTTCAAAGATTCTCATAACATAAAGTCAACAACTCCACGGTGATTTAGAATGTCCGATGATTCCTTTTTTAGTAAATCATTGACTTCTTTCTTACAAGTTCCACGAGCTCACGGCTCATTTGGATCTCCGCTTTATGGAATGTTCTTCACGAAAGTCATCCGTATGGCGCATCTACAAGATGCTTTTTCTTTCCGTATGCATTCTTAGTTCAACATATTTCTTTTCCATAGAATCTATCAAAGTTTTTACTTTTAATAACCTCCGGTTTTTAAAAAAGATTCTATCCTTTTTATTTTAACGCCTTCTTTAGGTAGTTAACCCGATCGTTAATAGTCGTATTTTAAAGATCGCCTTCGCTTAACATGACATCGTGATCAGCAAATAAAGGTTTTACGATGGGAACACAAGGTTTCTTCCCATAGAATCGTGTAAATACCGCCTAATTTAGCGATAAGGTTTTATCTGTTAGGAAAGTGATTCCTAGAATGATTTCTTCGCCACGCTTCGTAATAACGAAATCATTAGTGAAGCAAATACCATTATTACGTATACGGGCTTTAGAAAGTTTCCAATTTATTTTACGTTATCTCCGTATGAGTATAACTTACGGGTACTTTACTTAAGTACTTAGTGGGAATTAAACCTTCGCAAATGCAATTTTGATCTCAGAGTCTAATAATGCTATACTTTCTAAGATAAAATCTTTGTTTATTATCACCTTAATAGTGACACGGTAGCTCAATGTTCGCTTTGGAAATTAATCTTAATCGACTATTCTTCTGTCAAGGTTTCACTTCATGGATCGGGACTTTTTCATACCGAGGATTTCATTTTTAGATTTATATCTCTTTTAACAAATCAATAGTAGTGTCGTAATTTGTTTCTTTAATGGAAACTTATGGTGGTTATCTGTGATAACATTAATCTTTTGTTTCATACAAGCGCAGATTTTCCCAGCAGACTTTCACACCGAGCCGAGGTGGAACTATCTCGACCGTAATTTGATGAACTATTATTATCAGATAGTTTTCAAGAAACTTCGAGCCATCATCGACCGTTTCTTTACTAAGTTTTGTAATAGTAACTGCTTACCATTAATCATTCTTTTTGGGCTTTCAATTTTCTTGATTTTCTTTTATCCAAGTTTCTTAACCTCGATCGTTAATACCTTATCTTTCAAAATGGAACTTTTACTTAGTTCTCTCGATTTTATTATTAACCTTGTTTAAAATATTGTTGTTAACATCCGCCGCTCGCTTTTCATCAATACTGAGATGTTAAAGAAACACCTGATGTAGTCTTCCTTTGGTTTGATCAATCATTTACGGGACCTCAACTGCTTTAATGGCGAGTTATCGCTTTAATAGCATTTTCTCCCGCGAACCATTTGTTAGAAACGGCGCCAGGACCGCTACCATTACGGAGTTTATCCGCGATTTCAACCACTTGAAGAATTCAATATTATCATTGATTCTGCTCATATCATCGATCCAATTATTTCTAAATTCTCTTCGCCCTCGAGTGGGAAAGTCGTTGTACCATTTTCTTTAATGGCATTTTCTCGATCTACCCATAATTTGTTAAGGGTTTTCCAATCGATTTTAAAATTGGTTTCTTTCTTAACGGTGCCAAGCTCATCGTGCTTTTGAAGCATAGTAGTATTCCTACCACCAATTGACTTAGCTTCGAGCTAACAAAGTATCAAGTCTACCGTGTTTTGAAGCATAGTAGTCCTCCTATCATTAATCTTTCCGATTAACTTATCTTCTTTAACCATACTACGGTTATTCTTATCAAAATACTTTTCCTCCTCCCGTTTCAAATAAGATATCGTATCTTACCTTACTATGATTAGCCTCGAGCTAATAAAGTATCAATTTATTGATTATTTTATCTTCCGGGATAAAATTGTTTTCATTAATACCGGACGATAGAGTCCTACTAACTCTTATCGATACGCCATGTATTAAGAAAATCGATCCGACTTTTAGTCCTGTGCTTTCCTCATAAAGTGCAACCATTCTTACGATGATTACTTGTCTAATTATGACTTGATAAAATTCATCTAAACCTTTAGCCTTTAGCAACTTTATAATATTCTAACTCTTTAAGATTTTCCTTAATCTTTTATTACAAGAATAGCTTTCTACTAAGAATTTCATCACAGAAGAATTATATCTTCTTATATACTCAAATTCGACGATCTTCATTTATAAACTTCTTGGTTTATAACCAAAGTGGTTTGTTGATAAGTCATGAGACTACCATCCTTATCCTGTGGTCACGTTTCTATCTTGTTACTAGGCTTTTAGTCCTACTTTTCTTATTCCTTCGACTACTTAATAGTACTCTATCCTAGTTGTCACACTAGTTCTTGTTCTTTCTTTACCTAAGTGGTTCTCCTATCCTAGTTGTCAATACTAGTTCTTGTTCTTTCTTACCTAAATAGTTCTCCTATCCTAGTCACAACACTATTTCCTATTCTTTTAATTACTTAAACAGCTAACATGTTCTATTCATCCGACACTTTCTCCCACGATCTTCTACGACATCCAACAAGATACTACCAGCACACCGCTCTTTCAAGCAAATCATCGCCTCCAGAAAGCTTACTACAAAGAGTACTCATCATCTTTCGAACAGAACAAAGATAACAACTAAGTGATTAAATCTAATCTAATAGTAGATCGACGAACAGTAACTACTCGTAACTACAGAACTAGAACAAGAGACTTCGACTTAACAGGTGTTACGCACTACGGTAACTACAGAACTAGAATGGACTTCGACTTTAACAGGTCACTACTCTGTAGCTACAGAATTGCATGCAGTAACAGGACTCCTAGCAACCTAAGAACAACACCTCCCTAAGGACGGTAGTATGAGACTACTCACTCATCTCTACCAACATGGTTCATGTCTTTTATCCATGATTCTTTGAACACCTTCCTTTCACTGAGTGAAAAGGTGCTTACATACCATTTTCTTTTAATGGCGTGCTCTGGATCTCTCCATAATTTATCAATATAATTCCAATCGATTTTAAATCGATGTCTTCTTTAATCATGCTCATATCTCACCATGCATTTCACTTCTCGGGTCGCCGTTTCTATCGATCGATAGTAGACTTTGCTCGGGTGACGCAATAGTTCACTCCTTCAACTTTTCGCTCGTGCATAGTTTCCATAATTACGTAATACTCTTCATCCTCCCGGTTCGAAGAAGACGATCAACGAGTATCTTCCATTAGATTTTAAAATTTAAATCTATCAACCATCCAAGTGTTGATTATTTGTTCAATATCAACCTCGTTCTAAGTTTGGGTAATAGCATCGGCGCCATTCATCTTTGCTAAAATTTCATTCCATTTTAGCATTCTGAACAAAGATATTGCATGTTCCTCGCTTCCATAGCACGTCGCATCTTTATCGCTAACTAGTTTAGCTTGGAGCTAAGGTTGCATTAGCAGTAATATACCGTATATTATAGCTATTTCGTTTGTTTTATCGTTTCATATTTTCGCTTTAATGTTAAGGTATCCATAACGCTTTTGATCATTAATATCTTAAAAATTTGGGTAACAAGCAAATAAATCGACCTGCTAAATTACTTAGAACTCCCAGTAAGGAATCATCGTTTAATAACTCAGATCTTAATAGCAGAGACGGGTATCTAACCCAACGATACAAAAGCTTTACACAATTTGTACTGCATCTGGCGCAGCGAAATTAAATTCCTTTATATCTCTGCCGATTGTGTTAATTTAATAATCTCTTTGAGTTATTAATAGCCATCGTGATTCACAAGTTTTGATATTATAATTTTTATAAAATCAAACTTTCCTCGCTTCATAAACAGATCTGAAAGATTCTTTGGAATATTCCACTCAGAAATCTTTTCAACTTAGCAATCTGAAGTTGTTTTCATCGTTGATTTCATTCATGTTTAGTATGAAGTCATGAGCTTACTAAAAATTTGGAAATAGATTGTCTATTTTTAAATAGCTAATCCTTCTTCTTAATAACCTTCATCATATGTGTCACTAGTTTTCCACAGATGCCGCATCATAGTTCGCGTTAGTAGCCTTAAAGTCTAGTTCACCGTCTATAATACCTCTCTAAGAGTTTCTTCAATAGCAAGATCGCTATCGCCATGCTTATGTCAAGAATCAGAATCATATTCTTCATAAGATTATCGACGATCTCATTTATGACTCTTGGTTTATAATCGTCGTTGATAAGTCGAGACCACATCCATCTGTGGTCTGTTTTCAGTTAAAGCTTTAGTCCTACTCTTTCTTATCTTCGACTACTAAGTACCTGTCCAGTTGTACACTAGTTCTTTTCTTTACCAGCCAAGTCTTCCTGCTAGTTGTCAATACTAGTTCTGTTCTTTACCTAAATAGTTTTATTCTAAGTTGTCAACACTATTTATTCTTTTTAATGATTAAACAAGCAACATGTTTCATTCGACACTTTCTCCTGACATCCACAACATATGCAGCACACCGCTTAGAACATCGCTTCAGAAAGCATTAATGGCCAATATTCAACGTAACAAGATAACAACCAAGATTAACTAACGAATAGTAGACTGAAACAGTAATTACTCGTAACCACAGTGAACTAGAAGATTTTGACGAACAAGTTACGACATGTAATTACAGAACTAGAATTGATTTCGACGGTCAGGTCACTATTCGTAGCTACAGAATTGCACAGTAACAGACTCTTCCTAGCAACTAAGAACAACACGCTTTGTGATGCAGTATGAGATCACTCACCATCTCTACCAACACGGCTTGATACCATAAAGTGTGAGGTCAGAGATGAGCAGTAGTCTCATACTACCGCCCCAGGCTGTTGTTCTTAGGTTGCTAGGAAGAGTCCTGTTACTGCCTCAATTCCCAGAGCTACTGTAATGACCGCTCCGCCGTAGTCCACCGCTCTAGTTCCTCAGAGTTACTACGGTCGTAACCTCGCTCCGCCGTAAGTCTATCGCTCTAGTTCCCGTAGTTACCGCAGTAGTTACCCTGCTCCATCGTAAGTCTACTATTCCGACAGATTTAATCACTTAGCTGTTATAATCGCTCGCTCAAAAGACGATCGAGTACTACCGTAGTAAGCTTTCCCGAGCGCGATTTAGCCCAAAGCGACGGAGCGCGCTCGGGCCGTGATATCGCTGGATGTCGCCGAAGATCGTAGGAGAAAGTGTCAGATGAATAGAACATGTTAACTGTTTAAGTAATTAAAAAGAATAGGAAATAGTGTTGACAACTAGGATAGGAGAACTATTTAGGTAAAGAAAGAACAAGAACTAGTATTGACAACTAGGATAGGAGAACCACTTAGGTAAAGAAAGAACAAGAACTAGTGTAGACAACTAGGATAGGAGTACTATTAAGTAGTCAAAGGAATAAGAAAAGAGTAGGACTAAAAGCCTAGTAACAAGTTAGAACAGCAGCCCTAGGATAAGGATGGTAGTCTCCACGCTTATCAACAACCCTTTGGTTATAAACCAAGAAGTCATAAATGAGGATGCGTCCAGAATTTAATCTTATAAGAGAATATAATTCTCAGATTCTTGACATAAGCATAGCCAGTAGCGATACTACTAATCTATTGAAAGAAACTCTTAGAGAGTTAAGGTATTATAGATCACTGCACCCGCTTAGTGGTTAGATTTTACCGCCAAACTATAGTCCTGCAAGTAATCACAGAAACTAGTGACTGCATTTATGAGGTTATTAGATTAAGAAGAAGGATTAGCTATTTAAAAAATAGACAATCTATTTCCAAATTTTTAGTAGAGCTCCACACAGCTTCATACTAAGAACATGAATGAAATCAACAGTGAAAACTTAGCAACTTCAAAGATTGCTAAAGTTGAAAAAGATTTACAGAATTGGAATATTCCAAAAGAATCTTTCAGATTCATATTAAACAGGAAAGTTTGATTTTATAAAAAATTATAATATCAAAACTTGTGAATCCACAGTAGCTATTAATAACTCAAAAGAGATTATTAAATTACTGTCAACTGAGGATATAAACAGATATAAAAAGGAATTTAATTTCCTTCACATAGGTCTGGTACAAATTGCTGTAAAGCCTTTGTATCGATTGGGTTTAGATACCCCCATCTGTCTCTTATTAAGAGATGCAAGGTTATTAAACTTTGATGATTCCTTACTAGGAGTTCTACAAAGTAATTTAGCCAGAGGTCCAGTTTATTTTAACTGTTACCCAAATTTTTCAGTAGATATTAATGATCAAAACGTTATGGATACCTTAACGTTAAACATTAAAACGAAAAATATGAACAGTAAGATAAACACAAGAGAAATAGCTATAATATACAGAGTATATTACAGGCTAATGAAAACAACCTTAGCTCCAAAAGCTAAACTAGTTAGCAGTAAAGGTGCGACCATGCTTATGGAAGCCAACCAGGAACATAGCAATATCTTTGTTCCAAGAATGCTAAAATGGAATGAAATTTTAGCAAAAGATGAATGGCACTTCGATGCTATTACCCAACCAAAGTTAGAACCAGAGAGTTCTGATATTGAACAAATAATCCAGCACTTGGATGGTTCAATAGATTTAAAATTTTTAAAATCTAATGGAAGATACTCGTTCAGTGCATCTTCTTCCAAACCCCGGGAGGATGAAGAGTATTCTGGTAATTCTGACGAAACTATACCTGAACGAAAAGTTCAAGGAGTAGACTATTCGTCACCAGTACCCAAAGTCTACTATCGACCAATCGATAGAACGACTGGCAGCCCCACCAGAAGTGAAATGCATGGTGGAGATAGCTTTGGCATGATTAAAGAAGACATCGGTTTTAAAATTGGTTTCTTTCTTAATGGTGCCAAGTCTACTGTGCTTTTGTGGAAGCATAGTAGTATTCCTACCACCAATTGACTTAGCTTCTGGAGCTAACAAAGTATCAAGTCTACCGTGCTTTTGTGGAAGCATAGTAGTCCTCCTATCATTAATCTTTCCGATTAACTTATCTTCTTTAACCATACTATGGTTATTCTTATCAAAATACTTTTCCTCCTCCCGGGTTTTGGAAGAAGATACTGGGTATCTTACCTTACTATGATTAGCCTCTCGAGCTAATAAAGTATCAATTCTATTGATTATTTTATCTTCTGGGGATAAAATTGTTTTCATTAATACTGGGCTGTATAGAGTCCTACTAACTTCTTATTGATACGTTGCCATGTATTAAGAAAATCGATCCGACTTTTTAGTCTGTCGTTTTCCTCATAAAGTGCAACCATTCTTATGATGATTACTTGTCTAATTATGACTTGATAAAATTCATCTAAACCTTTAGCCGGTTTAGCAACTTTATAATATTCTAACTCTTTAAGATTTTCCCTTAATCTTTTATTACAAGAATAGCTTTCTACTAAGCAGTCATGTAAGTCAGGGACTCACGCCCTCAACATCAATCATGCCCGTGGAATACCTTCCTCACTGCCGGCAGTCTATGATATAATAACACCAAGGAGTACACATGAACACCAAGTCCCACCTGAGTCATAAAACCGTACGGGGCAAATACGAAGGCTAACTACCAGATACCAAAGCCGCATCATCAACTGACCGGGGCAAGTACGAAAGCCTACTACCAGATACCAAAGCCGTACTAACAACACTATACAACCAAACCACGAAGCTGATACGGGGCAAGTACGAAAGCCAACTACCAGATACCAAAGCCGTGTCACGTAGCTGACCGGGGCAAGTACGAGGGCTAACTACGGATACTGGTCGATCACGAGACTTCGCCACTAAACCGAACAGGCAAGTACGGGCTAACTACCGATACCAAAGCCGAATCACCACGACTTTCAGGGCAAGTACGAGAGCCAACTACCGATACCAAAGCCGAATCAAGATAACCTCGTGGAGAGCTAGTCCATGGAATAACACTATCACCGTGCCGCACTGCGGAATCCTCCGTCACCGCCAGACGCTCCAAGTAAGATCATAACAAATCATCCGACCCTCCATTGAGAGATGCGGTGGTATAGAAATACAATACTAGCACGACAAGGCTATCACACGCAAACACAGGCAAGTTACACACAACTCAAGGTACTTTCATTTTATGCCAAAGTCCAGGTTTTAATCCCCAGAGTACTACGTACGTTAAATTCTTTTTAAAAGATCCATTTCTTTTACAAAGGTTACCCGATGCCCGTATTATAAAAATAGAGTGACTAACATTTTTAAGTAAACCAAAACAACTTCCATACTTTCCTTTTTAAACCAAATTAAGACAATATCATGCCTTCTTTTTAGATCAAAACACTTCTCCTTTTAAAGTCAAGTTACAACATTCTTTTCCAAAGTTCAAGTTTGCCTAATTTCAAATATTCACGCTCTCTTATTTTCAAAGGTTTCAGAGGTCATAGTCTTAATCACTTAATAACATAATTCTCTTTTAAAACAATTTGAGTAACATATGCCTTAATTGTGAGTAGGTTAATCTTGTTTATAACAATCTTATTAAAGCAGCCATGATCTAGGAAATGTAGTACAATTTTGTCTTATCTTAGCTTCTATGCAGATGGAGGTTTCTACTGGTTTTAATATAATTAATTATTTGTCAATACATTTTCCTTTATTAACGCTCGATGGTCTGCTCGATACTTATTCTCATTTCCGAAATCAGTAAAACATTATTCTTTAAAAACCAAGTACTCATTCCTCACGAATGAGGTTTCACACTTTTTAACAAAATTCATATCAATTCAATTAAGTCAAGTCTCTTATCTTTTAAGATCAAGTCTCTTAACTTCTAAAATCAATAAACCATTCTTTTATCTCTCTAAGTCGTTATACCTAACTTCCCATAAAGCTAGTATAACTTTTAAGCTTTCAAAACCAAGTATTACTCTTCTTTCAAAAACGATTCTTAATTCTTTTGAAATACTTCAAGATTCTTATCATTTAGACTCAAGTCAAAAGACATCGAAGTAAAACCACGCTCGCTTAACACACGACGCTCACCGTGACTATATATATATTCTTTTAAAATATCATGCTCAAGAGGATAGGAAGAATCACATACCTCGCGACGACATCGATAATTAGCAAATAGCTCCAAAGATCAGTCCTCGCTTAGCCTTTTTCCACCCTTCTCGAGTAGAATACGCTACTCGCAGATTTCAACCTATAACGGCCATACAAGTCTATCAACGCCTAGACTACTCGTGGAATAATTCTAGATACAAGATTCCTTATTTTATGGAAAATCGGCAAGACTTCCCCACCACAAACTACACAAGTTCATCAGAATACACCCATGTAAGTACATCAGCTTCTCTTCTTTTATTCCATCCTTATATACGTCTTATACTCATATCTAAACTACTCTTATATGTAATCTCCAATTACAATAGAAGGATAAGAGTATTTACCTCGATAAGCCCACAATTATCCAAGTTTAAAAGTCGATCCTGAGCAAGGTTTAGCTCCTATTCTGCACGCTCCAATTCGCTCCAAGAAACCCTTAGAAGTTCTACACAACTTCTACTTAATACTTCAACAAACTTATGAAGATTTTTCCCTAGGGTTTCGTTTAGTGACTAAAGGAAGTATAGTAGTATTTTTTTCCGGGCTTTTAGTATAGAGGTAACTTGGGAATACTACAAGGTATTTGGGCCAAGGTATTTTGGAGATAGTAACAATACTTGGAGAATATTTTCTACCATGGAGCTGACGAAACTATAAGGAAGGAAGGGAGGTGTTTCTGCCAAACACTTAGGCAAGGGAGGAGTTGGACGAGAACACTACTACAAGGGAGAGGATTTGAGACTTAGAAAATGCGAGTGGATGAAGTTAAGTCTTCAACTCGCGGGGTATTTATAGAGCCTTCAATGGCCAAGATTAAAACAAATGGAGGGTGGGGATTAGGATCCATGTGAAAGATGAGGTCTTCCAACCAAGTGTCCACCACAATGTTGGGACATATGTCCACCACAACATTGGGACATATGTCCCCCACAACAAAGAGCCATGTGGCCTCCACTAAGCTCACAAAAACCGTCCACTTTACCTACCCCCACTACCCAAAACTATCTTGCAAGACTTGACCATTTGACCTTGTCCACTTGGCCACATTTTCGTCCAACTCATGCCAACTAAGGGTGACACATGTCGCCCTCCCATTGGTCCAAAATATTTCGTCTCTCGGAAAAATCCGTAATCGATTAAAATATTAAAAACGTAGAATTTCCTTCACAAAGTTCGGAATCTTTTCCGTCGAAAGTTCACAATCTCATCCTTAACCTAATTAGGGTTTGTACAATTGTACGTACGTCCCCACATTCATACTCAGGAAATACGGGGTATAACAATTTCCTTCACAAGGTTCGGAAACTTTTCCGACGAAAGTTCACAATTTCATTCTCAACCTAAATAGGGCTTAAACAATTGTACGTACGTCCTCACATACATACTCTGGAACTAAGGGGTATAACAGCTTAAATGACATTTCGGATTTAAGACTACAATCAATCCATAATACTTATCAAACTTCAACATATAAACTTCATGCTAGCAACATGTAAAGCTAACAACAAACAATATATATAAAATCCTGTAACACTTTTAAGAGACAAGATTATACCTCAACGAATCTTAATCCAACTCCAAATCCGAATTCGCTCCTTAGCAACTTAGAGCCCTCCTCCGCACTCCAATCCACTACTGAGACCCTTAGAATATCACAAACCACTTCCCTTAAAACTTCCAATCAAAACCTAGAAAAGCAACTAGGTTTTCACCTTGCGACTAATACGAAAACTATCTTTTCCGGGATTTTTCTATTGAGATACACTTACAATACCCTCATGAACCTTGGTTTAAAGTGGAGCTTATTGACAAGAAACAAAAAAATTCCTTTTCTTCCTAGGTGAACCCGAGAGCACATCGCTTCGTTTCTTCCAATTCTCTTGAAAATTTGGCTGTGGAACTTGTCTCACTACTAGTAGTATTATATAGTAACATGGAGGTCAAGATGTAACCAAACGGGTGGCTTGGATGAGTTTCTACTAAATATCAAGTCTTCAGGTCCCATTGACCAAGTCAATTATCTCAAGCTCTACTACTGCAAGACTTGTCATCCTAACAAGCGGTCAAACGACCCTGTGCCCTTGTAATTTCGCCCAAGGCATCAATAAGGGGGTGACACGCTTCTCCCTCCCATTCGTCACAATATTACGCTTCCAAAAATTCCATAATTAGATAAATTTTTACAAGTCTCTAATCTTAACATTTGGGATTCTTACGCACGCTCTAAAACACGCCTCAGTAAATACGGGGTGTAACATTCTTCCCCCCTTAGAAACATTCATCCCCGAATGTTCTTTCGGAGTCAAACTTATAATTAGCGACATAGTTTCCTTTCACAACCCCGACATACCAACAATGCCACACATGGCCCCAATACTGCACACACACATATCCGCCCATCATAAGCCCAAAAGAGATTATCTTTTCGCATTTCCAACTCCTTCTAACATATACATAGTCTCAATATAACTGCTCACGACACTTAAACATACCACAACTTTATCACGCATACAAGTTTCTAAAGGGCCAAAGACATACCGAATCATATAGGCGGTTCAAAGGACCGCTAAAATCGAACTTCCACCACGGCCTCACACACGCGTGCATAAACATCCCGCTTAGCTATGGCGCGAACCCGCGAATCGATCCAAAGATCGCGCTATCCCACCACGCCACCTCCTGGCTGGACGCCTTCACGAACGGCCCGCCGCAGCATAACAAGTCGCCGTCAGTACGACACTCCCAAAATGGAATCTACTACGCGACCACACCGGCAAATGTGGCTTCTCGCTACTATTCTGACATCTCGTGAACTCGCACTCGAGCCCCGACCGCTCCCGAATATCTCGGCGACCAAACCTCCGCCGGAAGATCGGAAGGAGCACTCGCTTACCGAGATGTAGACCTAGTCTCGCTGAGGCCGCCCTCAAAGTTACCCTAGAACCCCGCTGCCCCGCCCTCTTGGGCCGGCTCGAGTCTACCGACCTCTCTCTCGCCCTCTATCCCGCGCATAAGCTCGCATCTCCGCAATATCCATATCGGCCAAGGGCTACTCCTGTGCACGCAAGAAACATACGACGGCCTAGCCCCATCACATAGCGGTGAACTCGTCCGCCATATCAGCCACAATAGCGCGACACGCCAACGAGTCAAACTCGTGTTGTATTCTCACGGTCCTCCCATTCGCCTCAATGACAAGAACCTATCAACACGCGCTCTCTCATTTCGGGAGGCAAAAGCGATCAAGAAAGGCCTCCGTGAACTCATCCTAAACCGCCGGACGAGTACCCACACCTCTCGACGCCCCAAGACTCAAACTTCAACGCAATATCGCAGAATCGTAAGAAGCTAACACAATCGACTGCCTCCGAGGCCCTAAGTGCGCATAGTCCGTCAGAGCCGAATGAACTCCAAGGATCATCCTCGATCTCGAACCATAAAACTCGGTGGAATACAACCTAAAATCCCGAATCCTCAAAATGTCGCTCTGGGGGTTAGCTACCGCTCCTATTTGCCGCCAACCACTATGCTAGTAAATAGCCCGATTTGCTCTCCATAATCTCTAAACTCGCTCGGCCGCGGAATCAGAGGCTTTCTGCACCGAACCTCGAGCTATCGCCGCCTCGCCTTCTAATACCGCAAGGCCGTGCTCGCGATCCGCTTACTACCTCGTGCATAGTGCGGCCCGAGTCCTCGATAACCCTCTCGCACCACTCAGCGCCTCGCCGCTTTGCCCTTCTCGGGCCCCGCCGCTTCCGCGAGGCATAATCATAAGAAGGGGTCGAGAGGATTCAACCTACTAGACAACTTCATCGCACGATCTCAAAGAGAGAAGAATGGAAACTAATCCTAAATGTCCCGCAGCCTCTGACATAGATGTGGTGCACAACACACCGATAATCAAGACTCTACTAGACACCTGCTCAGACACTTTCCGAGGACTAATCGCTTCGATACCACTTTTGTCACGACTGACTCGCCCGCGATCGTGCCCTACCTACAGTATACATCGAGAAAATCATCTGAAAATACATGAAACTTACAAAATCAAACAACAGAAGTATAACAACAGGTTAGCCGATAGTGCTAACTTCCTGGACATACATATATACAACCGAAAAAGTTGCCTCCTTTCCTTTACAAACTGACCCACAATATGTGACTATAGACCTCTAAGAGTTTTAACCTAACAACTGTGGCGGGACAGGGCCCCGCCATACCCCTGAATATACATGAATCTACAACCTAAGGGGAAACTGTACAAGAGATAAGCCTCCGAGCAAATGGAGCTTTTTCCCAAAATCAACCGAGATCCTAAGAGCAAGATCACCAACTCGCACCTAATACCGCGGCATGAACGCAGCTCGGGCGGGGTTAGTACAACAGTAATTTAATATGGAATGTAAATAAAGTACAAGAAATGATCATAACTGCATAAAAGAATGACAGGCAAGTATAAAAGTACATACCAGATCCTGCCATGTCATTACCACTTATGAAATTAATCGTACCTTATTATCTTTTCCCATTTTCAATAAAAGTTATAGTCACCTTCTTACGTACATACTTAGGAAAAATTGTCAAGTTCGTTACCATATAACTTACTTATCTTTCATAACATAATCCGACACTTTATGGAGGGACACATATACTACCCGGCCCAATCTGGGACGCGATCAAGTCACACAAATATCAAAGCGTGCCCGTGGAATCCCCCATCACTGCCGACAGCCGTAGGTGTAACATATAACCATGTGACGCGCCCGTGGCATCCTACCTCACTGCCGGGCGCATACATACACAATACATATATATATCTCCGCCCGTGGAATCCCACATCACCGCCGACGTAGTGTAACATATAACCATGTGACGCGCCTGGCATCCTACCTCACTGCTTGGCATACATATACAACAATACATATATGTATATATATATATATATATATATATATATATATATATAACGTGGCCGTATGCCCTAATCCTCATCGTATAAGTACGGCCATAACGTGCCTCGGATCCTCATCGAGGCGCAGTCTTCACGGGAGCTAGCCCATGGAGTAATAATATAACACGCCCCTAATCCTCATCGCGTACATGTCTTCACGAGCTAGCCCATGGAGTAATAATCATACATAACATGGTCGCATGCCCCTAATCCTCATCGATAAGCACGGCTACGGGTAATAAAACAACCGAATCTAACCCGCCGCGGTCACATGCCGCCTAATCCCACATCAGATAAGCATGTCCAAGGATCAATCATAATGGAAACATACCCGTGGAATCCCACATCACCGCTCGACGCCCAAGTAAACTTACAAAGAAGACAAATGCAGACTAACCGAGAGTCACGACAACGTAAACACATAATACTTACACTCAAAGCTATCACAAGCAATCATAGGCAAGTTCATTAAACCTTTAGACTTCCATTTTTATAAACTCATGGCACTTTCGCTTTCACATAAGAAAATCCGAATTTAACCCCAAGTACTACGTGACCTCTACTCCTTTAGAAAGACTCTTTCTCAAATAAAACTTCCAAGATACTAACAACCGTAGTATCAAGTCATATCAACTTTCAAGACAAGTCACAATACCTTTTAGAAATACATTTACCGCTTTCTAAATCAAGTGACTTATTTCTTAAAAACTTTAAGCAATTGGTACCTTTAAAACAATTTGCCTTCTTTATTTCAAATCATTTCTTTGCTTCAGACATCAAGAAAAGCCATTCTTTTAATCTTCCATAAAGTTGTTATAACCAACTTCCCATAAAGCCGTTATAACTCTTTATGTTTTGACAAATTCATTCCTTTTATAACCAAGAGACTTATATTTTCAAAATACTTCAAGTCTCTTAACTTTTAAGAAAACAAGTTTCTTAACTTTAGAAATCAAGTCTTTCCAAATCGAGTATTCTATACTTGTAAATCAATTCATTTCTTCCTTTAAGAATCAAGTCTCCTAACTTGAAAAATAAAGTTTCAGAACCTTTAAGAATTTGAGATCCATAGCCTTAAAACTTCATACGTAAATTCTTATAAGTTAAGTAACATATACTTTGGTCAGGAATAAGTTATACTTATTTATAACGATCTTATTCAAGTAGCCATGATCTAGAAAATGTAATACAATTTTGTCTTATCTTAGCTTACATGCAGACGGAGAATTCTACTCATTTTAATATAATCTATTGTCATTACATTTTCCTTTATTAACGCCGCAATGGCTTGCTCGATACTTATTCTCATTCGTACATAAATTAGCCAAGTCAACTTGGCTCCAAAGTACTCTCCTAACGACTCTTACCAACATCCCCATAAGACTTGTAAGTGACTTAGGATAACTTTGACATAAACTTTACATAGAGTAAATCACACACATACCTCTTAACTTCTAAGAGTAGAAGGAAATATGAAATAATACCACATGTATATTCCATACATAGAATCATGCCAAAGGAAGGAAGAGGTTCACATACCTCGCGACGATTATCGACAAGTAGCAAAATGCTCCAAAGTACTTCATCCTTGATAGCTATTCCATCCTTCAAGTAGGATACGCTATACTTAGTACGCCAACCTATAATGGTCACAATACGTCCATTAACCTCTTACTTCAAACGTAGAATATTCTAAGTGCTAAGTCACTAAATTCTACGGAAAATCGGACAGCACTTCCTTAGTTTCTACTTACTTTGCCACCTTTTCAAGGCGAATTCAATAACCAAACCCGCCACATTTAAGGCCCAATCAATGCAATTAATCAATAGGGGATTACACGCCTACTAGACGTGTAAAATTCCGCCCCACAATTGATATACAACTAATACAACTACAAGTGCAATTCCGGCAACTTGAGATACAACAACACCAATTATTATCCAATTTTCTTTTCAATCCGAATTGTTAGCATAACATGATATCAAGTCGCAATCGATTATAACAATTATAATCTTCAAGTAATTTAACATGCGACAATTCTAATAAACGACCAAATTGTAATCCAACTTCACAAGACTTAAATGACATTTCGGATTTAAGACTACAATCAATCCATAATACATATCAAACTTCAACATATAAACTTCATGCTAGAAACATGTAAAGCTAACAACAAACAATATATATAAAATCTTGTAACACTTTTAAGAGACAAGATTATACCTCAACGAATCTTAATCCAACTCCAAATCTGAATTAGCTCCTTAGCAACTTAGAGCCCCTCCTTGACACTCCAATCCACTACTTGAGACCCTTAGAATATCACAAACCACTTCCCTTAAAACTTCCAATCAAAACTTAGAAAAGCAACTAGGTTTTCACCTTGCGACTAATACGAAAACTATCTTTTTCTGGGATTTTTCTATTGAGATACACTTACAATACCCTCATGAACCTTGGTTTAAAGTGTGGAGCTTATTGGACAAGAAACAAAAAAATTTCCTTTTCTTCCTAGGTGAACCCGAGAGCACATTGCTTTGGACCAACGGGAGGGTGACACTTGTCACCCTCATTGACTAGAAAGATGAGGCTTGGCCTCGCCGATTGGTTCATGGTTCAGGCCTTGTTTTGTGGCTTGTTTTGTGCCATGTTTTGTGGAGTAGGGTTAGGTGCACTTGGCTTGATCTCGCCTTACACTTGCTATACACTTGGAAGGATCTCGCCATTGGTTGGCTTTGGTTTTGCTATAAATACCCTCTAACGCAAGAGTTATTCTTCATCCACACTTGTGAAATTCCAAGAAAAATACTCCCTCCCTCTGGTGAGCAATTCGTCCGCCACACTACCCCCCCCCCCTTGAGTGAGCCTTGGCCGAGAGGCCACCCCTCCCCCCTTTGTGGTGCCTCACGTGGGTACCCCTAGCCTAGTTGTTTTCAGATAATACCCTTGTTGTGGTATAGAAATACTCTCCTAATATTGTTAATGTCCAAATACTCGCCCAAATACCTTGTAGTATTCCCAAGGTTACACTTATACAAAGCCCAGAAATACGATTATACTTCCTTTAGCCACAAAAACGAAACCCTAAGGAAATCTTCACCCGTTGTTGAAGTTGTAAGTAGGTTGGTTAGAACTTCTAAGGGTTGTTTGAGCGCCGAGTAGGAGCTAAGCGTTGCTCAGATCGACTTTATACTTGGATAATTTTGGGCTTATCGAGGTAAACACTATCGTTCTTCTATTGTAATTGGAAATTACATGTTTGAATATATAGTCAAGATACTATATATAGAACTATACTTAGTAATCGTGGCAATGTCTTTTGACTTAAGCCCAAGAATTAAGAATCGAATCGAATCAGTAATTACATAGGATCAGACATAAAGAGACTTGTGGTAGTATTACCGTAGTAGAATTGTACACGCCCAGTTAGGCGGTAAACCCCCGTTGGCTTCGTCGCACTCGATAGAGAAGGAGACGGCGCGGGCGTGGGAGGTGCCAATTTTCGTAGATTATGGAACGTTGAGATCTTGATGTTAATGCGCTGTGGGCCTTATAGGTTGAAGTACTACGCAGGAGTGATCCACTGGCTTAAGGAGTAGCCGCGGTTTGAGGTACTTTGAGCGCTTTGCTATTAGTCGACAATCGCCGCGAGGTATGTGAACCTCTTCCTATCTCTTCTAGTACGATATGTGTGAACTATGTAGTACGGTAGACGCATACGTGTTAATCGTGTTTGATTGTTTTAAAACATAAAGTGTTATAACGCTTTATGGGAAGTCGTTATAACAACTTTTATGTAGGTAAGAAAATACTTTGTGGTTTTAAAAGGTAATCGATGTGAATTATAACCGCTAGTTATAATAAAGAACTTGATGTATTTCAAAAGATTTATAAATCGCTTTTGGAATGAGAGTAACACTTGGTTTTAAAAGGTTTTAAAAAGAGTTATACTAGCTTTATGGGAGTTAGGTATAATGTCTTAAGAGAGGTAAAGAAAATGGTTTACGGATGTTAGAAGTTAAGAGACTTGATCCGATAAGATAAGAGACTTAACTTATTTGTTTTAATGTGAATGTTTGTGAAACCTCATTCGTGAGTAATGAGTACTTGGTTTTATTTAAAGGGATAATGTTTCATCGATTTGAAATCGTAATGTGTATCGATGCACCATCGCAAACGTTAATAAAGGAAAATGTATTGAAAATGATGAATTGTATTAAAACCAGAGAAACCTCCATCCGCATAGAAACTAAGATGAGACAAAATGATATACATTTTCTAGATCACGGTCGTAATAAGAATGTTGTAAAGAAGAATAACCTACCACGTGAGACATATATTACTCAATTGTTCTAAAAAGAATCGTGATTAAGTTTGGGAACTATGAAACCATTTGAAAATGAGAAGTTTGAGTAATCAAACTAGTAAACCGAACTTAGAAAAGAATGTTGTTACTTGATTTTTAAAAGGGAATGTGGGTTGGTCATTCTAATACTACGTATCGTGACTTTTATAAGTAATGGATCTCTTTAAAAGAATTTAACGTGATTTAGTACTTTTAGGTTAAAACCCTGACTTTGGCATAAAATGAAAGTACTTTGAGTTGTGTGAAACTTGCCTGCTTGTTGTTGTGAAACTTGTCTATGCTTGTTGTTGTGAAACTTGCCTGTGCTTGTTGTTGTGAAACTCGCCTATGCTTGTGATGCAGAGCCTTTGTTGTGCGTGTGGTACTTCGTTACCGCCTCTCGACAGAGGTCCGCTGACTTGTCGAGAACTTACTGACGTGGCCGCGCACGGATGGAGAATTCCACGCATGTTTCCATTTTGACATCGTCTTGTTGCTGATGTCATACGGACATGTCTACACCACGCAGATTCCAAGACGCGCCACGCGCCGTTGATTACCCGATATATGGTTATTACCGCAACACGGACGTGTCTACACCGGCGCAGATTCCGGGGCACGTGGCTACGCGCAGGTTGACCACCCAAAGATATTGTTATTGAGGTTACACGGGCATGTCTACACCGGCGCAAAGATTCGGTACGTGGCCACGCGCCTTGTTATTATTGTTGCATCATGGACATGTCTACACCGAGGCGATTCGGGCACGCGCCATGACGCGAACATGACGGATGTATGGGCGAGACCCATAGTTATATTTGAGTGGTGACTTCGGCGTGAGTCCCCGACTGATCGCTTTTATGTTGCATCGTATTTTGGTTATCATACATGCCTCCCGCTTAAGCTATTATGATTTCATTTACGTGATTTGACGCTTCACATACTTGGTACCGCCAGATCGACTCTTCGGGGCCGCGCTCATGCCGCAGTAGAGGTACATCGGCCGTGATCCTCGCCTAGATCTCGGGCCATTGCTGGGAAGCTCCGCTTTCTCCGAGGCTTATCTTTGTATGTGTTCCCGAGTTGTAGGTTCTTGTACATTCGTGGTACGGCGGCCATGTCCCGCCATAGTCGCTGTAAATCTTAGAGGTCTGTAGAATCGCTGCAAGTGTGGTTGTAAAAGGATTAAACTGTCGTTTTATGATATACCGAAGGCAATCGCTTTTAGCTGGCCTGCTTATTTATTATATCTCTTGTTTCATGATTCATGTTTTATTTTCCGCCGTTTTCTCCGATGTTGTATCACCAGGGTGCCCGGTAAGGCACCGCAACGCCCGGTTCGGGCGTTACAAAGTGGTATCAGAGCGCTTAGTCCTCTGAAAGTGTCTACGCACCGCGTTCAGTAGTCTTGATTATCGGCGTGTTGTGCACCACATCTATAATCGTGAGGCTATAGGACATTTAGGATTGGTTTCATTCTTCTCATTCCGAGATCGTGCCTGTAGAGCGGTTGTAAGTTGGACCCTCTCGACGTGTTTCGCTTTTACCGCTTATGCCTCGCGAAGGCAACCAGTGGCCTGAAGGCGCACCGGCGGAGCCGCTAGTGGGATTCAGAGGAGTACGAGGGCGCAGCCCTGGCCAAGACTGAGGTAGTGCTTCAGACGGCGAGTTTTGCGACGCCAAAGACCAGAGAGTTTAGAGTCGCAGCAGCTGGTCGCCGAGACTACAAGACCGAGCCTCCATCCCCACACCGAGCGGGAGACGGGTCATGGAGATGGCCCGCTTATCGCCGTGGTCAGGCGATATGAGGATAGGCCGGACGCAGAAGCCTAGCTCAAAGAAGACTGTAGGCACCCGAGGCGCATACTGAGGCTACGGATTTCTTAGTTGTAGCCCGCCCGAGTTTTACGGTCGAGGCCGAGGATGATCCGCAGGAGTTCATCCGTCGCTGCAGAGATCATGCGTGATCAAGGCTTCAGAGACCGAGTCGTGACATTTGTTCGATCGGCCGCGTGATACCGCAATGATCGGGTTTGACTTCGGAGCTTTCCGGGAGAGCATGCACTTCCACCGCTTGGGACGAAGTTTTCGGGGCCTTCCGCACATTTCTTGCCTCCACAAACGGTGAGGGCTCGCCGACGATTTTTGATGTTGAGGCGTAACCGGCGACAGCCGAGTACAATGTGAGTTCGACTCATCGCCCTGTATGTTCCCGCATTAGTAGCTAGTATGGAGGATCGAGTGCACCGATATGTTACAGTGGCTCGATGATTACCTAGCGAGAGTTGTTCGGTGTTTCTCTTCACCGCATGGACATTGCCCGCATTCGTGCTCTTGCACTGGGTGCGAGGAGCGCAGGTCGACGGGTGGACCGCCACAGGTTAAGGCGCCAAGACGGCCGGATATTTTGGCGACTTTCGAGGCGGACCGCCAAGAAGCAGACTAGTTATGTACTCCGCCATCGCAGAGTGGTCCTCCGCAGCCTTCGGGACCTCGGGATATTCGGAGCGGTCGGGCTCCTGTGTTTCGATGTTCGCGAGTAGGGTGTTGGCGACGCGCCACCCTACCTCGGTGGTCGATGTGGTAGACCGCATTTCGGAGAGTGTCGTAGTACCGCGAGCTTGTTATTCTGCGCCACCAGGCCATATGACGAGACTGTCCGACTGTGGGTAGCTGGTAGGATAACACAGACTACTGTGAGCGACTGGGCCACGGTAGAGGTCGCGGTGGAAGTTCGCTTTAGCGGTCCTCAACCGCTTAGTTTCGTGTATATCCTTAACCTCTAGAGTTTTGTGTGTATTGATGTTGTTGATGTGTTTAATGATATGTTTGGATAGCTTTGTGCTAAAATGTGATTTAGAAACTGTTAGTGAAAAGGGTAAGTCCTGGTAGTGGAAATGGAAGTGGTAGCTTTCACGACTGTAGAGGTAAGATTGTTCGGATCAAGAAATTAGAGAGTTGGCGCTACATGGGTCGGGTTGCCATGTTGCGCCAACCCGTGTCCCGCTGGCGGGCGGTCAGGGTGGTCCCGCCAGTGGCGGTGGTCACGCAGGGTGCTAGCCCAAGTTTAGATGACCATCGTATGAGTTCGTGGATACGCTCGATCGAATCAGTCGTGAAGGCCGGAATGGCCTTAGGGAAATCGAGGTTAGCGAGATGACCAAGTTCGAGGTAGTGACTCCGGTCGGGAACGTGTCGCGTGATGTGGTACGGACACTAGAACGAGTTCGAGTGTTCGTGACGAGTACCGCGAGAGCGGAGAAGTGAACGTGTTTTTGTGACCAGTGTGGCATGATTGTTTTCGTGACGATATAGTTGAAGACTATACCGACGCCGTTGTTTTGAGACTGAAGGAACATTCGGACGAATGTTTCTGGGGGAAGAATGTTATACCGTATTTCCGCAGTATGTACGCGAGGCGCACGATTAAATTTTGCCTTAAGAATTGGCTTTGGTTCGAAATTTGGGCACAAGTGCCGAATAGAGTCGTCGACTAAACGCTTTCCACAGCCTTACGTTGGGAAAATTCGCTATGTCATTTAGTATTTTTATGTTTTTCCGAGCGACGGAACATTTTTGGATTGAACGGAGGCGACACTTGTCACCCCATCGACTGCAGAAAGATGAGGCTTGGCCTTGGCCGATTGGTTCATGGTTTTGTGCCTTGTTTTGTGGCTTGTTTTGTGCCATGTTTTGTGGAGTAGGGGTTAGGGTGCACTTGGCTTGATCTTGGCCTTACACTTGCTATACACTTGGAAGGATCTTGGCCATTGGTTGGCTTTTGGTTTTGCTATAAATACCCCTCTAATGCAAGAGTTATTCTTCATCCACACTTGTGAAATTCCAAGAAATACTCCCTCCCTCTTGTGAGCAATTGTCCGCCACACTACCCCCTTGAGCGAGCCTTGCCGAGAGGCCACCCTCCCTCAGGTGCCTTCGCTGGGTACCCCCTAGCCTAGTTGTTTTCGTATAATACCCCTTTGTGGTATAGAAATACTCTCCTAATATTGTTAATGTCCAAATACCTGCCCAAATACCTTGTAGTATTCCCAAGGTTACACTTAGACAAAAGCCCAGACAATACGATTATACTTCCTTTAGGCACAAAAATGAAACCCTAAGGTAATCTTCACCCGTTGTTGAAGTTGTAAGTAGGTTGGTTAGAACTTCTAAGGGTTGTTCGAGCGCTGAGTAGGAGCTAAGCGCTGCTCAGGATCGACTTTATACTTGGATAATTTTGGGCTTATCGATGTAAACACTATCGTTCTTCTATTGTAATTGAAATTACATGTTTGAATATATAGTTGAAGTATACTATATATAGAACTATACTTAGTACTGTGGCAATGTCTTTTGACTTAAGCCTGAAGAATTAAGAACTGAACTGAACTGTAATTACATAGGACTGTATTACAATAGACTTGTGTAGTATTACTGTGTAGTAGAATTGTACACGCCAGGTTAGCGTGTAAAACCTCCGTTGGCTTGGTAGCTACCGATGTAGAAGGAGATTTCGGCATTGTGTGGCGAGTGCTGCCAATTTTCAGAGATTATGGAACGTTGAGATCTTGATGTTAATAAGCGCTTGTGGCCTTATAGGTTGAAGTACTACGTGTGGAGTGATCCACTTGGCAAGGAGTAGCCGCGGTTTGAGGTACTTGAGCGCTTTGCTATTAGTCGACAATCGCCGCGAGGTATGTGAACCTCTTCCTATCTCTTCTAGCATGATATGTGTGAACTATGTAGTACGCAGACGCATACGTGTTAACTGTGTTTGATTGTTCTTAAAACATAAAGTGTTATAACGGCTTTATGGGAAGTTGGTTATAACAGCTTTATGTAGGTAAGAAAATACTTTGTGGTTTTAAAAGGTAACTGATGTGAATTATAACTGGCTAGTTATAATAAAGAACTTGATGTATTTCAAAAGATTTATAAATCGTTTTGGAAGGGAGAGTAACACTTGGTTTTAAAAGGTTTTAAAAAGAGTTATACTAGCTTTATGGGGAGTTAGGTATAATGTCTTAAGAGAGGTAAAGAAAATGGTTTACTGATGTTAGAAGTTAAGAGACTTGATCTGATAAGATAAGAGACTTAACTTATTTGTTTTAATGTGAATGTTTGTGTGAAACCTCATTCGTGAGTAATGAGTACTTGGTTTTATTTAAAGGGATAATGTTTTACTGATTTCGGAAATCAGAATGTGTATCGACAGACCACTGCAGCGTTAATAAAGGAAAATGTATTGAAAAATGATGAATTGTATTAAAACCAGAGAAACCTCCATCCGCATAGAAACTAAGATGAGACAAAATGATATACATTTTCTAGATCATGGTCATTGTAATAAGAATGTTGTAAGAAGAATAACCTACTCTCACGCTGAGACATATATTACCCAATTGTTCTAAAAAAGAATCAAGTGATTAAGTTTGGGAACTATGAAACCATTTGAAAATGAGAAGTTGAGTAATCAAACTAGGCAAACCGAACTTAGGAAAAGAATGTTGTTACTTGATTTTTAAAAGGGAATGTGGGTTGGTCATTCTAATACTACGTATCGGGTGACTTTTATAAGTAATGGATCTCTTTTAAAAGAATTTAACGACGTAGTACTTTAGGTTAAAACCCGACTTTGGCATAAAAATGAAAGTACTTGTTGTGTGAAACTTGCCTATGCTTGTTGTTGTGAAACTCCTCGTGCTTGTTGTTGTGAAACTTGCCTATGCTTGTGATGAGAGCCTTTGTTGTGCAAGTGTGGTACTTCGTATTACCGCGTCTCGATAGAGGCCGGTTGACTTGTCGAGAACTTACTTGACGTCCGGCGGTGATGGAGAATTCCACGCATGTTTCCATTTTGATTCTCGCTTGTTGTTGATGTCACATGGACATGTCTACACCGACGCAGATTCCGGCACGCGCCACGCGGCGGGTTGATTACCCGATATATGGTTATTACCGCAACATGGACGGTCTACACCGACGCAGATTCGGCACGTGGCTACGCGCAGGGTTGACCACCAAAGATATTGTTATTGAGGTTACGGGCATGTCTACACCGGCGCAGATTCGGTACGTGGCCACGCGCCTTGTTATTATTGTTGCATCATGGACATGTCTACACCGAGGCGATTCCGGCACGCGCCATGATGCGAACATGATGGATGTATGGGCGTGAGACCCATAGTTATATTCGAGTGGTGACTTGAGGCGTGAGTCCCGACTGACTGCTTTTATGTTGCATCGTATTTTGGTTATCATACATGTCTCCCGCTTAAGCTATTATGATTTCATTTACTGATTTGTGATTTCACATACTTGGTACTGTTGTCTTGACCTCCTTCTGGGCCGCTCATGCCGCAGTAGAGGTACATCGGCCGTGGATCCTCGCTCTTAGGATCTCGCCTGCTTTGGGAAGCTCCGCTTTCTCCGAGGCTTATCTTTTGTATGTGTTCTCGAGTTGTAGGTTCTTGTACATTCTGTGGTATGGCGGGCCCCGTCCCGTCATAGTCTGTAAATCTTAGAGGTCTCAGAGAACTGTGTGGTTGTAAAAGGATTAAACTGTCGGTTTTATGTATATACCGGGGCAAATGCTTTGGTTGGCTTGCTTATTTATTATATCTCTTGTTTCATGATTCATGTTTTATTTTCCGCTGGTTTTCTCGATGTTGTATCACTAGGGTGCCGGGTAAGGCACGATGAACGGCCCGGTTCGGGCGCATAAAGATCCTAGATAAAGTCGCGCTGAGCAAGGTTTAGCTCCTAAGTCATGCGCCCTAGGCTCCAAGAAAACCTTAGAAGTTCTTCACAACTTCTACTAATGACTAAGGGATTTGGGCTAGGTAATTTGGGCATTATAACAATACTAGAAGGCAACATTTCTACCAAGGAGGGGTAGTGTTTCGCTAGGCTAGAGGGAGGGGGTTGCTCTGCCAGAGCTTCTCAAAGGGGAGGTGTGTTTGGACGAAAACAACAAGAGGGAGAGGAGGATTTGAGGCTTAGAAAGATTGCTCAATTTAGGATGAAATAACTCTTCAACAAGGGGGGTATTTATAGGTCAAGGGATGGCCAACCAATGGCCAAGATGATGCCAAGTGCAAGGCAAGTGTAGGGTGAGGATTTAGGCAAGTGTCCTTGGCCAACTTGCACACAAAATATCCTACCAACTCAAGACAAAATAAGCCTCCATTCGCCCTAATACCGCCATTAAGTTCACCAATGAGAGGTGACACGGGTCGCCCTCTCGTTGGTCCACCGTGTTACGTCTCGCGGAAAAATCCGCAAAAATTAGAATTGGCATCGCCGGAATTTATCCTACGCGTGTTGTTTAAACCGTTTCGTCTAAAAACGACTCTAAACGGGTGTTGTGTACAAAGTGGAATTGGTCCAAGCCAACTAGGGGGGGGGTGACACGTGTCGCCTCCTACTCGCCCAAAATATTTCATCTTCCAAAATATCCACAATGGCCAAAATCTCAAAACAAAGCTGGCCCACAAAACCAGAAATTTTCTCCGTGGGCCCCACGTGACCATTTCGAAAATAAAATTCCATAATTCTCTAATATTCCAAGAAGTCCGAATACCAAACTGGGAATCCAATTCCCATTAACGAATCTTTTTCCTTCACAAAACCGGAAACTTTTCCGTGGAAAATCACCTCTTTCTTCCATTCCACTTCAATGTCGATTCTCGCACGCACGCCCTCGCATACATACCACAAACTACGGGGTATAACATTCTCCCCTCCTTAGAAACATTCGTCCCGAATGTTCCTTCTAAGTCTCAAAACAAACAGGCGCCAGTATAGTCCTCACTGCTATACTTATGAAAACAACCATGCCACACCTGGTTACAACACAACAAGCGCACATACTTAACTCCAAGTCCACGGAATCACCTCTATCACAAAACTCCTACCGAGATCTAAAAGATACTCCCGTCGCCCGTACTCGTTACACACGAATGATCACACCTTTGCTCGTAATACATGCTCGGTCTTCCCGTACTCGTCGTGATACCACTTTGGTCACTTTGTCGCGAGCGTTGCTCGACGACTAACAAATGGTACCGGGCTGCTTGCGATCCCTGAGGATGTCGTACACTTCTTGTACACTCGAACTCTTACCACCTTTCTGTTACTGCTTCGGTTTTCAAATCTCGGGGTTACTATCTCTAACGTGGTCATCATTAACTGGGAACACTCTGGGTGGATTTCCGATACTTTCCCGAACATAACAATACGAAAGACCGGACATACTGCCTCCTAAGTCGGACGGCAAATGCTAACATATAGGAAACCTGGCCTAACCTTCACATGAACTCAAAAAGGCCCAAAGTAACACGGCTAAGTTTCCTCTGTTTTCCAAAACTCACACCCTATCCACAAATACCGGAACAAACCTGAACCAACTATCTGGACCTTGCCAACATCGAACCAATCGATCGGCAACTTATACTTCCGCCCCTACAAGGCTTCCTAAGGCGACATCCGAATATTGAAAATGGTAGCTTAAACACTCCCTCCACAGGAGACAACAATCCCCACAACTACTCCTGAAATCCAAACATCGCGAGGCAAATGCGATTCGAGACTTACGAGTTCTTAACCCCGCTCGTAAAACTTCCAAAAAAGAAACAGCACTGGCTCCACTGTCATTATAAGGTGAAGGTAGGCACCCTGCAGCCTTACAACCTTTACGATATAATCACCCTCACGAGTACACGGCCTTTGCTAGAAGACAAGACGGATGACCTCGCCGGCCCGACCATCGGTCGAACGCATCCACGAACTCAGACGTTGGTTAATCGAACTTGGGCCTAACACCCTAGTGACCCTACCACCGGCGACCACCACAAACTGACCCCACCACCATACGTGCCACGGTCGACCCGCCACATGGCCTCAACCCAACCCGAACGCGCAAACACCACTCTCGATTCGAACAATCTCACCAATCACGTTTAAAACCTGGCGTCTTCTACCCTCTTTCATTTCACATTACTCGTGGATTCATCCCACAAAATATATCTCACGATACTATGCACTTCGATAAGGGTCAAACATGAAATAATTCTTTACCAAAGATGGCCTCGCCTCTAAGGTCTCTACGCACACATTCTAAGGCTCCCACTTTCTATCCCCAATCTTTCCGATTAACTAATCATGATTCCCAATCACGATTAACACAATGCTATCTGAAAATAATACTTAAGATATTCGCTACACATATAAATCTCTAAAGGGTTAAGGATATACCAGATTCACGCGCACTTCCCTTAGGTCGTTCTAATCAAACCCGCTTTGGTGCATACCGGGAAAGGTGATGAACTATCCATCGATCCCGGCCGAGTCTCTACATCCGCACAACCGCGTCGACAATTCCTCGCAAATGGCCCGGTGGCCGCAAAATAACAAGCCGACGCAGGCACGACACTCCCACGATGACATCGACCACAACGGCCACACCGAGGTGGGGGTGGCCTCCCCTGGCTAACACCCCCTCCTCTCCGAACCACTGCATCCCCAACCGAACTGGTAGGCTGAGTCCTCCTACTTGCATCCTTCCTCATAGAACATTCCTCGCCACATGGCCCCCGACACGCAGTAAAACAAGCACCCGATGAAGAGACGACATCCCCGGATGACGCCCCACATCGCGAACAACGAGGAAAACTGAACTTGTGGAGGAACACTCTGACCGGGCGGAGGCGTATGTCTAACTGGCGAGGCGGTTCGCCGAGAGTTACCAAATGATCCCGCTAATCGGGCCTCTTCACCGCTTCCTGGCCACTGGCGATCTCTACCTCTCGGCCACGCACATAATCTCGAACGCAAGCCTGCTCGTTCTCGATCAAGAGCTACTCCTCACAACCCTTCTTTAGATAAGCATCAATATCCTTGGTATCTGGTACATAAAATTCTCTCCGATGCTGTGTCCTTTGCTAGTAATGTGGCCGTCTCCTTCCAATCCATATTTTGCTCCAAGTCGTGGGCGAAGTCCAGATGTCATGGCCGCAGAGGCGCCGCCTGTGGCAATCTCTGCTGCGGCGGCGACGTCTCGAACTCTCGCACAAGCATCACCTGTGATGATTGGGCTGTGCCCTTCTAAATTTCAGATTTACTCGCAGCCTTCTTCACGCTTTGCCTTCTTCGGGCCCGAGCCGCTCGCGCGAGGTATCATCGTAAAGGAAAGGAATACGTTAGAGGGTCCAACTTATAACACTCTAAAGCACGATCTCGAGTGAGAAGAATGGAAACCAATCCTAAATATCCTATAGCCTCACGATTATTGGTGTGGTGCACAACACACCGATAATCAAGACTTACTAGATACGGTGCAGACACTTTCCGAGGATTAATCGCTCTGATACCACTTTTGTCACGACGCCCGGGTTCGTGGATCGTGCCTTACCCGGGCACCCAAGTAGTCATACATCAGAGAAAAACTAGCGGAATATAAAACAACCACAATATGAAACAGTATAAATAAGACACAGTTTCTGGGAAAAAGTTGCCTTCGGCATATATGTATATAAGTACCCCAAAATGAACATACATCCTAACCTTACAACAGTCTACAGACTCTAAGAGTTTAAAATAAAGAATGGCGGACAGGGCCCCGCCATACCCACGAATACAAATATCTACAACGACAGGACCATACCAAAATGCTAAGCACGGAGAAGCGGAGCTTTCCAACGCTGGCGGTGATCCTAAGAACGGATCAAGAGGAGTACCTTTACTGCGGCATGAACGCAGCCGAGAAGGAGGTCACATAACAGTACCAAGTATGTGAAATCAAAATATCAGAAATGAAATCATAGTAGTCTATATAAGGCGGAGACATGTATGATAAGCCAAAACTACGATCACAATAAATAAGCGATCCGCTAAGTCGTGACTCATGCCTCAAAGTCATCACAATAGAACCAAACGGGTAAGTACGAAAGGCACACTGACTACTAAAACCCACGCACCAACAAGGTCATAAAGCGTATTACGAGATCTGTCTGCATCGCCACATGATCAAAGCCGCCACTCGCGCGCAATATCTAATGTCGCGCTCTAGTCACGGAACTTCCCGACTCGCATAGGCCAAACAGATAGGCCCGCATGAGGTATAACCCGCATCGAGGGTAGCTACTCCTCGGCGGCCCCGACTCGTCGTCCGCATGGCTACAAGAACCGCATGACCACGCGGCCGCGATACTAACTGGAACTCCCGCAGTTCCGCATAGGCCATCTGAGACCGCATAAGGTATTCTCGAATCATAGTCCATCGACTACTGAGTCTACCCCGTGACGGATGCGCTTAACCGAGTTATGAATGATATAATATCAACATAACCGCTTATTGCTAAACAACATAAGCACAACAAGGGAAAACCCTTTACACAAACATCACAAGATACTAACTCACGTAGCATCCTAACATGTTTACTTATCAAGTCAACAAGAAAGTATTACAAGACTATCACAAATCAATACAATCAAGTTATTCACACAAGGTACTTTTTACATTATGTTAACAAGTTCGGGTTGTTAGCCCCAAAGTACTTCATGTATTACTCTTTTAAAAGATCCGTTTCTTTCACAAAAGTCATACAATACCCGTAGTATAAAAATAGAGTAATTTCCTTTTGAAGTAAATCAAAAACACTTCTCTTTGTAAAATCAAGTAACAACATTCTTTTCCTAACGTTCAAGTTTGCCTAGTTTCAATTACTCAAGTTTCTCATTTCGAAAGGTTCCGTAGTTCATAGTTTTAATCCTTTAAAACAATTTGAGAAACATATACCATATGTGAGTAGGTTATTATTGTTCATAACAATCTGATTACAGCAGCCGTGATCTAGGAAATGTAATATCATTTTGTCTCATCTTAGATCCTATGCAGATGGAAGTTTCTACTGGTTTTAATACATTATTAGTCAAAACATTTTCCCTTTATTAGCGCTGCTGTGGTTTGTTCGACATTCATTACGATTTCGAAATCCAGAAACATTATTCCTTTTATCACTCTTAAGCCGTTATACCTAACTTCCCATAAAGCTAGTATAACTCTTAAGCTTTTAAAACCAAGTGTTACTCTTCTTTCAAAAGGTTTCTTAATTCTTTTGAACTCAGATTCTTTTTATTCGCTTAAGTCGGAAGACATTGCGTAATTATTATTCAGCTTAAGTCCGAAGACATTGCCGTAATTATCATTCAGTTAACACACGTACGTCTACCGTACTATATACATATTCTTTAAAATATCATGCTCAAGAGGATAGGAAGAATCACATACCTTCTTGGCGAAAACCACCGCCGAGTTGAATATGTCGCGCGCAGAGTATCGACCTATATCACCAACACGTCTATCAACGCCTCAGATCAGATCAGTATAAAGCTCTAAACAGAGGGTTCGCTATTCTATGGACATTTGGGCAGCACTTCCCTACCCTGAGCTACTCAAGTTCTCTGTGAAAACAGTCGCATGTAAATCTTCTATTATTCTTCTTTAAGCCCTTCTACTGTGATAATAGTTCAATTCTATTGCAATACCATTCTAAGTATTTAATACTTATTCCTATACTTCTACAAAGATATACACTCTATTTACAAAGGAAGATAAGGTTATTTACCTCGGTAAGCCCAATAAAATCCTAGATAAAAGTCGCTGAGCAAGGTTTAGCTCCTAAGTTGTGCTCAGTGGCTAAGAAAACCTTAGAAGTTCTTCACAACTTCTACTAATGACTAAGGGATTTGGGCTAGGTAATTTGGGCATTATAACAATACTAGAAGGCAACATTTCTACCAAGGAGGGGGTAGTGTTTGCTAGGCTAGAGGGGAGGGTTGCTCTCGGCAGAGCTTCTCAAAGGGAGGGTGTGTTTGGACGAAAACAACAAGAGTTAGAGGGAGGGATTTGAGGCTTAGAAAGATTGCTCAATTTAGGATGAAATAACTCTTCAACAAGGGGGGTATTTATAGGTCAAGGGATGGCCAACCAATGGCCAAGATGATGCCAAGTGCAAGGCAAGTGTAGGGTGAGGATTTAGGCAATTGTCCTTGGCCAACTTGCACACAAAAATATCTACCAACTCCAAGACAAAATAAGCCTCCATTCGCCCTAATATCGCCATTAAGTCCACCAATGAGGGTGACAAGTGTCGCCTCTCGTTGGTCCAAAGTTTTACGTCTCTCGGAAAAATCCGCAAAAATTAGAAATGGCATAGCGGAATTTATCTACGCGAGTTGTGTAAAGCGTTTCGAAAAACGACTCTAAACGGGTGTTGTGTACAAAGTGGAATTGGTCCAAGCCAACTAGGGGGGGTGACACGTGTCGCCCTCCTACTCGTCAAAATATTTCATCTTCGAAAATATCCACAATGGCCAAAATCTCAAAACAAAGTGGGCCCACAAAACCATAAATTTTCTCCGTGGGCCCACGTGACCATTTCCAAAATAAAATTCCATAATTCTCTAATATTCCAAGAAGTCCGAATACCAAACTGGGAATCCATTCCATTAACGAATCTTTTTCCTTCACAAAACCGGAAACTTTTCCGTGGAAAAATCACCTCTTTCTTCCATTCCACTTTCAATGTCGATTCTCGTGCGCACGTCCTCGCATACATACCACGAAACTACGGTATAACACATAGTCTGCCCATAAGGTATCTTGCCCGACCAACTCGACGCGGTAAGGTCACATAGTGCGCCCGTAAGGTATCTTTGCCGACCCGATCACGGGGCGGTAAGGTCACGTAGTGCGCCCGTAAAGGTATACCGCCGATCACGGGGCGGTAAGGTCACATAGTGCGCCCATAAAGGTATACTGCCCGCCCAATCACGGGGCGGTAAGGTCACATAGTTCGCCCATAAAGGTATCTTGCCGCCCAACACGGGGCGGTAGGTCATATAAAATCCGAATTTAACCCAACGTCTACGCACCTCTACTCCTTTAGAAAGACTCTTTTCAAATAAAATGTCACGACCGATTCAGCCCGTGATAGTGCCTACCGGGCACCCTAGTGATACAACATCGAGTAATCAGCGAACATAAACGATACAAGACATATTATGAAATATGAAACAATAACTGAGAAAACTTGCCTTTCGTATATATATAAATGACAACCTTTTCAACATGAGCAGTTTAATCTTTTTACAAACCACGCCACAGCGATTACTCTGCACCTCTAAGAATGATATGACAATAATGGCGGACAGGCCCGCCAAACCCCGAATGTAAACACTTACTACGATGAGACTATACCTGATAAGCCTCGGAGAAAGCGGAGCTTCCCAAACGCAATGGCGTGACCACGAGAGCTAGGATCAACGGTGGTGTACCTCGACTGCGGCATGAACGCGGCCCAGGAGGTCGAGACAACAGTGCGAGTATGTGAAACTAAAAATCGTAAATGAAATCATAATAGTCTATAAAGCAGAGACATGTATGATAAGCAAACTACGATTCACAACAAATAGCGATCATGTCAAGTCAGGGACTCACGCCCTCAAAGTTATCACAATAAAACCGTACGGGGCAAGGACGAAGGCATAGCCGACTACTAAGACCCACAGTACCAAAATACCACAAATTGTATCCCGAGGTCTTTCTAGACCGCACTACATGATCGGCGGCCACTCGCCGCAATATCGATGGCGCGCTTATCCTGGAACTCCCGCAGTTCCGCATAGGTCACACAGACCCGCATGAGGTATTCTCGAATCATGGTCCTGGATCACCGAGGTATACCCCGCATCGAAGGCTAACCCTCGGTATCCGCTGGGCTCCCGCAACCGCATAGTCTCAAAGACCGCGTAGTCTCAGCGGGACGCATAGGGAATCCCGCATCAGGCTAAACACCGGAATGATCAATCACGAGCTACTGCGCTGCATAGTCACGAGGACCGTATAGGCCGTGAAAGACCCGCATCAAGGGTGGCAAGCCCTCGGTATAATAAGTCAAAGGGTATGTGATACAATAATAGTACAACGGGCTTAACGTTTAACAACGTAAGCACAACAAGAATGACCTTACATCACGATCACACAAGATACTAACACACGTAGCATCCTAACATTTTCACTTATCACATCAACAAGAAAGTATTTACAAGGCTATCTCAAACCAACACAATCAAGTTATTCACACAAGGTACTTTAAGCTAACAAGTTCGGTATCTACCCTAAAGTACTTCATACATTAAATCTTTTAAAAGATCCGTTGCTTTCACATAAGTCACCTGATACGTAGTATAAAATAGAGTATTTGTCTTTTTAAATAAACCAAAACACTTACCTTTGTAAAATCAAGTAACAACATTATTTTCCAAGCGTCCAAGTTTGCCTAATTTCAAATGTTCACGTTTTTAGAAAGGTTTAAGTAGTTCATAGTCTTATTCATTTAAGAATATAATTCTCCTTTAAACAATCGAGAAACATAAGTCTTATATGTGAGTAGGATATTCTTGTTTATAACAATCTTATTCTGATAGTGATCTAGGAAATATCATTTTGTCTCATCTTAGCTTCTATGCAGATGGAAGTTTCTCTTGGTTTTAATAATACTTAATTAGTCAAAACATTTCCTTTATTAACGCTGCGATGGTTTGTCGATACACATTCGATTTCAAATCGAGTAAAACATTCTAAGCCGTTATACCTAACTTCTCATAAAGCTAGTATAACTCTTAAGTTTTTCAAAACCAAGTATTACTTCTTCTTTCAAAATGATTCAAAAATCTTTTGAAATACTTCAAGTTCTTTATTAACACATAACAAGCGATTATAGTTCAAATCGGCTACCTTTTAAAGACCACAAGTATTTTCTTACCAACGTAAAGTCATTATAACCAACTTCCCATAAAGCCGTTATAACACTTTATGTTTTAAATCAATCAAATACGTTTAGCACACGTACGTCTACCGCACTACATAGTTCACACATATCATGCTAGAAGAGATAGGAAGAGGTTCACATACCTCGCGGCAGTATCGACTAATAGCAAAACGCTCAAGTACTTCCAACCGGCTACTCCTTAAGCCACGTAGATCGCACCACCGTAGTACTTCAACCTATAAGGCCACAAGGCGTTATTAACATTTAGATCCTTCGAGAACATTCTGAAAATTGGCGACTCCCCACGCAGCGTAAATCTCCTCTCTATCGAGGCGGCTACCAAGCCAACCGGGGGTTATACGTCTAACCACAACGGTACAATTCTACTCCACGGTACTACACAAGTCTCTTTGTAATACGACCCTATGTAATTCTGATTCGATTCTTCTTTAAATTCGGCTTAAGTCGCAAAGACATTGCAGTAAGTATTATTCGAGCTTAAGTCAAAAGACATTGCCGATAACTACGTTGATTCTATATATAGTATACTTCAACTATATATTCTAACAACATGTAATTTCCAATTACAATAGAGGACAAGATATTTACCTCGATAAGCCCATAATTATCCAAGTATAAAGTCGATCACAGGCAATCGTTTAGCTCGACTCGGCGCTCAACTCGCTCTAAACCACCCTTAGAAGTTCTAACCAACACAAAATACTCCAACGGACTATGGAGATTTTCCTAGGGTTTCGGTTTTGTGAGACGGAAGTATAATAGTATTTGGGCTTTCGTATAGGTATAACCTTAGAATACTACAAGGTATACGGCTAAGGTAATTTGGGCATTATAACAATACTTTTGAGAGTATTTCTACACCAGACAGGGGGGGATTATCCGAAAGCACCTAGGCTAGGGGTACCCACTAGCACCGAGAGAGGGGTGTATACCCTCTACCCCCACTGTGGGGAACTCTCGACGAGGGGAGGGAAGGCTTTTAGGCGAGAACCACAAGAAGGGAGAGGAGGATTTTAACACTTAGAAGATTTTTGGATGAAGAAAGTCTTGACATAGGGTGGTATTTATAGGCAACCAATGGCCAACCAATGGCGAAGATCTTGCCAAGTGCAAGGCAAGTGTAGGCGAAGATCTTGCCAAGTGCCCCTTAACCAACTAACACACAAATATCCTACCAACTAAAGCCATTCCAATCGCCACAATAACGCCTCACATCCATCAATTGGAGGGTGACAAGTGTCGCCTCCCGTTGGTCCAAAATGTTTCGTCTCTCGGAAAAATCCGCAAAAATTAAAAATGACATGGCGGAAATTCCCTACGAAAGTCGTGGAAAGCGTTTCGTCGAAAAGCGACTCTAAGCGGGTGTTGTGAACAAAATTTATTCGAAGCCTTAATACAAGTTTCAAATTTTCTCGTGCGTCCTACGTAAATACTCGGGAAAATACGGTATAACATTCTCCTCGCTTAGAAACATTCGTCGAATGTTCTTTCTAAATCCCAAAACAAGCGCGCCCGAGATAGTCTTCACTACTATACTTACGAGAACAATCCTTGCCACACGTAGCCGCGAAACAACTTGCGCAAAAAGCTTACATCCAAGTCCACGAGGAAACACCTCTAACATCGCCATAACACCTCTCACCGGGGTCTAAAATATACTTCCTTCGCACCTACTTTACACAAAAAGAAAAAATGAGCACATCTATGCTCGCGATACCAGCGATACCACTTTTGTCACTTTGCGCGAGGTTGGTGTCCTCGGCGACCAACAAATGGTGCCGGCCGCATGCGATCCGGAGGAGGTCGACACTCGAACTCTTACCACGTTACGTCACGGCTTGGCTTCCAAAACTCGGTTACTATCACGGCGTGGTCATCATTAGCGGGAACACTGCGGATGGATCTCCGATACTTTCCGATCATATCAATACGAAGACGGACGTCGCCTCCTAAGTCGGACGCAATTGCTAACATATAGGCAACTGGCCTATTCTTCATGAACTCAAGGGCCCAAAGTAACTTCGGGCTAAGTTTTCTCTGCTTCAAAACTCGTCACACTTAACCGGTGGTACTTTCAAGAAGACCGATCACAACTCGAACTCTAAGCGTCGCCGATTATCCGCACGATTTCTGCGAGCTGCGAACCTCTTCTAGACAAGCTTTACTCTCTCCGCATACCGGAACAAGCTGGACCAACTAATCAACGCCAACATCGAACCAATCGACCGACAATTTACACTTCCGCCCTACAAGGCTTCAAAAGGCAACATCCGAACATGAAATGGTAGCTTAAACACTCCTCCACGAGACAACAATCCCCGCGACTACCCAAATCCACACGCGCCCGAGGCGAATGCGGTCGAGACTCATCTCGAGTTCTTAACTCCGCTGGTAAAACTTTTAGAAAGCGAAAATAGCACAACACGGGCTTCATGCGACATAAGGTGAAGGTAGGCACCTGCAGCCTTACAACCTTTACGATAACTCAACACGAGTAAGCGGTCGACCGAAGAACACGATGGGCTGCCCCATCGACCCGACCATCGGTCGAGCGCATCCACGCAGTTCGCACTGGTTAACTAAACTTGGGCCTAACACCTCGCAGCCCTAACACAAGCGGGACCACCACAACCTGACCCCACCACCTAACCTACCGCGGGTTGACCGCAGCGTGGCCTCAACCCGACCCGTAACGCGCGCAATACTAGCTCCCGATTCGAACAATCTCACAAATCACGTTTGAAAACCTAGCGGTCTTCTTAGCTCAACTACCCTTTCATTCCACACTACTAGGGACTATCCCAACATAACTCACGTGCACTATGCACTTCCGATAAGGATCAAACATAACACTACACCTTTACTCGAGATGGCCTTACCTCTAAGGTCTTCGTAAAACATTCTAAGGCTCACACCTTATCTATCCCCAAAATCTTACTCGGTTAACCCACCATGATTTCTAAACACAACTAACACACCGCTATCGAACATAGCACTTAAGGTATACTCACCTTATCACACATCACGATCTACAGAGGTTAAAGATATATCTATATCTCCGCTTCACTCCCTTAGTCGTTCTAATCAAACCTCGTAGCGCATAGCTAGGAAGATGACAAACTACCCACCGATCACGAAGGCTAAGTCCTCCTACAAGGACACTCTATCGACATCGACCACGGCGGTCGTGAAGTACAACAAGTACTAACTAAAAGCGACATTCCGGATGGCGTGCACACCGTGAGCAGGAAGCCACGGAGTTCGACCAACTCTTGCATAATCCGAACAGCTTGATATCCGTGGAAGGCCACTCTGCACTGGCGGAGGTGCATCTCAAATCTGTTTGGTGGCGACTCGCCTAAAGTTACCAAAGGACCTTCTTTGCTCGCCTCCTCTGCGTCCTTTGTTTACCCGTCGATCTCTACGCTTCTCGGCCACAAGATAAGCGCATACGTGCCATGCTCAAGCCCAACTAAAGAATTACTCTTGCACAACCTCTTTTAGATAGTCCTCGAGACTCATGATACATCGGTATACTCGGTAGCCAAATCTATAGCTAGTAATGTAGTCGCTTTTGCAATCTAAATTCTCTGTTCCTGGCCGTGGAATGAAGGTTCAAATGTCATGGCGTAGTAGGAACCGCCGCCAGTGCTAAACTCTTTGGGGCTAGTGGCGTCGCAAAACTCCCGAATGGCACCACCGGTGATGTTTGGGCTGTGCCCACGTAACCCTCAGTACTCTACTCGCCTCCTCGGCCGCTTTGCCTCCCGGGCGGGTTGCCTACGCGAGGCATAGCGGTAAGGGAAAGAAATCGTTAGAGGTCCAACTTACAACCACGGCTCTAAGGCACGATCTCGAGTGAGAAGAATGAAACGATCCTAAAATATCCTATAGCCTCACGATTATTGGTGTAGTGCGCGACACACCGATAATCGAACTTCTGGATCTGATACGGCAGACACTTTCCGAGGATTAAGCGCTCGATACCACTTTTGTCACGACCGATTCGGGCGTGGTAGTGCCTTACCGGGCACCTGGTGATACAACATCAGTGTCGGTGAACATAAAGCGATACAAGACATATTATGAAATATGAAACAATAACTGAGAAAAACTTGCTTTCGATATATATAAATGACAACCTTTTCAACATGAGCAGTTTAATCCTTTTTACAAACCCCGCCACACGATTACTGCACCTCTAAGAATGATATGACAATAATGGCGGGACGGGGCCCGCCAAACCACGAATGTAAACACTTACTACGACAGGACTATACGTGATAAGCCTCGGAGAAGCGGAGCTTCCCAATGGCTTGTGACCACGAGAGCTAGGATCAACGATGGTGTACCTCGACTGCGGCATGAACGCCCGGCCAAGGAGGTCGACAACGATGCAGAGTATGTGAAACTAAAAATCACGTAAATGAAATCATAATAGTCTATAAAGCGGAGACATGTATGATAAGCAAACTACGATTCACAACAAATAGCGGTCATGTCAAGTCGAGGACTCACGCCTCAAAGTTATCACAATAAACCGTGCGGGGCAATCGAAGGCATAGCGACTACTAAGACCAGCGATGCCAAAATACCACAAAGCGTATCCCGAGGTCTTTCTGGACCGCACCACATGATCAGTTGCCACCGCCGCAATATCAATGTGCGCGTCTATCCACGAACTCTCGCGATTCGCATAGGTCACACACGACCCGCATGAGGTATTCCTCGAATCATGGTCCTGCACGCTGAGGTATACCCCGCATCGGGCGACTAACCTCGTATCCGCCTAGGCTCCCGCAACCCGCGTAGTCTCAAAAGACCGCATAGTCTCAGCACCGCATAGGAATCCCCGTCAGGCTAAACACCGGAATGATCAATCCTGGAGCTACCGCGACGCGTAGTCACGAGGACCGCATAGCCGTAAAGACCGCGTCGGTGGCAAGCCCGGTATAATAAGTCAAAGGGTATGTGATACAATAATAGTACAACGGGCTTAACGTTTAACAGCGTAAGCACAACAAGAATGACCACTTACATCACGATCACACAAGATACTAACACACGTAGCATCCTAACATTTTCACTTATCACATCAACAAGAAAGTATTTACAAGGCTATCTCGAACCAACACAATCAAGTTATTCACACAAGGTACTTTAAGCTAACAAGTTCGGTATCTACCCTAAAGTACTTCATACATTAAATCTTTTAAAAGATCCGTTGCTTTCACATAAGTCACCTGATACGTAGTATAAAATAGAGTGGTATCTTTTTAAATAAACCAAAACACTTACCTTTGTAAAATCAAGTAACAACATTATTTTCCAAGCGTCGAAGTTTGCCTAATTTCAAATGTTCACGTTTTTAGAAAGGTTTCGTAGTTCATAGTCTTATTCATTTAAGAATATAATTCTCCTTTAAACAATGAGAAACATAAGTCTTATATGAGTAGGATATTCTTGTTTATAACAATCTTATTACTGTGGTGATCTAGGAAATATCATTTTGTCTCATCTTAGCTTCATGCAGATGGAAGTTTCTCTGGTTTTAATAATACTTAATTAGTCAAAACATTTCCTTTTATTAACGCTGCAGTTGGTTTGTCGATACACATTCGATTTAGAAATCAAGAAACATTCTTAAGCCGTTATACCTAACTTCATAAAGCTAGTATAACTCTTAAGTTTTCAAAACCAAGTATTACTTCTTCTTTCAAAATGATTCAAAATCTTTTGAAATACTTCAAGTTCTTTATTAACACATAACAAGCCGGTTATAGTTCAAATCACTACCTTTTAAAGACCACAGTATTTTCTTACCAACGTAAAGTCATTATAACCAACTTCCCATAAAGCCGTTATAACACTTTATGTTTTAAATCAATCAAATCGTTTAGCACACGTATGCGTCTACCGTACTACATAGTTCACACATATCATGCTAGAAGAGATAGGAAGAGGTTCGCATACCTCGCGAGTATCGACTAATAGCAAAACGCCCAAGTACTTCCAATCGCTCGCTACTCCTTAAGCCACGTAGATCGCGCCACACGTAGTACTTCAACCTATAAGGCCACAAGGCGCTTATTAACATGTATATCCCTTCGGAGAACATTCTACAGAACATTCGGCGGCCTCCCCGCAACAGCAGAAATCTCCTCCTCATCGAGGCCTGGCCAAGCCAACCAGGGGGTTATCGTCTAACCCTACTGGCACAATTCTACTCCACGGTACTACTACACAAGTCTCATGTAATACACCCTATGTAATTACAGTCGATTCTTCTTTAAATTCAGCTTAAGTCGCAAGACATTGCCGTAAGTATTAATCAGCTTAAGTCAAAAGACATCCGATAACTACGTTGATTCTATATATAGTATACTTCAACTATATATTCTAACAACATGTAATTTCCAATTACAATAGAGGACAAGATATTTACCTCGATAAGCCCATAATTATCCAAGTATAAAGTCGATCACGGGCAATCGTTTAGCTCCAACTCCAGCGCTCAACCCGCTCTAAACCACCCTTAGAAGTTCTAACCAACTTCTACACAATACTCCAACGGACTATGGAGATTTTCCTAGGGTTTCGGTTTTGTGATGACGGGAAGTATAATAGTATTTACGGCTTTTCAGATAGGTATAACCTTAGAATACTACAAGGTATACGGCTAAGGTAATTGGGGCATTATAAAAATACTTTTGCGAGTATTTCTACACCACACAGAGGGTTATTCTACGAAAGCAACTAGGCTTGGGGTACCACGGCTAGCACCCCAAGGAGGGGTGTATACCTCGTCTACCCCACTAGTGGGGAACTCTCGCCAAGGGAGGGGAAGGCTTTTAGGCGAGAACCACAAGAAGGGAGAGGAGGGATTTTAACACTTAGAAGATTTTGGATGAAGAAAGTCTTCAACATAGGTGGTATTTATAGGCCAACCAATGGCCAACCAATGGCCAAGATCTTGCCAAGTGCAAGGCAAGTGTAGGCCAAGATCTTGCCAAGTGCCCTTAACCAACTAACACACAAATATCCTACCAACTAAAGCCATTCCAATCGCCACAATAACGCCTCACATCCATCAATTGGAGGTGACAAGTGTCGCCTCCCGTTGGTCCAAAATGTTTCGTCTCTCGGAAAAATCCGCAAAAATTAAAAATGACATAGCGGAAATTCCCTACGAAAGTTGTGGAAAGCGTTTAAAAACGACTCTAAACGGGTGTTGTGAACAAAATTTATTCGGCCAAGCCTTAATACAAGTTTCAAATTTTCTACGTACGTCCTTACGTAAATACTCGGGAAAATACGGGGTATAACATAAAACTTCCAAGATACTAACAACCGTAGTATCAAGTCATATCTACTTTTCCAGACAAGTCACAATACCTTTTTAGAAATACATTTACCGGCTTCTAAATCAAGTGACTTCTTTCTAAAAAAAAAACTTAAGCAATTGGTACCTTTAAAACAATCTACCCTTCTTTATTTCAAATCATTTCTTTGCTTACATTACTGAAGAAAATCATTCTTTTAATCTTCCATAAAGTTGTTATAACCAACTTCCCATAAAGCCGTTATAACTTTTTATGTCTTAGACAAGTTCATTCCTTTTATAACCAAGGGACTTATACTTTCAAATCAAATCACATAGCTTTCGAAATACTTCAAGGCTCTTAACTTTTAAGAATAGAAGGGAACATGAAATATTACTACATGTATATTCCATACATAAGATCATGCCAAAAGAAGGAAGAGGTTCACATACCTCGCGACGATTATCGACAAGTAGCAAAATGCCCCAAAGTACTTCCACCTTGATAGCTATTCCATCCTTCAAGTAGAATACGCTATACTTAGTACTTCAACCTATAATTGCCATAATACGCTTATTATTAACCTCTAGCTTAAAGTAGAAATAATCTAAGTTCAAAGCCACTAAATTCTATGGAAAATTGGGCAGCATTTCCTTTGTTTCTACATACTTTGCCACCTTTTTCAAGGCCGAATTCAATATCCAAACGCCATATCTTAGGCCCAACAATCCAAACATCTCAAGGGGATTACACACCTAAACTTGGGTGTGTAAAATTCTGCCCCAATAGGTACAACAATTCGCTTAACAAGTTCAAGGTAGTTTCTAGGCTACAACATGCTCATAATATCTTCTTAACCAATTCTTTCACATCAAAACTATATTTCTTACATGCAATTCTTCTAAGAGCAATATTTTCAACTACAAAATATTCCTTCTTCACATGCAACACTAAAAACCAACAAAGGGAGAAGGAATCGTTACCTTAAAACCTTAGCCAAATATTCCAACAAATTCGTTAGCCTCTTTTCTAAGAACACCACCACACTAGCACCAATAAGCTAGCCACAAGCTTCCTTCTTGCCACACATTTTCAGATTTTTCCTAAGCTTTGAATTCCTTTTGGAATTCTAGAGAGAAGTGAGAGCTCTAACTTAGAGAGAGGGAAAGTCTTGAAAGATGACCAAGTCTTCAAGACTTGGTCAATATAAGGGACATGCAGAAAATCAGATGGGGGGGGGACACTTGTCACCCTCCCATGGCCTTTTTAAAAGAAGAAAATCAGATTTCGCTTTTTCCGAATTCCGCCTGGCTGCGCGGCGCCAAACTTCGCGACTTTTGAACTTCCGCCATGCCCCGCCTCGACCGAGGCTCTGCAATTTCAGCGACCCCTCAGAATAACCGGCGTCGCGGCCCTGCATCTGGCGCCGCGGGCCCTGTGGCCCTGACCGGAACACCTTTCTGCCCGACCGCGCACTGAACTTGTAACTCCCATAACTTTCTACTCCTACGTCCTATCGACGAACGGTCGATTGCGTTGGAAACTAGATTCAACGAACTACGCACTAGGCCTTTGAAACACTTAGGAATTCTCGATGTAGTGGGTCATAACCCGCCCGCAACAATCCGTCAACCTACCTTTTGAAAATTTTAAGTCTTACCCCCTTTCGCACGCTCTCACACGTGTAGCCAGAACTACGGGGTATAACATTTTCTACGCAGATGAAAGTCTAATCATTTCAATATAATTGATTGTCGATACCTTTTTCATTTAACGCAATGGCTTGTTTGATGCCTTTTCTCATTAGTGTTGTAACTTAGCAAGATCAACTCGACTCCAATGCTTACTAAAAACTCTTACCAACATCTCCCATAAGACTTGGTAAGGACTTAGGAATAATTTAGGCATGCCTTTCGCATAGAATCAATAACATGAATATTGTTACACCCCGTAAGTCCGGGACATGTATAATAGAATGTACGTAAGGAATCAAGACTTGAAAATTGGTACGAAAGGAAGAATTGTTTTTCCGACGGAAAATCTTCCAACGCAGGAAGGAAAATGTTCGTTGTTGAGAATTGGATTCTCAAAATGTATTATTTGAAGAATATGGAACTTATTTACATTATGGAAATTTATTTTTACGGATTTGGTCTTGTGGCGCCCACCCGAGGAATTTTACGTTTTGTGGGGCCCACGAGGGTTACGGAATTTTATGGACGAATGGAAGGGCGACACATGGCACCCCTCCCCCCCCCCCCCCCACATGGTCTTGGACGAATTTATGCAAGGGTAAAATGGTCATTGACCATGGTAGATGAACAAGTCTTCAAAGATTGAGATTGTTGACTTGTCAACTTGTCCACTTGGCTAATTATCCAAGTGTTCTTAATCCTAGCCACATATGTTGATATCTTGACCTTCCATTGTGTTATATATACATACTAGTAGCAAGACAAGGTTGTCACGATCGATCGGACCGCGATCGTGTCTTACCCGCACCCTAGTGATAACAACATCGAGAAAATCAGCGAAATAAAATTTAAACAGAAACAAGAGACAACATAAGAAAACAAAGCTAACTAAAACGGTCACCTTCATGTATATACATATAACCGAGCAGCTTAAAATCCTTTACAACCCCGCCACAACAAGATTACATCGACCTCTAAGAATGTAACAACAACTATGACGGGACAGGGCCCCGCCATACCCCTGAATGTACAAGTACCTACAATGACAGAGGACTATACCAAAAGATAAGCCTCAAGAGAAACGGAGCTTCCCCACGCTGAACTGCGATCCTATGAGCGAGGATCAACAACTGGTGTACCTCTACCTGCGGCATGAACGCAAGGCGAGGTCGATAACATGTACCAAGTATGTGAAACGAAAATATCGTAATGAAATCACATGTCATCCTTTTATAAAACCATTTCGACATAAGTAAACAGTTAGGCTGGCAAGTGGGACGATATCTCGTAATAATCACCCACATAACTATGGGTCTCACGCCTATAATATCAATCATGCGTGGAACTCATTCTCACCGTCGGCAGACATGATGTAAAACAACACCCGTATGTGAACACGAACACTAGATCACGCTGCGTTATCAAACCGACGCCAAGTAGAATAGCCAACTACGGTCCAAAAGCTAGTCATATCGCTTCACGCAAGGTACTAAGCCAACTACCACCCAAAAGCTAGCCACGCAATGGCCCAGGCAAGTATCTTAAGCTAGCGCACCTAGCCTACCGTCTCACGAGATATGACCGAGGCAAGTATCTTAAGCTATCTACCGAGCTCCGATACACGAAATAACCAGACAAGTATCTAAAGTGTGCTCAGAACCACATGTACAAATCAAGCCCGTGATCGCCGTCACCGCGGCAAGCTTCATGGATTAGCGGTCCATGCACTAATAACATAAACCTCGCAATGACCGCATGCCCGGATCTTACTCCTGTATAAGCACGGCCATGAAACCATCCTATCGACGATACCGTGGACCATCCATCGTGTCGGTATGTCCAAAGGAAATAACAAGATAATACTCAAAGTGGACGATACTCGTGGACCATCCAACGTGTCGATGTCCAAACAATCAATCGATAGCCGCCTCCCGAGAGACACGAGTACGTAATCAAAACACTTGCACAACAAAGGCTATCACAACAAGCATAGGCAAGTTCAACGTACTTCCATTTTATATCAACAATCCGGGTTTCAACCCAAAATACTACATACTTTCATTCTTTCAAAAAGACCTCTTTTTATGTAAAAGTCACACGATACTAATACTCGTAGTATCAAAACACATTTTCTTTTCAATTCAAATTACTTCACCTTTGTAAAAATCTTTACAAGACTTTTAAAATCAAGTACTTTTCTTTTTAAACAACATCAAGTATACTCTTTAAAACCCAAATAACTTACTCTTTTCAAAACAAGTAACCTATACTTAAATCAAGTTACTTCTCCTTTTCCGAAATCAAGTTGTTTATAAGTCAAGTCTCTTATCTTTTAAAATCAAGTCGTTTAGCTTTCAAAATCAAATCTTTCTTTTATCTTCATAAAGTCGTTATAACTAACTTCCCATAAAGCCATTATAACACTTTATGTTTTAAACAAACAAAATTCATTTCACACATGTACGTTGTCACGCCCCAAATCCGGGCCCGTGACTAGTGCCTTACCCCGGGCACCCTAGTGACACAACATCAGAGAAAATCAGCGGAAAATAAAACATAAGCCATGAAACAAGAAATAAATAAGCAGGCCAACCAAAGCTTGCCTTCAAAGATATACATAAAACCCGAATGCTTTAATCCTTTTACAACCCCGCCACAATAGTACTACATGCACTTAAGATTTACAACACTATGACAGAGACAGGGCCCCGCCATACCACGAATGTACAAGAACCTACAACTGGGAACACATACTAAAAGATAAGCCTCGGAGAAACGGAGCTTCCAATACGTTGAATTGTGATCCTAAGAGCGAGGATCCACGGCCGATGTACTCTACCGCAGATGAACGCAGCCCAAGGAGGTCGATAACAGTACCAAGTATGTGAAATCAGAAAATTATCAGAAATGAAATCATACTAGTCTATATAAAGCAGAGACATGTATGATAACCAAACTACGATTCACAATATAAAAGCGTATGTCCAATGTGACTCACGCCTCAAGTCACCACTCAAATATAACTATGGGTCTCACGCCCACAACATCAATCATGTTCGCATCATGGACGATGCCCCTGACTCGTGACGGTAGACATGTCCATGATGCAACAATAATACCAATGCCCCACGGCCACATGCCCGAATGCGACGGCAGACACGCCCATGTAACATCAACAACAATATATCGGGTGATCAACCCGCCGCACGGCCACATGTCCCTGGACCAGATCGGTGTAGACATGTCCATGTAACATCAATCAATAAGACAACAATCAAAATGGAAACATACCCGTGGAATTCTCCGTCACTGCCAGCACGTCCAAGTAAGTTCTCAACAAGTCAACCTACCCATCGACACGCAGAATACGTAAATACAACACTTGCACAACAAAGGCTATCATCACAAGCATAGGCAAGTCATACACAACTCAAAGTACTTTCATTTTATGCCAAGGTCCGGTTTTAACTCCTAAAGTACTACGACGCTAAATTCCTTTTAAAGATCCATTTCTTTTACAAAGGTCACCCGATACCCGTAGTATAAAAATAGAGTGACGAACATTGTTAAGTAAACAAAAATGCTTTCCTTTGTAAAATCAGTAACACATTATTCTTTTTAAAACCAAGTACTCATTACTCGCGAATGAGGTTTCACAACACTTTTAACAAAATGCTAATTACCAAGGAAAACAAGTTAAGTCTCTTATCTTTCAAGATCAAGTCTCTTAACTTCTAAAAACCAGTAAACCATTCTTTTTATCACTCTTAAGACGTTATACCTAACTTCCCATAAAGCTAGTACAACTCTTATGTTTTCAAAGCCAAGTATTACTCTTCTTTCAAAAAGGTCTTTTTGAAACACTTCAAGTTCTTTATTACTACACATCAAATCCGTTATAAGTCAAATCAGTTACCCTTTGAAACCATAAAGCATTTTCTTACCTACATAAAGCTGTTATAACCAACTTCCCATAAAGCCGTTATAACACTTTATGTTTCAAACCAAATAAATACATCAAACACATGTGCGTCTACCGTACTACATAGTTATACACATATCATGCTAGAACAGATAGGAAGAGGTTCACATACCTCGCGATGAGTATCGACTAATAGCAAAACGCTCCAAGTACTTCAAACCGTCGGCTACTCCTTAAGCCACGTAGATCGCACCACACGTAGTACTTCAACCTATAAGGCCACAAGGCGCTTATTAACATCTAGATCTCATCGTTCCATATTCTACAGAAAATTCGGCAGCACCTCCCCCCCCCGCAACAGCGTAAATCTCCTCCTCGATCGAGGCCGGCTACCAAGCCAACCAGGGGGGGTTTACACGTCTAACCGGACGTGTACAATTCTACTACACAACAAGATACACAAGTCCATCAGAATACACCCTATGTAATTACATTCGGCTTTCTTTAAATTCAGGCTTAAGTCAAAAGACATTGCCGCACAACTATGTTCAATTCTATATATAGTATACTTTAACTATATATTCCTACAACATGTAATTTCCAATTACAATAGAAGGTCAAGATATTTACCTCGATAAGCCCAAAATTATCCGAGTTATAATGTCGATCCTGAGCAAGGTTTAGCTCCTACTCCGTGCGCTCCAATCCGCTCCAAACAACCCTTAGAAGTTCTAACCAACTTCTACTTAAATACTTCAACCAACAATGAAGATTTCCTTAGGGTTTCGGTTTGAGACTAAAAGGACAAAAGGTAGTATTTCCGGACTCTACGTATAGAGGTAACTTTGGAATATGACAAGGTAAAGGCTAAGGTATTTTTGGCATTATAACAATACTTGGAGAGTATTTCTACCAAGAGGGGGGGTGTATTATACGAGACAACTAGGCTAGGGGTACCCCACGGCCACACTACTGTGAGGAGGGGGAATCCTCTCGCCAAAGGCCACACGGTGAGGGGGAAGCGCACGGCTAGAGCACAAGAAAGGGAGGAAGGATTTTCAAGACTTGGTGATTTTAGGAATGGATGAAGTCTTCAAGCTTAGGGGGGTATTTATAGCAAAACCAAAGGCCAACCAATGGCCAAGATCAAGCCATGTGCAAGGCAAGTGTAAGGCCAAGATCAAGGCAAGTGCACCCTAACCCTACTCCACAAAACACTCCACAAAACAAGCCACAAAGCAAGGCACAAATCAAGGAACCAATCGGCCAAGGCCAACCATCCTCTTGACGCCAATCGCCCAAGCCACCCCACTTGCTTCAATGTGAGGGTGACACATGTCACCCTCCCGTTGGTCCAAAATGTTTCGCCTCGGAAAAATCCGCAAAAATTATAAATGACATAGCGGAATTTTCCTACGAAGTGGAAACGTTTAGCCGAAAACGACTCTATTCGGCACTTGTGCCCAAATTTCGGTCCTATGCCTAACTTAAGGCTCAAATTTCGTACGTACGTCCAAACGTACATACTCTGAAAATACGGGGTATAACATACGTCTACCGTACTATATAGTTCACAACAATCATGCTCAAGAGTATATGAAGAATCACATACCTCTTCGGCTTAAACCACAAGCCAAGTCGAGTATGCCGCGCGCAGAAGATCCACCTATAATATTCACAATACATCTATCAACTTCTAGTTCTCTTCGTAGCATATTCTAATTAAACAGTTCCTTATTCTACGGAAAATTCTGCAGCACCTCTGTTATACCCCGTATTTTCCAGAGTATGTATGTGAGAACGTACGTACAATTGTACAAACCCTAATTAGGTTAAGGATGAGATTGTGAACTTTCGACGGAAAAGATTCCGAACCTTGTGAAGGAAATTCTACGTTTTTAACCGATTACAGATTTTTCCGAGAGACGAAATATTTTGGACCATTAGGAGGGCGACATGTGTCACCCTTAGTTGGATTTGGTTGGACGAATTGGGGGGCCTAGTGGGCAAGTCAAATGGTCAAGTCTTGCAAGTTGATTTTGGGTAGTGGGGGTAGGTAAGGTTGGACGGTTTTTGTGAGATAGTGGAGGCCACATGGTTCATTGTTGTGGTGGGCATGTGTTCCAATATTGTGGTGGACATATGTCCAAATATTGTGGGAGACACTTGGTTGGAAGACCTCACCTTTCACATGGATCCTAATCCCAACCCTCCATTTGTTTTAATCTTGGCCTTTGAGGGCTCTATAAATACCCCCCTTAAGTTGAAGACTTCTTCATCCACTCCACATTCTCTAAGTCTCAAAAATCCTTCCCCCTTTGTGTAGAAGTCTCGTCCAAGTCCTCTCCCCCCCCTTCCTAGTGGCTTCGGCCGAAACCCCTTTGTAGAAAGTTGCCTTCTAGTATAGTTACTATTCCAAAATACCCTAGCCCCAAATCCCTTATAGTATTTGAGTAGAAGTTGTTTAGAAACTTCTAAGGGTTTCTCGAGCTATCTGAGCGCAAATTAGGAGCTAAACCTTGCTCAGGATCGACATTTAACTTGGATAATTTTGGGCTTATCGAGGTAAACACTTTTGTCCTTCTATTGTAATTGGAGATTACATATAAGAATAGTTAAGAGTTGAGTATAAGATATAGAAGGATATTAAAGAATAGAATTGAACTGTAATCACAGTAGAAGGGTATAAAAGAAGAATAATTGAGCTGTACTTACATAGGACTGTCTTTACAGTAGACTTGAGTTGTTTGACGGGTAGGGAAATGCTGCCCAATTTTCCATAGGATAGAGAACCCTCTTCTTAGAATATTCTACAGAGTAGTCTAGACGTTGATAGACGTATTTGACTATTATAGGTTGATACTCTGCACGCGCGACATATTCGACTTGGCAGGTGGATTTCGCCGAGGAGGTATGTGATTCTTCCTATCCTCTTGAGCATGATATTTTAAAATATATATATAGTACCAGAGACGACGTGTTAACCGACATGGTTTTACTTGACGTCTTTCGACTTGAGTCTAAATAATAAGAACCTTGAAGTATTTCAAAAGAATTATGAATCATCTTTGAAAGAAGAGTAATACTTGATTTTTTAAACAGAAAGCTTAAGAGTTATACTAGCTTTATGGGAAGTTAGGTATAACGACTTAAGAAAGATAAAAGGAACGGTTTTACTTATTTGTTTATGAAAATCTTGTATTGATTTCTGCAAAGTGTAGTAAGATGGTTTGATAAGTAAACATGTTATGATGCTACGCGTGTTAGTGTCTTGTGATGTTGTGTAAGGGGGTTATTCTTGTTGTGCTTACGTTGTTAAACGTTAAGACCGTTGTACTGTTATTATATCACATACCCCCTTGACTTGTTATACCGAGGGCTTGCCACCCTTGATGCGGGTCTATACGGCCACGCGGTGCGTGTGACTATGCGAGTCGCGGGAGTTCCGTGATTGATCATTCCGGGTATATTATCCCGATGCGAGGAGTGCCTTATGCGGTCTGTGTGACTATGCGGTCTATGTGACAATGCGGACTGCGGGAGTCCAGGAGGATACCGCGGGCTAGCTACCCCCGATGCGAGGAATACCTCATGTGGGTCTGTGTGACCTATGCGGACTGCGGGAAGTCCAGGATTAGGCACGCATAATGATACTATGGGCGATTGGCCTTGCTTCGATCATTAGCGGCCTAGAAAAGACCAGTTACATTATATCTATTTTGCTCTTGTTTATGTTGTGACACTATGTGCAGTTGAACTGGTTGTATTTGCAAATGGTTTTAAACACTTGATTTCATTTCGCATTTTTACGCTTCACATACTTGGTACTGTTGTCGACCTCTGGGCCGCGCTCATGCCGCAGGTAAGGGAAAGCAGGTGCTAGATCCACATCCTTAGGATCTCTACTTTGGTGTCAGGAGCTCCATCTTCTCCGGAGGCTCGACTTTTGGTATGGTTCTCCCTGGTGTTGTAGATATATGTACATTCAGGGTATGGCGGGGCCCTGTCCCGCCATAGTTGTCTACTTTCTTAGAGGTCTGTAGTCCTGTTGTAAAGTTGGGACGTAACTGCCAAACTTGATGTATTTATATATATATGACGAAAGGCAACTTTTCCTCAGATAAACTGTGTCTCATTTGCATTGTTTCATGTCTTGTTTTATATTCCGCTGATTACTCTGATGTATGACTACTTGGGTGCCCTGTAAGGCACGACCACGGCCCCGAACGGGTCGTGACAAAAGTGGTATCGAGCGCTTAATCCTGGAAAGTGTCTACGCATCCGTATCTAGTAGTTCTTGATTATCGGTATGTTGCACCATACCAATAATCGTGAGGCTATAGGATATTTAGGATTGGTTTCATTCTTCTCACTCGAGATCGTGCTTTAGAGTGTGTTATAAGTTGGACCCTCTAACATATTCCTTTCTGCACGCTATTCCTCCGCTGAAGGCAACCCGCCCGTATGGCAAGGCGTAGGAGCTGCTAGTATGACACAGAGGGTCACGAGGGCACAGGCCTAGTTCTTACCCGAGGTGATACCTCAGACGGCGAGTTCCATGACGCCGCCGGCCCCAGAGACCACGCATTCGACCTCCAGTTCCACACCGGGCAGAGGAGTTAGGGTACAAGGAGATGGCTCGCCATCGCCGTGATCGTGGCTGCATACGAGGATAGCCGATGCAGCAGCCAGCCCGAAGCACTGTGGTTCACCCGAGATCGGACGATTTGAGGCTACGGATTTTTCGAGTTGTAGCCCGCCAGAGTTCTACGTCGAGGCTCGAGGATGATCCGCAGGAGTTCATCCGTCCATTCTGAGGATCGCGCGAGTGATCAAGGCTTCGAGACCGAGTCCGTGATCTTCGGTTCGCATCGGCCGCGTGATACCGCTAGCCGATCGTTTGATTCTCGAGCTGTCCCGGGGAGAGCATGTGCCTCCAGCAGTATGGGACGAGTTCTCAGAGGCATTTCGCACTCACTTCTTGCCTCCGCAGATGAGGAGTGCACGGGCCGACAGATTTTTGATACTTAGGCAGAGCGGGCGCACAGTTCAGGAGTACAACATGGAGTTCGACTCGTTGGCTCGATATGTCCCCGCATTAGTAGCGGATATGGAGGACAGGGTACACTGCTACGTCACGGGGCTTGATGACTACTTGGCGGAGTCTTGTTCGGGTGTATCTCTTCAGCCGGGCATGGACATTGCCATCATGAAGGCTCATGCACTTGGGTGCGAGGAGCGTAGAGACCGACGGGTCGACAGATATCAGCAGCAGAAGAAGGCCAGGACGGCAGGGTCTTTTGGTAGCTCTCGGGGTGGTCGGCCTCAACAGCAGTCTAGATTTGCACCACAGCCAGCTCAGAGCACTCCGACACCGTCTTCAGTACAGCCAGAGTATTCGGGGGCAGGTCAGGGCCCCAGGACTTCGGACTTCCAGGGCAGCAAGGGTGCTAACCGATCGAGGTCCGCTCAGTGTGTCCGATGTGGTAGATTCCATTCAGGGAGTTGTGGTACTACTTCGGGAGTTTGCTACACTTGCGGCCAGCAGGGTCACTATGCGAGAGCCTGTCCGAGCAGAGGCAGCGCAGATGGTAGGGGTCAGCCTACAGGGTCTTTCGCCGGGTCTTCATCACCTACAGTTACTCGCCCCGAGGCGTGGTGCTCGAGGACCAGCAGTCGCGGCAGGTCGTGGCATGGGTCCTAGTTCTAGCGGTCCTCAAACCGCATTTATGCCTTGTCCACCAGACCGGTGAGGCGCCACCGATGTCGCCACAGTACTTTATCGATTTCATGTTGTGACGTGTATGCCTTGATAGATCCGGTTCTACTGGCCCCATATATCTCCCTTATTTCTAGTAGTATAGGGATAGAGCACGAGTCCATAGACCCTTTCGAGGCAGCTACGCCAGATGGGTGATTCGGTAGCTCTGGCGGATATATGTGGCTTGCCAAAGGACTTTATGCGTCGCCGACCGCCGACTTGATAGAGTTGGACATGACCGATTTCGATGTGATCATGGGCATGGATTGGTTAGCTTCTTGCTACGCCATGTAGATCGCAGGAGAGAGGGTACGGTTCCAGCTCGGGGAGCGGTTATTGAGTGAGGAGAACACCGTATCGCCGAGGGGTAGGTTTATTTCCTACCTCAAGGCTAGCAAGATGGTGCGAGAATGGGTATATACCATCTCATTCGTATTCGACATCGAGGCCGCGTACCAGATCTTGATCGATTCATGAGTCGAGAGTTCCCGGATGTGTTTCTAGACGACCTTCGGTATCCTCCCGAGGAGATAGAGTTTTGTATCGACAGAGCTGCGACACTCGCCTATTTCCATTCCGTCATACGTAATGGCACCCGCCGAGTTGAGAGAGTCAAGGACCACCGAGAGATTTGTCGAGAAGCGGCTTCATCAGCCTGTTTCTCCCCGGGAGCGCCAGATTGTTCGTGAAGAAGGATGGACGCCGCGCATGTGTGTTGATTACGGTGAACAAGGTGACCATTAAGAATGATAACCCTTCCTGGATTGATGATTTGTTCGACCGATTGCGGTGGTGCGAGATGTTTCTCCAAGATTGATCTGCGATCGGCTATCATCGTACGAGTCGAGAGGCGGATGTCCCTAGGATCGCATTCGGACCAGACGCACTATGAGTTCAGGGTTATGTCGTTCGGTTTGACCAATGCTCCGCCAGGTTTTATGGATTTGATGAACCGAGTGTTCAAACCATTTTTGGATACGTTTGTGATAGTATTCATCGATGACATCTTAGTTTATTCTCGCCCGAGCGAGCACGCGAGCATTTGAGGATCGTGGCCGAGAGTTCTCCAGGACCAGCAATTGTACGCCAAGTTTTTGAAGTGTGAGTTCTGGTTAACTTCGGTGGCTTTTCTTGGGCATATTGTCGGGGCTGATGGTATTCAGGTGGATACGCCAAGATCGAGGCGATGAGTTGGCCTAGACCTACTACTCCGAAAGCGCAGCTTTCGGGCCTCGCAGTTATTATCTGCGGTTCGTGGAGAAGATTGCTTCTATCTCTCGCACCATTGACTAGGCTGACTCGTAGCGGCTAAGTTTCATGGATCGATGCTTGTGGAGCGGGGTTTCGATTCTTGAAGGAGAGATCGACGACCGCCCCATTCTTACTCTTCCGCAGGTCCAGACGGCTATGTGGTGTATTGTGATCGCCAGCATCGGGCTTGGATGTGTATTGATGCAGCAGGGCAAGGTTATAGCATACGCATCTTGACAGCTCAAGAAGCATGAGAGGAACTACCCCACCCATGATTTGGAGTTGCGCGTGATTCACGCCAAGATCCTGGAGGCACTATTTGTACGAGTTCATGTGGATATTTACATGCACCACAAGAGCCTTCAGATATATTCATCCAGCAGGAGCCGAACTTACGGTAGACGGTGGTTAGAGTTACTCAAGGATTATGATGTTGATATCCCGTACCACCCGTGAAGGCCAATGTTGTGGCGTATGCCCAGTCGTAGGTCGATGGGAGTCTATCGACGTGCGCAGCCGCAGAGAGGGTACGGTCCGCGAGTTACATCGATTAGCGAGCCTCGAGTCCGATTGATTGGTTACGATAGCAGTGGGTTCGAGTTCGAGAGGTTGCCGAGTCTTCCATCGCCGAGAGGTGAAGAGGCAACGCTTGAGGATCGATTTAGACGCGTATCGTGGATACCGGCTCTTCGTGAGGGGAAGCGGTCATTTGAGGTAGCACCATGGGTGCTAAGGTTTGAGGGCAGTGTGTGTTCCGGATATTGCAGACTTCGCAGCAGGTTCTAGGGAAGCACACGCGCGTTTCTATCCATCCGCGGTCGACCAAGATGTACCACGACCTCGATCCGTATCGCGGGATGGCAAGAGAGACGTTGCAGAGTTTGTTGCTCAGTGCCCGTGTTGTCAGCAGGTAAAGGTAGAGCATCAGAGGCCTGGTGGATTATTGCAGACGATAGAGATCCCGACCTGGAAGTGGGAGGTGATCAACATGGACTTTATCACAGGATTACCTCGCACTCAGAGGAAGCATGATTCTATCTGGGTTATCGTCGACAGGCTGACGAAATCAGCCCACTTTCTTCCCGTCAGGACGACTTTTTCGGCCGAGGATTATGCCAGACTTTACATCCGAGAGATCGTAAGACTGCATGGGGTCCCTATTTCGATCATATCGCATGCAGGAGCCTGGCTTACGCTAACTTCCGGAGGTCTTTCCGTGGCGGTTTAGGGACGCAGTGAGCTCGAGCATCGCATTCCATCCTCGCAGACGGACAGCAGAGCGCACTATCCGCACTGGAGGATATGTCGCGAGCTTTGTTATTGACTTCGTGGGTACCGGAGGATCATTTGCCTCTAGTTGAGTTTGCGATAATAATAGCTACCACTCCAGATTCGACGGGCGCCTTATGAGGCCTTGTATGAGGAAGTGCGGATCGCCGATAGCTGGTTTGATGTGGCGAGGTGCGATTAGTAGGACCGCACTGGTTCACAGCGATGGATAAGGTGAAGCTTATCCAGAGCGGCTATTGATACCGTAGTCGATGTAAGTCGATGCAGATCATCGCCGTCGCGATCCGGAGTTTGAGGTTGACGATTGGGTTTTCTCGCGTGTCACCCATGGCGGTGTGATGAGATTTGGAAGGAAAGGGAAGCTCAGCCCAAGGTACATTGGGCCTTATCAGATTGTCCGCAGGGTGGGCAAGGTCGCCTACGAGTTGGATCTGCCATCCGATCTGGAGGCAGTGCATTCGGTTTTCCATGTTTCTATGCTGAGCGAGATGTATCGGATCCATCTGAGTACACCCGATTGACGATGTCCAGGTGACCGAGGGGTTATCGTATGAGGAGAGTCCCATAGCGATACTCGATCGTCAGGTTAGGAGGTTGCGGACGAAGGATGTGGCTTCCGTCAAGGTCCTATGGCGGAACGAGTACAGAGAGGAGATGACGTGGGAAGCAGAGGAGGACATGAGGCAGAGGTACCCTCACTTATTCCCCACACCTCCAGGTAACTCACTTTTCTACTTGTAAATTTTCATTGACATATTTGCTTAAGCGTTGTATTGTGGCCATGTGTGGCATTTGTAAATTGTTTAAATTGTGAGGAGCTTTATCGTTATCTGTCTTGAGAAGGAACATTCGGGACGAATGTTTCTAAGGAGGGGAGAATGTTATACCCCGTTTTTTCCAGAGTATGTATGTGAGGACGTACGTACAATTGTACAAACCCTAATTAGGTTAAGGATGAGATTGTGAACTTTCGACGGAAAAGATTCCGAACCTTGTGAAGGAAATTCTACGTTTTTAACCGATTACGGATTTTTCCGAGAGACGAAATATTTTGGACCATTAGGAGGGCGACATGTGTCACCCTTAGTTGGCTTTGGTTGGACGAAGTGGGGGGCCTAGTGGGCAAGTCAAATGGTCAAGTCTTGCAAGTTGATTTTTGGGTAGTGGGCAGTAAGGTTGACGGTTTTGTGAGATAGTGGAGGCCACATGGCTCATTGTTGTGGTGGGCATGTGTTCCAATATTGTGGTGGACATATGTCCAAATATTGTGGGAGACACTTGGTTGGAAGACCTCATATTTCACATGGATCCTAATCCCAACCCTCAATTTGTTTTAATCTTGGCCTTTGAGGGCTCTATAAATACCCCCCTTAAGTCAAGACTTCTTCATCCACTCCACATTCTCTAAGTCTCAAAAATCCTTCCCTTTGTAGAAGTATCGCCCAAGTCCTCTCCCCATTCCTATTGTCTTCGCCGAAACCCCTTTGTAGAAAGTTGCCTTCTAGTATAGTTACTATTCCAAAATACCCTAGCCCCAAATCCCTTATAGTATTTGAGTAGAAGTTGTTTAGAAACTTCTAAGGGTTTCTTGGAGCTATCGTAGCGTGCAAATTAGGAGCTAAACCTTGCTCAGGATCGACATTTAACTTGGATAATTTTGGGCTTATCGAGGTAAACACTTTTGTCCTTCTATTGTAATTGGAGATTACATATAAGAATAGTTAAGAGTTGAGTATAAGATATAGAAGGATATTAAAGAATAGAATTAAACTGTAATCACAGTAGAAGGGTATAAAAGAAGAAGAATTGAGTTGTACTTACATAGGACTGTCTTTACAGTAGACTTGAGTAGTTTGATGGGTAGGGAAATGCTGCCCAATTTTCCGTAGGATAGAGAACTCTCTGCTTAGAATATTCTACAGAGTAGTCTAGACGGTAGACGTACGTGTGTTAACTGGACATGGTTTTACTTGACGTCTTTCGACTTGAGTCTAAATAATAAGAACCTTGAAGTATTTCAAAAGAATTATGAATCATTTTTGAAAGAAGAGTAATACTTGATTTTTTAAACAGAAAGCTTAAGAGTTATACTAGATTTATGGAAAGTTAGGTATAACGACTTAAGAAAGATAAAAGGAACGGTTTTACTTATTTGTTTATGAAAATCTTGTATTGATTTCTGCAAAGTGTAGTAAGATGGTTTGATAAGTAAACATGTTATGATGCTACGCGTGTTAGTGTCTTGTGATGTGGTGCGGGGTTATTCTTGTCAGGCTTACGTTGTTAAACGCGTTAAGACCGTTGTATCTTGTTATTATATCACATACCCTCGACTTGTTATACCGAGAGCTTGCCACCCTTGACGCGGTCTATACGGCCTATGCGCGGTGTGTGACTATGCGAGTCATGAGTTCGGATTGATCATTCCGGGTATATTATCCCGACGCGGTGACTTATGCGACTATGTGGATCGGGAGTCCAGAGGATACCGCGGCTAGCTACCCGATGCGCGAGGAATACCTACGCGGTCCAAGTGTGACCTATGCGGACTGCGGGAAGTCCAGGATTAGCACGCATAATGATACTATGGGCGATTGGCCTTGCTTCGATCATTAGCGGCCTAGAAAAGACCAGTTACATTATATCTATTTTGCTCTTGTTTATGTTGTGACACTACATGCGCTTGAACTGGTTGTATTTGCAAATGGTTTTAAACACTTGATTTCATTTCGATTTACGCTTCACATACTTGGTACTGTTATCGACCTCGGGGAGTGCGTCATGCCGCAGTGGAAAGCAGTGCTAGATCAACATCCTTAGGATCTTTACTTTGGTGTCAGGAGCTCCATCTTCTCCGGAGGCTCGACTTTTGGTATGGTTCTCCCTGGTGTTGTAGATATATGTACATTCAGGGTATGGCGGGGCCCTGTCCCGCCATAGTTGTCTACTTTCTTAGAGGTCTGTAGTCCTGTTGTAAAGTTGGGATGTAACTGCCAAACTTGATGTATTTATATATATATGCCGAAAGGCAACTTTTCCTCAGATAAACTGTGTCTCATTTGCATTGTTTCATGTCTTGTTTTATATTCCGCTGATTACTCTGATGTATGACTACTTGGGTGCCCGGGTAAGGCACCAGTCACGGGCCCCGGAACGGGTCGTGACAACCTCTCCCCGCAATCACATAAATAACGCCCTCAACAAGGCCTGCTACAAGCCAACAACTCAGGGATTACACGCCTAACCGACGTACACATCGCCTCACAATAATACCACACAAGTCTACTGTAAATACAGTCCAATGTAAGTACAGTTCAATTCTTTATAATCATCCTTCCAATATCTTATACTCAATTCTAAACTACTACAGTATGTAATATCCAATTACAATAGGGGGACATAGATCATTAGCTCGATAAGCCCAAATATTATCCAAGATTATAAGTCGATTGTCACGACCCGTTCCGGGGCCCGTGACTGGTGCCTTACCCGGGCACCCAAGTAGTCATACATCAGAGTAATCAGCGGAACATAAGACAAGACAGGAAACATTATAAAAATAAAAACAGTTTATCTGATGAAAAGCTTGTCTTTCGGCATATATATATATACCAAGTTTTGCAGTTACATCCCAAATGTACAATAGGACTACTGCACTTAAAGAAGTGAACCACTATGGCGGACAGGGCCTCGCCATACCCCGAATGTACAAAACTATCTACAATACAGGAGATCATACCCAAAAGTAGAGCCTCGGAGAAGATGGAGCTCACGACACCAAAGCAAAGATCCTAAGGATGTGGATCTAGCACTGCCGCTCTTACCGCTGGATTTAACGCAGCCCAAGGAGGTCAAGATAACAGTACCAAGTATGTGAAACTGTATAGTTCTTAAATGAAATCATATTACTTTAAAAAACTATTTTACATATATGCACGAAAAAACCACTGTAACAGGAGATAGTGCTACATCATAAACACGAGCAACAATAGGTAAATCAGAATGTGTCTTTTCTAGATCGCGAATGATCAAGCAGGCCACTCGCCCATATTATCATTCCGCAAGCCTAATCTCGACTCGTAGTCCGCATAGCCACTCACATAGGCCCGCATGGTATAACCCCGCATCGGCGGTAGCTACTCGGCATCGCCCCGACTCGTTGTCCGCACGGCCACATGTAATCGCATGAGGCATAACCCCGCACACTAACTCGAACTCTCGTAGCTCCGCATAGCCCCCGACCCGCATGAGGTATTCTCGAATCACGGTCCTGCATCACTGAGTCTACCCCGACGGAGGGGCTTAACCCCTGTATCATCTCAAGAGGTGAGTGATATAGTACTAACATAACAGTTTATAGTTTAAACAACATAAGCATAAGTAAGACTGACCTCTTTACACAAACGTTACAAGATACTTACACATAGCATCACAATATGTCTACTCATCAAAACCATCTTATTATATCTTTCAGAAATCAATACAAGTCTTTTGTAAACACATAAGTAAACTGTTCCTTTTTATAAAACTTAAGCCGTTATACTTAACTTCCCATAAAGCTAGTATAACCCTTAAGCTTCTTGTTTTAAAAACAAATATTCTTCTTCTTTCAAAACTGTTTTATAATCCTTTTGAAAGACTTTTTAAGATCTTTATTATTCAGGCTTAAGTCGCAAGACATTGCCGTAAGTATTATTTAGGCTTAAGTCAAAAGACATTGCTGTAGTTATTATTCAGTTAACACACGTACGTCTACCGTACTATATATATATTTAAAATATCATGCTCAAGAGTATAGGAAGAATCACATACCTTCTTGGCGAAATCCACCTGCCAAGTCGAATATGTCGCGCGCAGAGAATCAGCCTATAATAGTCACGCACATCTATCAAAGTCTAGATTACTCAGAGGTCATTCTAAACAGAGGGTTCTCAATTCTACGGAAAGTCGGGCAGCACTTCCTACCCATGAGCTATATAAGTCTCATCGTGAAAACAAATTCTATGTAAGTATAGTTCAATTATTCTTCTTTTATACCCTTCTACTGTGATAACAGTTCAATTCTATTCTGTAATATCCTTCTAAGTATTTATACTTATTCTTATACTCCTACAGTATGTATCCTCTAATTATAAAAGAAGGATAAGTTTATTTACCTCGATAAGCCCAAAATTATCCAAGTATAAACGTCGCTCCTGAGCAAGGTTTAGCTCCTAATTTGTACGCTCCGATAGCTCCAAGAACCCTTAGAAGTTCTTCACAACTTCAACTAAGTACTAAGGGATTTGGGCTAGGTATTTCTGGGCATTATAACAATACTAAGGCCACTTTTCTACCGGGAGGGGGTAGGTTTCTGCCAGGCTAGTGGGGTTGCCTCGCCAAGCTTCACATGGGAGTGGAAGTGTTTGGACGAAAAGGCTTACAAGGGAGAGGGAAGGATTTTAGACTTGGAAAGTTTGTTTGTGGATGAAGAACTCTTCATCTTAAGAGGGGTATTTATAGGTCAAGGGATGGCCAACCAATGGCCAAGATTTAGCCAAGTGCTAGGCAAGTGTAAGGTCAAGATTAGGGCAAGTGTACCTTATCCAACTATCACACAAAATATCCTACCAACTCCATGACAAAATAGCCACTCCATTCGGCCCTATTGTCGTCCCACATCCATCAATGAGAGGGTGACAAGTGTCGCCCTCTCGTTGGTCAAAAATGTTTCGTCTCTCGGAAAAATCCGCAAAAATTAGAAATGACATAGCCGGAATTTATCCTACGCGAGTCTTGTTAAACGTTTCGTCGGAAAACGATTCTTTTAGTGAGTTGTGCACAAACTTTTTCGTCCAAGGTCTTTAACTTAGGCTAACTTTCAGACGCACCTCACGCACATACTGGAAATACGGGTATAACATTCTCCCTCCTTAGAAACATTCGCCCCGAATGTTCCTTCCCAAGTCGCTTAACGATAAGTGGTCCCCATAACTTAAACAGCTTTGCAAATGCCACATACGCCACAAACAACACTTAGGCATATATGACAATGAAAATTTACAAGTAGGAAAGTGAATTACCCGGAGGCGTGGGGAATAGGTGAGGATATTTCGCCATGTCCTCCTCGCCTTCCCACGCCATCTCCTCCCCGAGCTCGCTCCGCCACAAGACTTTGACGAAGCCACGCCCTGGTCCGCAGACGCTTAACTCGACGATCGATTATCGCGCATGGAGTCTCTCATACGATAACCCCTGGCCACCGACATCGCTAATCGGTGCACTCTAGATGGATCCCGATACATCTCTCAAAGATAGAAACATGAAACACCGGATGCATCGCTTCCGATCGGACGGCAGATTCAACTCATAGGCAACCTTGCCTACCTCGCGGACGATCCGATAGGCCCAATGTACCTTGGGCTAAGTTTCCATTTCTTCCAGAATCTCATCACACCCTTCATGGGTGACACCTTCAGAAAACCCAATCATCAAACTCGAACTCCAGATGCCGACGACGATGATCCGTATATGACTTGCCGACTCGAGTACAAGAACCTCTCTGGATAAGTTTCACCTTATCCATCGCCACTGCACCAAATCTGGTCCCACTAATCGCACTCGCCCACATCGAACCAGCCTTATCGGGCGATATGCACTTCCTCCCATACAAGGCCTCAAGGCGCCATCCGAATCGGAGTGGTAGCTATTATTATATGCAAACTCAACTAGAGGCAAATGATCCTCCCACTACCCTCGGTCGATAACACAGCTCGCAGATATCCTCAAGAGTCCGATAGTGCGTCACCGTCCGCTCTGTGGATGGAATGCAAGATTTCGTGCTCACCAAGGCCCCAAACCCTTCTCGAAGGACTCCGTAAGTTAGCCAGAACGGGCTCTCTGTCGATATGATCGAAATAGGGACTCCATGCACCGACGATCTCTGATGTAAAGTTCGCATAATCCTCACCAAAAGTCGCCCCGAGGAAGAAAGTGGGCTGATTTCACACCGCCGACGATAACCCATATAGAATCATGTCTCCTCCGAGTGCGAGGCAATCCCGCGATGAAGTCCATGTTGATCACCTCCCACTTCCGTGTCTGGGATCTCTATCGCTCAGAATAAACCACCGTGCCTCCGTGCTCTACCTTCACCGCGACAACACGCACCGAGCTACGAACTCGCAACGCCCTCTTCGCCATCCCACCAATACACGATCTAAGGTCGCGGGTACATTTTGGTCGACTCGACGGATAGAGTAACGCGCACGTGTGCTTCCCTAGAACTCGCCAAGTCCTCAAACATCCGGAACACACAACTCGCCAAACCTTAGCACCCCATCGTGCTACTCAAAAGGACCCTTCCTCACGAAGAGCCGCATCACGATACCGAATCAAAACCGATCTCAAATCGTTGCTTCTTCACCTCCTCGACGATGGAAGACTCGGCAACCTCACGAACTCTAACCCCACCGCTATCGTAATCAATCAAACGACACCAAGGCTCGCTAATCGATGCAAATCACGAACCATGCCCTCCTCTCTAGCCGCACATCCGATAGGCTCCCATCGACCTACGACTAAGAGCATACGCCACAACATCGCCTTCCGGGTGGTACAGATATCAACATCGTAATCCTTAAGCAACTCTAACCACCGTCTCGCCGTAAGTTCACTCCTCTCGGTGAAGATATACCGAGGCTCTTGTGGTCCGTATAAATATCCACGTGAACCCCATACAAATAGTGCCTCAGATCTTCAAAGCGTGAATCACCGCGCTAACTCCAAATCATGGGCGGGTAGTTCCTCCGTGTTTCTTAAGTCGCCGATGCTGACGCTTATAACTCTACCTCGCGCATCAACACACATCCCACCGATGCCCGACGATCACAATACACGACATAACCATCCGACCCTCCGGAAGAGTAAGAACGGGCGGTCGTCGCCTCTTTTCAAAGAATCGAAACCCCGCCACAAGCATCACCATCAAACTTAGCCGCTTCCGAGTCGCCTAGTCAATGGTGCAGATAGAAGCAAACTTCTACGAACCGATAATAACTCGCGAGGCCCGTAAAGTCGCGAACCTCGCTGAGTAAGAGGTCAGGCCAAGTCCCGATCGCTCGATCTTGGCCGATCCACTGAATGCCATCACCCATAATATGCCCAAGAAAAGCCACCAAGCTAACCAAAACTCACATTTGGAAAACTTGGCGATAATCGCTGGTCCCGAGAATCACAAGACAGCCTCTCAAATGCTCCGCATGCTCTCGCCCGAGCGAATAAACCAAGATATCATCAATGAACACTATCACAAACGTGTTCAAAATGGTTTGAACACTCGGTTCATCAAATCCATGAATACCGCGAGCATTTGTCAACCCAAAAGACATGACTCAACTCATAATGTTCGCACGTCCGAATGCAAATTCTGTGGACATCCACCTCTCTCGACTGCACTGATGATAGCCCAACGCAGATCAATCTTGAGAAACATCTCGCGCTCGCAATCGTCGAACAAATCATCAATCCCGGGAAGGGTATTCGTTTAATGGTCACCTTGTTCACCGCTCAGAATCAACACATTACGCGCAGCTGCCCCGCCCTTCTTCTTCACGAACAATACCGCGCTTCTGCGAGAAACACTAGGTCCGATGAAGCCTTTCTCCAAAGAAATCTCTCACCGGTCCTTCAACTCTCTCAACTCGGCAGTGTCATTCTCAGATGGCGGAATGGAAATAGGCCGAGTGTCCGCAAAGACATCGATACAAAACTCTATCTCCTCTCGTGAGGATACCCGAGGTCATCCGAAATACGCCTGGGAACTCTCGACCATCGAATCGATCAAAACTGCATCGCAGCCTCGTGATCAAACACCCGAACGAGATGGTAGATATACCCTTCGCACTATCTTCCTAGCCTCGAGGTAAGAAATAAACTTACCTCTACGATACAAATGTTCCTCCCACACAACAACCGGCCTCAGAAATCGAACTGCATTACTTCTCCCTAGCCTACATTGGCGTAGCAAGAAGCTAGCCAATCCATCCCTACGATCACATCGAAATCGCCATGTCCAACTCTATCAAGTCGCCAGGTCCGACGATCAGATACGGTCATCGACAAGCCCTATATACCCGCCGAGCTACCACCGAATCACCCATCGCGTAGCTACCTCGAAAGTGGTCTATGGACTCGTGCTCTATCCCTATCCTACTAGCAATAAGTGGAGATATATAGACAGAGTAGAACCGTGGATCTATCAAGGCATACACATCAAACCCAAACCGATAAGGTACCGTGATTTACATCAAAGTGAGGCCTCCCGATCCCGCCTACCGACAAGGCATAAATGCGGCTCGAGGACCGCTAGAATCGACCCGCGCCACGACTCCGCCACACTGCTGGTCCATGAGTACCTCGCCCGGCGTGTAATCGTAGGGGACGAAGAACCAAAGAATGCACTCGTAGGCCGAGCCCTACCACCGCCACGCTCGGCCGACAAGCCTCGCAGTGACTCGCCGCCACAATCAGAATAAGCTCTCGGGCAGCATCACACTTCCCGTGAATGGATCTACCGACGGCCACACCGGTGGGTGGTCCCGGACGCCGCACTTCGCGCTCGACGCCCAAGCCCGCCCCGGTTCCGCCGAATACTCCGCCGGCCGGCGACGGTGCAGAGTGCTCGAGCCGGCCGTGGTGCAAATTTAGATCGCCGCCGAGGCCGCCACCACGATAGCCACCAAAAGACCCTCCCGCCCCGGCCTTCTTCTCGCTTGTCACAACTCGCTTCTACGCCTCGCATCCAAGTGCGCGAGCTCGCATACGGTAATATCCATGCTCGTCAAGAGCCACACCCGCACAAGACTCGCCATATAATCATCTAGCCCGCGACGTAACGATGCACTCGCCCTCCATATTCGCTACCAACGCAGGGACATATCGAGCCAACGAATCAAACTCAACGCTGTACTTCCCTAACGGCGCCCTTCTCGCCAAAGAACAAAAATCTATCGCCCGCGCCTCCTCATCCGCGAGGCAAGAAGTGAGTGAGAAAGGCCTCCAAAACTCGCCCCATACCGCTGAGGCGCATGCTCTCCCGAAAGCTCCCACGAATCAAACCAATCGATCGCGTATCACGCAGCCGACGCGAACCGGCGTCACGCACTCGTCTCCAAGCCTCGATCACCCGTGATGATCCTTCAGAATCGACGGATGAACTCCCGCGATCATCCTCCGCCTCGACCAGAAACTCGCGGGCTACAACTCAGAAATCTCGTGAGCCTCAAACTATTCGCCGTGAACCACGGTACTATCGGGCCGAATCGAATCGCCGTGATCCACTGCCTCATGTTCGCCACGATCCCGCCAAGAATCGCCATCTCTCAGAATCTATCTCATCTCGCTTCCAGCCGTGGACCGAGGCGAGGTATCGTGGTCTCTCACCATCGCCGCGCTCTAAACCTCTCGGTCGGGCGGCGCCGTGGAACTCGCTGCTGCATAGATCGGGCTCGAGCCTCGTGACTTCTGTCATACTAGCAGCCTCCGCCGCTTTGCCCTTCGGGCCCGGTTGTTTTACGCGAGGCATAATCAAGCATAAAAGGAGTACGTTAGAGGGTCCAACCTATAACACGCTTCTAAAGCACGATCTCAGAGTGAGAAGAATGGAAACCAATCCTAAATATCCTATAGCCTCCATCGACATGGTGCACAACACACCGATAATCAAGACTTACTAGATACGGCCAGAGACACTTTCCGAGGATTAATCGCTCGATACCACTTTTGTTCCGGGATCGTGGATCGTGCCTTACCCGCACCCAAGTAGTCATACATCGAGTAATCGAACATAAGACAAGACATGAAACATTATAAAAATAAAACAGCTTTATCTGATGAAAAGCTTGCCTTTCGCATATATATATAACCCAAGTTTTGCAGCTACATCCCAAATGTACAATAGACTACTGCACTTAAAGAAGTAAACACTATGGCGGAGTGGCTCCCGCCATACCGAATGTACAAAACTATCTACAATACAGGAGATCATACCCAAAAGTAGAGCCTCCTATACATTGAGCTCCCGACACCAAAGCAAAGATCCTAAGGACGTGGATCTAGCACTGCCTCTTACCGCGCATGAACGCAGCCCTCAAGGAGGTCAAGACAGTACCAAGTATGTGAAATCAGAAGTACTTAAATGAAATCATATCACTTTAAAACCAATTTTACAAATACGCATTTAAACAACTAATGTAATCGCACATAGTGCCACATCATAAACAAGAGCAACAATAGGTAAATCAGAATGTGTCTTTTCTAGGCCGCGAATGATCGAAGCAGGCCACTCGCCCATATTATCATTCCGCAAGCCTAACTCGACTCCTCGCCGTCCGCATAGGCCACTCACATAGGCCCGCATGAGGTATAACCCCGCATCGAGGGTAGCTACTCCTCGCATCGCCCCGACTCGTTGTCCGCACGGCCATATGCATCGCATGAGGCATAACCCCGCACACTAACTCGAACTCGTGAGCCCGCATAGGCCCTCGACCCGCATGAGGTATTCTCGAATCACGGTCCTGCATCACCGAGTCTACCCCAGACGGAGGCGCCTTAACCCCAGATCATCTCAAGAGGCGAGTGATATAGTACTAACATAACATCTTATAGTTTAAACAACATAAGCATAAGTAAGACCGACTTTTACACAAACATTACAAGATACTAACACATAGCATCACAATATGTCTACTCATCAAAACCATCTTATTATACCTTTCGTAAATCAATACAAGTCTTTTGTAAACACATAAGTAAACTGCCTTTTATAAAACTTAAGTCGTTATACTTAACTTCCCATAAAACTAGTATAACCCTTAAGCTTCTTGTTTTAAAAACAAATATTCTTCTTCTTTCAAAACTGCTTTATAATCCTTTTGAAAGACTTTTAAGATCTTTATTATTCAGCTTAAGTCGCAAGACATTGCCGTAAGTATTATTTAGGCTTAAGTCAAAAGACATTGCCGTAGTTATTATTCATTAACACACGCACGCCTACCGTATCATATATATATTTAAAATATCATGCTCAAGAGTATAGGAAGAATCACATACCTTCGCAAATCCACCGCCAAGTCGAATATGTCGCGCAGAGAATCAAATTATAATAGTCACGCATATCTATCAATGTCTAGATTACTCAGAGGTCATTCTAAACAGAGGGTTCTCAATTCTACGGAAAGTCGGGCAGCACTTCCCTACCCGTGAGCTATATAAGCTCATCAGAAAATAAATTCCATGTAAGTATAGTTTAATTATTCTTCTTTATACCCTTTATACATCGTGATAATACCAATTCTATTCTGTAATATCCTTCTAAGTATTTATACTTATTCTTATACTCTTACAGTATGTATCCTCTAATTATAAAAGAAGGATAAGTTTATTTACCTCGATAAGCCCAAAATTATCCAAGTATAAACGTCGCTCCTGAGCAAGGTTTAGCTCCTAATTTGTACGCTCCGATAGCTCCAAGAACCCTTAGAAGTTCTTCACAACTTCTACTAAGTACTAAGGGATTTGGGCTAGGGTATTTTGGGCATTATAACAATACTAGAAGGCCACTTTTCTACCAAGGGAGGGGGGGTAGGTTTCGCTAGCAGTGGGTTGCTCGCCAAGCTTCACAAGTGAGGGGGAAGTGTTTGGACGAAAAGGCTTACAAGGGAGAGGAAGGATTTTAGACTTGAAAGTTTGTTTGTGGACGAAGAACTCTTCATCTTAAGAGGGTATTTATAGGTCAAGGATGGCCAACCAATGGCCAAGATTTAGCCAAGTGCTAGGCAAGTGTAAGGTCAAGATTAGGCAAGTGTACCTTATCCAACTATCACACAAAATATCCTACCAACTCCATGACAAAATAGCCACTCCATTCGCCCTATTGTCGCCCCACATCCATCAATGAGAGGTGACGTGTCGCCTCTCGCTGGTCAAAATGTTTCATCTCTCGGAAAAATCCGCAAAAATTAGAAATGACATAGCCGAATTTATCCTACGCGAGTCTTGTTAAACGCTTCGCCGAAAACGATTCTTTTATTGAGTCAGGCACAAACTTTTTCGCCCAAGGTCTTTAACTTAGGCTAACTCAGACGCACACCCTCACGCATATACTCAAAATACGGTATAACATCGATCCCGAGCAACGCTTAGCTCCAAATCCCGACGCCCAACCCGCCTCCAGCAACCCTTAGAAGTTTCTAAACAACTTCTCTTAACACTTCAACCAAGCTAGAAGATTTCTGTGGTTTCATTTATACTATCGGATAAAGTGGTATTTCCGGGCTCCTAGTATTGAAATAACTTTGGAATACAACTAGAGATACTAGGCTAAGGTATTTGGGATTTATACAACAATACTAGAAGTATTTTCTACACAAGAGGGGGGTGGACGAAACAAGCCTAAAGTGGAGGATATTTTTCCTCGAAAGCTTAAGTGTGGGACGATAATAAGTCTTCAACTAATGGGGTATTTATAGAGGATTCAAGGGTCAAGATCTATGCAAGTGTGTGGTCAGATTGGGCCATGTGTGTGGGTCCCACCACACCACATGGCCAACTAAATTAAGCTCCAGTGTCACGGCTATTTCTGCCAAGGGAAGTGGCTGACACATTCTCCTCCACCCGCCAAGTGCCACATGGGGGTGACACGTGTCGCCCCCCTACTCGTCCAAAATATTTCGTCTTCCGAAAATATCCAAAATACCGAAAATCTCAAAAACAAAGTGGGCCCCACAAAACCGTAAATTTCTCCCGTGGGTCCCACATGACCATTTTCGAAAATAAAATATCATAATTCTAATATAATCCAAGAAGTCCAAATACCAAATCTGGAAATCCAATTCCCATCAACGAACCTTTTTCCTTCACAAAACCCGGAAACTTTTCCGTCGAAAAATCACATCTTTCTTTCTTTCCAATTTTACTGTCGTATTCTCGTACGTACGTCCTCACATACATACCCTGGAACTACGGGGTATAACATTCTTCCCCCCTTAGAAACATTCGTCCCGAATGTTCCTTCTAAGGCTCCAAACGTACTTGCGCCGGTATAGTCTCCACTACTATACTTACAAAAACCGATCATGCCACCAATGGCCAGAATATAACATGTGCGCAAAACTCAAATCCAAGCCAACGAGGAATCATTTCTAATCTCACAAAAGTTCCCACTAGCTTCAATTTACTCTAAGGCCATTCCCGGCCTTCACGATCTGATTCTGGTCGAACGCACCCACGAACCCGTACGATGGTTACCTAAACTTGGGCCTAGCACCCTCGTGACCCTATCACAAAGCGGGACCACCACAAATTGACCCCACCCCAATCCGGGCTACGGGTTGACCCGCGACCTTGCCTCAACCCGCCCCATTTATCGCGCCAAACTCTCTCGTTCCCCAATCCGGAACAATCTCACTAATCAAGTCACGAAAACCTAGTGGTCTTCTTAGCTCAACTACCCTCTTTCATTTCACACCACTCAGGGACTTATCACACAAATATACCCCACGAATACTATGCACTCCGATAAAGGTCAATCATAAAAATAAATCTTTTACTCGAGACGGCCTCGCCTCTAAGGTCTCCACGTATAATATTCTAAGGCTCACAATTTCCCCGTCCCCAATCTTACCTTTTCAACTAACCATGTTTTCAATCACAATTAACACAATGCTATAAGAACATAACACTTAAAATATACTCATCTTATCACACATACTAATCTCTAGAGGGTTAAGGATATACCTGTATTTACTGCTTCACATCCCCCTTGTCGCTCTAATCATAATCCCGCTTCCGGGCGATAGCAGAAGGCGTGACAACTAGCCACCGATCCCGGCCGAGTCCCTATATCCGTGGTACCTCGATCGGACAATTCTCGCAAATGGCCCTCGCTGGCCGCATGCATAACAAGTTGTCAAGTAGTACGACACTCCGCAACGACACCTACCACAACGCCACACCGAGGTGGGTGGCCTCTCGCCAACACCCTTCCTCTCAACCATCAATTCACAATCGACTGGTAGGCTGAGTCCTCCTACCTGTATCCATCCTACTAGAACATTCTCTCATCACATGGCCCTGACGGCCGCAGGTAAAACAAGCACCAAAAAAAAGACGACATTCCCCGGGATGATGCCTGCCACATCGTGAACACTGAGGGAAATCAATTGGCCTAGAACCTATGTATATCCGTGAACCGTAAGCCCGGAGCTCACTCAACTCGTGATACCCCGAACGCCCAAGCTCGCGAGGACCACTCAGATCGCGAGGCGCATATCTAGTCTGTCGAGGCGATTCACCTAAAGTTACCAGCGACTCGCCGACCGCCTCTTCACGCCTCGTTAATCCATTGATCTCACGCTCTCACCACGCGCATAAGCCCGTACGCGGGCCATGTCCATGCCTGACTGAAGAGCTACTCTTGCACAACCCTTTATTAGATAATCATCAAGACCCGTGATAAATCGTGACATTATATACTCCGGTCATTAATCTTACTAGTAACCGGCCGCCCTTCGCCACGACTCGCTCGGGTTCGTGGATCGTGCCTTACCCGCACCCAAGTAGTCATACATCGTGAGTAATCGAATATAAAAACAAGACATGAAACAGCTTGTAAATGAGACACGCTTTATCTCGAGAAAAGGTCGCTTTTCGCATATATATATATAACCAAAATCGCGCAGATCCCAACTGCATAATAGACTACGCACTCTAAGAAGATAAGCAACTATGGAGGATAGGTTCCGCCATACCTCGAATGTACAAAACTATCTACAACAACAGTGGAGATCATAACCAAAAGTCGAGCCTCCGAGAAGACGGAGCTCCCGACACCAAAGCAAAAGATCCTAAGGATGCGGATCTAGCACTGCTTCCTTTACTCACAGATGTAACGCAGCCTCAATGGCGAGGTCAGCATAACAGTACCAAGTATGTGAAATCAGAAAGTACTTAAATGAAATCATATCATTTTAAAACCAATTTTACAAATATGTAAAACAACCAATGTAACCGCACAGTGCCACATCACAAACAAGAGCAATAATAGGTAAATCAGAATGTGTCTTTTCTAGTCCGCGAATGATCGGGCAAGGCCAATCGCCCATGTATCATTATGCTCGCCTAATCTCGACTCCGCATCAGATAGGCCACCTAGGCCCGCATGAGGTATTCCCCGCATCGAGGGTAGCTACCTCGCATCGCCCCGACTCATAGTCCGCATGGCCACATAGACCGCATGGCCACATGGACCGCACACTAACTCCGAACTCTCGTAGTTCGCATAGCCCCTCGACCCGCATGAGGTATTCTCGAATCATAGTCACACGCATCGCCCGAGGTATACTCGTGACGGGCACTTTAACCCCAGATATCATGTCAAGAGGTGAGTGATGTAATACTAACATAACGGCCATCGTTATACAACATAAGCACAATAAGAATAACCTCTTATACAAACGTTATAAGACACTAACACACATAGCATCATAATATGTCTACTCATCAAACCATCTTATTATACTTTCCAGAAATCAATACAAGTCTTTCATAAACACATAAGTAAATTGTTCCTTTTATCTTTCTTAAGTCGTTATACCTAACTTCCCATAAAGCTAGTATAACTCTTAAGCTTTTTGTTTTAAAAACAAATATTCTTCTTCTTTCAAAAATGATTTATAATTCTTTTGAAATACTTCAAGATTCTTATTATTTAGACTCAAGTCAAAAGACGTCAAGTAAAACCATGTTCGCTTAACACACGACGCTCACCGCATATATATATATTTTAAAATATCATGCTCAAGAGTATAGGAAGAATCACATACCTCCTCAAATCCACCGCCAAGTCGAATATGTCATACGCAGAGTATCAACCTATAATAGTCAAATACGCCTATCAACGCCTAGACTACTCGCATGATAATCTAAGCGCAGGGTTCTCTATTCTACTAAAATCGGGCAGCACTTCCCACCGTAAACTATACAAGTTCATCAGAAATACTCCCATGTAAGTACGCTCAATCTTCTTTAAATCTTCGATGTGATTATAGTTCAATTCTTCTCAGAATACCCTTCTATGTAATTACGCTCAATTCTCTTCTTTAATATCCTTCTATGTGTTTTATACTTATTTCTATACTTCTACGATGTATTCTCCAATTACAATAGAAGGATAAGATATTTACCTCGATAAGCCCAAAATTATCCAAGATATAAGTCGATCTCGAGCGAGTTTAGCTCTAATCTGTACGCTCCGCTCCAAGAAACCCTTAAGTTTCTACACAATGTGGGTATTTATAGGACTTTCAAGGGTCAAGATGAAGGCAAGTGGAGGGCAAGTGAGGGTGTGGATTCACCCATGTGTCCTTATCCATCTACTACAAAATATCCAACCTAACCTCGACTAATGCTAAAGGCCACAAAACGCGCTAACCTTTCCCACGTTGTTGCTCCCACTGGTGACAAGTGTCACCCTCTCGTTGGTCCAAAATATTTCATCTCTCCAAAAATCCGCAAAAATATAAATGTCGCACTAATTTTCCTTCGCAAGCTTTGGAAGACGCTTTTTAAAAAAATTCTTTCGGTTGTGCACAAATTTTCATTCTATGCCTAACTTTAAGGTTTAAACTTCAGACGCACGCCTACGCATATACCGAAATACTGGGTATAACTTTCCTCCTTAGAAACATTCGTCCCGAATGTTCCTTCCCAAGACAGATAACGATAAAGTTCCTCATAACTTAAATAGCTTTGCAAATGCCACACATGGCCACAATACAAAGACTTAAGCAAATATGACAATGAAAATTTACAAGTAGGAAAGTGAGTTACCCGGAGGTGGGTAATAGGTGAGGATATCGCCTCATGTCCTCCTCACTTCCCACGCCATCTCCTCCCGAGCTCGCTCCGCCACAAGACTTTGACTGCCACGCCTCGTCCGCAGACGCCTAACCCGACGATCGATTATCGCATGGAATCTCTCATATGATAACCTCGGTCACTTGACATCACAATCGGGTGCAACCTAGATGGATCCTCGATACATCTCTCAAAGATAGAAACATGAAAATCGGATGCATCGCCTCCAGACGGACGGCAGATTCAACTCATAGTAACCTTGCCTACCCCGCGACATCCGATACGCCCAATGTACTGGCCGAAGTTTCCTTCTTCCCGAATCTCATCACACCCTTCATGGGTGACACCTTCAGAAAACCCAATCATCAACTCGAACTCCGATGCCGACGATGACCGTGATATGACTTCCGACTCGAATAGCCGCCAAGAATCGCCTCCGATAAGCTTCACCTTATCCATCGCTCAGACGTCCGTCCTACTAATCGCACTCGCTTACATCAAACCAAATTTATCGGAGACCTCGCACTTCTCCCATATAAGGCCTCATAAGGCGCCATCTCGAATACCGGAGTGGTAGCTATTATTATACGCAAACTCAACCAGAGGAAATGATCCTCCCTACCCTCAAGTCAATAACACAAAGCTCGCGTATCTCAAGAGTCCGGATAAGGCGCTCGCTCGCCCGCCTGCTCAGGATGGAATGCGATTTCCGCTCACTCAAGGCCCCTAAACCCTTCTCGAAGGACTCTAAGTTAGCCATAACCGGGCTCTGTCGATATGATCGAAATAGGGACTCCATGCGCTTCACGATCTCTGATGTAAAGTCCGAATAATCTCGCCAAAAAGGTCGCCCGATCGGAAGAAAGTGGGCCGATTTCGCCATCCCGCCGACGATAACCCCGAGAATCGCCCTTCCTGAGTGCGAGTTAATCCGTGATAAAGTCCATGTTGATCACCTCCCACTTCCGTGCCTGATCTCTATCGCCGCAATAATCCACCAGCCTCGTGCTCTATCTTCACCGCCGACAACACGGAATCGAGCTACAAACTCGCAACGCCCTCTTCAAGACATCCCACCAATACACGTACGAGGTCGTGGTACATCTTGGTCGAACCCGGATGGATGAGTAACGCGCGCCGTATTTCCCTAGAACCGCCAAGTCCCGAAATATCCGAACACACAACTCGCCTTCAAACCTTAGCACCCCATCGTGCTACTCAAAAGCGACTCCTTCCTCACGTAAGAGTCAGATCACGATACCGAGTCAAACCGGATCTCAAATCGCCTCTTCACCTCCTCGACGATGGAAGACTGACAACCTCTCAAACTCGAACCCCACCGCTATCGTAACCAATCAATCGGACTCCAAGGCTCACTAATCGATGTAACTCGCGACCATGCCCTCCTCCGCCGCACATCCGATAGACTCCCATCGACCTACGACTAAGAGCACCGCCACAACATTGGCCTTCCCCGTGGTACAGATGTCGACATCGTAATCCTCGAGTAACTCTAACCACCGCCTCGCCGTAAGTTCAGCCTCCTCTCGTCCGAAGATATACCGAGGCTCTTGTGGTATGTAAAAATATCCACATGAACCCCATACAAATAGTGCCCGCATCTTCGGCGTGAATCACCGCCAACTCCAAATCATGCGGGTAGTTCCTCCGATGTTTCTTAAGTTGTCGGATGCTGATGCTATAACCTTACCTACCGCATCAACACACATCCGAGCCCGACGCCGACGATCACAATACACTACATAGCCGCTCGACCTTCCGGAAGAGTAAGAACGGGGCGGTCGCCGCTTCCTTCAAAGAATCGAAACCCCGCCACAAGCATCACCATCAAACTTAGCCGCTCCGAGTCACCTAGTCAATGGTGCGCAGATAGAAGCAAACTTCTACGAACCGATAGTAACTCATGAGGCCCGTAGCTACGCACTGCCGAGTAGTGGTCTAGGCCAACTCGATCGCTTCGATCTTGGCCAGATTCACCCGAATACCATCGCCCCCTAAAATATGCCCAAGAAAAGCCACCGGCCAACCAAAACTCACATTTGGAAAACTTGGCGATAATCGCTGGTCCCGAGAACTCTCAAGACCGCCCTCAAATGCTCCGCACGCTCCTCGCTCCGAGCGAGAATAAACCAAGATGTCATCAATGAACACTATCACAAACGTGTTCAAAAATGGCTTGAACAATCGTTCATCAAATCCATGAATACCATGAGCATCGGTAAACCCTAAAGACATGACTCGAACTCATAATGCCCGCATCGTCCGAATGCACCTAGGGACATCCGCCTCGACTCGCACTGATGATAGCCCGATCGCAGATCAATCTTGAGAAACATCTCGCACTTCGCAATCGTCGAACAAATCATCAATCCCGGAAGCGGTATTCGTTCTTTATGGTCACCTTGTTCACCGCTCAGAATCAACACATGCGCAGGCCCCGCCCTTCTTCTTCACGAACAATACCGGGCGCTTCCCTGTGAGAAACACTAGGCTCGATGAAGCCCTTCTCCAAAGAAATCTCTCACCGTCCTTCAACTCTCTCAACTCGGCAGTGCCATTCGTATGGCGAATGGAAATAAAGCCGAGTGTCCGCAACACATCTATACAAAACTCTATCTCCTCTCGTGAGGGATACCCGGAGGTCGTCTGAAACACATCCGGGAACTCTTCGACTACGGAATCGACTAAAAATCTGTACCGCACCTCGTGATCAAACACCCAAATGAGATGGTAGATATACCCTTCGCACCATCTTCCTAGCCTCGAGGTAAGAAATAAACCTACCCCGGCATACGTTGTTCTCCCACTCAATAACCGGCCTCAGAAATCGGAACTGCATCACTTCTCCTCGCAGCTACATTGGCATAGCAAGAAGCTAGTCAATCCATGCACATGATCACATCGAATCGGGCCATGTCCAACTCTATCGAGTCGCTAGTGGTCCGACGATCGCATAAAGTCATCGGACAAGCTCCTATATACTCGCCGAGCTACCACCGAATCACCCATTGGCGTAGCTACCGAAAGTGGTCTATGGACTCGTGCTCATCCTCATCCTACTAGCAATAAGTGGAGATATATAGGACAAAGTAGAACCCGGATCTATCAAGGCATACACGCCACATCATGAAACTGATAAAGTACCTGTGACGACATCAGGTGAGGCCTCCGTCCTACCGGCCGATAGCATATACGCGTTCTCGAGGACCGCTAGAATCGGGACCCGCCACGACCTCGCCGCGACTCGCCGCCCACGAGTACCCTCGCCCGGCGCAGTAATCGCAGGAGATGAAGAAGACCGACGAAAGACCTCGTAGGCCGACTTTACCTCTCATACGCCTCTTGGCCTGACAGCTCGCAAATGACCTCGCTGGCCGCAAGTGTAACAAACTCCGAGCAGCACCACAATTCCGTGAATGGATCTACCACATCGCCACACCGGCGTGGTGGTCCCGATCGCCCAAAGACTCGCTACCCCGACGCTCAAGTCCCGGGCCGTGGTCCGCCAAGACGGTGTAGGAGTGCTCGAGCCGCCGTGGTGCAAATCCAGATCGCACGAGGCCGCCCACCCCGAGAGCTACCAAAAGACCTCGCCATCCGGCCTTCTTCTCGCTGCTCACAACCTGTCGACTTACGCCTCGCATCCAAGAGCATGAGCTCGTATACGGGTAATGTCCATGCATGGCCAAGAGCTACACCGCATAAGACTCGCCATATAATCATCTAGCCCGCGACGTACGGTGCACTCGCCCTCCATATCGCTACTAACGCAGGGACATATCGAGCCAACGAATCGAACTCAACGTTGTACTTCCTAATCGTGTTCCTCTCTCGCCAAAGAACAAATATCTGTTTACCTGCGTTCTCTCATTCCGCGGAGGCAAGAAGTGAGGAGAAAGACTCGAGAACTCGTCCCAAGTAGCTGGGACGCGTTTCCCGATAACTCCCACGAATCAAACCAATCGATCGCGTATCACGCAGCCTTATGTGAACCAAGATCACGACTCGGTCTCAAGCTTGATCACTGTGACGATCTCTATAATCGACGATGAACTCCCCGCGATCATCCTCGTGCCTCACCAGAACTCGCGCTACAACTCGTAAAATCTCGTAGCCTCAAACTATCTCGATCTCGTGAACCACGTGCACGCTGAACTGAATCGCAGATTCAAATTATCTCGTTCGCCACGATCCCGCCGCATGGCGTTATCTCCTTGTACCCTAACCTCTCGCCTGTGCCGTGGACCGAGGCGCGGTATCGTGGTCTTCGCTGGGCCGGCGGCGCCATGGAACTCGCCGTCCGAGGTATCACCGTATAGATCGGGCTCGAGCCCTCGTGACTTTGTCCTACTAGCAGCTCTCTACCGCCTTGCCCTTCTCGCCCGTTGCCTTACGCGAGGCATAATCAGCATGTAAAAGGAATACGTTAGAGGGTCCAACTTATAACACGCCTCAAGGCACGATCTCAGAGTGAGAAGAATGGAAACCAATCTTAAATATCCTATAGCCTCCTCGACATTGGTGTGCACAACACACCGATAATCAAGCACTTACTAGATACGGTCAGACACTTTCCGAGATTAATCGCTTCGATACCACTTTTGTCACGACTGCTCGGCCGCGGATCGTGCCTTACCCGCACCCAAGTAGTCATACATCGAGTAATCACTTAATATAAAAATAAGACATGAAACAGCTTGTAAATGAGACACGCTTTTTATTCGAGAAGCGTCGCCTTTCGATATATATATATAACCAAAATCGGGCACATCCCAACTGCATAACAGACTACGCACTTAAGAAGATAAGCAACTATGGCGGACAGGCCCCGCCATACCCCGAATGTACAAAACTATCTACAACAACAGGAGATCATACCTAAAAGTCGAGCCTCCGAGAAGACGGAGCTCGACACCAAAGCAAAAGATCTTAAGGACGCGGATCTAGCACTCGCTTCCTTACCTGGCATGAACGCAGCCTCAAGGAGGTCAAGATAACAGTACCAAGTATGTGAAATCAGAAAGTACTTAAATGAAATCATATCATTTTAAAACCAATTTTACAAATATGTACGAAACAACCAATGTAATCGCACATAGTGCCACATCACAAACAAGAGCAATAATAGTAAATCAGAATGGTCTTTTCTAGGCCGCGAATGATCGGGCAAGGCCAATCGCCCATAGTATCATTATGCTCGCTTAATCTCGACTCCGCACCGCATAGCCACCTAGGCCCGCATGAGGTATTCCTCGCATCGAGGGTAGCTACTCCCAAGATCGCCCCGACTCGTAGTCCGCATGGCCACATGCACCGCGATGGCCACATGGACCGCACACCAACTCGAACTCGTAGCTCCGCATAGGCCCTCGACCCGCACGAGGTATTCTCGAATCATAGTCACTGCATCGCTCGAGGTATACTTCGCATCGGGCGCTTAACCCAAGATATCATGTCAAGAGGCGAGTGATGTAATACTAACATAACGACCACTGCTAAACAACATAAGCACAATAAGAATAACTCTTATACAAATGTTACAAGACACTAACTCGCCACGACCGATCTGGTCCGCGATCGTGCCTTACCCTGCACCCTAGTGATAACAACATCGAGAAAATCAGGAAATAAAGTTTAAACAGAAACAAGAGACAACATAAGAAAACAGCAACCAAACTGGCCACCTTCATGTATACACATATAATCAATGCTTAAAATCCTTTACAACCCTACCTACAACAAGATTCTGCACTTAAGAATGTAATAACAACTATGACGGACAGGTTCCCGCCATACCCCGAATGTACAAGTACCTACAATGACAGGGACTATACTAAAAGATAAGCCTGAGAAACGGAGCTTCCTAACGCCGAATCGCGATCCTATGAGCGAGGATCAACAATCGGTGTACTTACTGCTGCATGAACACACTTCTGGAGAGGTCGATAATAGGTACCAAGTATGAAATCAAAAATATCAGAATGAAATCACATTTCATCATTTTATAAAACCATTTTGCGATAAGTAAACAAGCATGCAAGTAAGCGGGACGATATCCCGTAATAATCACTCACACATAACTATGGGTCTCACGCCATAATATCACTCATGCGTGGAATCATTCTCATCACGGCTAAAGATATGATGTAAAACAACACCCATATGTGAACTCGAACACTAGATCTCGCCAAGGCTATCAAACCGACGGGCCAAGTAGAATCGCCACTACCGGGCCAAAAGCTAGTCATATCCTTCACGCAAAGTACGAAAGCCAACTACGATCCAAAGCTAGCCACGAATCGCCGAGGTACTATGTTTAACGCATCATAGCCTACCATCTCACGAGATATGATCGAGGCAAGATTCGTTATCTACCGAGTCGCCGATATACGAGAAATGACCAGACAAATATCTCAAGCGTGCAGAACCACATGTACAAATCAAGCCCGTGATCGCCGTCACCGCTGCAAGCTTCATGGATTAGCGGTCCATGGACAAATAACAAAACCCTCACAATGACCGCATGCCCAAGATCTTACCTCGAAAGTACGGTCATGAAACCATCCCATCGACGACGCGTGGATCATCCATCGCACAAGATGTCCAAAGGAAATAACAAGATAATACTCAAAGTGGACGCATACTCGTGGACCATCCAACGTGTTAGTATGTCCAAGCAATCAATCAGATAGCCGACCCTCCCCGAGAGACACGATAGCACAAAATCAAACACTTGCACAACAAAGACTATCACAACAAGCATAGACAAGTTCAACGTACTTTCCTTCTTTCAAAAAGACCTCTTGTTACGTAAAAGCCACACGATACTAATACTCGTAGTATATAAAGAAAACACGTTTTACTTTTAAAACCACATTACTTCACCTTCGTAAAAATCTTTACAAGGCTTTTAAAATCAAGTACTCTATACTTTTTAAACCAAGTGCTTTTCTTTTAAAACAACATCAAGTATACTCTTTTAAAACCCAATTAACTTACTCTTTTCAAAACAAGTAACCTATACTTAAATCAAGTTACTTCTCCTTTTCCGAAAACAAGTCGTTATAAGTCAAGTCTCTTATCTTTCAAGATCAAGTCTCTTAACTTTCAAAATCAAGTCGTTTAGCTTTTAAAATCAAATCTTTCTTTTATCTTCATAAAGTCGTTATAACTAACTTCCCATAAAGCCATTATAACACTTTATGTTTTAAACAAACAAAATTCATTTCACACACGTACGTCTACCGTACTATATAGTTCACAACAATCATGCTCAAGAGTATAGGAAGAATAACATACCTTTTTAGCTTAAACCACAAGCCAAGTCAAGTATGCCGCGCGTAGAAGATCCACCTATAACAACCACAATATATCTATCAATCTCTAGTTCTCTTCGTAGAATATTCTAAATACAAGATTCCTTATTCTACAGAAAATTCGCAAAGACCTCCCCGCTTATCACATAAATCTCTTCCCCTACCAAGGCCCGCTACAAAGCCAACAACTTCGTGGGATTACACGCCTAACCGGACGTGTTCAATTCGCTTCACAATAATACCACACAAGTCACGTAAGTACACCCAATGTAAATACACTTCAACTTTATAATCATCCTTCTAATATAATATACTCAAGTATAATCACACGACCTGCTCGGCAGTTCGTGATCGTGCCTTACCCGGGCACCCAAATAGTCATACATCAGAGTGATCAGCGGAACATAAAAACAAGACATGAAATAACTGTAAAATAAAACACATTTTATCTGAGAGAAAGTCGCCTTTCGGCATATATATAAATACAAAGTTTGAACAGTTTAATCCTTTTTACAAACCCTGCCCACAACAAAGATTATGCACTTAAGAATGTAACGACAACTATGGCGGGACAGGGCCCCGCCATACCCCTGAATGTACAAGAACCTACAGACTTAGGGTAACATACCAAAAGATAAGCCTCCGGAAAAACGGAGCTTCCCAAAACGCTGATTTGTGATCCTAGAAGCGAGGATCGACAACCGATGTACCTCTACCTGTGGCATGAACGCAAAATCCCGGAGGTCGATAACAGTACCAAGTATGTGAAATCAAAATATCAGAACGAAATCATAACAGTCTAAACAAAACAGGAGACATGTATGATAACAAAACTACAGTTCATAATATAAAAGCAGTCATGTCAAGTCAGGGACTCACGCCCTCAAAGTAATCACTCAAATATAACCCGCACAACGGCCGCATGCCCCCAAGATCTTACCTCAGATAAGCATGGCCATGGAACCATCCTAATAAGCATACCCTGGGCCACCCATCGTCGGTATGTCCAAAGGAAATAACAAGATAACAATCGAATGGAAGCATACCTGGCCACCCATCGTGTCAAGATGTCCAAGCCAATAACAAGATAACACTTAAGGAAGCATACCCGGCCACCCATCGTGTCGGTATGTCCAAAAGAAAGTAACAAGATAACAATAAAAATGGAAGCATACTCGTGGGCCACCCATCGTGTCAAGATGTCCAAAACAAATAACAAGATAACACTCCTAATGAAGCATACCCGCCACCCATCGTGTCGGTATGTCCAAAAGGATCGATTAGTGGAAGCATACCCGTGGCCACCCATCGTGTCGATGTCCATCAATCAATCGGATAGCCGCCTCCAACGAGACGCAGAGCACGTAAATACAACACTTGCACAACAAAGGTTATCACCACAAGCATAGGCAAGTTTAATCATACCCACAAACATTTATTTTATTTCAACAAATCCGGGTTTTAACCCCAAAGTACTACATACATTAATCCTTTAAAAAAGACCTCTTTTTACGTAGAAACAACTCGATACTATTATCCGTAGTATCAACTACGTTCATGTTTTAAAATCAAGTACTTTACACTATTTTAAACCAAGTGGCTTACACTTTTTAGAACAACGTCAAGTAACAACATTTTTTTCCGAAAGTTCAAGTTTGCCTAATTTCGATACTCAAGTCTTTTAGTTTCAAAGATTTCATAGTTCATAGTCTTAATCAAATAACATACTCTCTTTTAAAACAATAAGCCTTACGTGTGAGTAGGTTATTCTTATTCATAATCAATCTTATTAAAGCAGCCATGATCTAGGAAATGTAATATCATTTTGTCTCATCTTAGCTTCTATGCAGATGGAGGTTTCTACTGGTTTTAATAATACTTAATTATTCAATACATTTCCCTTTATTAGCGCCGCATGGTTTGTTCGATACTTATTCTCGATTTCCAAATCAAGAAACATTATTCCTTTTAAAAACCAAGTACTCATTACTCACGAATGAGGTTTCACACTTATTAACAAAATTCATATTAATTCAATTAAGTCAAGCCTCTTATCTTTTAAGATCAAGTCTCTTAACTTCTAAAATCAATAAACCATTCTTTTTATCTCTCTTAAGTCATTATACCTAACTTCCCATAAAGCTAGTATAACTCTTAAGCTTTTAAAACCAAGTATTTCTCTTTCAAAAAGGTTTCTTAATTCTTTGAAATACTTCAAGATTCTTATTATTCAGCTTAAGTCAAAAGACATTGCCGTAAAACTACGCTCAGTTAACACACGACGCTCACCGTACTATATATATATATACTTTTAAAATATCATGCTCAAGAGTATAGGAAGAATCACATACCTCGCGACGATTATCGACTATAAGCAAATAGCTCCAAAGATCAGAATCCGCTAGCCCTTTCCACCCTTCGAGTAGAATACGCTACTTGCAAAGATTTCAACCTATAACGGCCATATAAGTCTATCAATGTCTAGACTACTCAGAGAATAATTCTACGAAAAATTGGGCAAAGACTTCCCTACCCGTCAACTACACAAGTTCATCAGAATACAAACTAAGTAAGTACACTTCTTCTTTAATATTCTTCTGATGTGATTTCAGTTCAATTCTTTTCAGTAATATCCTTCTATGAATCTTATATTCAATTCTATACTACTACAGTATGTAATTCCAATTACAATAGAAGGACAAGAGTATTTACCTCGATAAGCCCAAAATTATCCAAGTTTATATGTCGATCCCGAGCGATGTTTAGCTCCTACTGGCGCCCAACCCGCCTCCAAACAACCCTTAGAAGTTCTACGCAACTTCTACTTAACACTCCAACCGGCATGAAGATTTCAGGGTTTCGTTTTGGATCAAGGAAGTATAATAGTATTTGGCTTTTAGTATAGGTGTAACCTTGGAATACTACAAGGTATTTGGGGCCAAGGTATTTTGGATTTATACAACAATACTGAGAAGTATTTTTCTACCAAGGGAGGGTATTTCACGAAAACAACAAGGAAAGGGAGTGGGTGTACTGCCGAGGCCTCTCAAAGGGGAGTGTGGCGGACGAAAACACTGTGGAGGGAAAGGTTTTTGCCTTGGAATTTATCAAGAGAGGATGAAGAATAAGTCTTCAACTAAGGGGTATTTATAGACAACCAAGGGCCAAGATCAAGACAAGTGGTAGGCAAGTGTAAGGTCAAGATTTGGGCAAGTGTACCTTATCCATCTACCACCAAAATATCCTACCAACTCCTTGACTAAAATTGAGCAAGAAAAACGCCCCAATTCGTCCACTTTGAGGGTGACACATGTCACCCTCCCGTTGGTCCAAAATATTTCATCTCTCGGAAAAATCCGCAAAAATAATAAAATACATAGCCGGAATTTTCCCTTCGCAAGTTCTGGAAAACGCTTTTGAAAGCGATTTTTTTCTAGTTGTGCACAAAATTTCGTCCCTTAGTCTTCTTTAATGCTTAAACTTTTGTACGTACGCCCTCACGTACATACTCTGGAAATACGGGGTATAACAATAACTACTACAACATGTAATATCCAATTACAATAGGGGGACATAGATCATTACCTCGATAAGCCCAAAATTATCCAAGTTTATAAGTCAATCCTGAGCAACGTTTAGCTCCAAACTCCTTACGCTACAACCCGCTCCAAGCAACCCTTAGAAGTTTCTAAACAACTTCTCTTAACACTTCAACCAAGCTATGAAGATTTTTCTAGTGGTTTCGCATGACTATTGGAATAAAGTAGTATTTCCTGCCCTAGTATTGAAATAACTCGAATACAACTAGGGATACTAGGCTAAGGTATTTGGGATTATACAATAATACTTGGAGTATTTTCTACACAAGTGGGGGAGGTTGGACGAAACAAGGCTAAAGGGAGGGAAATTTTTGCCTTGGAAAGTCTTTGGTGGATGAATATTATGTCTTGCACTACGGGGTATTTATAGAAGAATCAAGGGCCAAGATCAATGTAAGTGTATGGTCAAGATTGGGCCATGTGTGTGTGGGTCCCACCACACCACATGGCCAACAAAAAACAAGACAAGTGGCTTGCCACTTGTAAGGCCAATTCGGCCAAAGCCAAGTGTCAACAAGAAACGACCAACTATGGCCACATGGGGGTGACACATGTCGCCCCCCTACTTCGCCCAAAATATTTCGCCTTCCAAAAATATCCAAAATATCAAAATCCCAAAACAAAGCGGTTCTACAAACCGTAAATTTCTCCCGTGGGCCCCACGTGACCATTTCCGAAAATAAAATCCCAAAATTCTAATATAATCCAAGAAGTCCAAATACCAAATCTGGGAATCCAATTCCCATTAACGAACCTTTTTCCTTTACAAAATCCGAACTTTTCCGAAAAATCACATCTTTCTTTCTTTCCAAAATTACCGTCAGATTCTCGTACGTACGTCCTCACATACATACCCTGGAACTACGGGGTATAACACTAACACATATAGCATCATAATATGTCTACGCATCAAACCATCTTATTATACTTTCCAGAAATCAATACAAGTCTTTCATAAACACATAAGTAACCTGCCTTTTATCTTTCTTAAGTCGTTATACCTAACTTCCCATAAAGCTAGTATAACTCTTAAGCTTTTGTTTTAAAAACAAATATTCTTCTTCTTTCAAAAATGATTTATAATTCTTTTGAAAGACTTCAAGATTCTTATTATTTAGACTCAAGTCAAAAGACGCCAAGTAAAACCATGTTCGCTTAACACACGACGCTACCGCATTACTATATATATATTTTAAAATATCATGCTCAAGAGTATAGGAAGAATCACATACCTCCTCGGCGAAATCCACCGCCAAGTCAAATATGTCGCGCAGAGTATCAACCTATAATAGTCAAATACGCCTATCAACGCCTAGACTACTCGTGAGATAATCTAAGCAGAGGGTTCTCTATTCTACTAAAATCGGGCAGCACTTCCCTACCCAGAACTATACAAGTCTCATCAGAATACAGTCTATGTAAGTCTGCTTCAATCTTCTTTAAATCTTCTGATGTGATTATAGTTCAATTCTCTTCTGTAATACCCTTCTATGTAATTACAGTTCAATTCTCTTCTTTAATATCCTTCTATGTGTTTTATACTTATTTCTATACTTCTACAGTATGTATTCTCCAATTACAATAGAAGGATAAGATATTTACCTCGATAAGCCCAAAATAATCCAAGATATAAGTCGATCCTGAGCGAGGTTTAGCTCCTAATCTGTACACTCCAATCCGTTCCAAGAAACCCTTAGAATTTTCTACACAACTTCTACTTTCTACTTCAACCAACTATGAAGTTTCTCTTAGGGTTTCGTTTAGTGACTATAGGAATACAAGGTAGTATTTACGGACTCTACGTATAGAGGTAACTTTGGAAATACTATAAGGGATTGGCTAAGGTATTTTGGGGATAGTAACAATACTTGGAGAGTATTTCTACCAAGAGGGAAAGGAGGCTTTGACGAGAAGCTCACAAGGGAGAAGGGAACTCTCAAGACTTGGAAAATATTTGTGGATGAAGAATTCCTTCAACTTAGGGGGGGTATTTATAGGACTTTCAAGGGTCAAGATGAAGGCAAGTGGAGGGCAAGTGGAGGGTGTGGATTCACCCATGTGTCCTTATCCATCTACTACACAAAATATCCTACCTAACCTTGACTAATGCTAAAGGCCACAAAAACGTGCCAACCTTGCCCATGTTGCCGTCCACTTGAGGTTGACAAGTGTCACCCTCTCGTTGGTCCAAAATATTTCATCTCTCGGAAAAATCCGCAAAAAATATAAATGTCGCAGCCGTAATTTTCCCTTCGCAAGCTTTGGAAGACGTTTCGTCGGAAAACAATTCTTTTCGTGGGTTGTGCACAAATTTTCGTCCTATGCCTAACTTTAAGGTTTAAACTTTTGTATGTACGCCCTTACGTACATACTCTGGAAATACGGGGTATAACATTCGCAATCCATATTTTCTGCTCCTGGTCGTAGAACTGAAGGTTCAAATATCATGGCCGCAGAGGAATCGCGTTGTGCTAAACTCGGCCGGCTGGCGACGCCGCAGAACTCCCGAATAAAGCACCACCGGGTGATGATTGGGCCCGTGCTCGTAACCCTCGTGCTCTACTCGCAGCCTCCTCGCCGCTTTGCCCTTCGGGCCTCGTTGCTCGCGCGTAGGCATAACTGGCATAAAAGAATACGTCAGAAGGAGTCCAACTTACAACACAGCTCTAAGGCACGATCTCAGAGTGAGAAGAAATAGAAACCAATCCTAGATACCCCATAGCCTCCTGATTATAGGTGTGGTGCACAACACGCCGATAATCAAGATTCTACTAGATACGGTCTGTAGACACTTTCTGAGGATTAACTGCTCTGATACCACTTTTGTCACGACCCGATCTCGGGCCCGCGACTGGTGCCTTACCCCGGGCACCCTAGTGATAACAACATCAGAGAAAATCAGCGGAAATAAAATTTAAACAGGAAACAAGAGACAACATAAGAAAACAGGCTAACCAAAACGGTCACCTTCATGTATATACATATAACCGAATGCTTAAAATCCTTACAACCCCGCCACAACAAGATTACTGCACTTAAGAATGTAATAACAACTATGACGGACAGGGGCCTCCATACCCTCGAATGTACAAGTACCTACAATGACAGGGACTATACCAAAAGATAAGCCTCGAGAAACGGAGCTTCCCACGCCAATCGCGATCCATGAGCGAGGATCAACAATTGGTGTACCTTACCGCAGATGAACGCAGCCCGGGCGAGGTCGCATAACAGTACCAAGTATGTGAAATCGAAAATATCAGAATGAAATCACATTTCATCCTTTTATAAAACCATTTCGCAATAAGTAAACATTAGGTCAAGTAAGGGACGATATCCCGAATAATCACCCACACATAACTATGGGTCTCACGCCATAATATCAATCATGCCGTGGAACTCATTCTCATCGGGAAGTACATGATGTAAAACAACACCCATATGTGAACTCGAACACTAGATCTCGCTATCAAACCGATCGGGCCAAGTAGAATAGCCAACTACCTCAAAAGCTAGTCATATCCCTTCACGCAAGGTACTAAGCCAACTACCAGTCCAAAAGCTAGCCACGCAACTGGCCGAGGCAAGTATCTTAAGCTAGCGTACCCTAGCCTACCGTCTCACGAGATATGATCGAGGCAAGTATCTTAAGCTGTCTACCAGAGCCTGCCGATACACGAGAAATGACCAGGACAAGTATCTAAAGTGTGCCTGTAACCACATGTACAAATCAAGCCCGTGATCTCGCCACACGCGCAAGCTTACGTGGATTAGCGGTCCATGGACTAATAACATAAACCTCACAATGACCGCATGCCCCAAGATCTTACCTCGTATAAGCATGGCCATGAAACCATCCCATCGACGATACCCGTGGACCATCCATCGTGTCAAGATGTCCAAAGGAAATAACAAGATAATACTCAAAGTGGACGATACTGCGGACCATCCAACGTGTCAGTATGTCCAAACAATCAATCAGATAGCCGGCCCTCCCCGAGAGACACGGTAGCACAGAATCAAAACACTTGCACAACAAAGGCTATCACAACAAGCATAGGCAAGTTCAACGTACTTCCATTTTATATCAGCAATCCGGGTTTCAACCCAAAATACTACATACTTTCATTCTTTCAAAAAAACCTCTTTTTATGTAAAAGCCACACGATACTAATACTCGTAGTATCAAAACAAGTTTTATTTTCAAACCAAATTACTTCACCTTTGTAAAAATCTTTACAAGACTTTTAAAATTGTCACGACCCGACCTCGGGCCGCGACTGGGGCCCTACCTGAGCACCCTTCTAATCATACAACATAATAAACTGCGGGAGATAAATAACACACTTTTTTTTTAAAACCAAGGCCAAGCCGATAAGGCTGCCATAATCATAAAATTACCCAAAGTGGTCTACACTGCTTAACAATGTAAAAACAACTCTAGCCACCCAAATTTACGATGAATACAAACCTCTAAGATTTGAACAAATACTATGACGGACAAGGCCCCGCTGCACTCAATATACATAGCCATGACAACTCCGAACATCGAGCCATCTCAAATGTCAATCAGATCCTAAGCTCGCGGATCCTGGCGTGTACCTAAACTGCGGACATGAACGCACTGAAGGGTCGATAACAAAAGTGCAGAATATGGAAATAAAGTAAAAATGCATCATAATCGTAAAAGAATGACAGGGCAAGTATAAAAGTACATACGGATCTCCGCCGTGTCATTACCACTTATGAACTTAATTTCACATCATTATCTTTTCCATTCCATTAAGAGTTATAGCCAAATCTTACGCATATACTTAGGAGAAGTCATTAAGTTTATTACCATATAACGATTTATCTTTCATAACATAATCCGCCCTTTATGGAGGGACGATATACTACCCGCCCAATACGGACGCGATCAAGTCACACAAATATCAAAGCGTGCTGCGGAATCCCATCATCGCCGATACTATAAGTGTAAAATATACCCATGTGACGCGCCCGTGGCATCCCACCTCACTGTCGGCGTACACATACACAATACATATATACAACATATATATATATATATATATATATATATATATATAACGCGCGCATGCCCTTAATCCTCATCGTATAAGCATGACCATAACGTGCCTCGCATCCTCATCGTAGGTGCAGTATTTACGAGCTAGCCCATGGAGTAATAATATAACATGCCCCTAATCCTCATCGTGGGTACATGTCTTCACGGAGCTAGCCCATGGAGTAATAGTCGACATAGCATTGTCGCACGCCCTAATCCTCATCGTATAAGCATGACCATGGGTAATAAAACAAATCCGGGAATCTAACCCGCCTCCTGGTCACATGCCCCGGAATCCCACATCGTATAAGCATGTCCAAGGATAAATCATAATGGAAGCATACCCGTGGAATCCCACATCACCGCTGCGACGCCCAAGTCAACTTACAACAAGACAAATGTACTCCAACTGAGAGTCACGACAACGTAAACATATAATACTTGCACTCAAAGCTATCACAAGCAAACATAGGCAAGTTCATTAAGCCTTAGACTTCCATTTTTATAAACTCATGGCACTTTCATTTCACACATAAAAATCCGGGAATTTAACCCAAAGTACTACGTGCTTACATTCTTTTCAAAAGACTCCTTTTCATATAATACCCCAAGATACTAACACCCGTAGTATCAAGGCTTGTTTACATTTTACATAAGTCACTACACTTTTAGAAATACATTTTTCATTTCTAAATCAAGTGACTTCTTTCCTTAAAACATAAGCATTTGATGCTTTTAAATCCATTTGCCTTTCTTTATTTCAAAACATTTATCATTACTTAGAGTAAACCACTCTTTTAACTTTCCATAAAGTCGTTATACTAACTTTATACTTTAGGCAAATACATTCTTTTTATAACCAAGAGACTTATACTTTCGAAAACCAAGTATCGTATACTTTCAAAATACTTCAAGTCTCTTATCTTTTAGAAACAAGTTTCGTAGTTCATAGTCTTAACACTTCATAACGTAAACTTTTTAAATTAAGCAACATATGCCTTATATGTGTGAATAGGTTATACTTGTTTATACTGATCTCATTAAAGCAGCCATGATCTAGAAAATGTAATACAATTTTGTCTTATCTTAGCTTCTATGCAGATGGAGAATTCTACTTGTTTTAATATAATTTATCGTCATTACATTTTCCTTTATTAACGCTGCAATGGCTTGTTCGGTACTTATTCTCATTCGTGCCGTAAATTAGCCAAGTCAACTTGGCTCCAAACACCTCATAACGACTCTTACCAACATCCCCCATAAGACTTGGTAAGAACTTAGGATAACTCAGACTTAACCTTTACATAGAGTAAATCAACATACATACTTCTTAACTTCTAAGAGTAGAAGGAAACATGAAATAATACCACATGTACATTCCATACATAGAATCATGTCAAAATAAGGAAGAGGTTCACATACCTCGCGACGATTATCGACAAATAGCAAAATGCTCCAAAGTACTTCAACCTTGATAGCTATTCCATCCTTCAAGTAGAATACGCTATACTTAGTACTTCAACCTATAATGACCATAATACGTCCATTAACCTTTTAGCTTCAACTTAGAATATTCTAGGTGCAAAGTCACTAAATTCTACGGAAAATCGGACAACACTTCCTTTGTTTCTACATACTTTGCCACCTTTTTCAAGGCCGAATTCAATAACCAAACAGGCCACATTTAAGGCCCAACAATTCAGCTAACCAAAAGGGGATTACACGCCTTAATCAGGACGTGTAAAATTCCGCCCCACAATTTAATACGAAACTAGTTCCATATTTAAAGTCATTCTTGACTAAACATATACAACAACACAAAGTCCTTTTCCAATTATTTTTCAATCCAACTTCTTAGGTCTAACATGTTATATTGTCATAAACAACTTAACAATTATAATTCCTTCCTTATATAACATGTGACGATTAAACTAATAATCCAATTGAATTGAAATCTCAAGGCTAAACATACTAGTTTTCGGATTAGGGTTCCAATATCCATAACACTTATCAACTTCATAAAATATATATCTCATACTTGCTAATATCCATAGCTACAACAATAAGTAATCTTAATTACTAAAACGACAAAAATTATACCTTTACAAGCCCTTAAAATTTCCAAGATTCAAAGACGCTCGTTAGCAATTCTTAGCTCCTTCATTTACGCCCAATCTGCTATTTGAAGCCTTTAGAAGCTCACAACCAACTTCTCTTCCATTTCCAAACAAAACCTATGAAAATGCCTTAGGTTTTCGCCTTGCGACTAACGTGAAAACGCCGTTTTTCTGAAATCTTTATATTGAGATATCCTTACAATACCCTTAAGGACCTTGGGTTAAAGTCTTGTGAATAAAGAACCAAAATTGCAAAATTTTGTCTTCCAAAAGTCCACAAAGTCGAGAGCAACATTGTGTGAACAAAACTTTCTCAATTTTTCTCTAAGTGTTGAAGACAAGTCTTGGTACTAGGGTGCTTATATAACACATTGGAGGGTCTTGATTACAACACATGTTAAAATGGATGAATGGATCAAGCTGTGGCTCTTGACTTAGTCAACAATGTCAAGCTCTACTTGCAAGACTTAGTCTTCTATCATGGTCAATGACCATACTACCCTTGCATAATTTCGTCCAAGAACATGTGGGGGAGGTGCCACGTGTCTCCCTCCCATTCGTCCATAAATTTCAGAACCTCGCGGCCCCACAAAACGTAAAATTCCTCGGGTGGGCCCCACATGACCAAATCCGTAAAAATAAATTTCCATAATGATAATACATTCCATAATCCTCCATTAATGCATTTTGAGAATCCAATTCTCTTCAACGAACATTTCTCCTTTCCGACGTTCGGAAGATTTTCCGTCGGAAAAACAATTCTTCCTTTCGTACCCTTTTCAAGTCTTGTGTTCCTTACTTACATTTTCTTAAACATGTCCTTGAATTACGGGGTGTAACATTCTTCCCCCCTTAGAAACATTCGTCCTCGAATGTTCTTTCGGAGTCCAATCTAATTAGATAGCGACATAGTCTCCTTTATCGCACCCTTCATACTACATATGCCACCCACGGCCACATAACAATACTTATACTAAGATGTCAACCTTGGCACTCACGGCCAACTAGTCCATACTCATAATGACCTCAAAGTGCGCCGTAATCATCTCTACAAGGTCTACTAGTGGTCCGACGATCAGATAATCACCGCATGTTATACCGTATTTCGCAGTACGACGTGGCGCACAAAAGTTTAATCCTTAAGTAGGCAAGGGACGAAAATTGTGCACAACCAACGAAAAGAATTATTTTCCGACGAAAAGTTTTCCGAACCTTGCGAAGGGAAAATTACGGTTGCGACATTTATAATTTTTACGGATTTTTCCGAGAGATAAAATATTTTGGACCAATGAGAGGGCGACATGTGTCACCCTCAAGTTGGCGGAAATGGGGGACGATTCTTGGCACGTTTTTTGTGTTTAAAAGGCCATAAACCTTTGGTCAATGTTTGCTAGATATTTATGGAGTAGATGGATAAGGTAGCACATGTCCAAATCTCCACCATCCACATGCTTGAATCTTGGCCCTTGAAAGTCCTATAAATACCCCCCTAAGTTGCAAAGAATTCTTCATCCACAAAACAATTTCCAAGTCTCAAAATCCCTCCCCTCTCTTAGTAGTTTTTCGTCCAAGTCTCCCTCTCGAGTGTTCTAGCCGAAACACCCCCCCCCCGTTAATAGAAAAATCTCTCCAAAGTATTGTTACTATTCCCAAATACCTTAGCCAATCCCTTGTAGTATTTCCAAAGTTACCTCTATACTTAGAGCCCGAAAAATACTATTATACTTCCTTTAGTCACTAAACGAAACCCTAGGAGAAACTTCATAGTTGGTTGAAGTAGTAAGTAGAAGTTGTGTAGAAACTTCTAAGGGTTTCTTGGAGCGGATTGGAGCGTACAGATTAGGAGCTAAACCTTGCTCAGGATCGACTTATATCTTGGATAATTTTGGGCTTATCGAGGTAAATAATCTTATCCTTCTATTGTAATTGGAGATTACATACTGTAGTAGTATAGAGATAAGTATAAGATACATAGAAGGATATTAAAGAAGAGAATTGAACTGTAATTACATAGAAGGATATTACAGAAGAGAATTGAACTGTAATTACATCGTATAGAAGGATATTAAAGAAGATTGAACTGTACTTACATAGGACTGTATTTACAGTAGACTTGTGTAGTATGACGGGTAGGGAAGTGCTGCCCAATTTTCCGTAGAATTAAGAACCTTCTGCTTAGAATATTCTACAGAGTAGTCTAGACGTTGATAGACGTATTTGACTATTATAGGTTGATACTCTGCGCGCGACATATTCGACTTGGCAGGTGGATTTCGCCGAGGAGGTATGTGATTCTTCCTATCCTCTTGAGCATGATATTTTAAAATATATATATAGTACGGTAGACGTACGTGTGTTAACTGAACATGGTTTTACTTGACGTCTTTTGACTTGAGTCTAAATAATAAGAATCTTGAAGTATTTCAAAAGAATTATGAATCATTTTTGAAAGAAGAGTAATACTTGGTTTTTAAACAAAAAGCTTAAGAGTTATACTAGCTTTATGGGAAGTTAGGTATAACGACTTAAGAAAGATAAAAGGAACGGTTTACTTATGTGTTTATGAAAGACTTGTATTGATTTCTGGAAAGTATAGTAAGATGTTTGGATGAGTAGACATATTATGATGCAATGTGTGTTAGTGTCTTGTAACGTTTGTATAAAGAGGTTATTCTTATTGTGCTTATGTTGTTTAACGATAAGCCGTTATGTTAGTATTATACCACTCACCTCTTGACATGTTATACCGGGGGTTAAGCTGCCCCCCGATGCGAGGGATGCCTCATGCGGGTCCAGGGGACCTATGCGAAGCTACGAGTTCCGTGTTAGTGTGCGGGAATACCTCATGCGGTCTATGTGGCCACGCGACTACGAGAGTCGGACGATGCCGGAGTAGCTACCCTCGATGCGGGAATACCTCATGCGGGCCTAGGTGGCCTATGCATCATCGCGGAGTCGTGATTAGGCATGCATAATGATACTATGGGCGATTGGCCTTGCTTCGATCATTCGCGGCCTAGAAAAGACCTGTTACAGTTTACCTATTATTGCTCTTGTTTGTGATGTGGCACTATGTGCGGTTACATTGGTTGTCTCGTACATATTTGCAAAATTGGTTTTAAAATGATACGATTTCATTTAAAGTACTTTACAGTTTCACATACTTGGTACCTGTTGTACTGACCTCCTTCGGGGGGCTGCGTTCATGCCGCAGGTAAGGGAAAGCAGGTGCTAGATCCGCATCCTTAGGATCTTTACTTTGGTGTCAGGAGCTCCATCTTCTCCGGAGGCTCGACTTTTTGGTATGGTTCTCCCTGGTGTTGTAGATATATGTACATTCAGGGTATGGCAGGGCCCTGTCCCGCCATAGTTGTTTATCTTCTTAGAGGTCTGTAGTCCTATTGTACAGTTGGGATGTAACTGCCAGACTTTTTTATATATATATGCCGAAAGGCGACTTTTTCTCAGATAAACTGTGTCTCATTTTACATTTGTTTCATGTCTTGTTTTTATATTCCGCTGATTACTCTGATGTATGACTACTTGGGTGCCCGGGTAAGACACCAGTCACGGGCCCCGGAACGGGTTGTGACAAAAGTGGTATCAGAGCAGTTAATCCTCGGAAAATGTCTACAAACCGTATCTAGTAGAGTCTTGATTATCGGTGTGTTGTGCACCACACCAATAATCAGGAGGCTATAGGATATTTAGGATTGGTTTCCATTCTTCTACCTCTGAGATCGTGCCTTAGAGCTGTATTATAAGTTGGACCCCTCTAACGTATTCCTTTTATGTACCAGTAATGCCTCCGCGCAAGGCAACTCGGGCCCAGAAGGGCAAGACAGCCGAGGGAGCTGCTAGTAGGACACAGAGGGTCACGAGGTCCCAGGCTCAGTCTATACATGAGGCGATACATCAGAAGGCGAGTTCCACGACGCCGCCGGCCCCAGCAGGGTTTAGAGCCGCAGCAGTGGCTGATGAGACCACGCACTGCACCTCCGCCTCACCTGGAGCAGATGACGGGTTTCTGAGAGATGGCCGCCATCGCCGGGATCGTGGCGAACATGAGATAGGGCTGGATGCAGTTCAGCCTCCAGCACTGTGGTTCACCCGAGATCGGATAGTTTGAGGCTACGGGATTTTCTGAGTTGTAGCCCGCCAGAGTTCTACGGGTCGAGGCCTGAGGATGATCCGCATGAGTTCATCCGTCAGTTACAGAGGATCATGCGTGTAACGACCCGACCCCGGGCCGCGACTGGTGCTCTACCTGGGCACCCCGTTCAGGTATACATCAGAGAATAGCAGCGGAACATACACAATCATAACATATGTGTAAACAAAAGACATCACAGGCTAGCCGATAAGGCCGTCTTCCATAATATAAACATAATCAAAAGTACAATCAGATAACTCGGTTCTTACCCAACCACATATGTGAATACAGACCTCAGAATAACAATCGTGGCGGAGTATTGCCACGACCCGAACCCGGGTCCGTGACTGGTGCCTTACCCCGGGCACCCAAGTAGACATACATCAGAGTAATCAGCGGAATATAAAACAAGACATGACATAAATGAAGTGAGAAACAGTTTTTCTGAGAAAAGTTGCCTTCGGCATATATATATATAAAAACTTTAAATCCGAACAGTTACATCCCTTTTACAAACTCTGCCCACAACAGTACTACAAACCTCTAAGAATGATATGACAACAATGGCGGGACAGGGCCCCGCCATACCACTGAATGTAAGTACCTACAACGACAGGGGACTATACCACTAATAAGCCTCCGGAGAAACGGAGCTTCCCAAATGCTGAACTGTGACCCTATGAGCGAGGATCAACAACTGGTACTTACCGCTGCGGCATGAACGCAGCCCAAGGAGGTCAAGATAACAGTACCAAGTATGTGGAAAATGAAAATACTGTAAATGAAATCATAGTAGTCTATATAAAGCAGGAGACATATATGATAACCAAACTACAGTTCACAATAAATAAGCAGTCATGTCAAGTCAGGGACTCACGCCCTCAAAGTCATCACTCAAACATAACTATGGGTCTCACGCCCAAAACATCTATCATGCCCGTGGAATACCTTCCTCACTGCCGGCAGTCTATGATATAAAAGCACCAAAGAATATGTTATACCCTGTATTTCCAGAGTATGTACGTGAGGGCGTACGTATAATAATTTAAGCCTTAAAGTAGGCAAGGTTCGAAAATTTGGGCACAAGTGCCGAAAGGAATCATTTTTCGACGAAACGTTTTACAAGACTTGCGAAGGGAAAATTCCGGCTATGTCATTTCTTATTTTTGCGGATTTTTTCCAAGAGACGAAACATTTTGGACCAACGGGAGGGTGGCATGTGTCACCCTCACATTGGAGGAAGTTGTGGGCGGTTTGGACGAAAAGGGGTCAAGGGAGTTGGTAGGATATTTTGTGCAAGTTGGTGTGGTAGATGGATAAGGTGCACTTGGCTTAATCCTAGCCCTACACTTGCATGGCACTTGGCTTGATCTTGGCCATTGGTTGGCCATTGCTTGACCTATAAATACCCCTCTAAGTTGATGAACTTCTTCATCCTAAAATCATTTTCCAAGTCTTGAAATCCCTCCCTCCTTGTGTGATGAGTTCGTCCAAAGCCCCCCCCTCTTTTGAGAAGCCTTGGCCTCCCCCTCCCCCTTTGTAGTGTCTAGCCGTGGGGTACCCCCCCCCTAGCCTAGTTGTTTCGTATAATACCCCCCCCTTGTGGTATAGAAATACTCTCCAAGTATTGTTATAATGCCCTAAATACCTTAGCCCATATACCTAGTAGTATTCCAAGGTTATACCTATACTAAAAGTCTAGAAATACTATTATACTTCCCGTCAGTCACAAAAACGAAACCCTAGGGAAAATCTCCATAGTTAGTTGAAGTATTAAGTAGAAGTTGGTTAGAACTTCTAAGGGTGGTTTGGAGCGGGTTGGAGCGCACGGAGTTGGAGCTAAACGTTGCTCAGGAGCGACATTAAACTTGGATAATTTTGGGCTTATCGAGGTAAATATCTTGTCCCCCTATTGTAATTGGAAATTACATGATTGTTAGAATATATAGTTGAAGTATACTATATATAGAATGAATATTGTATAGAACTGAACGTAGTTTTTCGGCAATGTCTTTTGACTTAAGCACAATTTAAAGAAAGAGAGCTGAATCAGAATTACATAGGATCAGACATGAGACTTGTGTAGCGATCTTGTGAAGTAGAATTGTACACGTCCGGTTAGACGTATAAACCCCCCCTGGTTGGCTTGATAGCCGGCCTCGATAGAGGAGGAGATTTACGCGGTTGCGGGGGGGGGGAGGTGCTGCCGAATTTTCTGTAGAATGTTCTACGATAAGATCTAGATGTTAATAAGCGCCTTGTGGCCTTATAGGTTGAAGTACTATGTGTGGCGCGATCTACTTGGCTTAAGGAGTAGCCGACGGTTTGAGGTACTTGGAGCGTTTTGCTATTAGTCGATAATCGTCGCGAGGTATGTGAACCTCTTCCTATCTTTTCTAGCATGATATGTATATAACTATGTAGTACGGTAGACGTACATGTGTTAAATGTATTTGATTGGTTTAAAACATAAAGTGTTATAACGGCTTTATGGGAAGTTGGTTATAACAGCTTTATGTAGGTAAGAAAATGCTTTGTGGTTTTAAAAACTTAAGAGTTATAATAGCTTTATGGGAAGTTAGGTATAACGGCTTAAGAGAGATAAAATGAATGATTTATTGATTTTAGAAGTTAAGAGACTTGATCTTAAAAGATAAGAGACTTGACTTAATTAAATTAATATGAATTTTGTGTGAAACCTCATTCGTGAGTAATGAGTACTTGGTTTTTAAAAGGAAGAATGTTTTACTGATTTCGGAAATCAGAATGAGTATCGACAAACCACCGCAATACATTAAAGGGAAATGTTTTAATTAATGAAGTATTATTAAAACCAGTAGAAACCTCCATCTGCATAGAAGCTAAGATGAGACAAAATGATATTACATTTCCTAGATCATGGCTGCTTAATAAGATTGATTATGAACAAGAATAACCCACTCACATATAAGGCATATGTTTCTAAGATTGTTTAAAAGAGAATTATATTCTTAAATGGATAAGCCTATGAACTACGAAACCTTTCTAAAATAAGAAACGTGAACATTTGAAATTAGGCAAACGTGAACGTTTGGAAAATAATGTTGTTACTTGATTTTACAAAGGGAAGTGTTTTGGTTTACTTAAAAAAGACAGTCACTCTATTTTATACTACGGGTATTGTGTGACTTCTGTGAAAGAAACGGATCTTTTAAAGAGTTAATGTATGAAGTACTTTGGGGATAGATACCCGAACTTGTTAGCATAAAAGTACCTTGTGTGAATAACTTGATTGTGTTGTTTTGTGATAACCTTGTAATACTTTCTTATTGATTTCATAAGTAAACATGTTAGGATGCTACGTGTGTTAGTATCTTGTGATTGTTATGTAAGGGGGTCATTCTTGTTGTGCTTACGTTGTTAAACGTTAAGCCCGTTGTACTGTTATTGTATCACTTACCCCCTTGACTTATTATACCGAGGGCTTTCCACCCTTGATGCGGGTCTATACGGCCTATGCGGTCTATAAGACTATGCGGAGCAGCGGTATGCTCCAGGATTGATCATTCCGGGTGTTTAGCCCGATGCGGGGGATGCCCTATGCGGTCTTTGAGGGACTATGCGGTCCTTGAGGGACTATGCGGGCTGCGGAAGTCGGCGGATACCGGGGTTAAGCTTACCTCCGTCGCGGGTATACCAGCGGTGATGCAGGACCGTGATTCGAGGAATACCTCATGCGGGTCGTGTGTGACCTATGCGGAGGCTGCGGTAAGTTCGAGGATAGACGCGCGATGTGATCGCGGGCGAGTGGCGGCCGATCATGTAGTGCGGTCTAGAAAGACCTCGTGATACGCTTTATGGCATTTTGGTGCGTGGTCTTAGTAGTCGGCTATGCCTTCGCATTACTTACCGCACGGTTCTATTGTGATGACTTTGAGGCGTGAGTCACGACTTGACATATTTGCCTATTTATTGTGAAGCGTAGTTTGGTTATCATACATGTCTCCCGCTTTATATAGACTACTATGATTTCATTTACGATTTATTTCGATTCCACATACTGTACATTGTATCGACCTCGCCCGGCTGCGTTCATGCCGCAGTAAAGGTACACCGCCGTTGATCCTCGCTCTTAGGGTCACGATTCAGCGTTTGGGAAAGCCGTTTCTCGGAGGCTTATCGGTGGTATAGTCCTGTCGTTATAGGTATTTACATTCGTGGTATGGCGGGCCTGTCCCGCCATTGTTGTTATCATTCTTAAGTGTAGAATCTTGTTGGCGAGTTGTAGAAAGGGATGTAAATGTTCAAATTGTTATATATATATATACTGAAGGTAACCGTTTTTTGTTAGCCTGTCTTCTTATTTCACTGTCTTATTACATTGGTTTCATGTATTGTCTTTATATTCCGATTTCTCTAATGTATGACTCTTTGGGGTGCCGGTAAGGCACGATCCACGCCCCGGTTGAGTCGTGACAAAAGTGGTATCGAGCGATTAATCCTCGGAAAGTGTCTACGACCGTATCGATGAGAGTCTTGATTATCGGTGTGTTGTGCACCACACCAATAATAGGAGGCTATAGGATATTTAGGATTGGTTTCTATTCTTCTCACTCTGAGATCGTGCCTTAGAGCTGTGTTGTAAGTTGGACCCTCTAACGTATTTCTTCTTTCCGCTACCGTTATGCCTCCGCGAGGGCAAAGCGCGAGCCGAGAGCGGCGAGGCAGAGTATAGGGTTACGTGAGCGTGCCCAATCATCACTGGGGTGGTGCTTCATTCGGGAGTTATGCTACGTCACGGCCCAACAGAGTTTAGCGCTTGGCGATGAGTACTGCTGCGGTAGTGACATTTGAACCTTCGCCCACGGCCGAACAGAGAATATAGATTGCAAAGATACGACCTATTACTAGCTAAGGATGTAGCTACCGAGGTATATGATGTATCGATTTATCGCGTCTTGATGACTATCTAAGAGAGGTTGTGCAAGAGTAATTCTTCGATTAGGCTTGAGCATGACACGTATGCGGGCTTGCGCGGAGCCAAGCGTAGAGATCGGCGGGTTAACGGCGACATCGTAAGAAGAGGCCGCAATGAAGGTCCTTTGGTAACTTTCGAGGCGAAGTCGCCTCGCCACGATTAGATTATACACATCCACGGTGCAGAGAGGTCCTCCACGGTTCGGGACGTTCGGGGTATGCGAGTTGGTCGAACTCGAGTTTCGGTTCACTACACGTAGGCTCGGCCGGCCAGTTGATTTTTCCTCGGTATTCACGATGTGGCGGATGTCGTCCGGGAATGTCGTCTTTGTTGGTGCTCGTTTACTGACGGCGTCGAGGGCCGTGTGTCGTAAGGATGTCCTAGTAGGAGGGATGCAAGTAGGAGGACTCGGCCTTCATGATCGGTGACGCCATCATCTTCCCTAGCTAAGCCTACGAGGCGAGTTTGATTAGACGACTAAGGGAGTGAAGATGAGATCTGGTATATCCTTAACCCTCTAGAGATTAGTATTGTGTGATAAGGTGAGTATAACTTAAGTGCTATGTTCTGATAGCAGTGTGTTAGTTGTGATTAGAAATCATGGTTAGTTAACCGAGTAAGATTGGGGGGTAGAGAAAGTGTGAGCCTTAGAACTTTATACGTAGAGACCTTAGAGGTAAGGCTATCTCGAGTAAAAGAAGTATTTTATGTTTGACCCTTATCGGAGTGCATAGTGCACGTGAGCTATGTTGTGGGATAAGTCCCTGAGTAGTGTGGAACGAAAGAGGGTAGTTGAGCTAAGAAGACCGCTAGGTTTTCATAACGTGATTAGTGAGATTGTTCCGGATCGGGGAGAAAGTGTTTTACGCGAGAGTGGGTCTGGTTGAGGCCATGCCGCGGGTCAACCCGCGACCTGTTTTATGGTGGGTCGGTTGTGGTGGTCCCTCGGTGGTAGGGTCACGAGGGTGTTAGGCCCAAGTTTAATTAACCGTCAGACGAGTTCGTGGAGTGCGTTCGACGATGGTCGGGCCGAGGTCGGCCGTCTTATCTTTTAGTCAAAACCTTGTACTAGTTGTAAGTTATGCGAGATGTTATATCGGGAAAGGTTGTAAGGCTGCACGGTGCCTACCTTCACCTTATGGCGATGGTGAAGCGAGTGTTCTACTGCTTTTTCAGAGGTTTTACGCGGGTTAGGAACTCGGTGAGTCTCGAGCGCATTCGCCTGGCCTGTGTTTGGATTTCGGGGTAGCTATGAGGATTGTTGTCTCTGTTGAGGAGTGCTTTTATAACTACCATTTCAGATTCGGATATCGCCACGAAGCCTCGTAGAGGCGGAAGTGTAAGTTCGGTCGATTAGTTCGATGTTGGCAAAGTTCGGATAGTGGGTTCATACTGTTTGTTCGGCAGATGGGGATAGGGTGAAGCTTATCCAGAGAGGTTATCGGCGGCTCGAATCAGCGAAGTCGACGGATGATCGGCGGCACGCTTGGAGTTCGAGGACGGTGGGTTTTTCTTGGTACCACCCTGGCGGGTGTGGCGAGATTCGGAAATCGAGGAAACTTAGCAGTTACTTTGGGCCTTTTCGTGTCATGTGAAGAGTAGGCGGATTGCCTATATGTTAGCTTTTGCCGTCCGACTTAGAGGCAGATGTCGATCGCCCTTCCTGTTGTTAGGTTCGAAAAAGTATCGGAGATCCATTCAGAGTGTTCCCAGTTAATGATGATCAAGTTAGAGATAGTAACTCAGAGATTTGGAAACCGAATCAGTAACAGAGATATGGTAAGAAAGAGTTCGAGTGTACGAGAAGGGTACGACGCGTAAGTGAAGAAGCGAGCATGTATTGCGAGCATTGATGTGAGCATTTCTTTTGCATGGAGAAGGTGCGAAGGAAGTATATTTTAGACCTCGGGTAAGGGTTTGTGGTGATGTTAGAGGTGTTTCCTCGTGGACTTGGATGTAAGTATTTGCGCAGGTGTTTCTGTGGCCAGGTGTGGCAGGATTGTTCTCGTAAGTATAGTAGTGAAGACTATACTGGCGCAAGTATGTTTTGAGACTTAGAAGGAACACTCGGGACGAATGTTTCTAAGGAGGGGAGAATGTTATACCCCGTATTTCCAGAGTATGTACGTGAGGGCGTACGTATAATAATTTAAGCCTTAAAGTAGGCAAGGTTCGAAAATTTGGGCACAAGTGTCGAAAGGAATTGTTTTTCGACGAAACGTTTTACAAGACATGCGAAGGGAAAATACCGGCTATGTCATTTCTTATTTTTGCGGATTTTTTCCGAGAGACGAAACATTTTGGACCAACGGGAGGGTGACATGTGTCACCCTCACATTGGAGGAAGTTGTGGGCGGTTTGGACGAAAAGGGGTCAAGGGAGTTGGTAGGATATTTTGTGCAAGTTGGTGTGGTAGATGGATAAGGTGCACTTGGCTTAATCCTAGCCCTACACTTGCATGGCACTTGGCTTGATCTTGGCCATTGGTTGGCCATTGCTTGACCTATAAATACCCCTCTAAGTTGATGAACTTCTTCATCCTAAAATCATTTTCCAAGTCTTGAAATCCCTCCCTCTTTGTGTGATGAGTTCGTCCAAAGCCCCCCCCCCCCCTCTTTTGAGAAGCCTTGGCCGAGAGCCTCCTCCCCCTCGTAGTGTTCTGGCATGGTACCCCCAGCCTAGTTGTTTCGTATAATACCCCCCCCTTGTGGTATAGAAATACTCTCCAAGTATTGTTATAATGCCCTAAATACCTTAGCCCATATACCTAGTAGTATTCCAAGGTTATACCTATACTAAAAGTATACTTCCCGTCAGTCACAAAAACGAAACCCTAGGGAAAATCTCCATAGTTAGTTGGAGTATTAAGTAGAAGTTGGTTAGAACTTCTAAGGGTGGTTTGGAGCGGGTTGAGCGTGAGTTGAGCTAAGCGTTGCTCGGGAAGCGACATTAAACTTGGATAATTTTGGGCTTATCGAGGTAAATATCTTGTCCCCCTATTGTAATTGGAAATTACATGATTGTTAGAATATATAGTTGAAGTATACTATATATAGAATGAATATTGTATAGAACTGAACGTAGTTTTTCGGCAATGTCTTTTGACTTAAGGCTGAATTTAAAGAAAGAGAAGCAATGTAATTACATAGGACCGTATTCTGATGAGACTTGTAGCTTGATCTTGTGAGGTAGAATTGTACACGTCCGGTTAGGCGTATAAACCCCTGGTTGGCTTGATAGCGGCCTCGATAGAGAGAGATTTACGCGGTTGCGGGAGAGTCTTTGCCGAATTTTCAGAATGTTCTACGATAAAGATCTAGATGTTAATAAGCGCTTGTGGCCTTATAGGTTGAAGTACTATGTGTGGCGCGATCTACTTGGCTTAAGGAGTAAGCGGTTTGAGGTACTTGGGCGTTTTGCTATTAGTCGATAATCGTCGCGAGGTATGTAAACCTCTTCCCTATCTTTTCTAGCATGATATGTATATAACTATGTAGTGCGGTAGGCGATACGTGTTAAATGTATTTGATTGGTTTAAAACATAAAGTGTTATAACAGCTTTATGGGAAGTTGGTTATAACAACTTTATGTAGGTAAGAAAATGCTTTGTGGTTTTAAAAACTTAAGAGTTATAATAGCTTTATGGGAAGTTAGGTATAACGGCTTAAGAGAGATAAAATGAATGATTTATTGATTTTAGAAGTTAAGAGACTTGATCTTAAAAGATAAGAGACTTGACTTAAATAAATTAATATGAATTTTGTGTGAAACCTCATTCGTGAGTAATGAGTACTTGGTTTTTAAAAGGAAGAAGGTTTGACTGATTTCGGAAATCAGAATGAGTATCGACAAACCACTGCAGCGTTAATAAAGGGAAATGTTTTAATTAATGAAGTATTATTAAAACCAGTAGAAACCTCCATCTGCATAGAAGCTAAGATGAGACAAAATGATATTACATTTCCTAGATCATGGCTGCTTAATAAGATTGATTATGAACAAGAATAACCCACTCACATATAAGGCATATGTTTCTCAGATTGTTTAAAAGAGAATTATATTCTTAAATGGATAAGCCTATGAACTACGAAACCTTTCTAAAATAAGAAACGTGAACATTTGAAATTAGGCAAACGTGAACGTTTGGAAAATAATGTTGTTACTTGATTTTACAAAGGGAAGTGTTTTGGTTTACTTAAAAAAGACAGTCACTCTATTTTATACTACGGGTATTGTGTGACTTCTGTGAAAGAAACGGATCTTTTAAAGAGTTAATGTATGAAGCACTTTGGGGATAGATACCCGAACTTGTTAGCATAAAAGTACCTTGTGTGAATAACTTGATTGTGTTGGTTTGTGATAACCTTGTAATACTTTCTTGTTGATTTGATAAGTAAACATGTTAGTATCTTGTGATTGTTATGTAAGGGGGTCATTCTTGTTGTGCTTACGTTGTTAAACGTTAAGCCCGTTGTACTGTTATTGTATCACTTACCCCCTTGACTTATTATACCGAGGGCTTGCCACCCTTGATGCGGGTCTATACGGCCTATGCGGTCTATGAGACTATGCGGAGCAGCGGTATGCTCCAGGATTGATCATTCCGGGTGTTTAGCCCGATGCGGGGGATGCCCTATGCGGTCTTTGAGGACTATCGCGCCTCGGAGGACTACTGCAGCCTGCGGAAGTCCAGCGGATACAGGGGTTAAGCGCCTCCACGCAGGGTATACCTCGGGCGCCGGGACCATGATTCGAGGAATACCTCATGCGGGTGCGGTGTGACCTGCGCGAGTTGCGGTAAGTTCCGTGGATGACGCGCGCGGTGATCTCGGGCGAGTGGCGGCCTTCGATCATGTGCGGTCTAGAAAGACCTCGTGATACGCTTTATGGCATTTTGGTACCGCTGGTCTTAGTAGTCGGCTATGCCTTCGCACTTACCCCGCATTCTATTGTGATGACTTTGAGGCGTGAGTCCTCGACTTGACATATTTGCTATTTATTGTGAATCGTAGTTTGGTTATCATACATGTCTCGCCATATAGACTACTATGATTTCATTTACATTTATTTTCGATTTCACATACTTGGTACTGTCAGACCGACTCTCCCGGGGGATGCGTTCATGCCGCAGTAAAGGTACACCGCCGTTGATCCTCGCTCTTAGGGTCGGTCACGTTGAAAGCTCGTTTCTTTCTCCGAGGCTTATCGGTGGTATAGTCCTGTCGTTATAGGTATTTACATTCGTGGTATGGCGGGGCCCGCCCCGCCATTGTTGTCGTATCATTCTTAAGGTCCGTAGTAATCGTTGTGGCGAGTTGTAGAAATGGATGTAACTGCTCAAATTGTTATATATATATATTTGAAGGTAACTGTTTTTGGTTAGTTGCTTTGTCTTATTTCATCGTCTTATTACATTGGTTTCATGTATTGTCTTTATATTCCGCTGATTTCTCGATGTATGACTCTTTGGGTGCGGGTAAGGCACTACCACGCCCCGGTTGGTCGTGAGAATACACATGAACACGAGTCCCACGTGTGTCATAATAAAACCGCACGGGTAAGTACGAAGGCATAGCCACTACTAAAACCCATAGTACCAACAAAGTCATAAATTGTATCACGAGGTGCATCTGACCGCCACATGATCGGCGCCGCCACTACCGCATATCAAATGTCGCGTCTAATCCTGGAACTTCCCGCACTCGCATAGGCCACACACATAGGCCCGCATGAGGTATTCCCGCGTCGGTAGCTTCTCCTAAGATCGCTCGACTCGCAGTCCGCATGGCCACATAGACCGCATGGCCATAAAGACCGCAGACTAACCTGGAACTCTCGTAGCTCCGCATAGGTCCCCTGGACCCACATGAGGTATTCTCGAATCATAGTCCCATCGCTCGAGATATACCCCCGCATCGGAGGGCGCAACCCCGGTATCATGTCAAGGGGTGAGTGGTGCAATACTAACATAACGGCTTACCGTTAAACAACATAAGCACAATCAAGGGAAACCCCTTTACACAAACATCACAAGATACTAACACACGTAGCATCCTAACATGTTTACTTATCAAATCAACAAGAAAGTATTACAAGGCTATCACAAACCAACACAATCAATTATTCACACAAGGTACTTTCTACTTTATGTTAACAAGTTCGGGCTTTTATCCCCAAAGTACTTCATACATTAACTCTTTAAAAGATCCGTTCCTTTCACAAAAGTCACACAATACCCGTAGTATAAAAATAGAGTGACTATCCTTTTAAGTAAACCAAAACACTTCCCTTTGTAAAGTCAAGTAACAACATTCTTTTCCGAACGTTCAAGTTTGCCTAATTTCATATGCTCAAGTTTCTCATTTTCGAAAGGTTTCGTAGTTCATAGTCTTAATCACTTAATAATATAATTCTCCTTTAAAACAATTTGAGAAACATATGCCTTATGTGTGAGTAGGTTATTCTTGTTTATAACAATCTTATTAAAGCAGCCATGATCTAGGAAATGTAATATCATTTTGTCTCATCTTAGCTTCTATGCAGATGGAGGTTTCTACTGGTTTTTATAATAATTAATTAGTCAATACATTTCCCTTTATTAGCGCTGCAGTGGTTTGTTCGATACTTATTCTGATTTCCGAAATCAGTAAAACATTATTCCTTTTTAAAAACCAAGTACTCATTACTCACGAATGAGGTTTCACACTTTTTAACAAAATTCATATTGATTTAATTAAGTCAAGTCTCTTATCTTTTAAGATCAAGTCTCTTAACTTCTAAAATCAATAAACCATTCTTTTTATCTCTCTTAAGTCGTTATACCTAACTTCCCATAAAGCTAGTATAACTCTTAAGCTTTTAAAACCAAGTATTACTCTTCTTTCAAAAAGGTTTCTTAATTCTTTTGAAATACTTCAAGATTCTTATTATTTAGACTCAAGTCAAAAGACATCGCAGTAAAACCACGTTCAGTTAACACACGTACGTCTACCGTACTAGATATATATTCTTTTAAAATATCATGCTCAAGAGGATAGGAAGAATCACATACCTCGTGACGATTATCGACAAATAGCAAAACGCTCCACCGCTATAACCCGACTAGACTTGTCCACCTTTCAAGTAGAACATGCTACTCACAGAACTTTCAACCTATAAAGGCCATATACGTCTATCAACGTCTAGACTACTCTGTAGAATATTCTAAGCAGTAGGTTCTCTATTTACGGAAAATCGGGCAGCACTTCCCTACCCGTTAAGCTACACAAGTCTCATCAGAATACAAATTCTATTGTAAGTACTGCTTTAATCTTCTTCTTTAATATTCTTCGATGTGATTTCAATTCAATTCTCTTCAGATATCCTTCTATTCTACTCAATTCTCTTCAGTAATATCCTTCTATGAATCTTATATTCATTTCTATACTACTACGATGTAATTTCCAATTACAATAGAAGGACAAGAGTATTTACCTCGATAAGCCCAAAATTATCCAAGTTTTAATGTCGATCCCGAGCAACGCTTAGCTCCTACTGGGTTCTCTAACCCGCCCAAACAACCCTTAGAAGTTCTACGCAACTTCTTCTTAATACTTCAACCGGCTATGAAGATTTTCCTTAGGGTTTCGTTTTGTGACTGAAGGGAAGTATAATAGTATTTCTGGGCTTTTAGTATAGGTGTAACCTTGGAATACTACAAGGTATTTAGGCCAAGGTATTTTGGAATAGTAAAAATACTTGGAGAATACTTTTCTACCAGGGGGGGTGTATTTACGAGAACAACTCTCAAGAGGGGTACTTTCGCCAAGGCCTTCTCGAGGGGAGGGTTCTCTTGACGAGCCTCCAAAGGGGAGGGTTTTCAAGACTTAGGAAATGTTTTTGGGATGAAGAAGTCTTCAACTCAAGGGGGGTATTTATAGGTCAATCAATGGCCAAGATCAAGACAAGTGGTGGGCAAGTGGAGGGTCAAGATTTGGACAAGTGTTTGTGGGTCCCACTTGCTCATCTACTACACAAAATATCACAAAATATCCTACCAACTCCTTGACCAAAAAAAATGCCAAGAATGGTCCTTCACGTCGTCCACTTGAGGGTGACAAGTGTCGCCCTCTCGTTGGTCCAAAATATTTCATCTCTCGGAAAAATCCGCAAAAATAATTAATGTTGCAGCCGTAATTTTCCCTTCGCAAAGTTTGGAAAACGTTTCGTCGGAAAACGATTCTTTTCGCTAGTTGTGCACAAATTTCGACCCTTATGCCTACTTAAGGCTAAAAACTTTTGTACGTACGCCCTCACGTACATACTCTGGAAATACGGGGTATAACATTCTCCCCTCCTTAGAAACATTCGTCCCGAATGTTCCTTCTCAAGACTGATAACGATAAGGTTCCTCTAACAAGTTGCCAACGCCACACCTGGCCACAAAATAACACACGCGAAAATACTTAACCCAAGTCCACGAGAAATCACCTCTAGCATTACAAAAAGCTCCCACCCAGGGTCTAAAAGATATTCCCTTCGCACCTTTACTTCACAAAAGTAATGATCATTTCTATGTTCTTAACACATGTTCGCTTCTTCCCTTACTCGTCGTACCCTTCCCGTACACTCGAACTCTTTCTCATAACTTACCACATTTCTGTTACTGCTTCAGTTTCCAAAATTTCGGGGTTACTAACTCCAACTTGGTCATCATTAACTGGGAACACTCTGGATGGATCTCCGATATTTTTCCGAACATAGCAACACGAAAGATCGGACATACTGCCTCCTACGTCGGACGGCAATGCCAACTTATAGGCAACCTGGCCTATTCTCCAAAGGATCTGAAAACGCTCAAAGTACCTCGGGCTAAGTTTCCTCTGCTTTCCAAAACTCGTCACACCCTTCCGGGGTGGTACCTTCAAGAAATCCTACCGTCAACCTGAACTCCAAGCGTCGTCTCAGATTATCCGCACAACTTCTGTTGACTCTGAGCTGCCAATAACCTCTTCTGGATAAGCTTTACCCTATCCACATCCTGCCGAAACAAGTATGAACCAACTATCTGAACCTTGCCAACATCGAACCAATCGACCGGCAACTTACACTTCCGCCCCTACAAGGCTTCATAAGGCGACATCCGAATACTGAAATGGTAGCTATAAAAACACTCCCTCAACAGGAGGCAACAATCCTCACAACTACCCCTGAAATCCAAACACTGGCCCGAGGGCGAATGCGATACTGAGACTCACCTGAGTTCCTAACCCTGCCTGGTAAAACTTCCAAAAAAAAAAAGAAATAGCCGTAACCTGGGCTCCACTTCCTGTCATAATGTGAAAGTAGGCACCTCGTGCAACCTTACAACCTTCCTGATATAACATCTCGCATAACCTTTGCCGAGTAAACGGTCCCGACTGAAAGACAAGATGGGATGACCTCATCGGCCCGACTACTGGTCGAACGCATCCACGAACTCGTACGATGGTTAACTAAACTTGGGCCTAACACCCTCGTGACCCCACCACCTGGAGGGACCACCTCGAACTGACCCCCACCCCAAACCGGGCAGCGGGTTGACCCGCGACATGGCCTCAACCCGACCCACTTCGCGCCAAGCTCTTGTTCCCCGATCTGGAACAATCTCACCATCGAGTCACGAAAACCTAGTGGTCTTCTTAGCTCAACTACCCTCTTTCATTTCATACCACTCAGGGATTTATCACACAAACATATCTCACGCATACTATGCACTCCGATAAAGGTCAATATAAAAATAAATCTTTTACTCGAGATGGCCTCGCCTCTAAGGTCTCCACGTATAACATTCTAAGGCTCACACTTTCCCTTATCCCCAATCTTACCCTTTTAACTAACCATGATTTCTAATCACAATTAACACAATGCTATCTGAACATAACACTTAAGATATACTCATCTTATCACACATACAAATCTCTAGAGGGTTAAGGATATACCTGTATCTACTGCTTCACTCCCCTCCGTCGTTCTAATCCATCCCGCCTCACTGGGCATAGCAGGGAAGGTGATGAACTAGCCACCGATCCCGGCGTCGAAGTCTACATCCGCGCCACCTCTGGTGGACAATTTCCGCAAATGGCCCCGCCGCCGCAAGCATAACAAGCTGTCGAAGAAGTACGACACTCCCCACAATGACACTTACCACAACGGCCACACCGAGGTGGGGGTGGCCTCCTCTGGCTAACACCCCTTCCTCTCCGAACTACTGAATCCGCAACTGATCTGGTAGGCTGAGTCCTCCTACTTGCATCCCTCCTACTCGAACATCCTCTCATCACATGGTCCTGACGGCCGCAGGTAAAACAAGCACCAACAAAAAGACGACATTCCCCGGGATGACGCCTGCCACACTGTGAACACTGAGGGAAAACTGAACCCGGCTGGCTAGAACCTACGTATAGCTGTGAACCAGAAGCCCTGGAGCTCTGACCAACTCCGGCATACCCCGAACGTCATGAACCCTGTAGAGGACCACTCTGCACTGGCGGAGGTTCATATCCAGTCTGTTGCTGAGGCGATTTGCCTCGAAAGTTACCAAAGGACTTCGTCGACCGCCTCTTCGCGATCTTGGTTAACCCGTCGATCCCTACACTTCTCGCCGCGCTTAAGCTCGCACGTGAGCCATGCTCAAGCTCGATCAAGAGCTACTTGCACAACCCTCTTAGATAGTCATCAAGACCCGTGATAAATCGATACATAAAATACTCGTTGCTAAATCCTAGCTAGTAATGTGGTCGCCTCTTTGCAATCCATACTTTCATCGGTCGCGGAACCAAGGTCCAGATATCATGGTCGCAGAGAATCGCCGCATTGGGCTAAACTTCGGGCTAGCGACGAGCGTAATCCCCGAATGAAGCACCACCGTGTGATGATTGGGCATGTGCCTCGTAACCCTCTCAGATTTACTCGCAGCCTCCGCCGCTTTCGCTCTTCTGGCCCGGTTGCCTTACGCGAGGCATAACTGTAAGGGAAAGGAATACGTTAGGGGTCCAACTTATAACACGCCTCTAAGGCACGATCTCGGAGTGAGAAGAATGGAAACCAATCCTAAATATCCTATAGCCTCCTCGATTATTGGTGTGGTGCACAACACACCGATAATCAAGACTTACTAGATACGGTCAGAGACACTTTCCGAGGATTAATCGCTCGATACCACTTTTGTCACGACCAACCTGGCCCGGATCGTGCCTTACCCCGGCACCCAAGTAGACATACATCGAGTAATCACGAATATAAAACAAGACATGACATAAATGAAGTGAGAAACAGTTTTTCTGAGAAAAGTTGCCTTTCGGCATATATATATATATAAAAACTTTAAATCCGAACAGTTACATCCCTTTTATAAACTCTGCCCACAACAAGATTACATGCACTTAAGAATGATATGATAACAATGGCGGATGTGGTTCCGCCATACCTCGAATGTTAGTACCTATAACGACAGTGGACTATACCATCGATAAGCCTCCGAGAAACGGAGCTTCCCAAATGTCGAATTGTGACCATGAGCGAGGATCAACAATCGGTGTACTTCTACTGCGGCATGAACGCAGCTAAGGAGGTCAAGATAACAGTACTAAGTATGTGAAACTGAAAATCGTAAATGAAATTATAGTAGTCTATATAAAGTAGAGACATATATGATAACCAAACTACGCTCACAATAAATAAGCAACATGTCAAGTCGTGACTCACGCCTCAAAGTCATCATCGAAACATAACTATGGGTCTCACGCCCACAACATCAATCATGCCGTGGAATACCTTCCTCACCGCCATTCTATGATATAAAGCACCAAGGAATACACATGAACACTGTGTCCCACTGTGTCATAATAAAACCGCGAGGTAAGTACGAAGGCATAGCCGACTACTAAAACCTACGCACCAACAAAGTCATAAATCAGATTACGAGGTTTGTCTAGACCGCCACATGATCGCCGCCACTCGCTCGCAGTATCAAATGTGCGTCTAACTCGAACTTCCCGCAGCCCCGATAGGCCACACACGTAGGCCCGCAGAGGTATTCCCGCATCGAGGGTAGCTACTCCGCATCGCCCCGACTAGCACCGCATGGCCACATAGACCGCATGGCCATAAAGACAAAGACACTAACTCGAACTCAGAGCTCCGCATAGGTCCTCTGACCCGCATGAGGTATTCTCAATCATAGTCCTGCATCGCTCGAGATATACCCCGTGACGGAGGGCAACCCCGTGATCATGTCAAGGGTGAGTGGTGCAATACTAACATAACGGCTTACTGTTAAACAACATAAGCACAATCAAGGGAAACCCCTTTACACAAACATCACAAGATACTAACACACGTAGCATCCTAACATGTTTACTTATCAAATCAACAAGAAAGTATTACAAGGCTATCACAAACCAACACAATCAAGTTATTCACACAAGGTACTTTCTACTTTATGTTAACAAGTTCGGGTTTTTATCCTCAAAGTACTTCATACATTAACTCTTTAAAAGATCGCTTTTTCACAAAAGTCACACAATACCCGTAGTATAAAAATAGAGTGACTATCTTTTAAGTAAACTAAAACACTTCCTTTGTAAAATCAAGTAACAACATTATTTTCCAAACGTTCAAGTTTGCCTAATTTCAAATGCTCAAGTTTCTCATTTTCGAAAGGTTTCGTAGTTCATAGTTTTAATCACTTAATAATATAATTCTCCTTTAAAACAATTTGAGAAACATATGCCTTATGTGTGAGTAGGTTATTCTTGTTTATAACAATCTTATTAAAGCAGCCATGATCTAGGAAATGTAATATCATTTTGTCTCATCTTAGCTTCTATGCAGATAGAGGTTTCTACTGGTTTTAATAATACTTTATTAGTCAATACATTTCCCTTTATTAGCGCTGTTGTGGTTTGTTCGATACTTATTACGATTTCCAAATCAAGAAACATTATTCCTTTTAAAAACCAAGTACTCATTACTCACGAATGAGGTTTCACACTTTTTAACAAAATTCATATTAATTCAATTAAGTCAAGTCTCTTATCTTTTAAGATCAAGTCTCTTAACTTCTAAAATCAATAAACCATTCTTTTTATCTCTCTTAAGTCGTTATACCTAACTTCACATAAAGCTAGTATAACTCTTAAGCTTTTAAAACTAAGTATTACTCTTCTTTCAAAAAGGTTTCTTAATTCTTTTGAAATACTTCAAGATTCTTATTATTTAAACTCAAGTCAAAAGACATCGGAGTAAAACCACGTTCAGTTAACACACGACGCTCACCGCACTATATATATATATTCTTTTAAAATATCATGCTCAAGAGGATAGGAAGAATCACATACCTCGCGACGATTATCGACTATTAGCAAAACGCTCCACCGCTATAACCCGGCTAGCCTTGTCCATCTTTCAAGTAGAACACGCTACTCGCAGTACTTCAACCTATAACGGTTATATAAGTCTATCAATGTCTAGACTACTCTGTAGAACATTCTAAGCGCAGGCTTCTATTCTACGGAAAATTGGGCAGCACTTCCTACCCGTTAAATTACACAAGTTCATCGCAAATACACCCATGTAAGTACGCTTTAATCTTCTTCTTTAATATTCTTCCGATGTGATTTCGTTCAATTCTCTTCAGAATATCCTTCTATTATAGTTCAATTCTCTCAGAATATCCTTCTATGAATCTTATATTCATTTCTATACTACTACAAGATGTAATTTCCAATTACAATAGAAGGACAAGAGTATTTACCTCGATAAGCCCAAAATTATCCAAGTTTTAATGTCGATCTGAGCAACGCTTAGCTCCTACTGGTGCTCCAACCCGCTCCAAACAACCCTTAGAAGTTCTACTAACTTCTTCTTAATACTTCAACCCATTATGAAGATTTTCCTTAGGGTTTCGTTTTGTGGATCAAGTGGAAGTATAATAGTATTTCGGCTTTTAGTATAGTGTAACCTTGGAATACTACAAGGTATTTGGGCCAAGGTATTTTGAATAGTAACAATACTTGGAGAATACTTTTCTACCAAGGGGGGGTGTATTTACGAGAACAACTCTCAAGAGGGGGGGGGTACTTTCGGCCAAGGCCTTCTCAAGGGGGAGGGGTGCTCTTTGGACGAGAGCCTCTCCAAAGGGGGGGGGGGAGGGTTTTCAAGACTTAGGAAATGTTTTTGGGATGAAGAAGTCTTCAACCTGCTGGTATTTATAGGCCAATCAATGGCCAAGATCAAGACAAGTGGTGGGCAAGTGGAGGGTCAAGATTTGGACAAGTGTTTGTGGGTCCCACTTGCTCATCTACTACACAAAATATCACAAAATATCCTACCAACTCCTTGACCAAAAAAAATGCCAAGAATGGTCCTTCACGTCATTCACTGAGGTGACAAGTGTCGCTCTCGTTGGTCCAAAATATTTCATCTCTCGGAAAAATCCGCAAAAATAATTAATGTTGCAGCCGTAATTTTCCCTTCGCAAAGTTTGGAAAACGTTTCGTCGGAAAACGATTCTTTTCGCTAGTTGTGCACAAATTTCGACCCTTATGCCTACTTAAGGCTAAAAACTTTGACGACGCCTCACGCATATACTATAACAAGTGGCCCGCCATACCCCGAATGTACATAAACCTACAACATCGTGGAAAGATCAGACTAAAAGAGACAAGCCTCCGAGAAATGGAGCTTCGACGTCGATAAGTGATCCTAAGTATGAGGATCCACCACCGCTACCCTTTCTGCAGATGAACGCAGCCGAGAAGCGGGTGACACAATATGTACCAAGTATGTAAAACTGGAAAATACTGTAATTACATCATAAGTCTAAATCAAAGCCGGAGACATGTATGATAATCAAATTACAGTACACTGTGCCTTACTAACAATGAGAGTAAATAGTAGTTTCCTTACAATATAAAATAGGAAGCTCATGATCAAAGAGATCACCCGCCAAAGAAGATCATTTAGCAATCCTACTCCTGGGACTATTTCACCCGCATAGGTCACGTGGACCCGCGTGAGGTATTCCTCGCATGGGACTATTTCACCCGCATAAGCCCTTACGGACTCGCATGAGGTATTCCTCGCATAGGCTGGACCCACCCGCATGGGACTATTTCACCCGCATAAGCCCTTACGGACTCGCATGAGGTATTCCTCGCATCGTGGGTAGCAAATCCACGGAATATGCAATGCTACAACCGGAATGACCGTGAACTAATAATATATCACATCACAAATCCGGCTATCACACATAACATAAGCACTATCGGCTTATCATACAATACATAAGCAAGTTAAGAAATCCCCTAACTTCTTATTATTCTTGTTTATATACACTCTCACTTTAGTTTACCTAAGGCACTAACATGTCTTTTATAAAAATCCGGGAATTTAACCCAAGTACTACGTGCTTCTACTCTTTAAAACAAATGACTCCTTTTTAGTAGAAAAACTTCCAAGATACCATTAATCCTAGTATCAAGTCCAAATTACATTTCAAGGCAAGTTACAACACCCTTAGAAATAAAGTAAGATTTCTAAATCAAGTGACTCCTTTTCTTATAAAACCTTAGGCAATTGATGCCTTAAAATCAAATTGCCTTTCATTAAAACAAGCCATTATTCTGTCCATAAAGCCAATATAACCAACTCCCCATAAAGTCGTTATATTCACTTTATACCTTAGTCAAGTGCAATTTCCTATCCAAGGGACTTATACGTTTTCAACGAAACAAGTATCCCATACTTTAAAACTCTTCAAGTCCCTTAACTTTAATAAAACATAAGACATCCTTAATACTTTCAAAGAAGCGAGTTAATCTCCTAACTCACTCGACTTGGCTATTCAATAAACTAGTAAAGGATATCAAGATCTTGTACGTCTACCGTACTATATACGTGTAACTAGTCATGCTCAAAGGATAGGAAAAGTTCTACATACCTTGTCGGGTCAACCATGTCACGACCCGATCCCGGGCCCGTGACTGGTGCCTTACCCCGGGCACCCTAGTGATACAACATCAGAGAAAAATCAGCGGAAATAAAAACTAAAACATGAGACAAGACATAAAGTATGAAACAGGCAAACCAAAAAGGTCACCTTCCTGAATATATACATATATATATCAACCTGAACAGTTAAATCCTTTTACAAACCCCGCCACAACAAGATTACTGCACTTAAGAATGTAATTATAACTATGACGACAGTGGTTCGCCATACCTCGAATGTACAAGTAACTACACTGACAGGGGACTATACCAAAGATAAGCCTCCGGAGAAACGGAGCTTCCCAAAACGCTGAACTGTGATCCTATGAGCGCGGATCCACAACCGATGTATTTACTCGCGGCATGAACGCAGCTTCAAGCGAGGTTGGTACAACAGTACCAAGTATGTGAAATCAGAAATATCAGAATGAAATCATAATAGTCTATATAAAGTGAGACATGTATTTATAGCCAAACCATACCCATAATATATAAACAAATATGTCAAGTCAGGGACTCACGCCCTCAAAGTCATTACTCAAATATAACAATGGGTCTCACGCCCACAACATCAATCATGCCCGTGGAATACCTTCCTCACTGCCGGCAGTCTATGATATAATCACACCAAGAAGTACACATGAACACTAGGTCCCACCTGTACCGTACTAACAATACTATACAACCAAACCACGAAGCTGACACGGGGCAAGTACGAAAGCCGACTACCAGGTACCAAGGCCGTTGTCACGTAGTCGACGGCAAGTACGGCTAACTACTGGTACCGCGACGTGTCACGAGACTTCGCCACTAAACCGAACGGCAAGCGGGCGGCTAACTACTGTGTACCAAGGCCGAATCACCACGAGACGGCAAGTACGAAAGCCAACCACCGTGATACCAAGCGCCGAATCAAGAAACCTCGCGGAGAGCTAGTCCATGGAATAACACTATCAACAGTGGAAACGAACCTCATCATGGCCGCATACCCGGACCATCCATCGAGTCAAGATGCCCGTGGACTATCATAATGAAGCATACCCGTGGCCGCCCATCGTGGTCGTATGTCCAAAATGATCAAGAATAACACGACCGACCCTCCATCGAGACGCGTAACATAAGAATACAACACTTGCACAACAAGGCTATCACACGCAAACATAGGAACGTTACACACAACTCAAGGTACTTTCATTTTATGACAAGTCCAGGTTTTAATCCCCAAAGTACTACGTACGTTAAATTCTTTTAGAAGATCCATTTCTTTTACAAAAGTCACCCGATACCCGTAGTATCAAAATAGAGTGACTAACATTTTAATTAAACCAAAACAACTTCCAGACTTTCCTTTTTTTAAACCAAATTAAGACAATACCATGCCTTCTTTTTAGTCCAAAACACTTCTCCTTTTAAAGTCAAGTTACCATTTTAAAACCAATGATAAAACCATTCCTTTGTTTTCATAAAGTCGTTATAACTAACTTCCCATAAAGCTGTTATAACACTTTATGTTCTAAACCAAAAACTCTTCAATTCCACAAGTCTCTTTTCTTTTAAAACAACAACAAGTATTCTTTCAAAACCCAAATAACTTACTCTTTTCAAAACAAGTAACCTATACTTAAATCAAGTTACTCCTCTTTTTCCGAAAACAAGTTGTTATAAGTCAAGTCTCTTATCTTTCAAGATCAAGTCTCTTAACTTTCAAAATCAAGTCGTTTTACTGCCAAAGTCAAATCTTTCTTTTATACTCATAAAGTCGTTATAACTAACTTCCCATAAAGCCATTATAACACTTTATGTTTTAAATAAACAAAATTCATTTCACACACGCACGCCTACTGCATACTATATAGTTCACAATAATCATGCTAGAAAAGATAGGAAGAGGTTCACATACCTCGCGACGATTATCGATAATTAGCAAAACGCCCACAAGATCAGAATCATGCAGCCTTTTCCACTCTTCAAGTAGAATACGCTACTCGAAGTACTGCAACCTATAAAGGCCACAAAATGCCTATCAACTCCTAGATCTCTTCGTACAATATTTTAAATACATGGTTCCATATTCTATAGAAAATTCGCAAAGACCTCCCCGCTATCACATAAATCTCCTCCCCTACCAAGGCCCGCTACCAGGCCAACAACTCCCAGGGGATTACACGTCTAACCGGACGTGTTCAATTCTGCTTCACAATAATACTACACAAGTCTACTGTAAGTACAGTCCAATGTAAATACAGTTCAATCCTTTATAATCATCCTTCCAATATAATATAGTCAAGTATAACTACTACAACATGTAATATCCAATTACAATAGGGGGACATAGATCATTACCTCGATAAGCCCAAAATTATCCAAGTTTATAAGTCGATCCTGAGCAACGTTTAGCTCCAAACTCCTTACGCTCCAACCCGCTCCAAACAACCCTTAGAAGTTTCTAAACAACTTACCTTAACACTTCAACCAAGCTATGATGATTTTTCTAGGGTTTCGTTTAGCGACTATTGGAATAAAGTAGTATTTTCGGGCTCCTAGTATTGAAATAACTTTGGAATACTACTAGGGATACTAGGCCAAGGTATTTGGGATTATACTACAATACACAAAGTATTTCTACTCAAGTGGGGGAGGGGGACGAAAAAGCAACTACAAAGCGAGGGAGTATTTTGCCTTGGAAAGTATCTGTGAGGATGAAATTAGTCTTCAAGCTAATGGGGTATATATAGAGGATTCAAGGACCATGATCAAGTAAAGTGGGTGGTCAAGATTGGGCCATGTGTGTGTGGGTCCCACCACACCACATGGCCAACGAAATGAGCTTCCAAGTGTTGGGCCATTTCGGCCAAGGGACAAGTGGCTAGCCACTTGTCCACCAATTTCGGCCCACATGGCCACACAAGGGGGGTGACACGTGTCGCCCCCTTACTCGCCCAAAATATTTCGTCTTCCGAAAATATCTAAAATACCGAAAATCTCAAAAACAAAGCTGCTCCCACAAAACCAGAAATTTCTCCCGTGGCCCCACGTGACCATTTCCAAAAATAAAATCTCAAAATTCTAATATAATCCAAGAAGTCCAAATACCAAACTGGGAATCCAATCCATTAACAAACCTTTTTCTTCACAAAACCTAAACTTTTCCGTAAAAATCACATCTTTCATTCTTTCCAAAATTTCGCGATTCTCGCACGCACATCCTCACATATCTACCCTAGAACTACTTGGGTATAACATTCTTCCCCTTTAGAAACATTCGTCCCGAATGTTCCTTCTAAGTCTCCAAACACACATGCCCTGATAGTCTTCACTACTATACTTACGAAACCAATCATGCCATCAACGGCCATAGTATATCATACAAATCCAAGCCAACGAGGAATCACCTCTAACATCACAAAAGCTCACACCCATGGTCTAAAGGATACTCCTTCGTGATCTTCACTTCACAAAAGAAATGATCACTCGCTCTCATAACACATTGTTCGCTTCTTCTTACTCGCCGCACCTTTCTCGATACGAACTCTTTCTATTACACGCACACACTTCGTCATTGCTTCGCTTTCCAAAACCTTGAGTCACTACTCCAACTTGGTCATCTACAAGCCTCATTCCTCAAGGCCATTCCCGCCTTCACGATCCGATTCCGTCGAACGCATCCACGAACTCATACGACGGTTACCTAAACTGGGCCTAGCACCGTGACCCTATCACAAAGCGATCACCACAAATTGACCACATCTCCTTTCGCCGCGGGTTGACCCGCGAACGGTCCTCAACCCGACCCATAATCGCACCAAACTCTTGTTCCCGATCCGAACAATCTTATTTATTCAAGTCATGAAAGCTACCACTTTCATCTTACACAACCCAAGGAAATATCCTCAATACATTTCACGTATACCAAGTGTTTCACAAAGACTAACCGTAAAATCTTTTTCTCAAGACGGTCTTACATGTAAGGTCTCAACGTGTACTATTCTAAGGTTCACACCTTCCATGTCCCCATATTTATCCTTTCAACTAACCATGTTTTCTAACACATCAATAACACAACGCTATCCGATCATAACACTTAACACATCATCAATACATACTAGTCTCTGAGGTTAAGGATATACCGTAAATAGGTTCAAAGGACCGCTAAAATCGGAACTTCCACCGCGACCCGCCGCACGGCATGAACATCCTACCTAGCTATCGGCGAAGAACTCGCATAGATCCCGGCGTCGAGTCTCAACATCCGCGCTACCTGGCCTGAGCCTCGCCAAATGGCCCCGCTGGCCGCAAGCATAACAATCTCCCAAATTAGTACGACACTCTCCTTATAAAGTTTTCCACAACGCCACATCGAGACAAGGGTGACTCTCATCCGCGAAAGCACTCCTACTCAAAATCTGAAACCCGGGAGCCCCGACCGCCTCGAATATCCCGAACGCCCACAACCGCGAGGACCACTGAGCCGTGAAGGCGCATAATCGCTCGGCTGGCCGAGGCGTCCGCCTCGAAAGTCGCCAAAAGACCTCGCTGCTCGCCTCTTCTCGCCGATCCCGCCGTTCCTGCCGACCTCTCCGTGCCTCACACCCTAGTGCATGAGCTCGCATGCGGCAATGTCCATGCCCGGCTGAAGCGATACACCAACAAGATTCTCGCCAAGTAGTCATCAAGCCACGTGGACGTAGCGGCACTCGTCCCTCCATATTAGCTACTAACGCAGGGACATATCGAGCCAACGAAGCCGAACTCTACGTTGTACTCCGAACCGGCGCCCTCCTCGCCTCAAAGATCGAAACTCGCCGCCCTCTTCATTCGCGGAGGCAAGAAATGGCGAAATGCCTTCGAGAACTCGCCCCAAATACCGGAGGCGATGCTCCCTCGACGCTCCCACGAATCAAACTGGGCCGATCATGTATCACGCAGGCCGATAACCGAAGATCATGGATTCGGTCTCAAGCTCGATCACTGCACGATCCTCCAGAATCGACGGATGAACTCCCGCGGATCTTCTCGTGCCTCGACCCGTAACTCGCGGCTACAACTCGTAAAATCCCGTAGCCTCAAACTATCCGACCGGGTGAACTACGGCTACCGAACTCGAACCGCCAGATCTAGCCTATCTCACGTTCGCCACGACATCAAGCTAGTAATCGCCATCTCTTGTAACTCATCTCCTCGCTTCCAGCCGCGGACCGAGGCTCGTGTGGTCTCGCAGCCACCGCCGCGCTTCTAAACTCGCTGGGCCGGCGCATCAAGAATCTGCCGTCAGCACCACCGTAAAATCGGGCCTTCGCTCGCCGTAACCTCCGTTTTCTACTCGCAGCCTCCCGCCGCCTTGCTTCGGGCTCGTTGCCTTGTAGAGGCATAACTGTACAAAAGAATACGCCGAGGAGTCCAACTTACAACACGGCTCTAAGGCACGATCTCAGAGTGAAAAGAATGGAAACTAATCCTAAATGTCCCGCAGCCTCCCGATTATAGATGTGCACAACACACCGATAATCAAGACTCTACTAGACACGGTCAGACACCTTCCGAGGACTAATCGCTTCGATACACTTTTGTCACGACCCGATCCTGCTCGTGGATCGTGCCTTACCCTGTGCACCCTAGTGATACAACATCAGAGAAAAATCAGCGGAAATAAAAAATAAAACATGAGACAAGACATAAAGTATGAAACATGCTAACCAAAAAGGTCACCTTCCTGAATATATACATATATATATCAACCTGAACAGTTAAATCCTTTTACAAACCCTACCCACAACAGTACTACAGACCTCTAAGAATGTAACCATAACTATGACGGGACAGGGCCCCGCCATACCCCTGAATGTACAAGTAACTACACTGACAGGGGACTATACCAAAGATAAGCCTCCGGAGAAACGGAGCTTCCCAAAACGCTGAACTGTGATCCTATGAGCGCGGATCCACAACCGATGTATTCTACCGCAGATGAACGCACATCCGGAGGTCGCACAACAGTACCAAGTATGTGAAATCAGAAATATCGTAAATGAAATCATAATAGTCTATATAAAGCGAGACATGTATGATAACCAAACTACACCCATAATATATAAACAAATATGTCAAGTCGTGACTCACGCCAAAGTCATTACTCAAGTATAACAACGGGTCCCACGCCCACAACATCAATCATGCGTGGAATACCTTCCTCACCACGGCAGCCATGATATAATCACACCAAGAAGTACACACGAACACTAGGTCCCACTGTGTCATAACAACCGCATTAACAATACTATACAACCAAACCACGGCCGACACGGCAAGTACGAAGCCGACTACTGTGTACCGGCCGTGTCACGTGATCGGGCAAGTACGGCTAGCTAACTACCGTACCAAGGACGTGTCACGAGACTTCGCCACTAAACTGACCCGGCAAGTCGAAGGCTAACTACTGTGTACTAAGGCCGAATCAGCCACGAGACGGCAAGTACGAAGCCAACCACCGATACCAAGGCCGAATCAAGAAACCTCATGGAGAGCTAGTCCATGGAATAACACTATCAACAGGGAAACGAACCCTCATCATGGCCGCATACCCGTGGACCATCCATCGAGTCAGTATGCCCATGGACTATCATAGTGGAAGCATACCCGTGGGCCGCCCATCGTGTCAGTATGTCCAAAATGATCAAGAATAACACGACCGACCCTCCATCGAGAGACGCGGTAACATAAGAATACAACACTTGCACAACAAGGCTATCACACGCAAACATAGGCACGTTACACACAACTCAAGGTACTTTCATTTTATGACAAGTCCAGGTTTTAATCCCCAAAGTACTACGTACGTTAAATTCTTTTTAGAAGATCCATTTCTTTTACAAAAAGTCACCCGATACCCGTAGTATCAAAATAGAGTGACTAACATTTTAATTAAACCAAAACAACTTCCAGATTTCCTTTTTTTAAACCAAATTAAGACAATACCATGCCTTCTTTTTAGACCAAAACACTTCTCCTTTTAAAGTCAAGTTACCATTTTAAAACCAATGATAAAACCATTCCTTTGTTTTCATAAAGTCGTTATAACTAACTTCCCATAAAGCTGTTATAACACTTTATGTTCTAAACCAAAAACTCTTCAATTCCACAAGTCTCTTTTCTTTTAAAACAACAACAAGTATTCTTTCAAAACCCAAATAACTTACTCTTTTCAAAACAAGTAACCTATACTTAAATCAAGTTACTCCTCTTTTTCCGAAAACAAGTTGTTATAAGTCAAGTCTCTTATCTTTCAAGATCAAGTCTCTTAACTTTAAAAATCAAGTCGTTTTACTGCCAAAGTCAAATCTTTCTTTTATACTCATAAAGTCGTTATAACTAACTTCCCATAAAGCCATTATAACATTTTATGTTTTAAATAAACAAAATTCATTTCACACACGTACGTCTACCGTACTATATAGTTCACAATAATCATGCTAGAAAAGATAGGAAGAGGTTCACATACCGCGACGATTATCGATAATTAGCAAAACGCCCACAAGATCGTAACTCGCTAGCCTTTTCCACTCTTCAAGTAGAATACGCCACTCAAGCAATCGCAACCTATAAAGGCCACAAAACGCCTATCAACTCCTAGATCTCTTCAGAGAATATTTTAAATACACGGTTCCATATTCTACGTAAAATTCGGCAAAGACCTCCCCGCTATCACATAAATCTCTCCTACCAAGGCCCGCTACTGTGCCAACAACTCCTGGGATTACACGCCTAACCGGACGTGTTCAATTCGCTTCACAATAATACTACACAAGTCTCGTAAGTACACACCCAATGTAAATACAGTTCAATCCTTTATAATCATCCTTCCAATATAACATAGTCAAGTATAACTACTACAACATGTAATATCCAATTACAATAGGGGGACATAGATCATTACCTCGATAAGCCCAAAATTATCCAAGTTTATAAGTCGATCCTGAGCAACGTTTAGCTCCAAACTCCTTACGCTCCAACCCGCTCCAAACAACCCTTAGAAGTTTCTAAACAACTTCCCTTAACACTTCAACCAAGCTATGAAGATTTTTCTAGGGTTTCGTTTAGCGACTATTGGAATAAAGTAGTATTTCCGGGCTCCTAGTATTGAAATAACTTTGGAGATCTACTAGGGATACTAGGCCAAGGTATTTGGGATTATACTACAATACACAAAGTATTTCTACACAAGTGGGGGAGGGGGACGAAAAAGCAACTACAAAGGGAGTGAGTATTTTGCCTTGGAAAGTATTCAAGTGAGGGATGAAATTAGTCTTCAAGCTAATGGGGTATATATAGAGGATTGGGCCATGATCAAGTCAAGTGGGTGGTCAAGATTGGGCCACGTGTTCGTGGGTCCCACCACACCACATGGCCAACGAAATGAGCTTCAGTGTTGGGCCATTTCGGCGCGGACAATGGCTAGCCACTCATCCACCAATTTCGTCCACATGGCCACATGGGGTGACACGTGTCGCCCCTTACTCGCCTAAAATATTTCGCCTTCGAAAATATCCAAAATACCAAAATCTCAAAAACAAAGGGCCCCTAAAACCAGAATTTCTCCCGTGGGCCCTACGTGACCATTTCCGAAAATAAAATCTCAAAATTCTAATATAATCCAAGAAGTCCAAATACCAAATCTGGGAATCCAATTCCCATTAACGAACCTTTTTCTTCACAAAAACCGGAAACTTTTCCGTCGAAAAATCACATCTTTCATTCTTTCCAAAATTTCTGTCATATTCTCGTACGTACATCCTCACATATCTACCCTAGAACTACGGGGTATAACAAACCACTTGCCAAGTACAAAGTCCCTCCCGTAGTATGTCAACCTATAATATTCACAATACGTCTATTAAAGCCTTTCTTCAAACGTAGAATATTATAAGTGTCAAGTCGCTAAATTCTACGGAAAATCGGACAGCACCTCCTTTGTTTCTACTCACTTTGCCACCTTTTTCAAGGCCTAATACAATAACCAAACACGCCACATTTAAGGCACAATCAAAGCAATTAATCAATAGGGGATTACACGCCTACTAGACGTGTAAAATTCCGCCCCACAAACGATAACAAACTAATACAACTACTAGTCCAATTTTCGGCCATAATGAATACAACAATACCAATTCTTATCCAATTTCCATTTCAATCCAAATTGGTAGCATAACCTGATATCAAGTCGCATTTGATTATAACTACCATAATCTTCAAGTAAGTGACATGCGACGATTTCTAATAAACGACCAATTAGTAATCAAATCTTCAAGTGGCTTGTTTAACATTTCGGATTTAAGCTACAAGCAATCCATAATACTTATAAACTTGAACATATCAACTTCATGCTAGCAACATGTAAAGCTAACAACAACAATATAAATATATAATCTTGTAACACCTTTAAAAGACAAGATTATACCTCAATGAACCTTAATCCAACTCCAACTAAGTCGCCTTAGTAGTTTAGAGCCTCTCCAAGATACTTCAATCCGCTTGTTGAGACCCTTAGAACAACACCAACAAAAATCCTTCAAATCTCCAAACAAAACATAGAAAGACAACTAGGTTTTCGTTTTGCGACTAACCCGTAAACTATCTTTTTCCAAGATTTTTCTATTGAGATATGCTTACACTACCTCAAGAACCTTGGTTTAAAGTGGAGTTAAATGGACAAGAAACAAATTTTTTCCTTTTCAAAGAGAGGGAACCCGAGAGCTCTCCAAGAGTTCTTCAAATTTTCAAGAAATTTTTCTAAGTGTTAAGCTCACTCTTGCTACTAGTAGTATTAAATAGCACCTTGGAGGGTCAAGATACAACCATTTGGGTGGCTAGGATAAGCTCTTATTAAATATCAAGACCTTGTTGGTCCTTTGACTTAGTCAAGATTATCAAGCTACAAGTTGCAAGACTTAGTCATCCAAGACTATGGTCAATGACCATTATGGCCATGCCTAATTCGACCAAGGCATCACTAAGGGGGGTGACACGTGTCGCCCTCCCATTCGTCACAACAAAACGTTTAAAAATTTCATATTTCCGATAAATTTTTACAAGTCTCAAATCTTAACACTTGTGAGTTCTTACTTACGTTCTTAAAACATGTCCTGTAATTACGGGGTGTAACATTATTTCCCCATTAGAAACATTCATCCCCGAATGTTCTTTCGGAGTCAATTTGCGACATAGTTTCCTTTCACAACCCCGACATACCAAAAATGCCACACATGGCCACATAAAAGCATTTAAGCAAAAGAGATACTTCAATTAAAACTTGACAAGTAAGGGAAGATGAATTACCTGAAGGTATAGGAAATAAGTGAGGATACTTCCTCAACATGTCCTCCTCCGCTTCCCAAGTCATCTCTCCTGCTTATCATTCCTCCACAGACTTTGTGAAGCTACATCCTTGGTCCACAATCGACCGGCGATCGAGTATCGCTATGGGACTCTCCTCACGATAACCCCTCTCACACCGGACCTCACTAGCAGGAAAACTCCCATTTGGATCACCGATACACTCCGCAATATAGAAACATGGAAGACCGGATGTACGCCTCTAACTCGATGGCGAGATCCAACTCGTAGGCAACCTGGCCACTCTACGGACGATCGGTAGGCCCAATGTACCTTGGGTTGAGTTTCTTCTACCGAATCTCATCACACCGTGGGTGACACCTTCAAGACCCAATCGCTCACGAAACTCCAAATGCCGACGCCGATTATCCGCATAAGACTTACTGCCGACTGGGTCAGAGCTATCTCTCCGGATAAGCTTCACCTTATCCACGACTCAGTACCAAGTCCGCCAACTAATCGCACTCGCCCACGCCGAACCAACCAATCGGCGACTGCATTTCCGCCATAAAAGCCTCGTATGGCGCCATGCATCTTTGGAATGGTAGTTGTTGTAAGAAAACTCCACAAGAGGCAAATGATCCTCCCGGCTACCCGAAATCAATCACGCAGCCCGCAAGATATGTAGGTAGGTATGACTTTATGTAGGTAAGAAAGTACTTGTGGTTTTAAGAGGTAATCGATTTGAACTATAACTGGTGTATGTGATAATAAAGAACTTGAAGTATTTCAAAAGATTTTGAATCATTTTGAGAGAAGAAGTAATACTTGGTTTTGGAAACTTAAGAGTTATACTAGCTTTATGGGAAGTTAGGTATAACGGCTTAAAATGTTTTGCATCGATTTCTGAAATCGAATGTGTATCGACAAACCACCGCAAATAAGTTAATAAAAGGAAATGTTTTGGACAGATTTAGTATTATTAAAACCGAGAAACTTCCATCTGCATAGAAGCTAAGATGAGACAAAATGACATTTCCTAGATCACGGCCGCTTAATAAGATTGATTATAAACAAGAATAACCTACTCACTTATAGACATAGGTTTCTCAAAACGCTTAAAGGAGAATTATGTTTTAAAGGATTTAAAACTATGAACTACGAAACCTTTTTCTAAAATGAGAAACTCGAGCATTCAAATTTGGCAAACTCAACGCTTGGAAAATAAGGTTGTTACTTGATTTTACAAAGGAAAGCATTTTGGTTTACTTAACAATGTTAGTCATTCAAATTTTATACTACGGTATCGGGTGACCTTTGTAAAAGAAATGGATCTTAAAAGGAATTTAACGGACGAGTACTTTAAGGTTAAAATCCGCACTTTGACATAACACGAAAGTACCTTGAGTCGCGTAACTTGCTTATGCTTGTTGTTATGAAACTTGACCATGTTACGGTGATAGCCTTGTTGTGCACTGTGTTCTACTCACTCACCGCTCATCCCAGGGAATGTATTTCACTTGACACGTCATCCGAATGTATTTCACTTGATTACCGGTCATCCGAATGTATTTCACTTGACACGGTCATCCGAATGTATTTCACTTGACACGGGTCATCCGAATGTATTTCACTTGATAACCGGTCATCCGAATGTATTTCACTTGATTACGGTTCATCCGGAATGTATTTCACTCGACTCCGGCTCATCCGAATGTATATCACGACTACGGCTCATCCGAATGTATTTCACCGACTACTGTTCATCCGGGAATGTATTCCACACGCTTCTATATTGGGTCCATAAGATGGGCCGAGACTCGTTATAATGATCACATGATTTGTACCTAGATCGCGCCATGAGGAAGAAGTTCCACGGGCGGAGGATGACTTTGAGGCGCGAGTCCTCGACTTGACATGATCGCTTCTATGTTGTGAATCGTAGTTTGGTATCATACACGTCCTCGCTTTATATAGACTATTATGATTTCATTTACGATTTTACGCTTTCACATACTTGGTACTGTATCGACTCTCCTTCGGGGCTCATGCCGCATGCGTAAAAGGTACATCATTGCCGATCCGCGCAGATCACCTTTCAGATTGAAGCTCTGCTCTTCTGAGGCTTATCTTTGGTATGTTACTCGAGTCAGAGATTCTTATACATTCGTGAATATGGGCCCACGTCAGTCATAGTGTAAAAATCTTAGAGTTCAGAGTAATCGCCATGTGCGTGGTTAGTAAAAAAGATAACTGTTCGGGTATTTATGTATATATGATGAAGGCAACTGTTTTGGTTGACCTGTTTATTTATCTTGTCTCTTAATTCATGTTCATGTTTTTATTTCCGCTCATTTTCTCTGATGTTATATCACTAGGGTGCCCGGTAGGCACCACACGCCCGGTTCGGTCGACAAAGTGGTATCGTGAGCGCTTAGTCCTCGGAAAGTGTCTACGACCGTGTCTAGTAGAGTCTTGATTATCGGTGTGTTGTGCACCACATCTATAATCGAGGCTATAAGACATTTAGATTGGTTTCCATTCTTCTCATTCCGAGATCGTGCCTTAGAGTGTGATAAATCGACCCTCCGACGATTCCTTTCCTTTACCGCTATGCCTCCGCAGAAGGCAACCCAGCCCGTACGGGCAAGGCAATGAGGGAGTCAGCGAGATACAGAGGAGTACGAGGGCGCAGCCTTGGCCAAGACTGAGACAAGATTCGACGGCGGGTTTCGACGCCGCCAAAGACCAAAGAGAGTTTAGAGCGCAGCGAAATGGTCAACGAGACTACATGCACTGAGCCTCAGCCCCACACCGAGCCACGAGATGGGGTACAAGGAGATGGCCGCCATCGGCGAGGTCGTGGCGATATGAGGATAGGCCGGATGCAGCAGCCCACCCCAAAGAGCACCGTAGTTCACCCCCGAGCAGTTTGAGGCTACGGACTTCGAGTCAGAGCCCTCCGTGTTCTATGGATCGAGAGGCGAGGACGACCTCGTGAGTTTATCCGACGACCACAGATCGCGAGAGTGATCACACCTCGCAGGCGCAGTCGGTGGTATTGAGTTCGCGTCACCGCGCGATATCGCAGCTTGATCAAGTTTGATTCTGGAGCCGCCCCGGAAGAGCATGCACTTCCAGAGCTTGGGACGAGTTCTCAGAGGCATTTCTTGCACATTTCTTGCCTCCACAGATGAGGAGGGCTCGGGCCGACAGATTTTTGACGTTGAGGCAGGACGGGCGGACGGTTAGAGAGTACAATGTGGAGTTCGACTCATTAGCTTGGTATGTTCCCGCTGTAGTAGCTGATATGGAGGACAGAGTACACCGCTACGTCACCGGGCCGACGATTACTGGCGAGAAGCTTGTACGGTGTAGCTCTTCACCGGCATGGACATTGCCCGCATGCAAGCTCATGCACTAGGTTGCGAGGCACGAGAGGTCGCACGGAATGACCGAGATCGTGACAGGCGAGCACAGGTCGCTCGTAACTTTTCGAGGCGGACCGCCTCACAGCTAGCCTAGTTATGTACCTCCACCAAGCAGAGTGGTCCCCGCGCCGCCGACGATCGTCAGGGTATTCGAGCCGGTCGAGCTCCGTGCTATTCCAGATATACGGGTTCTAGCCAGTGATTCACGCCCCGCAAAGGCGCACGATGGCAAACATCATCCCGGAATGTCATCTTTTACGGTGCTTGCTTCACCGCGCCGTGGCCATGTGACGAGAGATCGTGCTTATAGGAGAGGTACTGCAAGCGCAGCCTCACGGATCGATGGCAGTGTTCATCGCTTTAGCGATTATCGCACTGCAGGCGTACTTTACGATTAAGTGAGCGGTAGCTTGTGTATATCCTTAACCTACAGAGGCTTGTATGTTTTGATGTTATGTTAATGTGTTAGGTGTTATGTTCGGATAGCTTTGTGCTAAAATGTGATTTAGAACCCGTTGGGAAAAAGCGGTAAGCTCAAAGGTGAGGAATGATTTAACCTTAGAATATTACAATGAGACCTTAGATGTAAGGCCGTCTGGGTACAAGATTTTGCGAGTGATCCTTGTCGAGTGCATTTTATGCCTAGAAAGTATTATGATAAGTCCTGGTTGGGTAAATGGTGGTATCTTTCATGATGTGATTTAGCAAGATTGTTCCGGTCGGCGAGCAAGAGTTGGGCGCGACTGGTCGGGTTGGGCTATGTGCGGGCCAACCCGCATCCTCGCTTCGGTGGGTCGGCTCGGGTGGTCCCGCCAGTGGTAGGGTCACGAGGGTGCTAGGCCCAAGTTTTGCAACCATCGATGAGTTCGTGGATATGTTCGACCGTATAGATCGTGAAGGCCGGAATGGCCTTAAGGAAGATCGAGGCTAGTAGATGACCAAGTTTGAGGTGGTGACCCAAAGTTTTGAAACTAAGCGACGATCGGAGTATGGTGCGTATACTAGAAGAGTTCAAGTGATCGAGAGGGCACGACGAGTAAGGAAGGAAGAGAACGTGTGTTATGTTTGGGCCACGTGTGGCATGGAAACTTGTTAGAAGAACTTCATCTTTATCCGCTTGAGAAGAAACATTCGACGAATGTTTCTAAGAGGAGAATGTTATACCCCGTATTTTCAGAGTATGTACGTGAGGGCGTACGTATTAATTTTTTTTTTTTTTGCCTTAAGACTTGGCTAGGTTCGAAAATTGTGCACAAGTGCCGAATAGAGTCGTCGACGAACGCTTTCCACGACTTTCGAGGAAAAATTCCGGCTATGTCATTTATAAATTTTGCGGATTTTTCCGAGAGACGAAACATTGTGGACTAACGGGAGGGTGACATGTGTCACCCTCACATTGGAACAAATGGGGCGACAATGGTGGACGAAAAAGAGGGCTTTAGTTGGTAGGATATTTTGTGCAAGTTGTGTGGTAGATGGATAAGGTACACATGGTGGAAATCTAACCCTACACTTGCACCACACTTGTCTTCATCTTGGCCATTGGTTGGCCATGGCTTGACCTATAAATACCCCTCTTAGTTGATGAACTTTCTTCATCCAAAAATCATTTTCCAAGTCTTGAAATCTCTCCCCTTGCGAGTTAATATCACCCAATAGCCCTCCCCCTTTGAGAGCCCTTGGCCGAGAGCCACCCCCTCCCTTTGTGGTGTTTTGCTTGGGGTACCCCCTAGCATAGTTGCCTCGTATAAATACTCCCTTTGTGGTATAGAAATACTCTCCTAGTATTGTTATAATGCCCAAATACTCGCCCAAATACCTTGTAGTATTCCCAAGGTTACACTTATACAAAAGCCTAAAATACTATTATACTTCCTTTAGCCACAAAACGAAACCCTAAGGAAATCTTCACCCGTAGTTGAAGTTATAAGTAGAAGTTGCGTAGAACTTCTAAGGGTTTCTCGAGCGGATTGGAGCACTCGAGGTGAGCTAAACCTTGCTCAGAGCGACATTAAACTCCTGATAATTTTGGGCTTATCGAGGTAAACATTCTTGACCTTCTCTGTAATTGGAAATTACATGTTGTAGGAGTATATAGTTAAGTATACTATATATAGAATCGAACATACTTAATGCAATGTCTTTTGACTTAAGCTCGATTAATACTTACGGCAATGTTCGCTACTTAAGCTGAATTTAAAGAAGAGAATCGAATCAGAATTACATAGATCAGACATGAGACTTGCGGTAACATTACCGTAGTAGAATTGTACACGCCCTGTTAGACGTGTTAACCTCTCGGTTGGCTTGTAGCCTACCGATAGAGGAGGAGATTTACGCTGCATGCGGGGAGAGGTGTTGGCCAATTTTCTGTAATATTCTACGCCGATCTAAAGATATTAATAGCGCCATGTGGCCTCTATAGGTTGTAGTACTACGTGGAGCGATCCGCTTGACCGAGAGTGTAGCCGGTTTGAGGTACTTGGAGCGCTTTGCTATTAGTCGATAATCGCCGCAGGTATGTGAACCTCTTCCTATCTGCTCTAGCATGATATGTGTATAACTATGTAGTATGCAGACGCATATGTTTAATGATTTGATTGGTTTGAAACATAAAGTGTTATAACCGCTTTATGGGAAGTTGGTTATAACTTTACGAGGTAAGAAAGTACTTGTGGTTTTTAAGAGGTAATCGATTTGAACTATAATCGTGCTATGTGATAATAAAGAACTTGAAGTATTTCAAAAGATTTTTGAATCATTTTGAGAGAAGTAATACTTGGTTTTTGAAACTTAAGAGTTATACTAGCTTTATGGGAAGTTAGGTATAACGGCTTAAAATGTTTTACTCGATTTCGAAATCGTAATGTGTATCGACAAACCACCGCATTAATAAAAGGAAATGTTTTGGACAGATTTAGTATTATTAAAACCAAGAGAAACTTCCATCCGCATGAAGCCAAGATGAGACAAAATGACATTTCCTAGATCACGGTCGCTTAATAAGATTGATTATAAACAAGAATAACCTACTCACTTATAGGACATAGGTTTCTCAAAACGCTTAAAGGAGAATTATGTTTTAAAGGATTTAAAACTATGAACTACTTAAACCTTTTTCTAAAATGAGAAACTTGAGCATTCAAATTTGGCAAACTCAACGCTTGGAAAATAAGGTTGTTACTGATTTTACAAAGGAAAGCATTTTGGTTTACTTAACAATGTTAGTCATTCAAATTTTATACTACTGTATCGTGACCTTTGTAAAAGAAATGGATCTTAAAAGGAATTTAACTGACGTAGTACTTTAAGGTTAAAATCCGACTTTGACATAACATGAAAGTACCTCGAGTCGCAGAACTTGCTTACGCTTGTTGTTATGAAACTTGACCATGTTACGGTGATAGCCTTGTTGTGCAAGCATCGTGGTTCTACTCGACTACCGGCCATCCGGAATGTATTTCACTCGATCACCGGGCCATCCGAATGTATTTCACTTGATTACCGGTCATCCGAATGTATTTCACTTGACACGGGTCATCCGAATGTATTTCACTTGATTCGGTCATCCGAATGTATTTCACTTGATTACCGGGTCATCCGGGAATGTATTTCACTTGATTACCGTTCATCCGAATGTATTTCACTGACTACGGCTCATCCGGGAATGTATATCACTCGACTACGGCTCATCCGGAATGTATTTCACCGATCACGTTCATCCGGAATGTATTCCACACGCTTCTATATCGGGTCCATAAGATGGGCCGAGACCGTTATACGATTACATGATTTGTACCTAGATCGCGGCAGTGAGGAAGAAGTTCCACGTGCAGGGATGACTTTGAGGCGCGAGTCCCCGACTTGATATGATCGCTTCTACGCTGTGAATCGTAGTTTGGTTATCATACATGTCTCCCGCTTTATATAGACTATTATGATTTCATTTACGTATTTTACGCTTTCACATACTTGGTACCGTAATCGACCTCCTTCGGGGCCGCTCACGCCGCAGTAAAAGGTACATCATTGCCGATCCTCGCTTAGATCACCTTTCAACAGATTGAAGCTCCGCTTCCTTCGAGGCTTATCTTTGGTATGTTACTCAGTCCGAGATTCTTATACATTCGTGGTATGGCGGGCCCCGTCTCCGCCATAGCCGTAAAAATCTTAGAGGTCCAGTAATCGCCACAAGTGTGGTTTGTAAAAAGGATAACTGTCGTATTTATGTATATATGACTAAGGCGCAAATCGCTTTTGGTCTGCTTATTTATCTTGTCTCTTAATTCATGTTCATGTTTTTATTTCCGCTGATTTTCTCTCGATGTTGTATCACTAGGTGCCCGGTAAGGCACTACCACGGCCCGGTTCGGTCGTGACATTATCGTATGAGAGAGTCCCAGCGATACTCGATCGCCGTTGTGAGGTCGCAGACGGCGACGTGGCTTCCGGCCAAGGTCTTATGGAGGAACGAGAGCAGGGAGGAGATGACGTGGGAAGCAGAGGAGGACATGAGGCAGAGGTATCCTCACTTTTTCCCCACACCTCCAGGTAACTCACTTTCCTACTTGTAAATTTTTCATTGACATATTTGCTTAAGTGTTGTATCAGGCCATGTGGCATTTGCAAACCGCTTAAGTTATGAGGAACTTTATCGTTATCTGTTTGTAAGGAACATTCGGGACGAATGTTTCTAAGGAGGGGAAAATGTTATACCCCGTATTTCCAGAGTATGTACGTGAGGGCGTACGTACAAAAGTTTAATCCTTAAGTAGGCAAGGGACGAAAATTGTGCACAACCAACGAAAAGAATTATTTTCCGACGAAAAGTTTTCCGAACCTTGCGAAGGGAAAATTACGGTTGCGACATTTATAATTTTTACGGATTTTTCCGAGAGATAAAATATTTTGGACTAAACGAGGGCTACGTGTCACCCTCAAGTCAGCGGAAATGGGACGATTCTTGGCACGCTTTTGTGTTTAAAAGGCCATAAACCTTGGTCAATGTTTGCTAGATATTTATGAAAGTAGATGGATAAGGTAGCACATGTCCAAATCTCCACCATCCACATGCTTGAATCTCGCCCTTGAAAGTCCTATAAATACCCCTAAGTTGCAAAGAATTCTTCATCCACAAAACAATTTCCAAGTCTCAAAATCCTCCTCTCTTAGTAGTTTTTCGTCCAAGTCTCCCTCTCGAGTGTTCTAGCCAAACACCCCCTTTGATAGAAAAAAATCTCTCCAAAGTATTGTTACTATTCCCAAATACCTTAGCCAATCCCTTGTAGTATTTCCAAAGTTACTCTATACTTAGAGTCCTAAAATACTACTATACTTCCTTTAGTCACTAAACGAAACCCTAGAGAAACTTCATGCTTGGTTGAAGTAGTAAGCAGAAGTTGTGTAGAAACTTCTAAGGGTTTCTTGGAGCGGATCGAGCGCATGTGACAGAGCCAAACCTCGCTCAGATCGACTTATATCTTGGATAATTTTGGGCTTATCGAGGTAAATAATCTTATCCTTCTATCAGAATTGAAGATTACATACCGTAGTAGTATGTAGATAAGTATAAGATACATGTAAGGATATTAAAGAAGAGAATTGAATCAGAATTACATAGAATGATATTACGTAAGAGAATTGAACAGAATTACATCGTGATGAAGGATATTAAAGAAGATTGAATCAGATTTACATAGGACTTTATTTACAGTAGACTTGTTAATTATGACGGGTAAGGAAGTGCTGCCCAATTTTCCGTAGAATTAAGAACCTTCGCTAGAATATTCTACGTAGTAGTCTAGACGCTGATAGACGATTTGACTATTATAGTCGATACTCGCGCGACATATTCGACTTCGCGTGGATTTCGCGGCGAGGTATGTGATTCTTCCTATCCTCTCGAGCATGATATTTTAAAATATATATATAGTACAGACGACGTGGTGTTAATCGAACATGGTTTTACTTGACGCCTTTTGACTCGAGTCTAAATAATAAGAATCTTAAAGATTTCAAAAGAATTATGAATCATTTTTGAAAGAAGAGTAATACTTGGTTTTTAAACAAAGCTTAAGAGTTATACTAGCTTTACGGGAAGTTAGGTATAACGACTTAAGAATGATAAAAGGAACGGTTTACTTATGTGTTTACGAAAGACTTGTATTGATTTCCGTAAGTATAGTAAGATGTTTGGACGAGTAGACATATTACGATGCTATGTGTGTTAGTGTCTTGTAACGCTTGTATAAAGAGGTTATTCTTATTGTGCTTATGTTGTTTAACGATAAGTCGCTATGTTAGTATTATACCACTCACCTCTCGACATGTTATACCGGGTTGTCTGCCCCGATGCGGCGGATGCCTCACGCGGGTCCAGGGACCTACGCGAGCTACGAGAGTTCCGTGTTAGTGTGCGGGAATACCTCTACGCGGCCTATGTGGCCACGCGACCACAGAGTCCGTGACGATGCCGGTGAGTAGCTACCTCGGCGCGGAATACCTCACGCGGCCTAGTGGCCCACGCGACCGCAGGAGTCCGTGGATTAGGTACGATAATGATACTACGGGCGATTGGCCTTGCTTCGATCATTCGCGCCTAGAAAAGACCAGCGCTACTACCTATTATTGCTCTTGTTTGTGATGTGGCACTATGTGCGTAGAATATCGTTGTCTCGCATATTTGCAAAATTGGTTTTAAAATGATACGATTTCATTTAAAGTACTTTACAGTTTCAAATACTTGGTACCGTGTAATCGACTTTCGGGCCGCTCATGCCGCAGTTAAGGGAAAGCAGGTGCTAGATCCGCATCCTTAGGATCTTTACTTTGGTGTCAGGAGCTCCATCTTCTCCGGGCCTGTGGTCGGGCTTATGCGCAGCAGGCCAAGAAACGTAGAGATCGATGGATTAACGAAGGACACCGTAAGAGGCGAGCAGCAAGCGTCCTTGGTAACTTTCGGCGAGTCACCTCACCAAGATTAGATTACGCACGCCCACCAAGGCAGAGGTCCTCCGCAGATTCTGTATGCTCGGGTACGCAGGAGTTGGTCAACCTGTGGTTTTCGACCATCAGGTGATGACGCCATCCTAGTGGAATGTCGCCTTTTAGCCCAGACTTGTTGCACCGTGGCCGCTGGGCCACGGTCGAACGGGTGACCTAGCAGAGGACTCACCTTCGTGATCGCTGGGTAGTTCGTCACCTTCCTTAGCTACGCGCTACGGGCATGTTTGATTAGAACGACTAAGGAGGAAGCAAAGAGATATAGATATATCTTTAACCCTCTGTAGTTTTGTTTATGTGATAAGGTGAGTATACCTTAAGCGCTATGTTCGATAGCAGTGTTAGTTGTGATTAGAGATCACGCGGGTTAACCAAGTAAGATTCGGGGATAGGCGTGAACCTTAGAGTTTTGTTACGCAGACCTTTGAGGTAAGGTCATCTAGAGTAAAAGACGATGGTTACGTTGATCTCATCGGAGTGCATAGTGCGCGGAGCTATGGTTGTGGATAAGTCCCCGAGTAGCGTGATTTGAAAGAGGTAGTCGAGATAGAAGACCGCCAGGTTTTCAAACGTGATTAGCGAGATTGTTCCGGACGGAGCTAGTATGCGCGCATTGCCGTCGGGTCGAGGCCACGCTGGGTCAACCCGCGTAGGTTTAGCGCGTTAGGCGTGGTGGTCCCGCCTTGTGTTAGGGTTGCGAGGTGTTAGGCCCAAGCTTAGTTAACCAAACAGACGAAGTTCGTGGACGATTCGACCAAGAGCCGGGCAATGAGGTCACCGCCTTATCTTCTAGCGCGACCGCCACTCAAGCAGGTTGATGTTATCGTAAAGGTTGTAAGGCTGCATCGGTGCCTACCTTCACCTTATGGCGCATGTCGAGCCTGTGTCATGGGCTGTTTTGTTTCCGGAAGTTTTACTGCAAGGTTAAGAACTCAAAGTAGTCTCAGACCGCATTCGCCTCGCCAGCAGTGGATTTCGTGGTAGTTGTGGGATTGTTGTCTCTCGTAGAGGAGCGCTTGCTACCATTTCGCTCTGATGTCGCCTTACGAAGCCTTGTGGGCGGAAGTGTGTCACGGCCGATTGGTTCGATGTTGGCAAGCGTTCGATAAATGTTCAGCTTGTTCCACAGATGGATAGCGAAGTTTGTCTAGAAGAAGTTCGCACTCAGAGGAAATCGTATGGATAATCGGCGACGACGCTTAGAGTTCAGTCGACGGCCGGTCTTCTTGAAAGTACCACCGGATTGGTGTGACGAGCTTTGGAAAAACAGAGGAAACTTAGCCCGAGTTGTTTTGGGCCTTTTAAGTCCATGTGACGCACAGGCCAGTTGCCTATACGTTAGCTTTTGTCGTCCGACTTAGGAGGCAAAGACGTCCGGCCTTTTGTATTGTTATGTTCGGAAAGTATCTGAGATCCATCCAGAGTGTTCCCGCTAATGACGACCACGTTAGAGATAGTAACCCGAGTTTTGGAAATCAAGGCAAGATTTAAATGTGGTAAGAGTTCGAGTGTACGCCACCTCGTGGATCGACGCAGCCGGCATCATTTGTCGGTCGCCGGAGCGAACTCGCGCAAAGTGACAAAAGTGGTATCATCTCTTTGTTTGGAAAAAGGTGATAAGTATATTTTAACCCGAGAGGTGTTTGCGGTGATGTTAGAGGTGATTCCTCGTGGCCTGATGTAAGTATTTTCGCGCTTGTTTCGTGGCCATTGTGGCGTGATTGTTTCGTAAGTATGGTAGTGAAGACTATACCGGCGCACGCTTGTTTTGAGATTTGTATGAACATTCGACGAATGTTTCTGGGGCGAGGAGAATGTTATACCCGCTTTTTCCGCAGTATGTACGTAAGGACGCACGAGAAAATTTGAACTTGAGAATTAGGCTTGGCCGAATTAACTTTGTTCACAACACCCTTAGAGTCGTTTTCGACTAAACGCTTTCACACTTTCGTAGGGAATTTCCGCTATGTCATTTTTAATTTTTTGGATTTTTCCGAGAGACGAAACATTTTGGATCAACGAGAGGCGACACTTGTCACCTCAAGTTGGTGGAGTGACGGGCGTAGCTTGGCGAAAGATGTGCATTAGTTGGCAGGATATTTTGTGTGTTGATTGATGTGGGACCCACACACACTTGTCTAAATCTTCGCCCTACACTTGCCTTGCACTTGGCAAGATCTCGCCATTGGTTGGCCTTCACTGACCTATAAATACCCACCCTTTCAAGACTAATTCATCCATAAATTTGCCTAAGTCTTGAAAGCTCTCCTTCTCCCTCCCTCAGGTTGAGTTCGCCAAGGGCCTCCTCAGGTCGAGAGCACCCTCTGTGGTGCTAGCCAGAGTGTACCCCAGCCTAGTGTTTTGGTATAATACCCCTTTTGTGGTGTAGAAATACTCCAAAGTATTGTTATAATGCCCAAATTACCTTAGTCAGATACCTTGTTATATTCTAAGGTTATACCTACGAAAAGCCCGTAAATACTATTATACTTCCCACAATACAAACCGAAACCCTAGAAAATCTCCATAGTCCGTGAGTATTGTGTGGTTGGTTAGAACTTCTACGTGGTTTAGAGCTGGTCGAGCGCCGAGTCGAGCTAAACGATTGCCCGTGATCGACTTTATACTGATAATTACGGGCTTATCGAGGTAATTATCTTGTCCTCTATTGTAATTGGAAATTACATATTGTTAAAATATATAGTCAAGTATACTATATATAGAATCAACGTAGTTAGTTAGCAATGTCTTTCGACTTAAGCCCAAGAATCGAATCAATCAGTAATTACATAGACCGTATTACAAGAGTCTTGTAGTAGTACGCGAGTAGAATTGTACCCGTGCTCGTTAGATGCATTTAACCCCGTTGGCTTCGATAGCCGCCCCGATAGAGAGGAGATTTTACGTTGTCATGGGCGTACGCCGAATTTTCTCGTAGAATGTTCTACGAAGGATCTAAATGTTAATGCGTCAGTGGCCTTACAGTCAAGTACTACGATGGCGCGATCTATCGCTGAGTAGCCGACTTTGAAGTACTTGAGCGCTTTTGCTATTAGTCGATACTCCGCGAGGTATGTGAACCTCTTCCTATCTCTTCTAGCATGATATGTGTGAACTATGTAGTACGGTAGACGCATACATGTGCTAAATGTAGTCGATTGGTTTAAAACATAAAGCGTTATAACGCTTTATGGGAAGTTGGTTATAATAGCTTTACGTTGATAAGAAAATACTGTGATTCTTAACAGGTAACTGATTTGACCTATAACTGGCTTGTTATGTGTTAATAAAGAACTTGAAGTATTTCAAAAGATTTTTGAATCATTTTGAAAGAAGAAGTAATACTTGGTTTTTGAAAACTTAAGAGTAATACTAGCTTTATGGGAAGTTAGGTATAACTACTTAAGAATGTTTTATCGATTTCTAAATCGAACGTGTATCGACAAACCACCGCAAATTAATAAAAGGAAATGTTTTGACTAATTAAGTATTAATAAAACCAAGAGAAACCTCCATCCGCAGAAGCTAAGACGAGACAAAATGATATTTCCTGCATCATGGTCACAGAATAAGATTGTTATAAACAAGAATATCCTACTTCCATATAAGGCTTATGTCTCCCAGATTGTTGAAAAGAGAATTATATTCTTAAATGAATAAGACTATGAACTACAAAACCTTTTTAAAATAAGAAACGTGAACATTTGAAATTAGGCAAACTTGAACGTTTGGAAAATAATGTTGTTACTTGATTTTACAAAGGTAAGTGTTTTGGTTTACTTAAAAAGACAAATACTCTATTTTATACTACGTATCAGGTGACTTATGAAAGCAATGGATCTTTTAAAAGCTTTAATGTATGAAGTACTTTAGGATAGATACCCGAACTTGTTAGCATAAAGTACCTTGTGTGAATAACTTGATTGTGTTGGTTCGAGATAGCCTTGTAAATACTTTCTTGTTGACGTGATAAGTAAACACGTTAGGGATGCTACGGTGTTAGTATCTTGTGTGATCGTGATGTGTGTCGTTTGTTGTGCTTACGTTGTTAAACGTTAAGCCCGCTGATCGTTATTGTATCACATACCTTCGACTTATTATACCAAGGGCTTGCCACCCTCGACGCGGTCTTACGCCTATGCGGTCCTCGTGACTACGCGGAGCGCCAGAGCTCCGTGATTGATCATTCCGGTGTTTAGCCCGACGCGGGGATTCCCTGCGCGTCCGCTGAGACTATGCGTCTTTGAGACTACGCTGGTCATGGAGCCCAGCGGATACCGAGGGTTACCGCCGACGCGGTATACCTCAGCGTCTGGGGACCACGATTCGAGGAATACCTCACGCGGTCCGTGTGACCCACGCGAGTCGCGAGTTCCAGTGGATAGACGCCGACATTGATATTGCGGCGAGCGGCCGCCTTCGATTACGTGGCGCGCCCAGAAAGACCCTGGATACGCTTGTGGTATTTTTGGTACCGTGGTCTTAGTAGTCGGCTATGCCTTCGCATTTCTGCCCCGCACGGTTTTATCGTGATAACTTCGGCGCGAGTCCCCGACTTGATACGATCGCTATTTGTTGTGAATCGTAGTTTGCTTATCATACATGTCTCCCGCTTTATAGACTATTATGATTTCATTTACGATTTTTAGTTTCACATACTGCACTGTCAGATCGACCTCCTTCGGCCGCTCATGCCGCAGTCGAGGTACACCGCCGCTGATCCTAGCCTCGTGGTCGCGCTGGGCTGGGAAGCTCCGCTTCCGAGGCTTATCAGCTGTACGGTCCCCCGTCAGAGTACGTGTTTACATTCGTGGGTTTGGCGGGGCCCCGCCCCGCCATTGTTGTCGATCATTCTTAGAGGTTTGTAGTAATCACAAGTGTGGTTTGTAAAAGGGATTAAACTGCTCACGTTGAAAAAGTTGTTATTTATATATATGCCAAAGGCAAGTTTTTCTCGATTATTGTTTCATATTTCATAATATGTCTTGTATCACAGATGTTCTACCGACACTGATGTCAGATCACCAGGGTTCCCGGTAAGGCACCACCACGCCCAGTTCGGTCGTGACAAAAGTGGTATCGTGAGCGCTTAATCCTCTGAAAGTTGTCTACGCATCAGATCCAAGAAGTCTTGATTATCGCTGGCGCGCACCACACCAATAATCGCGAGGCTATAGGTATTTAGGATTGGTTTCTATTCTTCACTCGAGATCGCGCCTCAGAGCCGGTTGTAAGTCGGACCCTCCGACGAAATTATTTCTTATCGCTATGCCTCCGCGTAGGCAACCCGCCTGTGTGCGCGCAAATGGCGAGCCGCGAGCAGAGTACGTAGGGTTACGCGGGCACGCCCAATTATCACCTTGGGTGGTATTTCATTCGGGAGTTCGCGACGCCACTAGCCCCAGCAGAAGTTTAGCACTACGCAGCAGCTCATCGCGCCATGATATTTGAACCTTCGCCCACGCATCGAACAGAGAATATAGATCGCAAGAGACAACCTCGTTACTTATTATGGATTTGACTACCAGAGAGTTTACCGATGTTCCGCGTAGTCTTGATGACTTTTAAGAGAGGGTCAGGCAAAGAGTAATTCTTCAATGGGCTTCGAGCATGGCCTCGTGGTCGCTTATGCGCGCAGCAGCCAAGAAACGTAGATCGACGGATTAACGGGCGACAATGTAAGAGGCCGTGAGCAAGCGTCCTTTGGTAACTTTCGAGGCGAGTCACCTCACCGCAGATTAGATTACGACGCCCACTGCAGCAGAGGTCCTCCGCAGATTCGTGACGCTCGGTACGCAGGAGTTGGTCAACCTGTGGTTTTCGATTCATCAGCGATGCACGCCATCCTGGAATGTCGCCTTTTTAGTAGGTACTTGTTGTACCGTGGCCGCCGTGGCCATGTGGTCGAACGGGTGACCTAGTAGGAGGACTCACCTTCAGGATCGCGGTAGTTCGTCACCTTTCTTAGCTGCGCGCTACGGGTGTTTGATTAGAACGACTGGAGTGAAGCAAGAGATATAGATATATCTTTAACCTCTGTAGTTTTGTTTACGTGATAAGGTAGTATACCTTAAGTGCTATGTTCGATAGCAAAGGTGTTAGCTGTGATTAGAGATCATGGTGGGTTAACCAAGTAAGATTTGGGGGATAGAGGCTGCGTGAACCTTAGAGTTTTGTACGCAGAGACCTTGCAGGTAAGGTCATCTGCAGTAAAAGACGATGGTTACGTTGATCTCATCTGAGTGCATAGTGCACGCGAGCATGGTTGTGGGATAAGTCCTCGAGTAGCGGATTTGAAAGAGGTAGTCAGATAGAAGACCGCCAGGTTTTCAAACGTGATTAGCGAGATTGTTCCGATCGGAGCTAGTATCGCGCGCACGCCTGCCGAGGCCACGCCGCGGGTCAACCCGCGTAGGTTTAGCGGGTTAGGTTGCGGTGGTCCCGCCGTGTTAGGGTCATGAGGGTGTTAGGCCCAAGCTTAGTTAACCAACAGACGAAGTTCGTGGATGTATTCGACCGCAGTCGGCCGGGCCGAGGTCACCGCCTTATCTTCTAGCAAGGACCGCTTACTCAAGCAGGTTGATGTTATCGTAAAGGTTGTAAGGCTGCACGCGGTGCCTACCTTCACCTTATGGCGCATAAACGAGCCTGTGTCATGGCTGTTTTTGTTTCCGGAAGTTTTACTGTGCAAGGTTAAGAACTCAGCAGTCTCGACCGCATTCGCCTCGCCGCGTGGATTTCGCGGTAGTTGCGGGATTGTTGTCTCCGTATGAGCGCTAAGCTACCATTTCGGCTCTGGATGTCGCCTTACGAAGCCTTGTGGGCGGAAGTGTAAGTTGCCGGCCGATTGGTTCGATGTTGGCAAGGTTCGCATACTGTTCAGCTTGTTCCACAGACCGCGGATAGTGGTGTTTGTCTAGAAGAAGTTCCGCACCGAGGAAATCGTGGCGGATAATCGGCACGACGCCAGAGTTCAGTCGACGGCCGGTCTTCTGAAAGTACCACCCCGATTGGGTGACGAGCTTTGGAAAAACAGAGGAAACTTAGCCCGAGTTGTTTGGGCCTTTTAAGTCCATGTGACGAATAGGCCAGTTGCCTATATGTTAGCTTTTGCCGTCCGACTTAGAGGCAAAGACGTCCGCCTTTTATTGTTATGTTCGGAAAGTATCGAGATCCATCCGCAGTGTTCCCGCTAATGATGACCACGTTAGAGATAGTAACCCCGAGTTTTGGAAATCAAGCAAGATTTAAATGTGGTAAGAGTTCGAGTGTACGCCACCTCGTGGATCGTGACGCACTTGGCACCATTTGTCGGTCGCCGGAGCGAACTCTCGCGCAAAGTGACAAAAGTGGTATCATCTCTTTGTTTGGAAAAAGCGGAGGAAGTATATTTTAGACCCCGAGAGAGGTGTTTGTGGTGATGTTAGAGGTGATTCCTCGTGGCCTCGATGTAAGTATTTTGCGCAGCTTGTTTCGTGGCCATCAGGGCGTGATTGTTTCGTAAGTATGGTAGTGAAGACTATACCGCGCACGCTTGTTTGAGATTCTAGAAGGAACATTCGACGAATGTTTCTGGCGAGGAGAATGTTATACCCCGCTTTTTCCGCAGTATGTACGTATGACGCACGAGAAAATTTGAACTCGAGAATTAGGCTCGGCGAATTAACTTTGTTCACAACACCCTGCTAGAGTCGCCGACGTAAACGCTTTCACAACTTTCGTAGGGAATTTCCGGCTATGTCATTTTTAATTTTTGGATTTTTCCGAGAGACGAAACATTTTGGATCAACGAGAGGCTACACTTGTCACCTCAAGTCAGCGGAGTGACGGGTGAGCTTGGCCGAAAGATGTGCATTAGTTGGTAGGATATTTTTGTGTGTTGATTGATAAGTGGGACCCACACACACTTGTCTAAATCTTGGCCCTACACTTGCCTTGCACTTGGCAAGATCTTGGCCATTGGTTGGCCTTCACTTGACCTATAAATACCCACCCCTTTGAAGACTAATTCATCCATAAATTTGCCTAAGTCTTGAAAGCTCTCCTTCTCCCTCCTCATGTCGAGTTCGCCAAGGGCCTCCTCAGGGTCGAGAGCACCCCCTGTGGTGCTAGCCGAGTGTACCCCTAGCCTAGTGTTTTGCATAATACCCCCTTGTGGTGTAGAAATACTCTCCATAGTATTGTTATAATGCCCAAATTACCTTAGCCAGATACCTTGTTGTATTCTAAGGTTATACCTACGAAAAGCCCGTAAATACTATTATACTTCCCGTCACCACAAACCAAACCCTAGGAAAATCTCCATAGTCCATTGAGTATTGTGGTGGTTGGTTAGAACTTCTGGGTGGTTTAGAGCTGGTCGAGCGCCGAGTCGAGCCAAACGATTGCCTGTGATCGACTTTATACTTGGATAATTACGGGCTTATCGAGGTAATTATCTTGTCCTCTATTGTAATTGGAAATTACATATTGTTAGAATATATAGTTGAAGTATACTATATATAGAATCAACGTAGTTAGTTAGCAATGTCTTTCGACTTAAGCTCAAGAATCGAATCGAATCGTAATTACATAGATCAGACAAGAGTCTCTGTAGTAATCGCGGAGTAGAATTGTACCCGCTCGTTAGATGTATGAACCCCAGTTGGCTTCGATAGCCGCCCGACAGAGGAGGAGATTTTACGCCGTCATGGGGAGGTGTCGAATTTTCTCGTAATGTTCTACGGGGATCTAAATGTTAATGCGCCGTGGCCTTATAGTCAAGTACTACGATGGCGCGATCCATCGCTAAGGAGTAGCCACTTTGAAGTACTTGGAGCGCTTTTGCTATTAGTCGATACTCGCCGCGAGGTATGTGAACCTCTTCCTATCTCTTCTAGCATGATACGTGTGAACTATGTAGTACTGTAGACGCATACGTGCTAAATGTAGTCGATTGGTTTAAAACATAAAGTGTTATAACGGCTTTATGGGAAGTTGGTTATAATAGCTTTATGTTGATAAGAAAATACTTGTGGATTCTTAAAAGGTAAATCGATTTGAACTATAATCGCTTGTTATGTGTTAATAAAGAATTTGAAGTATTTCAAAAGATTTTTGAATCATTTTGAAAGAAGAAGTAATACTTGGTTTTTGAAAACTTAAGAGTAATACTAGCTTTACGGGAAGTTAGGTATAACGGCTTAAGAATGTTTTACCGATTTCGAAATCGAATGTGTATCGACAAACCATCGCTGTTAATAAAAGGAAATGTTTTGACTAATTAAGTATTAATAAAACCAGAGAAACCTCCATCCGCATGAAGCTAAGACGAGACAAAATGATATTTCCTAGATCATGGTCAGAATAAGATTGTTATAAACAAGAATATCCTACTTCCATATAAGGCTTATGTCTCCCGTGATTGTTGAAAAGAGAATTATATTCTTAAATGAATAAGACTATGAACTACTTAAACCTTTTAAAATAAGAAACGTGAACATTTGAAATTAGGCAAACTTGAACGCTTGGAAAATAATGTTGTTACTTGATTTTACAAAGGTAAGTGTTTTGGTTTATTTAAAAAGACAATACTCTATTTTATACTACTGTATCAGGTGACTTATGTGAAAGCAATGGATCTTTTAAAAGCTTTAATGCATGAAGTACTTTAGTGATAGATACCCGAACTTGTTAGCATAAAGTACCTTGTGTGAATAACTTGATTGTGTTGGTTCGAGATAGCCTTGTAAATACTTTCTTGTTGACGTGATAAGTAAACATGTTAGATGCTACGGTGTTAGTATCTTGTGTGATCGTGATGTAAGCGGGTCGTTCTTTGCGCTTACGCTGTTAAACGTTAAGCCCGCTTGCATCGTTATTGTATCACATAACCCTTTGACTTATTATACCGAGGGCTTACCACCCTCGACGCGGTCTTTACGGCCTATGCGTCCTCGTGACTACGCGGAGCGCGTTGCTCAGGATTGATCATTCCGGTGTTTAGCCCGACGCGGGATTCCTACGCGGTCCGCTGAGACTATGCGGTCTTTTTGAGACTACGCGGTCGCGGGAGCCTAGGCGGATACCGAGGGTTAGCCGCCGACGCGGGGTATACCTCGGTGTCCGGGGACCACGATTCGAGGAATACCTCACGCTGGTCCGCGTGGACCGGCGCGAGTCGCGAGAGTTCCAGGATAGACGCGACATCGATATTGCGGGCGAAAGGCGCCTTCGACACGCGGTGCGGTCTAGAAAGACCCTGGATACGCTTTGTGGTATTTTTGGTATCGTGGGTCTTAGTAGTCGGCTATGCCTTCGCACTTGCCCGCATTTGCTTTATCGTGATAACTTCGAGGCGCGAGTCCCCGACTTGACATGATCGCTATTTGTTGCGAATCGTAGTTTGCTTATCATACATGTCTCCCGCTTTATAGACTATTATGATTTCATTTACGCATTTTTAGTTTCACATACCAGACCTATTGCACCGACCTTCGGGGCCGCGCTACGCCGCAGTCGAGGTACACCGCCGCTGATCCTAGCTCTCGTGGTCACGCCACGGCTGAAGCTCCGCTTTCTCGAGGCTTATCACTGGTACGGTCCTCGTCGTAGTAAGTGTTTACATTCGTGGTTTGGCGGGCCCCGCCCCGCCATCGTTGTCGTATCATTCTTAGGTCAGAGTATCGCTGCAAGTGTGGTTTGTAAAAGGGATTAAACTGCTCATGTTGAAAAAGTTGTTATTTATATATATGCCGAAAGGAAAGTTTTTCTCGATTATTGTTTCATATTTCATAATATGTCTCAGACGTTGTATGTTCCACTGACACTGATGTTGTATCAGGGTGCCGGTAGGCACCACCACACGCCCAGTTCGGTCGTGACAGTTGGTTGAGCTGGCCTGAGCGCACTGAGTAGAGCTAAACCTTGCTCGGATCGACATTTAAACTCTGATAATTTTGGGCTTATCGAGGTAAACACTCGACCTTCTATTGTAATTGGAAATTACATGTTGCTGGAATATATAGTCAAGTATACTATATAGAATCAATTGAATAATACTTACGAATGTCTTCGCGACTTAAGCCCAATTTAAATAAGATAATCGAATCAGAATTACATAGAGTATTACAGAGACTTGTGTAGCATTACTGTAGTAGAATTGTACACATCCGGTTAGACGTGTTAACCCCCTCGGTCAAGCTTGGTAGCCGCCCGATAGAGGAGGAGATTTACGCTGTGTGGGAGGTGCCAATTTTCGTAGAATATTCTACATCGAGATCTAGGATGTTAATAGGCGCCAGGCCTCTATAGGTCAAGTACTACGATGGCGTGATCTACTTGGCTTAAGGAGTAGCCGACGTTCGAGTTATTTGAGCGCTTGCTATTAGTCGATAATCGCCGCGAGGTATGTGAACCTCTTCCTATCTTTCTAGCATGATATGTGTGAGCCATGTAGTACGCAGTAGACGCATACGTGTTAATCAGATTTGGTTGTTTTAAACAGAGTGTTATAACGACTTTACGGGAAGTTGGTTATAACAATTTTATGTAAGTAAGAAAATGTTTTGTGGTTTTAAAAGACAATCGATTTGACTTATAACCGACTTAATGTGTGACCATAAAGAACTTGAAGTATTTCAAAGATTAAGAATCCTTTTTTGAAAGAAGAGTAATACTTGGTTTTGAAAACATGTTGTTATACTAGCTTTATGGGAAGTTAGGTATAACGCCTTAAGGGTGGTAAAACGAATGGTTTATTAATTTCAAAAGTTAAGAGACTTGGTCTTAAAAGATAAGAGACTTGACTTGAATGAATTAATATGAGTTTTGTGTGAAACCTCATTCGTAAGTAATGAGTACTTGGTTTTTTTAAAAGGAATAATGTTTTACTGATTTGGAAATCGAACGTGTATCGACAAACCATCGCAGCTAATAGAGTAAAATGTATTGAATAATGAAGCATTATTAAAACCAAGAGAAACCTCCATCCGCATGTAAGCTAAGATGAGACAAAATGATATTACATTTCCTAGATCATGGTCGCTTAATAAGATGGATTATAAACAAGAATAACCTACTCACATATAAGGCATATGTTTCTCAAATCGTTTAAAAGAGAATTATGTTTTAAAGGATTAAGACTATGAACTATGAAATCTTTCAAAAATGGGACTTGAGTAATCAAACTAGGCAACCGAAACTTTAGGAAAAGGAATGTTGTTACTTGACTTTAAAAGAATGTGGGTTGGTTTACTTAAAAATACGGGTCACTCTATTCTTATACTACGGGTATTGGGTGACTTATTGAAAAAGGAATGGATCTTTTAAAAGGATTTAACGTATGTAGTACTTTAGGGTTAAAACCCGGGCTTTGTCATAAAATGAAAGTACTTTAAGTTGTGTGTAACTTGCATATGTTTGCGTATGATAGACTTGTTGTACAAGGAATGTATTTCACTCGACTACCGGTTCATGGGATGAACCGGGAATGTATTTTACTCGACTACCGGTTCATCCGGGAATGTATTTCACCCGACTACCGCTTCATCCGGGAATGTATTTCACTCGACTACCGGTTCATCCGGGAATGTATTTCACTCGACTCACGGCTCACGGGACGAACCGAACGATCCCACACGCTTTATATCGGGTCCATAAGATGGGCCGAGACTGTTATACGATCACATGATTTGTACTTAGACCGCCGAAGTGATAAGGAGTTCCACGCACGAGGATGACTTTGAGGCGCGAGTCCTCGACTGACATGATCGCTTATGTCAGGAATCGTAGTTTGGTTATCATACATGTCTCCCGCTTTATATAGACTATTATGATTTCATTTATGTGATTTTACGCTTCACATACTTGGTACCGTCATCGACCTCCTTCGGGGCCGCTCATGCCGCAGTAGAGGTACATCGACCGCCGATCCCCGCTTATAGGATCACATTTCAGGTGTTGAAGCTTCGCTCCTTCTGAGGCTTATCTTTGGTATGCTACCCGAGTCCGTAGGTTCTTGTACATTCGTGGGTATGGCGGGCCCCGTCCCGCCATAGTTGTTGTCACTTAGAGGTCCAGTAATCACAGGCGTAGTCCGTAAAAAGGATAAATGCTGGGTATTTATGTATATACCAAGGCAATTGTTTTGCTTGGTCTGCTTATTTATCATGTCTCTTAATTCATGTTCATGTTTTTATTTCCGCTGATTTTCTCGATGTTGTATCACCAGGGTGCCCGGTAAGGCACTACCACGCGCCCGGTTCGGTCGTGACAAAATGGTATCGTGAGCAATTAGTCCTCGAAAAGTGTCTACGCACCGTGTCAGTAGAGTCTTGATTATCGGTGTGTTGTGCACCACATCTATAATCGTGAGGTCAGCAGGACATTTAGGATTGGTTTCCATTCTTCTCATTCCGAGATCGTGCCTGTAGCCGTGTGATAAGTCGACCCTCCGACGATTCCTTTCCTTTACCGCTTACGCCCGTAAGGCAACCTGTGCCCAGATGGGCAAGGCAATGAGGAGTCGTTAGTGAGATACGTAGGGTACGAGGGCGCAGCCCGGCCAAGACTGAGATAGTGCTTCGCCTAGTTTTGCGACACCGCCAAAGACCAAAGAAGCTTAGAGCCGCAGCAGCCGTCGCCGAGACTACAATACACCGAGCCTCCTGGCCCCACAACCGGAGCAGATGAGATGGGGTACAAGGAGATGGCTTCGCCATCGCCGTGGTCGTGGGCCGATATGAGATAGTCGGATGCAGCAGTTCAGCCCCAGTGGCACCCGTAGTTCACCCCGAGCGCATGCTTGAGACTACGGGATTTTCTCGAGATGTATCCCGCCGCAGTTTTACGGGTCGAGGCTCGAGGATGATCCGTAGGAGTTCATCCTAGTTACGCCGATCATGAGAGTGATCAAGGCTTCGAGACCGAGTCGGTGGTCTTAGGTTCGCATCACCGCGTGATACCGCAATGATCGTTTGATTCGCGAGCCGTCCCGGAGAGTACGCGCTCAGCAGTCGAACGAAGTTCTCGGGCGCTTGCACATTTCTTACCTCCACGTACGGCGAGGGCTCGCCGATGTGTTTTGACGCTGAAGCAGGACGGGCGGACTGCCAGAGAGTATAATGTGAGTTCGACTCATCGCTCGATATGTCCCCGCTTTAGTGGCGACCATGGAGGATAGAGTGCACCGATATGTCACCGGGCTTGACGATTATCTAGCAGAGTTGCTCTGGTGTAGCTCTTCACCGGCACGGACATTGCCCGCATGCAGCTTACGACCGAGGCGAGAGGAGGAGGAGTCGACTGAACGACCGAGATCAGAAGAGGCCGCAATGCAGGTCCTTTCGTAGCTGAGGCGATCGCCAAAGCAGTTAGTTATGAACCTCCGCCAAGATGCAGTGGTCCTCCACGCCTTCGTGACGCTCGGTATTCGGAGCTGGTCGAGCTCCGTGGCTTCGTTTACTGTGGTTACGTAGTTCTAGCTGCAGGATTCACGCCCTCGGTGCACGATGTGGCAGCGCCATCCCGAGAATGTCGCTTTTTATCGTGCTTGTTTCACCGCGTCGCGGGCATGTGACGAGAGATCAGGCTTATAGAGGGGTACCGGCAGCATGACGCAGCCTACCGGATCGCAAGTGTGTTCATCGCCTTTCATAGCATGCACTGCAGGCGTGCCTATGATTAGAGCGAGCAGTAGCTTCGTGTATATCCTTAACCCTCTAAAGATTTGTATGCGTGATATGATGACCTTATATTTACGTACATGTATTTAATAGCGTTGTGTTAATTGTGAGTTAGAAAACATGGTTAGTTGGAAGGATAAGTATGGGGCATGGGAAGTGCGAACCTTAGAATATTTCATGTCGAGACCTTAGAGGTAAGGTCGCCTTAAAGGAGAGATTCTACGGTTAGTCTTTGTTGAAATACTTGGTATGCGAAAATGTATCGTGGGAAATTCATTGGTCGTGTGAGGTGAAAGTGGTAGCTTTCATGACGCAAATTAGTAAGAATGTTGCAGGCGAGGAACGAAAGTCGCACGACATTGTCGGTCGAGGACCATTCGCGGTCAACCCAGTCTGAATGTGGTGAGGTCAGTCCGAGGTGGTCCCGCCAGTGGTAGGGTCACGAGGATGCTAGGCCCAAGTTTAGATAACCATCGTAAGAGTGGTGGATACGCTCGACCGTAATCACCGTGAAGGCCGGAATGGCCTTAGAGGAAATCGAGGTTAGTAAGATGACCAAGTTCGAGGTAGTGACTCCAAGGTTGGAAACGTGCGCTGACGGAAGTGTGGTACTGATACTAGAAAGAGTTCGAGTGTTCGGTATGGTACAACGAGATAGGAGAAGTGAACGTGTGATCGCTTTCTTGCGAAACGGGCGCGTGCGGAGTATATTTTAGACTTTGCGGAACTTTTTTTTTTTTTTTTTTTTTTTTTGATCATCGAGGTGGTTCCTCGTTGGCCTAGATTTAAGCATTTGGCGCCGCACGTGTTATTTCGCGGCCAGCGTGGCGCTGACGACTACGAGGAACTTTATCGTTATCCGCCTGGTAAGGAACATTCGACGAATGTTTCTACGAGGGGAGAATGTTATACCCGTATTTGCAGTATGTACGTAAGGACGACGAGAGAAATTGAAGCTTAAAGTGTAAGGGCCGAAATTCACTTTGTACACAACACCGACAGAGTCGCTTTCCGACGAAACGCTTCCATTTACGAGGGAAAATTCCGCCATGTCATTTATTATTTTTGGCGGATTTTTCCGAGAGATGAAATATTTTGGATCAACGGAGGGTGACACTTGTCACCCTCATCGACGCAAAAATGGGCTAGTTTGGACGATTTTCTTGCCTTTCCTTGACTGGCGGTTAGGTAGGATATTTTGTGTAGATGGATAAGGTTGCACATGGCTAAATCTTGGCCTTACACTTGCTATACACTTGTCTTCATCTTCGCCATTGGTTGGCCTTCACTGACCTATAAATACCTCTAAGTTGAAGACTTTCTTCATCCTCACTGAGCAATCTATCTAAGTCTCAAAATACTCCCTCTTGTTCTTTCGCCCACCACACCCTCCCCTTTGAGAAGTGCCCTTTGGCCGAGAGCTTCCTCCCCTTCAGAAGGTAAAAGCTATGCGGGGGGTACCCCCTAGCCTAGTTGTTTTCAGATAATACCCCTTTGTGGTATAGAAATACTCTCCTAGTATTGCTATAATGCCCAAATACTGGCCCAAATACCTTGTAGTATTCCTAAGGTTACACTTATACAAAAGCCCGTAAAATACAATTATACTTCCTCACCACAAAAACGAAACCTAAGTAAATCATCACCCGTAGTTGAAGTTATAAGTGCTGGTTAGAACTTCTAAGGGTTGGTCGAGCGGGCCTGAGCGCACGAGTAGAGCTAAACTTGCTCGTGATCGACATTTAAACTCGATAATTTTGGGCTTATCGAGGTAAACACTCTGACCTTCTATTGTAATTGGAAATTACATGTTGTTGAATATATAGTTGAAGCATACTATATATAGAATTGAATAATACTTACGCAATGTCTCGCGACTTAAGCCCGAATTTAAATAAGAGAACCGAATCAGAATTACATGTGGATCAGACATGAGACTTCGTAGCATTACCGTAGTAGAATTGTACACGCCCGTTAGATGCAGTTAACCCTCGTCGCTTGGCCGCCTACTGATAGAGGAGGAGATTTACGCTGCCATGGGGGAGGTGCCGAATTTTCTCAGAGAATATTCTACATTGAGATCTAGGATGTTAATAGGCGCCAGGGCCTCTATAGGTCAAGTACTACGATGGCGTGATCTACTTGGCTTAAGGAGTAGCCGACGGCTCGAAAGTTACTGGAGCGCTTTGCTATTAGTCGATAATCGCCGCGAGGTATGTGAACCTCTTCCTATCTTTTCTAGCATGATACGTAATACCGTATTTCCGCAGAGTATGTACGTAAGGGAATACGCATACAAAAGTTTGGCCTTAGTTAGCCTCGACGCTTTCTTTGTACACAACTCACTAAAAGAATCGCTTTCCGACTAAACGCTTCCACAACTTTCAGAGTAAATTCCGCTATGCCATTTCTTATTTTTGGATTTTTCCGAGAGACGAAATATTTTGACCAACGGAGGGTGACACGTGTCACCTCACATCGAAGCAAGTGGTGGCTTTGGACGATCAAGGCCCAAGAGGGGTGCTGGCCTGGCCGATTGGTTCCTCGCTTAGGCCTTGTTTTGTGCCATGTTTCAGGAGTGTTTTGTGGAGTGTTTCATGAGTAGGGTTAGTGCACTTGGCTTGATTCGCCTTACACTTGCCTTGCACTTGTCTTCATCTTGGCCATTGGCTGGCCAAGGCTCGAGCTATAAATACCTCTCGAGACGAAGAGTTCTTCATCCACAAAAGCTTTCCAAGTCTAAAAATCCTTCCCTCTCCTTTGTAGCAATGGCCCAACACCCCTCCCTCGAGAAGCTTGGCCGAGGCTACCCCACCCCTAGCCTAGCCGAAACCTACCCCTCCCTTGGTAGAAAAGTTGCCTCTTGTTTTGTTATAATGCCCAAAATACCCTAGCCCAAATACCTTAGTACTTAGTAGAAGTTGTGAAGAACTTCTAAGGTTTCTCGAGCATACAACTTAGAGCAAAACCTGCTCAGCGCGACTTTTCTAGGATATTATTGGGCTTACCGAGGTAACTAATCCTAACCCTCTTTTGAATTAGATAATACTTACTGTTGTAGAATAAGAATAAGTATAAATACTTAGAAGAATAATCAAACGGTGCTTACATAGGACTGTTTTCACAGTAGACTTATATAGCTCACCAGGTAGGGAAGTGCTGCCCGACTTACCGTAGAATTATGAACCTCCGCTTAGAATGACCTTCAGAGTAGTCTTTGATAGATATCCGTGACTATTATAGTCGACTTCACGACATATTCAACTCGCAGTGGTTTTCACGGTAGGTATGTGATTCTTCCTAAAGCATGATATTTTACAATATATAGTACTGTAGACGCATACGTGTTAACTGAATAATACTTATGGTAATGCCTCACGCTTAAGCCTCGAATAATACTTACAGAATGCCTCACGCTTAAGCTCAATAACAAAGAACCAAAACATTTCAAAAGAATATCGATCATTTTTAATGAAGATAAATATTTGGTTTTTAAACAAAAGCTAAGAGTTATACTAGCTTTACGGGAAGTTAGGTATAACAACTTAAGAAGATAAAAGGAACTGCTCACTTGTTTGTTTATAAAAGCCTCAGATTGATTTCTAAGTGTAGTAAGATTTGTGTGATAAGTAGACATATTATGACGCTACCGTTAGTGTCTGAATTGCGCGGCTTACGCTGTTAACCGTAAGTCCGCTGTAATCGTTATTGTATCACCTACCCTCGATCGTTATACCGGTGGCTTGCCCTCGACGCGGTCTATACGGCCTACGCGGTTCGCGAGACTATGCGCGAGCAGCAGTATGCTCCGTGATTGATCATTCCGGTGTTTAGCCCGACGCGGATTCCCTACGCGTCCGCTGAGACTACGCGTCTTTCGAGGCTACGCGTCGCGGAGCTCAGGCGACGCCGGTCGGCTGCCCCGATGCGCGGGAATACCTCACGCGGTTCGTGCGACCCATGCGCGGCCGCGGAAGTCCGTGACTAGGCACGCAGAATGATACTACGGGCGATCGCCTTGCTTCGATCATTCGCGCCTAGAATAGACTGCTACGCTTTTCCTATTATCGTTGTTGTCAGGATGTGACACTATGTGCAATCGAATCGATTGTATTTGTGAAAAGGTTTTAAATACTTTGATTTTATTCCGCTTTATAGTTTCACATACTTGGTACTGTATCGACTCTCCTTCGGGCCGCTCATGCCGCAGGTGGGCAAAGTGCTAGATCCACATTCCTAGGATCTCTACGCTGCGCCGTGAGCTCCATCCTTTCCGAGGCTCTACTTTGGGTACGATCTCCCCAGAGATAGTTTTGTACCAGTGGTATGGCGGCCCCGTCCCGCCATAGTTGTATATTTCTCAGAGGTCTGTAGTCCGTTGTACAAGATTTGATGTAAATCGCTAAACCATGTTTTTATATATACGCCAAAGGCGATGTTTTCTCACTTAAATCGTGGTTCTATTTTATAAATCGTTTCATGTCTTGCTTTATATTTCCGCTGACACTGATGTATGACTACTGGGTGCCCTTGCAGGCACACCACGCCCCGAACGGGCGTGACAAAAGTGGTATCGAGCGCTTAATCCTCTGAAAGTGTCTACGCATCGTATCTAGTAGAGTCTTGATTATCGTGTCGCGCACCACACCAATAATCGTGAGGCTATAGGATATTTAGGATCGGTTTCATTCTTCTCATTCCGAGATCGTGCTTTAGAGCCGTGGTTATAGTCGACCCTCTAACGATTCCTTTCCTCGTAATAGCTTATGCCTCCACGCAAGGCAACCCGCCCGTATGGGCAAGGCAAATGGAGGAGTCGCCAGCAGACACCCAGAGTCACGAGGGCTCGTGCCCGCCTATACCGTAGACGGCGAGTTCTATGACGCCGCCAAATTTCAAAGAGACCACAGCATTCCCACCTCCCGCCCCACACCGGGCGGAGGAGTTAGGGTACAAGGAGACGGCCCAGCCTTTTGGCAAAGTCAGGCCCGACACGTGAGAGGCCGGACGCGGCAGCCTCAGCCCGGCCCAGCCTGGGCCGCACCCGTAAGGCACCCGAGGCGTATAGTTTGAGACTACGGATTTCTTAGTTGTAGCCTCCGCAGTTTTACGTCGAGGCCTAAGATGATCCGCAGGAGTTCATCCGTCACCGCAGAGGATTACGCGTGATCGTGGCTTCAGAGACCGAGTCCGTGATATTCGGTTCAGACGGCCGCGTGATACCGCAATGATTGGTTTGATTCACGGAGCTTTCCTGGAGAGTACGCACCGCCAGTACGGGATGAGTTTTCGAGGCTTTTTCACACACTTCGCCTCCGCAGATGGCGAGGGCACGAGCCGATAGATTCTTGTTGGCCGAGATGCGAGGACGCATGCCAGGGAGTACAATGTCGAAGTTTGATTCTTTGGCTCGATATGTCCCCGACCGGTAGCAGACGGAGGATGTGGTGCATCGCTATGTCACCGGGCTAGATGATTACATACGGCCGAAGTCTTGCGCGGTGTGTCCTTCACCTGTACGGACATAACCCGTGATGCAGCTCACGACCGATGCGAGTGAGCGAGAGACCGCCGGCAGAGCGATATCGCAGCAGGTTAAGGCGCCAAGACGGCCGGCTCTTTCGTGGTCCTCGTGGTGGGCGATCGCAGGTCCGATTTGCACCACACAGCCGCAGAGCGCCCTACCTCATTTTCAAGATACCAGAGCGGGGGCGTGTCGTGGCCCCGTGACTTCGGATTTGCGGTAGCAGGGTGCTAACCGCTCGAGGTTCCGCTTCGCAGTTCGCTGGGCGTATACCATTCGAGTCAGACCGAGCTCGCTATACTTGTGGCCGCAGGTCATTTCGCGAGTTTGTCCGACCGAGCGGCCGTAGTAGGCCTGGGCCCATGTGGTCTGCCGCTTCTTCATCCTCGACGCCATTTCGCCTGAGGGCAAGGTACACATGGATCAGCGGTCGCGGCAGGTCGTGGGCGCAGTCCAGCTTCTAGCGGTCCTCGAACCGCATATATGCTTTGTCCACCGACAGATCGTGAGGCCTCACCGATGTCGCCACAGTACCTTATCGGGCTGGTTTGACGTGGTATGCTTGATAGATCCGGTTCTACTGCCCCATATATCTCCCTTGTTGCTAGTAGGATAGGATAGAGCCCGAGTCCATAGACCCTTTCGAGGTAGCTACGCCACTGGTGATTCTGCGGTAGCTCGGGCGGTATATGAGCTTGTCCCGTGACTATTTACGCCGTTTGACCTCAGCCGACTTGACAGAGTCGAGATGATTGACTTCGACGTGATTACGGGACGGATTGGCTAGCTTCTGCTACGCCAATGTAGACCGCAGAGAGAGTAGTACGGCCCAGCTTCTCGGCGAGCCTGGCCGAGCGAGGAGCACCAGACGCCGGTGGTAGGTTTATTTCCTACCTCAAGGCTAGGAAGACGGTACGGCGGGTATATCTATCATCTCGCTCGTGTTTGATATCAAGTCCGCGTACCAGATTTTCGCCGCCCAGAGTCACGAAGTTCCCGACGTAGCCTGCACGACCTTCGCATCCTCCGCAGAGGAGATCGAAGTTTTGTAGGACGTGTTAGCGATATCGCCTATTTCCATTCCGCCATACGTAACGGCACCCGCCGAGTTGAGAGAGTCAAGGATCACCTTAGGATTTGCTAGAGAAGCGGCTTCATTAGGCCCAAGAGTTTCTCCCCGGGAGCGCCAGATTGTTCGCGGAAGAATGACGGACGCCGCGCACGTGTGTTGACATGTGCAAACAACAAGGTGACCATTAAGAATGTATACCCTTCCTGTGATTGATGATTTGTTCGACTACCAGGTGGTGCGTAGATGTTTTCCAAGATTGACCGCGATCGCTATCATCAAAAAGTAGTCGAGAGGCGGATGTCCCTAGATCGCATTCCGACCAGACGCATTACGAGTTCAGTGGTCGTCTTTGGTTGACCAATGCTCCGCCAGATTCATGGATTTGACGAACCGAGTGTTCAAACCATTTTTGGACACGCTTGTGATAGTGTTCATCGATGATATCTCGTTTATTCTCGCCAGAGTGAGCACGCGAGCATTCGGCGATCGTGGCCGACGCTTCCAGACTGCCAGCTTGACGCCAAGTTTTCCAAACGTGAGTTTTGGTGACTTCGGCATGCTGGGCATATTGTCGGGCCGATGGCATTCGATTTGATACGCCAAGATCGAGGCACAGACTTGGCCTGCACCTACCATCCGGCAGAGGTTCGCAGCTCGGGCCTCGCAGATATTATCGCGTTCGTGGGAGAAGTTTGCTTCTATCTCTCGCACCATTGACTAGGTCGACTCGTGGCGCCCAAGTTCCAGCGGACCGATGTCAGGAGCGTGGTTTCCAGCCGGCGAGAGATTGACGACCGCCTCGCTTCTACTCTTCCGCAGGTCCGCACGGCTATGTCGTATCAGACGCGCCGTGCATCGTTGGGACGTGTGTTGACGCAGATGGCAGGTTATAGCATATGCATCCCGACACCAAGAAACACGAGAGGAACTACCCCACCCATGATTTGAGTCGGGTACCGAATTCACGCTTTCAAGATCCGAGGCACTATTTGTAATGGGTTCACGTGGATATTTATACGCACCACAAGAGCCTCCAAGATATCTTCACCAGAGGAGCCGAACTTACGATGCAGACGCGTGGTTAGAGTTGCTTAAGGATTACGATGTTGATATCCCGTACTCACCCGGGAAGGCCAACGTCGGGCGTATGCCTTAGTCGTAGGTCACGGGAGCCTATCGACGTGCAGCTTGCAGAGAGGGACATGGTTCGTGATTTGCATCGCTTAGCGAGCCTCGTGTCCGCTTGATTGATTCTCGATAGCAGCTGGGTTAGAGTTCGCGAGGTTGCCGAGTCTTCCATCGCCGGCGAGGCAAGAGGCAACAGCCGAGGATCCACTTTGATTCGATATCGCGATACGCTCTTCGCGAGGCGCGGTCCTTGAGGTAGCACCACGGGTGCTAAGGTTCGAGGCGCATCAGGTGTTCCAGATGTTTCGTGACTTCGCAACAGTTCTCGGGAAGCACACAATACAAGCACTTCATCCATCCGGTCGATCAAGATGTACCACGACCTTAGATCCGTATCGCGGGACGGCTCAAGAGAGACGCTGCAGCAGTTCGTAGCTCGCCCGTGTTGTCGCAGCAGCGAAGGCAGAGCACCGCAGGCCCGTGGTTTGTTACGCATTTATCGAGATCCCGACCGAAGCCGGAGGTAATCAACACGGACTTCATCACAGATTACCTCGCACTCGCAGGAGACATGATTCTATACGGGTTATCGCCGACAGTCGATTTAAATCAGCCCACTTTCTTCCCGTCCGGACGACTTTTTCTACCGAGGATTACGCCGACTTTATATCCGAGAGATCGCCGATCGCACGAGTCCCTACTTCGATCATATCGCATGCAGGAGCCCGCTTACGCTAACTTCGGAGGTCCTTCCAGAGGGGTTTAGGGACGCAGTGAGCCCGAGTATCGCATTTCATCCACGCATGCACGGACAGCAGAGCGCACTATCCGCACTTCGAGGATATGTCGCGAGCCCGTGTTATTGACTTCAGCGGTAGTGGGAGGATCATTTGCCTCTAGTTGAGTTTCATGTGATAATAATAGCTACCACCCAAAGATTCGACGGCGCCTTACGAGGCCTTGTATGGGAAGCGCAGATCGCCTATAGGTTGGTTCGACGTGGGCGAGGTGCAAATGTGGGACCAGATTTGGCGCAGCAGTGCTGGATAAGGCGAAGCTTATCCGAGAGCTTATCGATCGATACTCGTAGTCGCATGTAAGTCGATGCAGATCATCGCCGCCAGATCTTGAGTTCGAGGTTCATGATCGGGTTTTCCTAGCGCCACCCACGGCGGTGTGATGAGATTTGGGAAGAAGGGGAAACTCAAATTTCAGTACATCGGGCCGCTTCGCATTGTCCGCAGGTAGGCAAGGTTGCTTCGATTTGATCCGCCGTCCGACCGGAGGCGGCATCCCGCTTTTTCACGATCTACGCCGGCGAGACGACGGATCCATCTAGTGGTACACCCGATCGACGATGTCCAGTGACCGAGGGGTTATCGTATGGCGAGATTCCCATAGCGATAGTCGATCGTCGTTAGCGCTCATGACGAAGGACGGGCTTCCACAAAGTCTCGCGAACGAGCTCGCAGAGGAGATGACGCGGGAAGCCGGCGAGGACATGAGGCGTAAGTATCCTCACCTATTCCCACACCTCCGTAATTCACTTTCCTACTTGTAAATTTTCGTTATCGCTTATGCCTAAGTGTTGTTTTGTGTCCGCGTGGCATTTGCAAACCGCTTAAGTTATGAAGAATCTTATCGTTAATCGTTTGGAAGGAACATTCGGACGAATGTTTCGAGGGGAGAATGTAATACCGATTTCCAGAGTATGTACGTAAGGGAATACGCATAAAAAGTTTGGCCTTAGTTAGCCTCGACGCTTTCTTGTACACAACTCACTAAAAGAATCGCTTTCCGACTAAACGCTTCCACAACTTTCGTAGTAAATTCCGCTATGCCATTTCTTATTTTTGGCGGATTTTTCCGAGAGACGAAACATTTTGACCAACGGAGGTGATATGTGTCACCTCACATCGAAGCAAGTGGGTGGCTTGGACGATCAAGGCCCAAGAGGGCGCTGGCCTCGCCGATTGGTTCCTCGCTTAGGCCTTGTTTTGTGCCATGTTTTGTGGAGTGTTTCGCGAGTGTTTTGCGAGTAGGGTTAGGGTGCACTTGGCTTGATTCGCCTTACACTTGCCTTGCACTTGTCTTCATCTCGCCATTGGCCAAGGCTCGAGCTATAAATACCTCTCGAGATGAAGAGTTCTTCATCCACAAAAGCTTTCCAAGTCTAAAAATCCTTCCTCTCCCTTTGTAGCAATTCGTCCAACACCCCTCCCCTCGAGAAGCTCGCCGAGGCTACCCCACCCCTAGCCTAGCCGAAACCTACCCCCCCTCCCTTGGTAGAAAAGTTGCCTTCTTGTTTTGTTATAATGCCCAAAATACCCTAGCCCAAATACCTTAGTACTTATTAGAAGTTGTGAAGAACTTCTAAGGTTTCTCGAGCATACAACTTGTGAGCAAAACCTCGCTCAGCGCGACTTTTCTAGGATATTATCGGGCTTACCGAGGTAACTAATCCTAACCTCTTTGAATTAGAGAATACTTACACAGTAGAATAAGAATAAGTATAAATACTTAGAAGAATAATCAAATCAGATTTACATAGGACTGCCACAAAGAGACTTATATAGCTCACTGTGCAGGGAAGTCACGCCCGACTTACCGTAATTATGAACCCTCTGCTTAGAATGACCTTCAGAGTAGTCTTTGATAGATATCCGTGACTATTATAGTCGACTCTCTCGCGACATATTCAACTCGCGTGTGGTTTTCACGGTATGTATGTGATTCTTCCTAAAGCATGATATTTTACAATATATAGTACTAGAGACGCATACGTGTTAATCGAATAATACTTATGGTAATGCCTCACGCTTAAGCTCGAATAATACTTACTAAGAATGCCTCACTAGCTTAAGCTCAATAACAAAGAACCAAAACATTTCAAAAGAATATCGATCATTTTTAACAGAAGATAAATATTTGGTTTTTAAACAAAAGCTAAGAGTTATACTAGCTTTACGGGAAGTTAGGTATAACAACTTAGAAGATAAAAAGGAACTGCTCACTGCTTGTTTATAAAAGCCTTGTATTGATTTCTCGTTGTAGTAAGATTTGTGTGATAAGTAGACATATTATGATGCTACCCGGTTAGTGTCTTGAATTGCGGCTTACGCTGCTAACCTGTAAGTCCGCTGTATCGTTATTGTATCACCTACCCTCGATCGTTATACCGGTGGCTTGCTTCTCGACGCGGTCTATACGCCTACGCGGTTCGCGAGACTACGCGAGCAGCCGTATGCTCCGTGATTGATCATTCCGGTGTTTAGCCCGACGCGGGGATTCCCTACGCGGTCCGCTGAGACTACGCGTCTGAGGCTACGCGGCCGCGGAGCTCAGGCGGACGCCGGTCGCTGCCCCGACGCGGGAATACCTACGCGGTCCGCGTGACCCATGCGGCCGCGGAAGTCCGTGACTAGGCACGCACGATACTACGGGCGATCGCCTTGCTTCGATCATTCGCGCCTAGAATAGACTGCTACGCTTTTCCTATTATCGTTGTTGTTCAGGATGTGACACTATGTGCAATCGAATCGATTGTATTTGTGAAAAGGTTTTAAATACTTTGATTTTATTCCGCTTTATAGTTTCACATACTTGGTACTTGTAGATCGACTCTCCTTCGGGCCGCTCATGCCGCAGTAAGGGCAAAGCAGTGCTAGATCCACATTCCTAGGATCTCTACGCCAGCGTCGTGAGCTCCATCCTTTCCGAGGCTCTACTGGGTATGATCTCCTCAGAGATAGTTTTGCATACAGGTGGTATGGCGGCCCCGTCCCGCCATAGTTGTATATTTCAGAGGTCTCAGAGTCCCGTTGTACAAGATCGAATGTAATCGCTAAACCATGTTTTTATATATATGCCGAAAGGCGATGTTTTCTCACTTAAAATGTGTTCTATTTTATAAATCGCTTTCATGTCTTGCTTTATATTTCCGCGATTACTGGATGATGACTACTGGGTGCCCCAGAGGCACTACCACGCCCCGAACGGGCGTGACAATACATGTATGAGCTATGTAGTACGCAGACGCATACGTGTTAATCAGATTTGGTTGTTTTAAAATGCAGTTGTTATAACGACTTTATGAGAAGTTGGTTATAACAGCTTTATGTAAGTAAGAAAATGTTTTGTGGTTTTTAAAAGACAACTGATTTGACTTATAACTGACTTAATGTGTGACCATAAAGAACTTGAAGTATTTCGAAAGATTAAGAATCCTTTTTTTTTGAAAGAAGAGTAATACTTGGTTTTGAAAACATGTTGTTATACTAGCTTTATGGGAAGTTAGGTATAACGCCTTAAGGTGGTAAAATGAATGGTTTATTAATTTCAAAAGTTAAGAGACTTGGTCTTAAAAGATAAGAGACTTGACTTGAATGAATTAATATGAGTTTTGTGTGAAACCTCATTCGTAAGTAATGAGTACTTGGTTTTTTTTTTAAAAAGGAATAATGTTTTACTGATTTGGAAATCAGAATGTGTATCGACAAACCATCGCAATGCTAATAGAGGAAAATGTATTGAATAATGAAGTATTATTAAAACCAAGAGAAACCTCCATCCGCATAGAAGCTAAGATGACAAAATGATATTACATTTCCTAGATCATGGCTGCTTAATAAGATGGATTATAAACAAGAATAACCTACTCACATATAAGGCATATGTTTCTCAAATCGTTTAAAAGAGAATTATGTTTTAAAGGATTAAGACTATGAACTATGAAATCTTTCAAAACGGGACTCGAGTAATCAAACTAGGCAAATCAAACTTTAGGAAAAAGGAATGTTGTTACTTGACTTTAAAAGAATGTGGGTTGGTTTACTTAAAAATACGGGTCACTCTATTCTTATACTACGTATTGGGTGACTTATTGAAAAAGGAACGGATCTTTAAAAGGATTTAACGATGTAGTACTTTAGGTTAAAACCCGCTTTGTCATAAAACGAAAGTACTTTAAGTTGTGTGTAACTTGCCTATGTTTGCGTATGATAGACTTGCTGTACAAGGAATGTATTTCACTGACCACCGCTCACGGGATGAACCGAATGTATTTCACTCGACTACCGGCTCATCCGGAATGTATTTCACCCGACCACGGTTCATCCGGGAATGTATTTCACTCGACTACGGCTCATCCGGAATGTATTTCACTCGACCACGGCTCATCCGGAATGTATTTCACTCGACTCACGGCTCACGGGATGAACCGAATGATCCCACACGCTTTCTATACCGGGTCCATAAGACGGGCCGAGACTCGTTATACGAATCACAAGATTTGTACCTAGATCCGGCCAGAATGGCGAAGGAGTTCCACGTACGCAGGATGACTTCGGTGGCGCGAGTCCTCGACTGACATGATCGCTTTATGTCATGGAATCAGTAGTATGGTTATCATACATGTCTCCCGCTTTATATAGACAATTATGATTTCATTTACGTGATTTTACGCTTCACATACTTGGTACCGTTGCAGATCGACCTTCGGCCATGCTCACGCCGCAGTAGAGGTACATCGATCGCCGATCCCCGCTATAGGATCACATTTCAGCGTGTTGAAGCTCTGCTCCTTCTGAGGCTTATCTTTGGTATGTTACCCCGAGTCCGTAGGTTCTTGTACATTCGTGGTATGGCGGGCCCCGTCCCGCCATAGTTGTTGTCACTTCAGAGGTCTGTAGTAATCACAGTGGCGTAGTCCGTAAAAGGATAACTGTCGTATTTATGTATATATACCAAGGCAACTGCTTTGGTTGGCCTGTTTATTTATCATGTCTCTTAATTCATGTTCATGTTTTTATTTCCGCTGATTTTCTCTGATGTTGTATCACTAGGGTGCCCGGGGTAAGGCACCAGTCACGGGCCCGGGTTCGGGTCGTGACAATCACAAACCAACATAATCAAGTTATATACACAAGGTACTTTCTACTATATGATTAACAAGATCGGGTTTTTATCCCCAAAGTACTTCATACATTAACTCTTTAAAAGATACGTTACTTTCACAAAAACCACACAATACCCGTAGTATATGAAAATAGAGTGATTATCTTTTGAAGTAAATCAAAACACTTACCTTTGTAAAATCAAGTAACAACATTATTTTCCAAACGTCCAAGTTTGCCTAATTTCAAATGTTCACGTTTCTTATTTTAGAAAGGTTTCGTAGTTCATAGTCTTATTCATTTAAGAATATAATTCTCTTTTAAACCATCTGAGAAACATAAGCCTTATATGTGAGTAGGATATTCTTGTTTATAACAATCTTATTACAGCAACCATGATCTAGGAAATATCATTTTGTCTCATCTTAGCTTCTATGCAGATGGAAGTTTCTACTGGTTTTAATAATACTTAATCTGTCAAAACATTTCCTTTTATTTACGCCGCAGTTGGTTTGTCGATACACATTCTGATTTCAACTCAAGAAACATTCTTAAGCCGTTATACCTAACTTCCCATAAAGCTAGTATAACTCTTAAGTTTTCAAAACCAAGTATTACTCTTCTTTCAAAATGATTCAAAATCTTTTGAAATACTTCAAGTTCTTTATTATCACATAACCAGCCGCTTATAGTTCAAATCGCTTACCTTTTAAAACCACAAGTATTTTCTTTCATACATAAAGTCGTTATAACCAACTTCCCATAAAGCCGTTATAACACTTTATGTTTTAGACCAATCAAATACATTTAACACACGTACGCTTCACCGCACTACATAGTTATACATATATCATGCTAGAAGACATAGGAAGAGGTTCAAATACCTCGCCACTAGTATCGACTAATAGCAAAATGCTCCAAGTACTTCCAACCGCTCTACTCCCTAAGCAGTAGATCGCGCTACACGAGTACTTCAACCTATAAGGCCACAAGGCGCTTATTAACATTTAGGTCTCTTCAGAGAACATTCTACGTAAAATTCGCAAAGACCTCCTCGTTATACCCCGTAGTTTCGTGGTATGTATGCGAGGACGCACGCATTTGAGAATACGACATTGAAATTGAATGGAAGAAAGAGGATTTTTCCACTAAAAGTTTCCGCTTTTGTGAAGGAAAAGATTCGTTAACGGGAATTGGATTCCCAGATTTGGTATTCGGACTTCTTGGAATATTAGAGAATTATGGAATTTTATTTTTCTGAATAGTCACTGGGCCCACGGAGAAAATTTACTTTGTGGGCCCACTTTGTTTTCTAGATTTTGACCATTGTGGATATTTTCTAAGATGAAATATTTTGACGAGTAGGAGGCGACACGTGTCACCCCCTATTTGGCTCGACGAATTCCACTTTGTGCACAACACCCGCTAGAGTCGCTTCGACGAAACGCTTTACAAGACTCGCGTAGGATAAATTTCGCTATGTCATTTCTAATTTTTGCGGATTTTTCCGAGAGACGAACACTTGGACCAACGAGAGGACACTTGTCACCCTCTAATCGTGGACTTGGGCGTATTAGGCCGAATGGAGAGGCTTATTTTTGTCTCTGAGTTGGTAGGATATTTTGTGTGCAAGTGGCCAAGGACACTTGCCTAAATCCTCACCCTACACTTGCCTTGCACTTGGCATAATATTGGTCATTGGTTGGCCATCCTCGACCTATAAATACCCTCTAGGTTGATGAACTTCTTCATCCAAATATTTTCTAAGTCTTGAAAATCCTTCCTCTCCCTCTTATTGTTTTCGCCCAAACACACCCTCCCTTTGAGAAGCTCCTAGCCGAGAGCAACCCCTCTAAAGCTAGCCTAGCCAAACACTACCCCCTCCCTTGGTAGAAAAATTGTCATCTAGTATTGTTATAATGCCCAAAATACCCTAGCCCAAATCCCTTAGTCATTAGTAGAAGTCACGAAGAACTTCTAAGGTTTTCGAGCTACCGAGCGCACAACTTAGAGCTAAACCTTGCTCAGCGCGACTTTTATCTAGGATATTATTGGGCTTACCGAGGTAAATAACCTTATCTTCCTTTTGTAAATAGAGTGATATACCGTAGAAGTATAGGAATAAGTATTAAATACTGTGGGCGGTATCATGTATAGAATTGAACTGCTATCACAAAGTAGGCGGCTTAAAAGAAGAATAATAGAATCAGATTTACATAGACTGCTTTCACAAGAGACTTGAGTAGCCCACCGCAGTGGAAGTCGCCCAAATGTCCATAGAATAGCAAACCCTCTGCTTAGAGCTTTTACAAGACAATATAGACGCTGATAGACATATTTGATCGATATAGTCGATACTCATGCGCGACATATTCAAATTTCAAGTGTGGTTTCACGAGAAGGTATGTGATTCTTCCTATCCTCTCGAGCATGATATTTTAAAGAATATGTATATAGTACTAGACGACGCGTGTTAATCGAATAATAATTACGGCAATGTCTTCTGACTTAAGCCCAATAATAAGAATCAAGTGGTTCAAAAGAATTAAGAAACCCTTTTTAGAAAGAAGAATAACACTTGGTTTTAAAAGCTCGAGAGTCATACTAGCTTTACGGGAAGTTAGGTATAACCGCTAAGAGTGATAAAAGGAATAATGTTTTATCGATTTCGAAATCGAATGAATGTCGAACAAACCACAAAGCTTAATAAAGGGAAAATGTTTGACTAATAATGTATTTAAACCAGTAGAAACTTCCATCCGCATAGATCTAAGATGAGACAAAATGATATTACATTTCCTAGATCATGGTCACAGAAAAAGATTGTTATGAACAATAATAAACTACTCACACATAAGGTATATGTTTCTCAAATTGTTTTAAAGGATTAAAACTATGAACTACAAACCCTTTCAAAATGAGAAACTTGAGTAATCAAATTAGGCAAACTTGAACGTTAGGAAAAGAATGTTGTTACTTGATTTTACAAGGAGAAGTGTTTTAATGTACTTCAAAGGATAATTACTCTATTTTTATACTACGTATCAGGTGACTTTTGTAAAAGAAACGGATCTTTTAAAAGAGTAATACATGAAGTACTTTGGGGCTAACAACCCAACTTGTTAACATAATGTAGAAAGTACCTTGTGTGAATAACTTGATTGTATTGATTTGTGATAGTCTTGTAATACTTTCTTGTTGACTTGATAAGTAAACATGTTAGACGCCACGCGAAAGTTAGTATCTTGCGATGGTCAGGTAAAGGGGTTTTTCCTTGTCAGGCTTATGTTGTTTAGCAATAAGCGGTTATGTTGATATTATATCATTCATAACTCCGGGTTAATCGCTCCACGCGGTAGACTCAAAGCGGTCGATGGACCTATGATTCGAGAATACCTTACGCGTCTCAGATGGCCTACGCGGAATCGCGGAGTTCCGTGTTAGCGCGCCTTGTGGTCACGCGGTCTCGCGCTACGCGACGACGAGTTCAGACGCCGCCGGGAGTATCTACCTCGACGCGGGTTATACCTCATGCGGCCTATCTGCTTGGCCTACGCGAGTCGCGGAAGTTCTGTGACTAGACGCGCACATTAGATATCATGCGCGAGTGGCCAGCTTTGATCATGTGACGGTCTAGACAGATCTCATGATACAGTTTATGACCTTGTTGGTACTGTGGGTTTTAGTAGTCGGCTATGCCTTCGTACTTACCCCGTACGGTTCTATTGTGATGACTTTGAGGGCATGAGTCCATGACTTGACACGATCGCTATTTATTGCGAATCAGAGTTTTAGCTTACCATACATGTCTCCTGCCTTGTATAGACTACTATGATTTCATTACAAGTATTTTTAGTTTCACATACTTGGTACCTGTTGTACTGACCTCCTTGGGGGGGCTGCGTTCATGCCGCAGGTAAAGGTACTCCTACTGTTGATCCTCGCTTAGGATCACCGTCATTGGGAAAGCCCGCTTCTCCTAAGCTTAGCATTTTGTACGGGTCCTCGTCGTTGTAGATATTTGTATTCAGGGGTATGGCGGGCCCCGTCCCGCCATTGTTGTTTTAAACTCTAGAGGTCCGTAGACCGCTGTAAGGTTGGGACGAATCGCTCATTTTGGGTTATTTATATACATTATGCCGAAAGGCAACTTTTTCCGTAAACCGTGGTCTTATTTATACCGCTTCATATCTCGTTGTTTTATATTCCGCCGTTTTTCTCTCGATGTATGGCTACTGGGTGCCCGTAAGGCACTACCACGCCCCGAACGGGTCGTGACAAAAGTGGTATCGAGCGCTTAATCCTGAAAGTGTCTACGCATCGTATCTAGTAAGTTTGATTATCGGTGTGTCGCGCACCACACCAATAATCGTGAGGCTATAGGATATTTAGGATTGGTTTCCATTCTTCTCACTCGAGATCGTGCTTTAGAGTCGTGTTATAAGTTGGACCCTCTAACGTATTCTTTTCCTTTACCGATGCCTCCGCGCCAGTAACTCGAGCCCAGAGCGGCAAGGCGCACCGGCCGAGTCGCGAGAGTACGAAATTTAGAAGGCACAGCCCAATCATCACCGGGTGATGCTTCACGCGGGAGTTCCGAGACGCCGCCAACAAAGAAGCAGAGTTTGGCACACGCAGCAGCTCCATCGCGCCATGACATCTGGACTTTCGCCCACGACTGGAGCGTAAAATATGGATTGGAAGGAGACGGCCACATTACTAGCAAATGACTTGGCGGCAGAGAGTATTTTATGTACCAGATACCAAGGATATTGATGCTTATCTAAAGAAGGTTTGTGAGGAGTAGCTCTTGACCAGAACGAGCCAAGCCATGCGTCAGATTATGTGCGTGGCCGAGAGAGGTAGAGATCGACAGAGTGACCGAGAGCAGCAGTAAGAGGCCCGATTGGCGTGATCATTTGGTAACTCTCGAGGCGAACCGCCTCAAAGAAATAGACAGATACGCGCCCGCTGCAGAGAGTGTCCTCCACCGAAGTTCGATTTTTCCTCGGTGTTCGCGATGTGGCAGCGTCATCCCGGGATGTCGCTCTTCATCGGTGCTTGTTTTACTCGCGCCGTCGGCCACGTGACGAGGGAATGTTCTATGAGGAAGGATGCAAGTAGGAAGACTCGGCCTACCACCGGCCATGATTCGCAGGTACTGCAGAGAGGAAGGTGTTAGCTGAGAGGCCACCCCACCTCGCGCCGCTGTGGTCGATGCCATCGTGAGGTCGACTTCGCGTCACTTGTTATGTTTGGTGCAGGCCATTTTATGAGAAATTGTCCAACCGAGTTGGCGGGGATGTAGGACTCAGCCTTCGGATCGTGGATAGTTCATCACCTTCCTAACTACGCACAAAGAGGCGGATTGATTAGTACGGCACGGGAAGTGCGTAGATACAGGTATATCCTTAACCCTTTAGAGATTTATATGTGTAGCGAATATCTTAAGTATTATTTTCAGATAGCATTGTGTTAACTGTGATTGGGAATCATGATTAGTTAATCGGGAAAGATTGGGGGATAGAGAAAGTGGGAGCCTTAGAATGTGTACGTAGAGACCTTAGAGGCGAGGCCATCTTTGGTAAAAAGAATTATTTCGTGTTTGACCCTTATCGAGGTGCATAGTATACGTGAGATATTTTGTGGGATGAATCCCTGAGTAATGTGAAATGAAAGAGGGTAGAAGACCGCTAGGTTTTCGTAACGTGATTGATGAGATTGTTCCGAATCAGGAAGCTAGTGTTTGCGCACGCCGGTTGGGTTGAGGCCATGGGCGGGTCGACCCGTGGCTGTATAGTGGTGGGTCAGTTTGGTGGTCCCGCGGGTGGTAGGGTCACTAGGGTGTTAGGCCCAAGTTTAGTTAACCAACGACGAGTTCGTGGACGATTCGACCGCAGTCGGGCCGGCGAGGTCACCGCCTTGTCTTCTAGCAAAGACCGTGTACTCAGTAGGGGTGATTATATCAGAAAGGTGGTAAGGCTGCACGGGGTGCCTACCTTCACCTTATGACAGCATGTGGAGCCAGTGGTACTACTGCTTTTTTTTTATTTTGGAAGTTTTACCAGTGCAGGTTAAGAACTCGTAAGTCTCAGACCGCATTCGCCTTTCTGCAAGGTTTGTATTTCAGAGTAGTTGCGGGATTGTTGTCTCTGTGAAGGGAGTGTTTAAGCTACCATTTTCAGATTCGGATGTCACCTTAGGAAGCCTTGTAGGGCGGAAGTATAAATTGCCGATCGATTGGTTCGATGTTGCGCGTTCAGATACTGGTTCAGTTTGCTCCAGCAGACCGGATGTGAAGTGACGAGTTTTGGAAAACCGAGCGAAGAATGTAAAGGTGGTAAGAGTTCGAGTGTACAAGAAGTACGACATCCTCGTGGATCGCAAGCAGCCCGGTACCATTTGTCGGGTCGTCGAGCAAGGCTCGCGACAAAGTGACAAAAGTGGTATCACGACGAGTAAGGAAGAACGAGCATGTATTACGCATAGTGTGATCATTCGCTTGTAAAGAGTAGGGCGGCGGAGTATCTTTTAGATCTCGAGTAGGAGTTTTTGTGATAGAGGTGATTCCTCGTGGACTTGGAGTTAAGTATGCGCTTGTTGTGTTGTGACCAAAGCGTACGGTTGTTTTCATAAGATATAGCGATGAGGACTATAATCGCGCCGTTTGTTTTGAGACTTAGAAGGAACATTCTGGTCTAATGTTTCTAAGGAGGGGAGAATGTTATACCGTAGTTTCGTGGTATGTATGCGAGGACGACGCATTTGAGAATACGACATTGAAATTGGAATGGAAGAAAGAGGTGATTTTTCCACTAAAAGTTTCCGCTTTTGTGAAGGAAAAGATTCGTTAATGGGAATTGGATTCCCGATTTGGTATTCGGACTTCTTGGAATATTAGAGAATTATGGAATTTTATTTTTCTGAAATAGTCACGCTGGGCCCACGGAGAAAATTTACTGATTTTGTGGGCCCACTTTGTTTTCGAGATTTTGACCATTGTGGATATTTTCGAAGATGAAATATTTTGGACGAGTAGGAGGAGACACGTGTCACCCCCTAGTTGGCTTCGACGAATTCCACTTTGTGCACAACACCCGCTTAGAGTCGCTTTCCGACTAAACGCTTTACAAGACTCGCGAGGATAAATTCCGCTATGTCATTTCTAATTTTTGCGGATTTTTCCGAGAGACGTAACACTTTGGACCAACGAGAGGCGACACTTGTCACCCTCTCATCATGGACTCAGTGGTATTAGGGCCGAATGGAGAGGCTTATTTTTGTCTTGGAGTTGGTAGGATATTTTGTGTGCAAGTTGGCCAAGGACACTTGCCTAAATCCTCACCCTACACTTGCCTTGCACTTGGTATAATCTTGGCCATTGGTTGGCCATCCCTTGACCTATAAATACCCCTCTAGGTTGATGAACTTCTTCATCCAAATATTTTCTAAGTCTTGAAAATCCTTCCTCTCCTCTTATTGTTTTCGGCCCAAACACACCCCTCCCTTCGAGAAGCCCTAGCGAGAGCAACCCCTCTAAAGCTAGCCTAGCCGAAACACTACCCCCCCTCCCTTGGTAGAAAAGTTGCCATCTAGTATTGTTATAATGCCCAAAATACCCTAGCCCAAATCCCTTAGTCATTAGTAGAAGTTGTGAAGAACTTCTAAGGTTTTCTTGGAGCTACCGGAGCGCACAACTTAGGAGCTAAACCTTGCTCAGGCGCGACTTTTATCTAGGATATTATTGGGCTTACCGAGGTAAATAACCTTATCTTCCTTTTGTAAATAGAGTGGATATACTGTAGAAGTATAGGAATAAGTATTAAATACTTAGAAGGGTATTGCAGAATAGAATTGAACTGTTATCACGCAGGGCGGCTTAAAAGAAGAATAATAGAATCAGATTACATAGATCGCTTTCACATGAGACTCGAGTAGCCCACCTGCAGGGAAGTGCTGCCCAAATGTCCATAGAATAGCAAACCCTCTGTTTAGAGCTTTTTACAAGATGCCTAGACGTTGATAGACATATTTGATCGATATAGGTCGATACTGCGCGACATATTCACCAAGCGGTGGTTTCACGAGAAGGTATGTGATTCTTCCTATCCTCTCGAGCATGATATTTTAAAGAATATGTATATAGTACTAGACGACGTGTTAATCGAATAATAATTACGGCATTGTCTACTGACTTAAGCCTTAATAATAAGAATGCCGTTCAAAAGAATTAAGAAACCCTTTTAGAAAGAAGAATAACACTTGGTTTTAAAAGCTGAGAGTCATACTAGCTTTATGGGAAGTTAGGTATAACGGCTTAAGAGTGATAAAAAGGAATAATGTTTTACTGATTTCGGAAATCAGAATGAATGTCGAACAAACCACAGCAGCGCTAATAAAGGGAAAATGTTTGACTAATAATGTATTTAAAACCAGTAGAAACTTCCATCTGCATAGGATCTAAGATGAGACAAAATGATATTACATTTCCTAGATCATGGCTGCTGTAAAAAGATTGTTATGAACAATAATAAACTACTCACACATAAGGTATATGTTTCTCAAATTGTTTTAAAGGATTAAAACTATGAACTACAAACCCTTTCGAAAATGAGAAACTTGAGTAATCAAATTAGGCAAACTTGAACGTTAGGAAAAGAATGTTGTTACTTGATTTTACAAGGAGAAGTGTTTTAATGTACTTCAAAGGATAATTACTCTATTTTTATACTACGGGTATTGTGTGACTTTTGTAAAAGAAACGGATCTTTTTAAAAGAGTAATACATGAAGTACTTTGGGGCTAACAACCCGAACTTGTTAACATAATGTAGAAAGTACCTTGTGTGAATAACTTGATTGTATTGATTTGTGATAGTCTTGTAATACTTTCTTGTTGACTTGATAAGTAAACATGTTAGGACGCTACGTGAGTTAGTATCTTGCGATGGTTGTGTAAAGGGGTTTTTCCTTGTTGTGCTTATGTTGTTTAGCAATAAGCGGTTATGTTGATATTATATCATTCATAACTCCGGGTTAAGTCGCTCCACGCGGGTAGACTCAGCGGGTCGATGGACCTATGATTCGAGAATACCTTATGCGGTCTCAGATGGCCTATGCGCGGAATCGCGGAGTTCCGTGTGTGCGCGCCCTCGTGGTCACGCGGTCCTTGTGGCCATGCGGACGACGAGTCTAGACGCCGCCGGAGTAGCTACCGACGCGGGTTATACCTCATGCGGCCTATCTGCTTGGCCTACGCGAGTGCGGGAAGTTCCAGGACTAGACGCGCACATTAGATATCGCGGCGAAGTGGCGGCTTTGATCATGTGACGGTCTCAGACAGATCGATACGCTTTATGACCTTGTTGGTACGTGGGTTTTAGTAGTCGCCATGCCTTCGCATTACCCCGCACGGTTCTATTGTGATGACTTTGAGGCATGAGTCCTCGACTTGGATACGCATCGCTATTTATTGTGAACTGTAGTTTTGGCTTACCATACATGTCTCCTGCCTTGTATAGACTACTATGATTTCATTACAAGTATTTTTAGTTTCACATACTTGGTACCTGTTGTACTGACCTCCTTCGGGGGGCTGCGTTCATGCCGCAGGTAAAGGTACTCCTACTGTTGATCCCCGTTTTTAGGATCACCGCTTCAGCGTTGGGAAAGCTCCGTTTCTCCGGAAGCTTAGCATTTTGGTATGGTCCCCTGTCGTTGTAGATATTTGTAGTCAGGGGTATGGCGGGGCCCTGTCCCGCCATTGTTGTTTTAAACTCTTAGAGGTCTGTAGACCTGTTGTAAGGTTGGGATGTAACTGTTCATTTTGGGTTATTTATATACATTATGCCGAAAGGCAACTTTTTCCCAGAAACTGTGTCTTATTTATACTGTTTCATATCTTGGTTGTTTTATATTCCGCTGGTTTTTCTCTGATGTATGGCTACTTGGGTGCCCGGGTAAGGCACTAGTCACGGGCCCCGGAACGGGTCGTGACACCCCGCAACAGCGTAAATCTCCTCCTCTATCGGGGCCGCTACCAAGCCAACCGGGGTTATACGCCTAATCCGACGTGCACAATTCTACCTCACGTAAAAGCTACACAAGTCATCAGAATACGCCCTATGTAATTACAGTCAAGACTCTTCTTCGAAAAGGTTTCTTATTATTCAGGCTTAAGTCAAAAGACATTGCCGATAACTACGTTCAGTTCTATATATAGTATACTTCAACTATATATTCTAACAACATGTAATTTCCAATTACAATAGGGGGACAAGATAATTACCTCGATAAGCCCATAATTATCCAAGTATAAAGTCAATCCTGGGCAACGTTTAGCTCCAACTCCGTGCGCTCCAACCCGCTCCAAACCACCCTTAGAAGTTCTAACCAACTTCTACTTAATACTCCAACTAACTATGGAGATTTTCCTTAGGGTTTCGGTTTTGTGACTGAAGGGAAGTATAATTGTTATACCCCGTATTTCCAGAGTATGTACGTAAGGACGTACGTAGAAAATTTGAACTTGTAGTAAGGCTTGGCCGAAATTTATTTGTTCACAACACCCGATTAGAGTCGTTTTTCGACGAAACGTTTTCACAGCTTTCGTAGGGAAAATTCCGGCTATGTCATTTTTATTTTTTGCGGATTTTTCCGAGAGACGAAACATTTTGGACCAACAAGAGGGCGCCACTTGGCACCCTCTCATTGGAGCACGTTGTGGGCGGTTCAAGTGGACGAAATGGCCATTGTTTGGTCAAGGGGTTGGTAGGATATTTTGTGGTAGATGGATAAGGTGCACTTGGCAAGATCTTGGCCCTACACTTGCCTTGCACTTGGCAAGATCTTGGCCATTGGTTGGCCTTTGCTAGACCTATAAATACCCCCCTCTTTGATGAACTTCTTCATCCACTCTTCACTTGTTCTAAGTCTTGAAACCCTCTCCTCCTCTTGTTGACTCTCGCCCAAGAGCCCTCTCCCCTTTGAAAGGCCCCCGCCGAGAGCCCTCTCCCCTCCTCAGAGTGTGGCCGTGGGGTACCCCCTAGCCTAGTTGTCTCGTATAATACACCCCCCTCTTGGTAGAAATACTCTCAAAAGTATTGTTATAATGCCCAAATTACCTTAGCCAGTATACCTTGTAGTACTCTAAGGTTATACCTATACAAAAGCCAGAATACTATTATACTTCCGTCAATACAAAACCGAAACCCTAAGGAAAATCTCCATAGTTAGTTGGAGTCATAAGTAGAAGTTGGTTAGAACTTCTAAGGGTTGTTGGAGCGGCCTGAGCACACTGAGTCGAGCTAAACGATTGCCCAGATCGACTTTATACTTGGATAATTATGGGCTTATCGAGGTAATTATCTTGTCCTCTATTGTAATTGGAAATTACATGATTGTTAGACTATATAGTTGAAGTATACTATATATAGACTGAACGTTGTTGTCGGCAATGTCTTTGACTTAAGCTGAATAATAAACCTTTCAAAGAAGAGTATCGAATCGTATTTACATAGGGTATTACAAGAGACTTGTGTAGTAATACCGTGGAGTAGAATTGTACCCGCTCGTTAGACGATAACCCCGGTTGGCTTGGTAGCCAGCCCGATAGAGAGGAGATTTACGCTGTCATGCGGGAAACTGTCAGAATTTTCTGTATAATGTTCTACCAAAGGATCTAAATGATAATAAACCCCTTTTGGCCGTATAGGTTGTAGTACTACTTATGTCGCGTTCTACTTGGCTTAAGGAGTAGCCGGTTGGAGGTACTGAGCGCTTTTGCTATTAGTCGATACTCGTCGCGAGGTATGTGAACCTCTTCCTATCTCTTCTAGCATGATATGTGTGAACTATGTAGTACGGTAGACGTACATGTGCTAAATGTATTTGATTGGTTTAAAACATAAAGTGTTATAACGGCTTTATGGGAAGTTGGTTATAATAGCTTTATGTTGATAAGAAAATACTTGTGGTTCTTAAAAGGTAACTGATTTGAACTATAACTGGCTTGTTATGTGTTAATAAAGAACTTGAAGTATTTCAAAAGATTTTTGAATCATTTTGAAAGAAGAAGTAATACTTGGTTTTTGAAAACTTAAGAGTTATACTAGCTTTATGGGAAGTTAGGTATAACGGCTTAAGAATGTTTTACTGATTTCGGAAATCAGAATGTGTACCGACAAACCACTGCAGCGTTAATAAAAGGAAATGTTTTTAATAATTAAGTATTATTAAGACCAGTAGAAACTTCCATCTGCATAGAAGCTAAGATGAGACAAAATGATATTTCCTAGATCATGGCTGCTGTAATAAGATTTTTACAAACAAGAATATCCTACTCACATATAAGGCTTATGTTTCTCAGATGGTTTAAAAGAGAATGATATTCTTAAGTGATTAATACTATGAATCATAAACCCTTTCGAAAAATTAGACAAACTTGAACATTGGAAATTAGGCAAACTTGAACATTGGAAAAGAATGTTGCTACTTGATTTTACAAAGAGAAGTAATTGATTTACTTTAAAAAGATAGTCACTCTATTTTTATACTACGGGTATTGTGTGACATTGTGAAAGTAACGTATCTTTTAAAGAGTAAATGTATGAAGTACTTTGGGGATAAAACCCCGAACTTGTTGGCATATAGTGGAAAGTACCTTGTGTGTATAACTTGATTGTGTTGGTTTGTGATAGCCTTGTAATACTTTCTTGTTGATTGATAAGTAAACATGCTAGGATGCTACGTGTGTTAGTATCTTGTGATGTTGTGTAAAGGGGTTTTCCTTTGTTGTGCTTATGTTGTTTAACGATAAGCGGTTGTGTTAGTATTTTACATCACTCATCTCTTGAGATGATTCCGGTTGTCGCCCTCACGCGGGTAGACTCAAAGTGGTCGATGGACATATGATTCGAGAATACCTCACGCAGTCCCGTGGGCCTATGCGGAGCTACGAGAGTTCCGAGTTAGTGTCGTCCTTATGGGCATGCGGTCCATGCGCCATGCGGATCGAAGTCGGGGCGATGCCGGAGAAGCTACCCTCGACGCGGGAATACCTCATGCGGGCCGATGAGATTGGCCTACGCGAGTCGCGGAAAGTTCGTGGCTAGACGCGCGACATTAGATATCGCGCAAGTGGCCAGCTTTGATCATGTGACGGTCTAGACAGATCTTATGATACAGTTCATGACTTTGTTTGTACTGTTGGTGTTAGTAGTCGGCTATGCCTTCGTACTTACCCCGTACGGTTTTATTATGGCACATGTGGGACCTGGTGTTAATGTGTGTTCCTTGTTGCTGTTATATCATAAAGCTGCCGTGATGAAGGTATTCCACGCATGATTGATGTTGTGGGCGTGAGACCCATCGTTATATTTGAGTGATGACTTTGAGGCGTGAGTCCTCGACTTGATATGATCGCTTGTTTATCAGGAATCGTAGTTTTGTTATCATACATGTCTCCCGCTTTATATAGACTACTATGATTTCATTTACGATTTTCAGCTTCACATACTCTGCACTGTTAGACCGACCTCCTTGGGCCGCTCATGCCGCAGTAAAGGTACACCGCCGTTGATCCTCGCTCTAGTGGTCATTCAGCGTTGGGAAAGCTCCGCTTCTCCGAGGCTTGTTAGTATAGTCCTCGTTGTAGGTGCTTACATTCGTGGTATGACGGCCCCTGTTCCGCCGCTTTGTCATATCATTCGTAGAGTCTGTAGTTGTTGTGGCGGGGTTTGTAAAAAGGATTAAACTGTTCATGTTGAAAGAGTTGTTGTTTATATATATGCCGAAAGGCAAGCCACAGATTATTGTTTATACTACATTATTTTATGTTGTTGATTTATGTTCCGCTGATTTTTCTACGATGTATGACTCTTGGGGTGCCCGGTAGGCACGACCACGCCCGGTTCGGTCGTGACAAAAGTGGTATCGAACGCTTAATCCTCGGAAAGTGTCTACGCATCGATTCAGTAGAGTCTTGATTATCGGTGTGTTGTGCACCACATCAATAATCAGGAGGCTATAGGATATTTAGGGTTGGTTTCCATTTCTTCTCACTCTGAGATCGTGCCTTAGAGCTGTGTTGTAAGTTGGACCCTCTAACGTAATTCTTTCCCCTATCATTATGCCTCCGCGTAGGGCAAACCCGGGCCCAGGAGGGCAAGGCAGCCGAGGGAGCTGCGAGTAGAGTACAGAGGGTTGTGCGAGAGTAATTCTTCAGTTAGGCTTGAGCGTGGCCTGTGTACGGGCTTATGCGCAACAGGCCAAGAAACGTAGAGATCAACGGGTTAACGAAGGACAGCAGAAGAGGGCCAGAGCAGCAAGATCCTTTGGTAACTTTCGAGGCGAGTCACCTCACCAGCAGATTGAATATGCGCATCCACCGCAGCAGTGGTCCTCGCTGTGGTTCGGGACGTTGGGTATGCAGGAGTTGGTCGAACTCCGAGTTTCCGCTCACACTACACGCAGTTCCACCACCGATTCGATTTTCCTCTGTTCATGTGATGCGACGCCATTCCGGGAATGTCGTCTTTAGTTTGTACTTGTAGTACTGCGCCGTCGGGCCATGTGTCGAGAGAGTGTCTCGCGGGAGGACTTAGCCTTCAGATCGGTGGGTAGTTCGTCATCTTCCTTAATGCGCGCCACTACGGGCAGTTTGATTAGAAACGACTAAGGAGTGAAGCAAGAGATATAGATATATCCTTAACCTCTGAGATCTGTATGTGTAATAAGGTGAGTATACCTTAAGTGCTATGTTCTGATAGCAGTGTGTTAGTAGTGATTAGAAATCATGGTGGGTTAACCGAGTAAGATTTTGGGGGATAGAGAAGGTGTGAGCCTTAGAGTTTTATACGTAGATACCTTAGAGGTAAGGCCATCTCGAGTATAGGTGGAGTGTTATGTTTGATCCTTATCAGAGTGCATGGTGCACGTGGGCTATGGTTGTGGGATAAGTCCCTGAGTAGCGTGATTTGAAAGAAGGTAGTCGAGCTAGGAAGACCGCTAGGTTTTCGTAACATGATTTGTGAAATTATTCCTTCGGGGAGCTAGTGTTTTGCGCGATGCCGGGTCGGGTTGAGGCCATGTTGCGGGTCAACCCGCGGCATGTATGGTGGGTCGGTTTGGTGGTCCCGCCTTGTGGTAGGGTCACGAGGGTGTTAGGCCCAGGTTTAGTTAACCAGCGTATGAGTTCGTGGATGCGTTCGACCAGTGGTCGGGCCGATGGGGGCAGCCCATCGTGTTCTTCGGTCGGGACCGTTCACTCGGCAGTGTTGTTGTATCAGAAAGGTTGTAGGGCTGCACGGGGTGCCTACCTTCACCTTATGACGCATGGAGCCAGTGTTACGGCTGTTTTTGTTTCGGAAGTTTTACCGTACATGTGTTAAGAACTCGGTGAGTCTCGACCGCATTCGCCTCGGGCTGTTTGGATTTCAGGGATAGTTGTGGGGATTGTTGTCTCCTGTGGAGGTAGTGTTTAAGCTACCATTTCAATGTTCGGATGTCGCCTTATGAAGCCTTGTAGGGGCGGAAGTGTAAGTTGCCGGTCGATTGGTTCGATGTTGGCAAGGTTCAGAAATTGGTTGATACGTGTTCAGCAGGATGTGGATAGGGTGAAGCTTGTATAGAAGAGGTTCTGGAAGCTCAGAGAAATCGTGCGGATAATCGGCGACGACGCTTAGAGTTCAGGTTGACAGTCGGTCTTCTTGAAGGTACCACCCCGGTTTGGGTGTGACGAGTTTTGGAAAACAGAGGAAACTTAGCCCGAGTTGTTTTGGGCCTTTTTAAGTTCATGTGAAGAATAGGCCAGGTTGCCTATATGTTAGCTTTTGCCGTCCGACTTAGGAGGCAGTACGTCCGGTCTTTCGTATTGTTATGATCGGGAAAGTATCGGAGATCCATCCAGAGTGTTCCCAGTTAATGATGACCACGTTAGAGATAGTAACCCCGAGTTTTGGTAATCAGAGCGATCGTAAATGTGGTAAGAGTTCGAGTGTACGTCAGCCTCAGGGATCGCATGCAGCCCGGTACCATTTGTTGGGTCGCCGGAGTGAACCTCGCGGCAAAGTGACAAAAGTATTTCTTTTGTAAAGAGAAGGTGCGAAGGAAGTATATTTTAGACCCCGGAGAGAGGTGTTTGTGGTGATGTTAGAGGTGTTTCTCGTGGACTTGAGGTAAGTATTTTGCGCAAGTTGGTTCCGTGGCCATACGCGGGTGATTGTTTTCGTAAGTATAGCCGGGAGGACTATACCGGCGCGCGTTTGTTTTGAGACTTAGAAGGAACATGCGGGACGAATGTTTCTAAGCGAGGAGAATGTTATACCCGTATTTCCGCAGTATGTACGTGGGGCGTACGTAGAAAATTTGAACTTGTAGTAAGGCTTGGCCGAAATTTATTTGTTCACAACACCCGATTAGAGTCGTTTTTCGACGAAACGTTTTCACAGCTTTCGTAGGGAAAATTCCGGCTATGTCATTTTTATTTTTTTGCGGATTTTTCCGAGAGACGAAACATTTTGGACCAACAAGAGGGCGCCACTTGGCACCCTCTCATTGGAGCACGTTGTGGGCGGTTCAAGTGGACGAAATGGCCATTGTTTGGTCAAGGGGTTGGTAGGATATTTTGTGGTAGATGGATAAGGTGCACTTGGCAAGATCTTGGCCCTACACTTGCCTTGCACTTGGCAAGATCTTGGCCATTGGTTGGCCTTTGCTAGACCTATAAATACCCCCCTCTTTGATGAACTTCTTCATCCACTCTTCACTTGTTCTAAGTCTTGGAAACCCCTCTCCTCCCTCTTGTTGACTCTCGTCCAAGAGCCCCTCTCCCCCTTTGAAAGGCCCCCTTGGCCGAGAGCCCTCTCCCCCCCCCCTCCTTGTAGTGTGGCCGTGGGGTACCCCCCCCCCCTAGCCTAGTTGTCTCGTATAATACACCCCCCTCTTGGTAGAAATACTCTCAAAAGTATTGTTATAATGCCCAAATTACCTTAGCCGTATACCTTGTAGTACTCTAAGGTTATACCTATACAAAAGCCAGAAATACTATTATACTTCCCACACTACAAAACCGAAACCCTAAGGAAAATCTCCATAGTTAGTTGGAGTCATAAGTAGAAGTTGGTTAGAACTTCTAAGGTTGTTTGGAGCGGTCGAGCACTGAGTCGAGCTAAGCGATTGCCCAGGATCAACTTTATACTTGGATAATTATGGGCTTATCGAGGTAATTATCTTGTCCCTCTATTGTAATTGGAAATTACATGATTGTTAGACTATATAGTTGAAGTATACTATATATAGAACTGAACGTTGTTGTCGGCAATGTCTTTTGACTTAAGCCTGAATAATAAACCTTTTCGAAAGAAGAATACTGAACTGTAATTACATAGGATCAGACATGTGAGACTTGTGTAGTAATCTCGTGGAGTAGAATTGTACCGTCGGGTTAGGCGTATAACCCCGTGGTTGGCTTGGTAGCCGACCCGATAGAGAGGATATTTCTGTCATGCGGGGAGGTGCCTTAGAATTTTCTGTAGAATGTTCTACGAAGGGATCTAAATGATAATAAGCGCCTTGTGGCCTTATAGGTTGAAGTACTACGTATGGCGCGATCTACTTGGCTTAAGGAGTAGCCGACGGTTGGAGGTACTTGGAGCGTTTTGCTATTAGTCGATACTCGTCGCGAGGTATGTGAACCTCTTCCTATCTCTTCTAGCATGATATGTGTGAACTATGTAGTACGGTAGACGTACATGTGCTAAATGTATTTGATTGGTTTAAAACATAAAGTGTTATAACGGCTTTATGGGAAGTTGGTTATAATAGCTTTATGTTGATAAGAAAATACTTGTGGTTCTTAAAAGGTAACTGATTTGAACTATAACTGGCTTGTTATGTGTTAATAAAGAACTTGAAGTATTTCAAAAGATTTTTGAATCATTTTGAAAGAAGAAGTAATACTTGGTTTTTGAAAACTTAAGAGTTATACTAGCTTTATGGGAAGTTAGGTATAACGGCTTAAGAATGTTTCTTGATTTGAAATCAGAATGTGTACCGACAAACCACTGCAGCGTTAATAAAAGGAAATGTTTTTAATAATTAAGTATTATTAAAACCAGTAGAAACTTCCATCTGCATAGAAGCTAAGATGAGACAAAATGATATTTCCTAGATCATGGCTGCTGTAATAAGATTTTTACAAACAAGAATATCCTACTCACATATAAGGCTTATGTTTCTCAGATGTTTTAAAAGAGAATGATATTCTTAAGTGATTAATACTATGAACTGCGAAACCCTTTCGAAAAATTAGACAAACTTGAACATTGGAAATTAGGCAAACTTGAACATTGGAAAAGAATGTTGCTACTTGATTTTACAAAGAGAAGTAATTGATTTACTTTAAAAAGATAGTCACTCTATTTTTATACTACGGGTATTGTGTGACATTGTGAAAGTAACGTATCTTTTAAAGAGTAAATGTATGAAGTACTTTGGGGATAAAACCCCGAACTTGTTGGCATATAGTGGAAAGTACCTTGTGTGTATAACTTGATTGTGTTGGTTTGTGATAGCCTTGTAATACTTTCTTGTTGATTGATAAGTAAACATGCTAGGATGCTACGTGTGTTAGTATCTTGTGATGTTGTGTAAAGGGGTTTTCCTTTGTTGTGCTTATGTTGTTTAACGATAAGCGGTTGTGTTAGTATTTTACATCACTCATCTCTTGAGATGATTCCGGTTAAGCGCCTCCGACGCGGGTAGACTCAGCGGGTCGATGGACCTATGATTCGAGAATACCTACGCAGTCCCGGGGTCTATGCGGAGCTACGAGTTCCGTGTTAGTGTCGTCCTTTATGGGCATGCGGTCCATGTGGCCATGCGATCGAAGTCGGGGCGATGCCGGGAGTAGCTACCTCGATGCGGGAATACCTTATGCGGGCGATGAGATTGGCCTATGCGAGGCTGCGGAAGTTCGAGGCTAGACACGCACATTAGAATCTGCGGGCAAGTGGCGGCTTTGATCATGTGACGGTGCAGACAGATCTTATGATCTGATTCATGACCTTGTTGATACGTGGTGTTAGTAGTCGGCTATGCCTTCGTACTTACCCCGTACGGTTTTATTATGGCACAGGTGGGACCTGGTGTTCATGTGTGTTCCTTGGTGCTTTTATATCATAAACTGCCGGCAGTGAGGAAGGTATTCCACGGGCATGATTGATGTTGTGGGCGTGAGACCCATCGTTATATTTGAGTGATGACTTTGAGGCGTGAGTCCCTGACTTGATATGACTGCTTGTTTATTGTGAATCGTAGTTTTGTTATCATACATGTCTCCGCTTTATATAGACTACTATGATTTCATTTACGGTATTTTGATTTCACATACTGCACTGCATCGAATTCCTTCTGGGCCGCTGCGTCATGCCGCGGTAAAGGTACACCGATCGTTGATCCTCGCTCTTAGGTCACAGTCATTGTTGGGAAAGCTCCGTTTCTCCGAGGCTTGTTCGCAGTATAGTCCCCTGTCAGAGGTGCTTACATTCGTGGTATGGCGGCCCCGTCCGTCGTTCTTTGTCATATCATTCGTAAGTGCAGAGTAATCGTTGTGGTCAGGGTTTGTAAAAAGGATTAAATTGTTCATGTTGAAAGAGTTGTTGTTTATATATATGCCGAAAGACAAGTTCTCACAGATTATTGTTTATACTTCTGTTATTTTATGTTGTTGATTTATGTTCCGCTGATTTTCTACGATGTATGACTCTCGGGTGCGAGGTAGGCACTACCACGGGCCCGGTTCGGTCGTGACAATAATAGTATTTGGGCTTTTCAGTATAAGTATAACCTTGGAATACTACAAGGTATTTAGGCCAAGGCATTTGGGCATAGTAACAATACTTTTGAGAGTATTTCTACCAAGAGGGGGGGTATTTATACGAGACAACACCACAAGGGGGGGGGTGTGTACCCCTCGGCCAAGGGGGGGAGGGGGTGCTCTCAGCCAAAGGCCTCACAAAGGGGGGAGGAAGAAGCTTTCAAGACTTAGAGATTTTTGGATGAAGAAGTTCATCAAAGGGGAGGGGTATTTATAGGTCAAGTAAAGGCCAACCAATGGCCAAGATTTAGCCAAGTGCTAGGCAAGTGTAAGGCCAAGATTAGGGCAAGTGTACCTAGCCAACTTGCACACAAAATATCCTACCTACTACTTGACAAAAATGTCAAGGAAAATCGTCCAAGGGACGCCCACCAAATCCGCCAATGAGAGGGTGCCAAGTGGCGCCCTCTTGTTGGTCCAACACGTCTCGTCTCTCGGAAAAATCCGCAAAAAATTAGAAATGACATAGCCGTAATTTACCCTACGCGAGTTGTGTAAAACGTTTCGTCGAAAAACGACTCTAACCGGGTGTTGTGCACAAAAATATTCGGCCAAGCCAACTTTAAAGTTCAAATTTTTCTACGTACGTCCTTACGTACATACACTGGAAATACGGGGTATAACATTCTCCCCTCCTTAGAAACATTCGTCCCGAATGTTCCTTCTAAGTCTCAAAACAAACATGCGCCAGTATAGTCTTCACTGCTATACTTACGAAAACAATCCTGCCACACTTGGCCACAGAGACACCTGCGCAAATTCTTACATCCAAGTCCACGAGGAAACACCTCTAACATTACCACAAACACCCCTCTCCGGGGTCTAAAATATACTTCCTTCGCACCTTCTCCTTACAAAGAAATGATCACATCTATGCTCGCCATACATGCTCGCTTCTCCCTATACTCGTCGTGATACCACTTTTGTCACTTTGCCGCGAGGTTCTAGTGTCACTCCGGCGACCCAACAAATGGTACCGGGCTGCATGCGATCCCTGAGGCTGTCGCACACTCGAACTCTTACCACATTTCGAGCATCGCCAGCTTTCCAAAACTCGGGGTTACTATCTCTAACGTGGTCATCATTAACTGGGAATACTCTGGATGGATCTCCGATACTTTCCTGATCATAACAATACGAAAGACCGGACGTACTACCTCCTAAGTCGGACGGCAAATGCTAACATATAGGCAACCTGGCCTATGCTTCACATGAACTCAAAAGGGCCCAAAGTAACTCGGGCTAAGTTCCCTCTGTTTTCCAAAACTCGTCACACCCAACCCGGGGTGGTACTTTCAAGAAGACCGACCGTCAACCTGAACTCTAAGCGTCGTCGCCGATTATCCGCACGATTTCTCTGAGCTGCCAGAACCTCTTCTAGACAAGCTTTACTCTATCCACATCACTGGAACAAGCTCGAACCAACTATCCGAATCTCGCCAACATCGAACCAATAGGCCGCGACTTACACATCCGCCCCTACAAGGCTTCATAAGGCGACATCCGAACACCGAAATGGTAGCTTAAACACTCCTCCACAGAGACAACAATCCCACAACTACCCCAAATCCACACACCGCCCGAGGGCGAACGCGATTCGAGACTCACCGAGTTCTTAACCACCTTGGTAAAACTTCCAAACAAAACAGCCGCACTGGCTCCACATGTCATAAGGTGAAGGTAGGCACCCCGTGCAGCCTTACAACCTTTCTGATATACCATCTCGCATAACCCTCTGCCGAGTAAACGGTCTTGACTAAAAGACAAGAGGGACCGACCTCCTCGGCCCGACTACTGGTTGAACGCATCCACGAACTCGTATGCTGGTTAACTAAACTTGGGCCTAACACCCTCGTGACCCTACCACAAAGTGGGACCACCACAAACTGACCCCACCACCAAACAGGCCGCGGGTTGACCCGCAACATGGCCTCAATCCGACCCGTCAACGAGCACAACACTAGTTCCCCGATCCCAATGGGCCTCACGAATCATGTTACGAAAACCTAGCGGTCTTCTTAGTTCAACTACCCTTTTCATTTCACACTACTCAGGGACTTATCCCACAACTATATCTCACGTGCACTATGCACTCCGATAAGGGTTAAACACAAATGTAATCTTTCTCTCAAGATTGTCTTGCCTCTAAGGTCTCCACGTAAAAAGCTCTAAGGCCTACACCTTCTATCCCCAAATCTTTCCCGGTTACTAACCATGATTTCTAATCACAACTTACCCACTGCTATCAGAACATAGCACTTATGATATACCCATCTTATCATACATACTGATCTCTAGAGGGTTAAGGATAAACCTGTATCTACTGCTTCACTCCCTTAAGTCGTTCTAATCAAACCTGCCCCGTAGGGCGCATAGCTAGGGAAGATGACGAACTACCCACCGATCCTAAAGGCTAAGTCCTCCTACAAGGACACTCCTTCGACATCAGACTGACGGCCGTAGTACAACAAGTACCAACTAAAAGCGACATTCCCGGATGACGTCATCACACCGTGAACACCGGGAAAATCAATTTGGTGGAACCTACGTGTAGCTGGAGGCTAAGCTCGAGCTCACCAACTCTGCATACCCCGAACGCCCCAACCTGTGGAGGACCTTGCGACCGGTAGATGTGCATAATCTAATCACGCGTGGTGACTCGCCTCGAAGGTTACCAAAGGACCTTCGCTGCTCGCCTCTTCTCGCCTCGTTAACCCGTCGATCTCTACGTTTCTCGGCTGCGCATAAGCCCGCATACGTGCCATGCTCAAGCCCAACTGAAGAATTACTCCTGCACGACCCTCTTTTAGATATTCCTCAAGACTCGCGGTACATCGGTATATTCTCTGGTAGCCAAATCCATAGCTAGTAACAGGGTCGCCTCTTTGAAATCTCTATTCTCTGTTCCTCATAGGCCGAAGGTTCAAATATCATGGCGCAGAGGAATCGCCGCCGTGCTAAACTCTGTTGGGGCTTAGTGACGTCGCAGAACTCCCCAAAAGAAGCACCACCTCAGGTGATGATTGGGCCTGTGCCCTCGTAACCCTCAGCTTTACTTTCGCAGCCTCGCCGCTTGCCCTCCTGGGCTCGGATTGCCTTACACGGAGGCATAACGGTAAGGGAAAGAAATACGTTAGAGGGGTCCAACTTATCACACAGCTCTAAGGCACGATCTCAGAATGAGAAGAATGGAAACCAACCCTAAATATCCTATAGCCTCCTGATTATTGGTGTGGTGCACAACACACCGATAATCAAGACTCTACTGGATACGGTCTGTAGACACTTTCCGAGGATTAACTGCTCTGATACCACTTTTGTCACGACCCGAACCCGGGCCCGTGACTGGTGCCTTACCCCGGGCACCCTAGTGATACAACATCAGCGGAACATAAAACAATAACATGAAACCAATGCAATAAGACAGTGAAATAAGAAGACAGGCTAACCCAAAAACGGTTACCTTCATAATATATAACAATTTGAACAGTTACATCCCTTTCTACAACTCTGCCCACAACAGTACTACAGACCTCTAAGAATGATACGACAACAATGGCGGGACAGGGCCCCGCCAAACCCCTGAATGTAAACACCTACTACGACAGGGGACTATACCACTGATAAGCCTCCGGAGAAACGGAGCTTCCCAAACGCTGAATTGCGGACCACGAGCTAGGATCAACATCGGTGTACCTCAACTGCGGCATGAACGCGGCCCGAAGGAGGTCGAGACAACAGTACCAAGTATGTGAAATCAAAATATCGTAAATGAAATCATAATAGTCTATAAAGCAGGAGACATGTATGATAACCAAACTACAGTTTACAATAAATAACCAGTCATGTCAAGTCAGGGACTCACGCCCTCAAAGTCACCACTCAAATATAACTATGGGTCTCAAGCCCATAACATCAATCATGCCCGTGGAATACCTTCCTCACTGCCGGCTTTATGATATAAAAGCACCAAGAAATACATGAACACCGGTCCCACCTGTGTCCTAATAAAACAATGCGATGGTAAATGCGAAGGCATAACCGACTACTAACACCTACGCACTAACGGTCATAAAGCAGATCATGATATCTGTCTGACCGTCACATGATCAAAGCCGGTCACTCGCGCAGATCGGATGTGCGCGTCTAGCCCCGAACTCTCCGCGACTCCGCATAGGCCAACCTCATAGGCCCGCATGAGGTATTCCTCGCATCGGTAGCTACTCCAAGCATCGCCACGACTCGCACCGCACGGGCCACAAAGACCGCATGACCACAAGGGCCGCAAACTAACACGAACTCCGTAGTTCGCATGGATCCCCGGACCCGCATGAGGTATTCTCGAATCATGGTCCTGCATCACCGAGTCTACCCCGCACGGAGGCGCAACCTCGGAAACAAGTCAAGGTGAGTGGTACAATACCAACATAACGATCGAGAGTCAAACAACTTTAAAGCGCGATCGGGAAACCCCTTTACACTAACATCACAAGATACTATCACACGTAGCATCCTAGCATGTTTACTTAACAAATCAACAAGAAAGTATTACAAGGCAATCACAAACCAACATAATCAAGTTATATACACAAGGTACTTTCTACTATATGATTAACAAGATCGGTTTTTATCCCCAAAGTACTTCATACATTAACTCTTTAAAAGATCGTTACTTTCACAAAACCACACAATACGTAGTATATGAAAATAGAGTGATTATCTTTTGAAGTAAATCAAAACACTTACCTTTGTAAAATCAAGTAACAACATTATTTTCCAAACGTCCAAGTTTGCCTAATTTCAAATGTTCACGTTTCTTATTTTAGAAAGGTTTCGTAGTTCATAGTCTTATTCATTTAAGAATATAATTCTCTTTTAAACCATCTGAGAAACATAAGCCTTATATGTGAGTAGGATATTCTTGTTTATAACAATCTTATTACGTGACCAGTGATCTAGAAATATCATTTTGTCTCATCTTAGCTTCTATGCAGATGGAAGTTTCTCTTGGTTTTAATAATACTTAATCACAAACATTTCCTTTTATTAACGCTGCAGATGGTTTGTCGATACACATTCGATTTCGAACTCAAGAAAACATTCTTAAGCCGTTATACCTAACTTCCCATAAAGCTAGTATAACTCTTAAGTTTTCAAAACCAACTATTACTCTTCTTTCAAAATGATTCAAAAATCTTTTGAAATACTTCAAGTTCTTTATTATCACATAACCACGATTATAGTTCAAATCAGTTACCTTTTTAAAAACCATAAGTATTTTCTTACATACATAAAGCTGTTATAACCAACTTCCCATAAAGCCGTTATAACACTTTATGTTTTAGACCAATCAAATACATTTAACACATGTACGTCTACCGTACTACATAGTTATACATATATCATGCTAGAAGAGATAGGAAGAGGTTCACATACCTCGCGACTAGTATCGACTAATAGCAAAATGCTCCAAGTACTTCCAACCGTCGGCTACTCCTTAAGCCAAGTAGATCGCGCCACACGCAGTACTTCAACCTATAAGGCCACAAGGCGCTTATTAACATTTAGGTCTCTTCGTAGAACATTCTACAGAAAATTCGGCAGCACCTCCCCCCCGCAACAGCGTAAATCTCCTCCTCTATCGGGGCCGGCTACCAAGCCAACCAGGGGGGGTTATACGTCTAATCCGGACGTGCACAATTCTACCTCACAGAAAAGCTACACAAGTCTACTGTAATACAGTCCTATGTAATTACAGTTCAGTACTCTTCTTTCGAAAAGGTTTCTTATTATTCAGGCTTAAGTCAAAAGACATTGCCGATAACTACGTTCAGTTCTATATATAGTATACTTCAACTATATATTCTAACAACATGTAATTTCCAATTACAATAGGGGGACAAGATAATTACCTCGATAAGCCCATAATTATCCAAGTATAAAGTCGATCCTGGGCAACGTTTAGCTCCAACTCCGTGCGCTCCAACCCGCTCCAAACCACCCTTAGAAGTTCTAACCAACTTCTACTTAATACTCCAACTAACTATGGAGATTTTCCTTAGGGTTTCGGTTTTGTGACTGAAGGGAAGTATAATAGTATTTCTGGGCTTTTCGTATAAGTATAACCTTGGAATACTACAAGGTATTTAGGCCAAGGCATTTGGGCATAGTAACAATACTTTTGAGAGTATTTCTACCAAGAGGGGGGGTATTTATACGAGACAACACCACAACAAGGGTGTACCTCGGCCAAGGGGGGGAGGGGGTGCTCTCTGCCAAAGGCCTCACAAAGGGGGGAGGAAGAAGCTTTCAAGACTTAGAGATTTTTGGATGAAGAAGTTCATCAAAGGGGAGGGGTATTTATAGGTCAAGTAAAGGCCAACCAATGGCCAAGATTTAGCCAAGTGCTAGGCAAGTGTAAGGCCAAGATTAGGGCAAGTGTACCTAGCCAACTTGCACACAAAATATCCTACCTACTACTTGACAAAAATGTCAAGGAAAATCGTCCAAGGGACGCCCACCAAATCCGCCAATGAGAGGGTGCCAAGTGGCGCCCTCTTGTTGGTCCAACACGTCTCGTCTCTCGAAAAAATCCGCAAAAATTAGAAATGACATAGCCGTAATTTACCCTACGCGTTTTTTTTAAAAGTTTTCTTCTAAAAACGACTCTAACCGGGTGTTGTGCACAAAAAAATATTCGGCCAAGCCAACTTTAAAGTTCAAATTTTTCTACGTACGTCCTTACGTACATACACTGGAAATACGGGGTATAACAATTATTCTATCCATAAAGCCAATATAACCAACTCCCCATAAAGTCGTTATATTCACTTTATACCTTAGTCAAGTACAATTTCCTATCCAAGGGACTTATACGTTTTCAACGAAACAAGTATCCCATACTTTAAAACTCTTCAAGTCCCTTAACTTTAATAAAACTTAAGACATCCTTAATACTTTCAAAGAAGCGAGTTAATCTCCTAACTCACTCGACTTGGCTATTCAATAAACTAGTAAAGGATATCAAGATCTTGTACGTCTACCGTACTATATACGTGTAACTAGTCATGCTCAAAGGATAGGAAAAGTTCTACATAGTAAATGAAATCATAGTAGTCTATATAAAGCAGGAGACATGTATGATAACCAAACTACAGTTCACAATAAATAAGCAGTCATGTCAAGTCAGGGACTCACGCCCTCAAAGTCATCACTCAAATATAACTACTATGATTTCATTTACTATGTAGAACTTTTCCTATCTTTGAGCATGACTAGTTGCACGTATGTAGTACGGTAGACGTACAACACATTGATATCCTTTACTAGTAGTGTGAATAGCCAAGTCGGGTGAGTTGGGAGATTTACTCACTTCTTTGAAAGTATAAAGGATGTCTTAAGTTTTATTTAAGTTAAGGGACTTGAAGAGTTTTAAAGTATGTGATACTTGTTCCGTTTTAAACGTATAAGTCCCTTGGATGGGAAATTGTTTTTGGCTAAGGTATAAAGTGAATATAACGGCTTTATGGGAAGTTAGTTATATTTGCTTTATGGAAAGATAAATGACTTGATTTTAGTGAAGAGGCAACTTGTTTTTAAGGCATCAATTGCCTAAGGTTTTATAGTAAAAGGAGTCACTTGTTTTCTAAAGGTTAAGAGACTAATTGTATTTTTGAAAGTATATAATACTTGGTTTCAAAAAGTAGAAGTCTCTTGGTTATAAAAGGAACGTGTTGGTCTAAACCATAAAGGGTTATAACGGCTTTATGGGTAGTTGGTTATAACGGCTTTATGGAAGGTTAAGAGAATGGTTTTCTCTAATGAAGTAATCAAAGAAATAACTTGTATTAAGGAAGGGAAAATTGTTTTAAAGGTACCAATTGCTTAAGATTTTTAAAAAGAAGTCACTTGATTTAGAAGCCGGTAATTGTAGTTCTAAAAAGGTATTGTGACTTGTCTTGAATGGTGAATAGGACTTGATACTACGGTTGTTAGTATCGGGGAAGTTTTATTTGGAAAGGAGTCTTTTGAAAAGAATGTACGTACGTAGTACTTTGGCTTGTTAAATGAGAATTATTCTATTTGTGCCTTGATTAGTACTTTGGCTTGATTAATTGAGAATTAGTCTAAGTATGCCTTGATAAGTACTTTGGCTTGTTAAATGAGAATTATTCTATTTGTGCCTTGATTAGTACTTTGGCTTGATTAATTGAGAATTAGTCTAAGTATGCCTTGATAAGTACTTTGGCTTGTTAAATGAGAATTATTCTATTTGTGCCTTGATTAGTACTTTGGCTTGATTAATTGAGAATTAGTCTAAGTATGCCTTGATAAGTACTTTGGCTTGTTAAATGAGAATTATTCTATTTGTGCCTTGATTAGTACTTTGGCTTGATTAATTGAGAATTAGTCTAAGTATGCCTTGATAAGTACTTTGGCTTGTTAAATGAGAATTATTCTATGTGATGCCTTGATTAGTACTTTGGCTTGATTAATTGAGAATTAGTCTAAGTATGCCTTGATAAGTACTTGGGCTTGTTAAATGAGAATTATTCTATGTGATGCCTTGATTAGTACTTTGGCTTGATTAATTGAGAATTAGTCTAAGTGTGCCTTGATAAGTACTTTGGCTTGTTAATTGAGAATTAGCCTATGTGTGCTGGTGATAGCCTTTGAGTGCAAGTATTATGTTTTATTACGTTGCCGCGACTCTCGGTTGGAGGGCCGGCTGTCTTGTTGTAAGTACTTGGACATACCGACAGTGATGTGGGATTCCACGTATGCATGTTAATTGTAGTACTTGGGTTAAATTCCCGGATTTTTATAGAAGACATGGTAGTGCTTCTGTTTTGTATAATGGTCGGTTGAGATAGGGTAAGAGTATAAATGAGGGGCAAGCCCTAAGACGTTATACCACCTTCTCCAGGGTAAGAGTATAAGTGAGGGGTAAACCCCCAAGACATTATACCCCCTGCTTGCTTTGTATAATGGTCGGTTGAGATAGGGTAAGAGTATAAATGAGGGGCAAGCCCCAAGACGTTATACCACCTTCTCCAGGGTAATAGTATAACTGAGGGGTAGACCCCCAAGATGCTATACCACCTACTTTACCAACTTCTCCAGGGTAAGAGTATAAGTGAGGGGTAGACCCTTAAGACGCTATACCACCGGTGGGACTTGGTGTTCATGTATGCCTATTGGTGTATTATTATATCCTGGACTGTCGACAGTGATGTGGGATTCCACGGGCAGGAGATATATATATGTGTTGTGAATGTGTACGCCGACAGTGAGGTGGGATGCCACGGGCGCGACACATGATTATATTTTACACTTGTAGCTGTCGGCAGTGATGAGGGATTCCACGGACACGCTTGATATTAGTGTGACTTGATCGCGTCCCAGATTGGGTCGGGTAGTAAATGAGCCCTCCTTTAAGGGCCGGATTATGCTTATGAAAGATAAGTAGGTTATATAGAAATGAACTTAATGATTTTTCCTAATCATGTGCGTAAGAATGTGGCTATAACCTTTATTGAAAATGGGAAAAGATATTGATGTGAAATTAAGTTCATAAGTGGTAATGACACGGCAGATCCGTATGTACTTTTATACTTGTCCTTGTCATTCTTTTGTACAGCTTATGATCTGCTTATCAGACGTTATTTCTGCTCCATATTCGGTACTGTTATCGACTTCTTCGGGCCGCGTTAAATGCCCGCAGTTTTAGGTACCTGTTGGTGATCCTTGCTCTTAGGATCTCGGTCAGTTTTTGAGAAAAGCTCCATTTGCTCCGGAGGCTTATCTCTTGGTACGGTTTCCCTGAGGCAGTAGATTCATGTATATTCAGGGGTATGGCGGTGCTCTGTCCCGCCACAGTTGTTCAGTTGTTATTCCTAGAGGTATGTATTCACATATGTGGTCGTAAAGAACCGAGTTGTATTTTGATTATGCTTATATTATAGAAGCGCGTGCGATCGGCTAGCCCGTGACGCTTTTATTTACACATGTGTTTATGTTGTGTATGTTCCATGCTATTCTCCGATGTATACCGAACGGGTGCCTGTAGGGCACCGCCGCGCCCGGGTGGGTCGTGACAAAAGTGGTATCAGAGCAGTTAGTCCTCGGAAAGTGTCTACAGACCGTGTCTAGTAGAGTCTTGATTATCGGTGTGTTGTGCACCACATCTATAATCAGGAGGCTGCAGGACTGTTATACCCCGTATTTCCAGAGTATGTACGTAAGGGAATACGTACAAAAAGTTTGGCCTTAAAGTTAGCCTTGGACGTTTTTATTTGTGCACAACTCACTAAAAGAATCGTTTTCCGACGAAACGTTTTCACAGCTTTCGTAGGGAAAATTCCGGCTATGCCATTTCTAATTTTTGCGGATTTTTCCGAGAGACGAAACATTTTGGACCAACGGGAGGGCGACACTTGGCACCCTCCCATTGATGGACTTGAATCGTCCATTGGACGAAAATGGAGAGGTTTGGCACGTTTTTGTGCCTTGCACAAAGTCAAGGAGTTGGTAGGATATTTGTGTATAGTTAATCCTCACCCTACACTTGCCTTGCACTTGTCTTCATCTTGGCCATTGGTTGGCCAAGGCTTGAGCTATAAATACCCCCCTTTAGATGAAGAATTCTTCATCCACAAAGTTATCTTCCAAGTCTAAAAATCCTCTCCTCTCCCTTAAGCCTTTCGTCCAACACCTTTCCCTTTGAGTGAGTTTGGCGAGGCCTACCCCCTAGCCTAGCCAAAATCTACCCCTCCCTTGGTAGAAAAGTTGTCTTCTAGTATTGTTATAATGCCCAAAATACCTAGCCCAAATCCCTTAGTCCTTTGTAGAAGTTGTGAAGAACTTCTAAGGTTTCTCGAGCTACCGAGCGCATAAACTTAGGAGCTAAACCTTGCTCAGTAGCGACTTTATCTAGGATATTATTGGGCTTACCGAGGTAAATAATCCTAACCTCTTTTTGTATTAGAGAATGCATCTTGTAGAAGTATAAGAATAAGTATTAAATACTTAGAAGAATATTACATAATAGAATTGAACTAATATCACAAAGAGAATGGTTTAAAAGAAGAATAATTGAATCAGACTCACATAGACTGTTTTCACAAGAGACTCATATAGCTCACCGGTAGGGTTGTCTTTGCCCGACTTTCCGTAGAATTGTGAACCCTCTGTTTAGAATGACCTTCAGAGTAGTCTAGACTTTGATAGACGTGTCTGACTATTATATGCTGATTCTCTACGTGCGACATATTCAACTTGCGGTGGTTTTCATTGGTAAGGTATGTGATTCTTCCTAAAGCATGATATTTTAACATATATATAGATGTAGACGCATACGTGTTAATCGAATAATAACTACGGCAATGTCTTTTGACTTAAGCACGAATAATAAGAATCCTGATGCATTTCAAAAGAACTACTGAATCATTTTTAACAGAAGATAAATATTTGGTTTTTAAAACAAAAGCTTAAGAGTTATACTAGCTTTATGGGAAGTTAGGTATAACAACTTAAGAAAGATAAAAAGGAACTGTTTACTTGGTTGTTTATAAAAGCCTTGTATTGATTTCTGTTAAGTGTAGTAAGATTTGTTTGATAAGTAGACATATTATGATGCTACCTGTGTTAGTATCTTGACATGCTGTGTAAGGGGGTCATTCTTGCTGTGCTTACGTTGCTAACCGGTAAGTCCGTTGTACTGTTATTGTATCACCTACCCTGATCGTTATACGCGGCTTGCCCCTTGACGCGGTCTATACGGCCTACGCGGTCTGTGAGACTACGCGAACAACGGTATGCTCCAGATTGATCATTCCGGTGTTTAGCCCGACGCGGATTCATGCGCGCCGCTGAGACTACGCGGTCTTTTGAGGCTATGCGGCTGCGAGCCTAGGCGGATGCCGGGGGTTGGCTGCCCCCGATGCGAGAAATATCTCATGCGGTCCGCTGGGACCTATGCTGGCCGGAAGTCCGTGACTAGGCACGCAGAATGTTACTACGGGCGATCGCCTTGCTTCGATCATTCGCGCCTAGAATAGACACTGCTACGCTTTTCCTATTATCGTTGTTGTTTGTGATGTGGCACTATGTGCAATTGAACCGATTGTATTTGTGAAAAGGTTTTAAATACTTTGACTTCATTTATGTACTTTATAGTTTCACATACTTGGTACTGTTAGATCGACTTCTGGCCGCGCTCATGCCGCAGGTGGGCAAGCGGTGCTAGATCCACATCCTTAGGATCTTTGGCTGGTGTCGTGAGCTCCATCTTCTCCTGAGGCTCTACTTTTGGGTATGATCTCCTGTATTGTAGATAGTTTTGTATACAGTGGTATGGCGCCCTGACCCGACATAGTTGTTTACTTCATTAGAGTTCTGTAGTACTATTGTACAGATGGGATGTAACTGAAAAACTGGAGTTATTTATATTATCCCGTAAGGCAAGGTTTTCATCAGATAAACTGTTTGCTTTACTATGTTTCTGCCTTGTTTTATATTTCCGCCGTTACTCGATGTATGGCTACTTGGGTGCCCCAAGGCACCACCACGGCCCGAATGGGTCATGACAAGGACATTTAGGATTGGTTTCATTCTTCTCACTCGAGATCGCGCGATAGAGTCAGATTGTTAGGTCGCCCCTCCCAACGAGTTATGTTGATCGCAGCCACGAAAGGCAGATGACCCAAGAAGGATTATGTGGATTGCGTATCCAGGTTGGTAATGATTGTAGTATAGTTGGTATTGTGATATACATCTATACAGAGTTATGTACAGGTCGACGTGTTGCCTAGAATGATTTTAGATTACCAGGAATTGGTAAAGACTAACTAGATACCGGGAAGGTATGGTATAGTTAATGAATTTTCGCCAAGGTTTTGTGTTTTATTTCGAGATAATTGGGAAAGGATGAGCTGTCTGATAGGGTAGTGAACCCTTAAGAAGCCATGTTAAGGAACCTAACAGAATGTCATGTAAACAGATTAAGCTGCGTGGTAGGCTTAAGAAAATTGTACGGATGAGGTCCGTATAGAGTAAGTAATGGTTCTTGTGATCAACGACACGATTATGGAATTATGAGAAGTTTTTGTACCCGTTTACGGGGGGACTGATAAGGTAGGCATGGAGCGTGGAAAGTGCGAGCCTCGTATCGTTGAAAACCGCTAGGACCTTAGTCAGTATAAGGTCTTCTCGGGTAGAAAGATTTATTATAGACCAAGAATAAGAGTTAAGTGCGACGGCAGGTCGGGGTGAGGACCTGTTACGGGTCGCCCCATATCCTGGAAAGGAGTGGGATCAGTTGGTAGTAGTTCCGCTACGTGACGGGGTCACGAGGGCGCAAGGCCCAAGTCTAGTTAATTGTTTTACGGGTTCGTGGACGCGTTCCACCGGAACCAGGTCATGAAAGCCGGAAATGTCCTTATGTTGTTTAAAAGGAGTGACTCCAAAAGATTAGAGGCCAGATTCGGTAAGGAAGTTATGTATGTATGCTAGAAGGAGTTGGAGGTACGAAAGGATAATCTCTTTTGGGCTTATGAGGGACAGATATGCGTGTGCAAGGTATTAAGGCCATGTGTGGCATTGTTGGTATGTCGGGGGTGGTGAAAGGAAACTATGTTGTTAATTTTAAGTTTGACTCCGAAAGAACATTCGAGGACGAATGTTTCTAAGGGGGGAAGAATGTTACACCCCGTTTTTTACAGGACATGTTTCAAGAACGTGCGTGAGAACTCGCAAGTGTTAAATTTGAGACTTGTAAAAGTTTATCGGAAATTATGAATTTGTCGGAAAACGTATTATTATGACGAATGGGAGGGCGACACGTGTCACCCCCCTTAGATGATGCCTTGGACGAAATCTAGCAAGGGCTAAAGGGTCATTGGACCTTTGTTGCAAGACAAGTCTTGCAAGTGTGAGCTAGAGAAAATTGACCAAAGTCAAAGGTCCCACAAGTCTTGATTTTTATTAAGAGATCATCCTAGCCACCCAATTGTTCACATCTTAACCCTCCATGTCCCTTTATTATACTAGTAGTAGCAAGACTTTGTCTAACACTTAGAAATTTTCAAGAAAAAATGGAAGAACAAGCTAGCTAGCTCACGGGTTCATGTCCAACAAGAAGGAAAAAAATTTGTTTCTTGTCCAATAATCTCCCCACTTTAAACCAAGGTTCTTGAGGTTAGTATAAGCATATCTCAATAGAAAAATCCCGGAAAAAGAGAGTTTTCGTATTAGTCGCAAAGTGAAAACCTAGTGGCTTTCTAGGTTTTGGATTAGAAGTTTGAAGGAAAATTGTTGGTGTTTTTCTAAGGGTCTCAACAAGCGGATTGAAGTGTCTTGGAGAGGCTCTAAACTACTTGGAGCGACTTCGGATTTGGAATTGGATTAAAAATCGTTAAGGTATAATCTTGTCTTTTAAAGGTGTTACAGATTATATATTTATATTGTTGTTGTTAGCTTTACTTGTTGCTAGCATGAAGTTGATATGTAGAAGTTATAAGTATTATGGATTGCTTGTAGCTAAATCCGAAATGTTATGCAAGCCACTTGAAAATTGGATTACTAATTGGTCGTTTTTAGAAATCGTCGCATGTTACTTACTTAAAGATTATGGTTATTATAATCAAATGCGACTTGATATCATGTTATGCTACCAATTTGGATTGAAATTGAAATTGGATACGAAATGGTATGGTTGAACTCAAGGTGGCGAATTTGGACTTGTAGTTTGTATTAGTTTGTTATTCATTTGTATTGGACTACCTTCTAAATTGTGAGCCAATTGGGGCTGTTTAGTTATTCATTTGTATTGGACTACCTTCTAAATTGTGAGCCAATTGGGGCTGTTTAGTTATTCATTTGTATTGGACTACCTTCTATATTGTTGTGAGCCAATTGGGGCAGTTTGGTTATTGTATTTCGGCCTTGAAAAAGGTGGCAAAGTAAGTAGAAACAAAGGAGGTGCTGTCCGATTTTCCGTAGAATTTAGTGACTTAGCACTTAGAATATTCTACGTTTGAAATAAGAGGTTAATGGACGTATGGTGACCATTATAGGTTGAAGTACTAAGTATAGTGTATCCTACTTGAAGAATGGAATAGCTCAAGGTTGAAGTACTTTGGAGCATTTTGCTACTTGTCGACAATCGTCGCGAGGTATGTGAACCTCTTCCTTCCTTTGGCATGATTCTATGTATGGAATATACCTGTGGTATCATTTCATGTTTCCTGTTACTCTTAGAAGTTAAGAGGTAGTTGTGTGATCTACTCTATGTAGAACTTTTCCTATCTTTGAGCATGACTAGTTGCACGTATGTAGTACTGCAGACGACAACACCTTGATATCCTTTACCATGGTGTGAATAGCCAAGTCGGGTGAGTTGGGAGATTTACTCACTTCTTTGAAAGTATAAAGGATGTCTTAAGTTTTATTTAAGTTAAGGGACTTGAAGATTTTAAAGTATGTGATACTTGTTCCGTTTTAAACGTATAAGTCCCTTGGATAGGAAATTGTTTTTGGCTAAGGTATAAAGTGAATATAACGGCTTTATGGGAAGTTAGTTATATTTGCTTTATGGAAAGATAAATGACTTGATTTTAGTGAAGAGGCAACTTGTTTTTAAGGCATCAATTGCCTAAGGTTTTATAGTAAAGGAGTCACTTGTTTTCTAAAGGTTAAGAGACTAATTGTATTTTTGAAAGTATATAATACTTGGTTTCAAAAGTAGAAGTCTCTTGGTTATAAAAGGAACGTGTTGGTCTAAACCATAAAGGGTTATAACGGCTTTATGGGAAGTTGGTTATAACGGCTTTATGGAAGGTTAAGAGAATGGTTTTCTCTAATGAAGTAATCAAAGAAATAACTTGTATTAAGGAAGGGCAAATTGTTTTAAAGGTACCAATTGCTTAAGGTTTTTAATAAAGAAGTCACTTGATTTAGAATCCGGTAATTGTAGTTCTAAAAGGTATTGTGACTTGTCTTGAAAGGTGAATAGGACTTGATACTACGGTTGTTAGTATCGGGGAAGTTTTATTTGGAAAGGAGTCTTTTGAAAAGAATGTACGTACGTAGTACTTTGGCTTGTTAAATGAGAATTATTCTATTTGTGCCTTGATTAGTACTTTGGCTTGATTAATTGAGAATTAGTCTAAGTATGCCTTGATAAGTACTTTGGCTTGTTAAATGAGAATTATTCTATTTGTGCCTTGATTAGTACTTTGGCTTGATTAATTGAGAATTAGTCTAAGTATGTCTTGATAAGTACTTTGGCTTGTTAAATGAGAATTATTCTATTTGTGCCTTGATTAGTACTTTGGCTTGATTTGTCACGACCCGAACCCGGGCCCGTGACTGGTGCCTTACCCCGGGCACCCTAGTGATACAACATCAGAGAAAATCAGCGGAAATAAAAACATGAACATGAATTAAGAGACAAGATAAATAAACAGGCCAACCAAAACAGTTGCCTTCATCATATATATACATAAATACCCTAACAATTATCCTTTTTACAAACTCCGCCACAACAGCTTCTCTGCACTCTAAGATTTACAACAACTATGACGACAGGGCCCCGCCATACCCCTGAATGTACAAGAACCTACAACTCAGGGAACACATACCAAAAGATAAGCCTCCGGAGAAACGGAGCTTCCCAACTCGCTGAATGTGATCCTATAAGCGGGGATCGACAGTCGATGTACCTTTACTGCGGATGAACGCAGCTTCAAGGAGGTCAAGATAACAGTACCAAGTATGTGAAATCAGAAATATCAGAATCGAAATCATAATAGTCTATATAAAGCAGAGACATGTATGATAACCAAACTACGATCACAACATAAAAGCGATCATGCCAAGTCGAGTGGAATACATTCCCGGAATGAACCGGTAGTCAAGTGAAATACATTCCCGGATGAACCGGTCGTCAAGTGGAATACATTCCCGGGTGTACCGGTAATCAAGTGAGATACATTCCCGGATGAACCGGTCGTCAAGTGAAATACATTCCCGGGTGAACCGGTAATCAAGTGAGATACATTCGGATGAACCTGGCCGTCAGTGAAATACATTCCGGTGAACCGGTAATCAAGTGAACACAAGATTGCACAACAAGGCTATCACACGTAACATGGTCAAGTTTCACAACAACAAGCATAGGCAAGTTTCACAACAACAAGCATAGGCAAGTTTCACAACAACAAGCATAGGCAAGTTTCACAACAACAAGCATAGGCAAGTTTCACACAACTCAAAGTACTTTCATTTTATGCCAAAGTCCGGGTTTTTAACCCCAAAGTACTACATACGGTAAATCCTTTTAAAAGAGATACATTCATTTTATAAATGTCACCCGATACCCGTAGTATAAAACTAGAGTGATTCACATTATTAAGTAAACCAGAACACTTTCTTTTTAAACTCAAGTACCAACATTCTTTTCCTAAAGTTCCGGTTGCCTAATTACAAATGCTCAAGTTTCTCATTTTAGAAAAGGTTTCGTAGTTCATAGTTTTAATCCTTTAAAACATAATTCTCCTTTAAACGTTTTGAGATACATATGTCTTATATGTGAGTAGGTTATTCTTGTTTATAATCAATCTTATTAAGCAGCCATGATCTAGGAAATGTAATATCATTTTGTCTCATCTTAGTTTCTATGCAGATGGAGGTTTCTACTGGTTTTAATACGATACATCATTATTCAATACATTTTCCTTTATTAACGCTGCAGTGGTCTGTCGATACACATTCGATTTCAAATCAAGAAACATTATCCCCTTAAATAAAACCAAGTACTCATTACTCACGAATGAGGTTTCACACAAACATCCACATTAAAACAAATAAGTTAAGTCTCTTATCTTATAAGATCAAGTCTCTTAACTTCTAACATCGCAGAAACATTCTTAAGCCGTTATACCTAACTTCCCAAAAAGCTAGTATAACTCTTAAGCTTTCAAAACCCAAGTAATACTCATTCTTTCAAAACGATTCATAAATCTTTGAAATACTTCAAGTTCTTTATTAACACATATCAAGTCGCTTATTATTCAAATCGCTTACCTTTTAAAACCACAAGGTATTTGCTTATCCACATAAAGCTATTATAACCGACTCCCATAAAGCCGTTATAACACTTTATGTTTTAAACCAATCAAATACAATTAGCACGTACGCTCACCGCACTACATATTCACACATATCATGCTAGAAGAGATAGGAAGAGGTTCACATACCTCGCGACGATTATCGACAAAAAGCAAAACGCCCAAGTACCTCAAACCGCTCGGCTACACTCTCGCCAAGCGCATCACTCCACACGTAGTACTACAACCTATAGAGGCCACAAAGCGCCTATTAATATCTTTAGACACAAGTTCCATATTTCTACGTAAAATTTGCAAGACTCTCCCCGCAACAGCGTTAATCTCCTCTCTATCGAGGCCGCCATCAAGCCAACCGTGGGTTATACATCTAACCCTAACGGGTACAATTCTACTCCACGGTACTACTACACAAGTCTACTGTAATACAGTTCAGTTCTCTTATAAAAATTCAGGCTTAAGTCGCAAGACATTGCCGTAAGTATTATTCAGGCTTAAGTCAAAAGACATTGCCGACTACTACGTTCAGTTCTTTATATAGTATACTTCAACTATATATTCAACAATATGTAATTTCCAATTACAATAGAGGGACAAGATATTTACCTCGATAAGCCCAAAATTATCCTAGTTTAAAGTCGCTCCTGAGCAAGGTTTAGCTCCAACTCCGTGCGCTCCAACCCGCTCCAAACTACCCTTAGAAGTTCTAACCAACTTCTACTTACAACTTCAACAACGGGTGAAGATTTCCTTAGGGTTTCGTTTTAGTGACTGAGGGAAGTATAACGGTATTTTCTGGGCTTGTATACGTGTAACCTTGGGAATACTACAAGGTATTAGGGCCAAGGTATTTGGACATTATAACAATACTAGGAGAGTATTTCTACACCACAAAGGGGGGTATTATACGAAAGCAACTAGGCTAGGGGTACCTCACAAGAAACACCACAAAGGGGAGGGGGTGGCTCTCGCCAAGGGCTCTCAAAGGGGGAGGTGTGGTGGACGAACTACACAAGAGAGGGAGGAAGAGAACTTTAAGACTTAGGAAGATTTTTGGATGAAGAAGTCTTCCAAAGGTGGGTATTTATAGGTCAAGCAAAGGCCAACCAATGGCCAAGATGCATCCAAGTGTATAGCAAGTGTAGGCTAGATTTCCACCATGTGTACCTTATCCATCTACCACACAACTTGCACAAAATATCCTACCAACTAAAGCTCTTTTCGTCCACCATTACCGCACTCATGTTAATGCGATGTGAGGTGACACGTCACCCTCCCGTTGGTCCAAAATGTTTCGCCTCTCGGAAAATTCCGCAAAAATTATAAATGACATAGCGGAAATTCCCACGAAAGTCGTGGAAACGCTTTCAAAAAAACGACTCTAACCGTGTTGTGAACAAATAAATTTCGCCAAGCCTAATCCTCACCCGAATTTTCTACGCACGCCCCACGCATATACTCGGAAATACGGTATAACATTCTCCTCTCCTTAGAAACATTCGTCCCAATGTTCCTTCTCAAGGCGGATAAAGATGAAGTTCTTCTAACAAGTTTCCACCGCCACACACGGCCACAAACATAACACACGATTTTCCTTAAGGCCATTCCCGCCTTCACGACCGCCGGTCGAACATATCCACGAACTCATACGATGGTTACCAAAACTTGGGCCTAGCACCCTCGTGACCCTACCACCTGGCGGGACCACCCAGAGCTGACCTCACCTCGAACAAAGCCGCGGTTGGCCCGCAACACGGCCCCAACCCGTCCCACTGTCGCGCCAACTCTTGCTCCTCGACACGGAACAATCTTGCTAAATCACATCATGAAAGATACCACTTTCATTTATCCAACCCAGGGACTTATCACACAATACTTTCTAGGCATAAAATGCACTCTGACAAGGATCACTCGCAAAATCTTGTACCCAAGACGGCCTTACATCTAAGGTCTCAACTGTAATATTCTAAGGTTCATCATTCCCTCACCCTGTGCTTACCCTTTTTCCCCAACCAGGTTCCTAAATCACATTTTAGCACAAAGCTATCCGAACATAACACCTAACACATTAACATAACATCAAAACATACAAGCCTCTAGAGGGTTAAGGATATACCTGAAGCTACCGCTCCACTCTAATCGTAAGTCCGCCTGCAGGCGCATAATCGCAGGCGATGAACTCCGCCATCGATCCTGCAGTCGCGCTAAGCCTCTCCTATAAGCACGCTTCTTGTCACATGGCCCGACGGCCGCAGTGAAGCAAGCACCGAAAAGACGACATTCCCGGATGATGTTTGCCACATCGCGCACACCGGAGGGACGTGAATCTGCTGGCTAGAACCCATGTATATCTCGAACTAAGCCCCGAGCTCGACCAGCTCGAATACCGAACGCCCCGACGATCGTGGGGACCACTGCATCGTGGAGGTACATAACTAGCTCGGCCGAGGCGGTCCGCCTTGAAAGTTACCAAAGGACCTGCCGTCCCGCCCTCTTCTCACGACCTGGCCATTCCGTCGATCTCTCGTGCCTCACATCCTAGTGCATGAGCTCGCATGCGGGCAATGTCCATGCCTACAAGGCGGCTACACCGAACAAGCCTCTGCTAAGTACTCATCCAGCCCGTGATGTAGCGGTGTACTCGTCCTCCATATCGGCTATTACAGGGGACATACCGAGCTAATGAGTCGAACTCCACATTGTACTTCTAACCGTCCGCCCGCCCCGCCTCAACGCCAAAAATCATCGGCCGAGCCCTCTCATCCGTGGGCAAGAAATGTGCAAGAAAAGCCCTTGAGAACTCGCCCCATACGGCCGAGGAGGCATGCTCTTCCCGACAACTCCCACGAATCAAACCGGCCAATCGCAGATCACGCACCGATGCGAACCTAATACCACCGATCGCCGAGGCTCGATCACTCATGATCCAGAGTCGGATAAACTCCCGAGGGTCGACTCACTCGATCCATAGAACATCGGCGGGCTACAACTCGAAAGTCACGTAGCCTCAAACCGCTCGCCGGTGAACTACGGTGCTACGGGCCGGAATCTGCGATTCACCGATCCTCATATTCGCCACGACCGCCGAATCGGGCCATCTCCTTGTACCCCATCTCATCCGCTTGTGCCGTGGATCGAGGCTCGTGTATCAGAGTCTCAGCAGCCACCGCTGCGCTTAAACTCGCTGGTGCCGGGCGGCGTCACGAAACCCGCCGGAAGCACTGCCTCGTCTCGACCGCTCGCGCTGCTTCTCTCAGATCCCACTAGCGACTCCTCGCCGCTTGCCCGTCTGTCTGCAGGTTGCCTTTACGCGAGGCATAATCGGTAAAATGAAATACGCCGGAGGGTCCAACTTATCACACGACTCTAAGGCACGATCTCGTAATGAGAAGAATGGAAACCAATCCTAAATGTCCTATAGCCTCGATTATAGATGTGGTGCACAACACACCGATAATCAAGACTCTACTAGACACGGTCAGAGACACTTTCCGAGGACTAATCGCTCGATACCACTTTTGTCACGACCAACCGGGCCCGTGGATCGTGCCTTACCCGCACCCTAGTGATACAACATCGAGAAAATCAGCGAAATAAAAACATGAACATGAATTAAGAGACAAGATAAATAAACAAAGCAACCAAAACGATTTGCTTTCATCATATATATACATAAATACCCAACAGCTTATCCTTTTTACAAACCCCGCCCACAACTTCTCTGCACTTAAGATTTACAACAACTATGACGGACAGTGGCCCCGCCATACCCCGAATGTACAAGAACCTACAACTCGGGAACACATACCAAAAGATAAGCCTCCGGAGAAACAGAGCTTCCCAACGCTGAACTGTGATCCTATAAGCGGGGATCGACAGTCGATGTACCTTTACTCAAGCAGATGAACGCAGCCAAGCGAGGTCAAGACAACAGTACCAAGTATGTGAAATCAGAAAATATCAGAATCAAATCATAATAGTCTATATAAAGCAGAGACATGTATGATAACCAAACTACGATCACAACATAAAAGCAACATGCCAAGTCGAGTGGAATACATTCGGAATGAACCCAGTAGTCAAGTGAAATACATTCCGGATGAACCGGTCGTCAAGTGGAATACATTCCCGTGTACGCAGAATCAAGTGAGATACATTCGGATGAACCGTCGTCAAGTGAAATACATTCCGGTGAACCGGTAATCAAGTGAGATACATTCCCGGATGAACCGGTCGTCAAGTGAAATACATTCCCGGGTGAACCGGTAATCAAGTGAACACAGTACTTGCACAACAAGGCTATCACACGTAACATGGTCAAGTTTCACAACAACAAGCATAGGCAAGTTTCACAACAACAAGCATAGGCAAGTTTCACAACAACAAGCATAGGCAAGTTTCACAACAACAAGCATAGGCAAGTTTCACACAACTCAAAGTACTTTCATTTTATGCCAAAGTCCGGGTTTTTAACCCCAAAGTACTACATACGGTAAATCCTTTTAAAAGAGATACATTCATTTTATAAATGTCACCCGATACCCGTAGTATAAAACTAGAGTGATTCACATTATTAAGTAAACCAGAACACTTTCTTTTTAAACTCAAGTACCAACATTCTTTTCCTAGAGTTCTGGTTTGCCTAATTACAAATGCTCAAGTTTCTCATTTTAGAAAAGGTTTCGTAGTTCATAGTTTTAATCCTTTAAAACATAATTCTCCTTTAAACGTTTTGAGATACATATGTCTTATATGTGAGTAGGTTATTCTGGTTTATAATCAATCTTATTAAGCACCATGATCTAGGAAATGTAATATCATTTTGTCTCATCTTAGTTTCTACGCAGATGGAGGTTTCTACTGGTTTTAATACGATACATCATTATTCAATACATTTTCCTTTATTAACGCCGCAGTGGTCCTGTCGATACACATTCGATTTCCAAATCAAGAAACATTATCCCCTTAAATAAAACCAAGTACTCATTACTCACGAATGAGGTTTCACACAAACATCCACATTAAAACAAATAAGTTAAGTCTCTTATCTTATAAGATCAAGTCTCTTAACTTCTAACATCCAGAAACATTCTTAAGTCAAGTTATACCTAACTTCCCAAAAGCTAGTATAACTCTTAAGCTTTCAAAACCTAAGTAATACTCATTCTTTCAAAACGATTCATAAATCTTTTGAAATACTTCAAGTTCTTTATTAACACATATCAAGTCGCTTATTATTCAAATCGCTTACCTTTAAAACCACAAGGTATTTGCTTATCCACATAAAGCTATTATAACGACTCCCATAAAGCCGTTATAACACTTTATGTTTTAAACCAATCAAATACAATTAGCACACGACGCTCACCGTACTACAGTTCACACATATCATGCTAGAAGAGATAGGAAGAGGTTCACATACCTCGCGACGATTATCGACAAAAAGCAAAACGCTCAAGTACCTCAAACCGCGGCTACACTCTCACCAAGCAGATCACTCCACACGTAGTACTACAACCTATAGAGGCCACAAAGCGCTATTAATATCTTTAGACACAAGTTCCATATTTCTACGTAAAATTTGAAGACCTCTCCCGCAACAGCGTTAATCTCCTCCTCTATCGAGGCCGGCTATCAAGCCAACCAGTGGTTATACATCTAACCTAACGGTACAATTCTACTCCACTACTCTACTACACAAGTTCATCAGAATACGTCGCTTCTCTTATATAAATTCAGCTTAAGTCGCAAGACATCAGTAAGTATTATTCAGGCTTAAGTCAAAAGACATTGCCGACTACTACGTTCAGTTCTTTATATAGTATACTTCAACTATATATTCAACAATATGTAATTTCCAATTACAATAGAGGGACAAGATATTTACCTCGATAAGCCCAAAATTATCCTAGTTTAAAGTCGCTCCTGAGCAAGGTTTAGCTCCAACTCCGTGCGCTCCAACCCGCCTCCAAACTACCCTTAGAAGTTCTAACTAACTTCTACTTACAACTTCAACAACGGGTGAAGATTTCCTTAGGGTTTCGTTTTAGTGACTGAGGGAAAGTATAACGGTATTTTCTGGGCTTGTATACGTGTAACCTTGGGAATACTACAAGGTATTTGGGCCAAGGTATTTGGACATTATAACAATACTAGGAGAGTATTTCTACACCACAAAGGGGGGTATTATACGAAAGCAACTAGGCTAGGGGGTACCTCACTAAGAAACACCACAGTGGGAGTGGGTGGCTCTCGCCGAGGGCTCTCAAAGGGGAGGGGGTGGTGGACGAACTACACAAGGGAGGGAGGAAGAGAACTTCAAGACTTAGGAAGATTTTTGGATGAAGAAGTCTTCCAAAGCGGTGGGTATTTATAGGTCAAGCAAAGGCCAACCAATGGCCAAGATGCATCCAAGTGTATAGCAAGTGTAGGCTAGATTTCCACCATGTGTACCTTATCCATCTACCACACAACTTGCACAAAATATCCTACCAACTAAAGCTCTCTTTTCGTCCACCATTACCGCTTCACTCAAGGTTAATGTGAGGTGACACATGTCACCCTCCCGTTGGTCTAAAATGTTTCGTCTCTCGGAAAATTCCGCAAAAATTATAAATGACATAGCCGAAATTCCCTACGAAAGTCGTGAAAACGCTTTCGCCGAAAAAAAACGACTCTAACCGGTGTTGTGAACAAATAAATTTCGCCAAGCCTAATCCTCAAATTGAATTTTCACGCACGCCCCACGCATATTACTCTGGAAATACTGGTATAACATGATTAATTGAGAATTAGTCTAAGTATGCCTTGATAAGTACTTTGGCTTGTTAAATGAGAATTATTCTATTTGTGTCTTGATTAGTACTTTGGCTTGATTAATTGAGAATTAGTCTAAGTATGCATTGATAAGTACTTTGGCTTGTTAAATGAGAATTATTCTATGTGATGCCTTGATTAGTACTTTGGCTTGATTAATTGAGAATTAGTCTAAGTATGCCTTGATAAGTACTGGGCTTGTTAAATGAGAATTATTCTATGTGATGCCTTGATTAGTACTTTGGCTTGATTAATTGAGAATTAGTCTAAGTGTGCCTTGATAAGTACTTTGGCTTGTTAATCGAGAATTAGCCTATGTGTCGGTGATAGCCTTTGAGTGCAAGTATTATGTTTTATTACGCTGTCGCGACTCTGGTTGGAGGTCGCTGTCTTGTAAGTACTTGGACATACCGACGCGATGTGGATTCCACGGGTATCATGCTTCGCTAATTGTAGTACTTGGGTTAAATTCGGATTTTTATGAAGACATGGTAGTGCTTCCGCTTTTGTATAATGGTCGGTTGAGATAGGGTAAGAGTATAAATGGCGGCAAGCCCTAAGACGTTATACCACCTTCTCAGGTAAGAGTATAAGTGAGGGTAAACCCCAAGACATTATACCCCGCTTGCTTTGTATAATGGTCGGTTGAGATAGGGTAAGAGTATAAATGAGGCAAGCCCAAGACGTTATACCACCTTCTCCGTGGTAAGTATAAGTGAGGGTAGACCCCCAAGATGCTATACCACCTGCTTTACCAACTTCTCCAGGGTAAGAGTATAAGTGAGGGGTAGACCCCCAAGACGTTATACCACCGGTGGGGCTTGGTGTTCATGTATGCCTATTGGTGTATTATTATATCCTCGGATCGCCGATGGATGGGATTCCACGCGGGAGATATATATATGTTGTGAATGTGTACGCCGACGGTGAGGTGGGATGCCAGCGCGACACATGATTATATTTACACTTGTAGTATCGGCTGATGGGGATTCCACTGACACGCTTGATATTAGTGTGACTTGATCGCCCCCAGTTGGGCGGTAGTAAATGAGCCCTCCTTTAAGGGCCGGATTATGCTTATGAAAGATAAGTAGGTTATATAGAAATGAACTTAATGATTTTTCCTAATCATGTGCGTAAGAATGTGGCTATAACCTTTATTGAAAATGAGAAAAGATATTGATGTGAAATTAAGTTCATGTGGTAATGACACGGCAGGATGCAGTATGTACTTTTATACTTGTCCTTGTCATTCTTTTGTACGCTTATGATCTGTTATCAGACGTTATTTCGCTCCATATTCGCACTGTAATCGACTTCTTCGGGGCCGCGTTCATGCCCGCAGTTTTAGGTACCTGGTTGGTGATCCTTGCTCTTAGGATCTCGGTCCAGTTTTTGAGAGAAAGCTCCATTTGCTCCGGAGGCTTATCTCTTTGTCACGACCCGAACTCGGGCCCGTGGCTGGTGCCTTACCCCGGGCACCCTAGTGATACAACATCAGAGAAAACCAGCGGAAATAAAACTTTAACATGTAAATAGACATGGATTAAGAGACATGATAAATAAGATCAACCAAAAAGCATTGCCTTCAGATATATACATAAATACCGAACGCTTATCCTTTTAATGACTCTACCCACAACAAGATACTGCACTCTAAGAAGTGACAACAACTATGACGACAGGCCCCGCCATACCCCGAATGTACAAGAACCTCTGCACTGTGGTAACATACCAAAGATGAGCCTCCGAAGGAACGGAGCTTCCCAACACGAAATGAGATCCTAAACGCGGATCGACATGACGATGTACTTCGCGCATGAACGCGGCCCCCGAGGAGGTCGATAACAGTACCAAGTATGTGAAATCAGAAATGTCAGAATGAAATCATAATAGTCTATAAAAAGCGGGAGACATGTATGATAACCAACTACGATTCATAACATAAAAGCCATGTCAAGTCAGGGACTCACGCCCTCAAGTCATCCCTCATGCCCGTGGAACTCCTTCCTCACTGCCGGCAGTCTAGGTACAAATCAGGTGATACGTACAACATGTCTCGGCCCATCTTATGGACCAAGTATAGAAACGTGTGGAATACATTCCCGGATGAACCGGTAGTCGAGTGAAATACATTCCCGGATGAACCGGTAGTCGAGTGAAATACATTCCCGGATGAACCGGTAGTCGAGTGAAGTACATTCCCGGATGAACCGGTAGTCAAGTGAAATACATTCCCGGATGAACCGGTAGTCGAGTGAAGTACATTCCCGGATGAACCGGTAGTCAAGTGAAATACATTCCCGGATGAACCGGTAGTCAAGTGAAATACATTCCCGGATGAACCGGTAGTTGAGTAGAACACAGTACTTGCACAACAAAGGCTATCACAATAAGCATAGGCAAGTTTCACAACAACATGCATAGGCAAGTTACACAACAACAAACTTAGGCAAGTTATACACAACTCAAGGTACTTTCATTTTATGTCAAGTCCGGGTTTTAACCCTAAAGTACTACGTACGTTAAATTCCTTTTAAAGAGATCCATTCCTTTTATAAAAGTCACCCGATACCCGTAGTATAAAAATAGAGTGACTTACATCTTTTAAGCAAAACAACTTCTCTTATTGAAGCCAAGTTTCCATATTTAAAACCAATGATAAAAACCCTTCTTTTGTTTTCATAAAGTCGTTATAACCAATCTTCCCATAAAGCTGTTATAACACTTTAAGTTTTAAACCATTTTAAGACAACACAATGCCTTTCTTTTCCCTAAAGTTCCAGTTTGCCTAATTTTCATTACTCAAGTTTCTTTTTAGAAAAGTTTCATAGTTCAATGTCTTAATCCCCTTTTTTTAAACTATTGAGTAACATATGCCTTATATGAGTGTAGGTTATTCTTATTCATAATCAAACTTATTAATACCATGATCTAGGAAATGTAATATCATTTTGTCTTATCTTAGCTTCTATGCAGATGGAGATTTCTACTGGTTTTAATAATACTTCATTATTTAATACATTTTCCTTTATTAACGCTGCAGTGGTTTGTCGTTACACATTCTGATTTCCGAAATCAGTAAAACATTATTCCTTTTAAAAACCACGTACTCATTACTCACGAATGAGGTTTCACACAAAAACTCATTTTAAGTCATTTAAGTTAAGTCTCTTATCTCATAAGATCAAGTCTCTTAACTTCTAAAATCAGTAAACCATTTACCTCTCTTAAGACGTTATACTAACTCCCATAAAGCTAGTATGACTCTTTTTAAAACCTTTTAAAACCAAGTGTTACTCTTCTTTCAAAAATGGTTTCTTAACATTTGAAATACATTCAAGGTTCTTAGTATTCGTGCTTAAGTCAAAGACATTGCTGCATAACTACGTTCAATTAGCACACGTGACGTCTACCGCACTATATATTATTCAGCTTAAGTCAAAAGACATTGCCGCACTATATATATCTTCCTTTAAAATATCATGCTCAAGAGTATAGGAAGAATCACATACCTCGCGACGATTATCGACTATAAGCAAAACGCCCACGGCTATAACCCTGGCTTAGGTCCACCTTCTAAGTAGCCCATGCTACTTGCGTAACATTCAACCAATAAAGGTTATCGCCCATCAGATATACAGCCCCATGTAAGTACGCTTTTAACTTCTACTTATCATCTTCAAGTGATTTCAGTTCAAGTCTTTTCTGTAATATTCCAATTCTCTTCTTATGAATCTTATATTCATTTCTATACTACTACAGTATGTAATTTCCAATTACACTAGAAGGACAGTAGTATTTACCTCGATAAGCCCAAAATTATCCGAGTTTAATGTCGCTCCTGAGCAATGTTTAGCTCCTACTCCGAGTGCTCCAATCCGCTCCAACCAACCCTTAGAAGTTCTACGCAACTTCTACTTAACACTTCAACCGACTATGGGCGTTTTCCTTAGGGTTCGCTTTTGTGGATCGAGGAAGTATAATAGTATTTTCTGGGCTTTTGTACAAATGTTGTTATACCCCGTATTTCCAGAGTATGTACGTGGGGGACGTACGTAGAAATTTTCGAACTTCTTTAGGCTTGGCCGAATTCCTTTTGTGCACAACACCCGGTTAGAGTCGTTTTTCGACGAAACGTTTCCACAGCTTTCGTAGGGGAATTTACGGCGATGTCATTTATAATTTTTTCGGATTTTTACGAGAGACGAAACAATTTGGACCAACGGGAGGGTGACAAGTGTCACCTCACATTGGAAGAGGTAGACGGCAAATGGGCTAAGCTTGCACGCTTGGTGTTGAATTTGTGGTCAAGGGTTAGGTAGGATATTTGTGTAGATGGATAAGGTTGCACATGGCTTAATCTTGGCCTTACACTTGCCTTGCACTTGGCACCATCTTGGCCATTGGTTGGCCTTCACTTGACCTATAAATACCCCCTTAGTTGATGAACTTTCTTCATCCAAAAGTTGAGCAATCTATCTAAGTCTCAAACTACTCCCTCTTAGCTTGAGCTTTTCGTCCCTCTCCCCTCCTAGTTGAGCTTGGCGAGAGCCACCACACCCTCCCCTCAGAAGCTCGCCGAGGTACCCCTAGCCTAGTTGTTTCGTATAATACCCTTGTTGTGGTATAGAAATACTCTCCTAGTATTGTTATAATGTCCAAAAAACTTGGCCCAAATACATTGTAGTATTCCCAAGGTTACACTAAAACAAAAGACCATAAAATACTATTATACTTCCTTTAGCCACAAAAACGAAACCCTAAGGAAATCTTCACCCGTTGTTGAAGTTGTAAGTAGAAGTTGGTTAGAACTTCTAAGGGTTGTTTGAGCGCTCGAGTAGAGCTAAGCGTTGCTCAGGATCGAGTTTATAATGTGATAATTTTGGTCTTATCTATGTAAACACTACTGTGCTTATATTGTAATTGGAAATTACATGTTAGAATATATAGTTTAAGTATACTATATATGTAATCAACGTAGTATTGTGGCAATGTCTTTGACTTAAGCTGAAGAATAAAGAATCGAATCAATCAGAATTACATAGATCAGTGCAGTAGACTTGTGTAGTAAAACAGAGTAGAATTGTACACGTCCGGTTAGACGTATAAACCCCCCCCCCTGGTTGGCTTGGTAGCCGGCCTCGATAGAGGAGGAGATTTACGCTGTGGCGGGGGGGGGGAGGTGCTGCCGAATTTTCTGTAGAAAGATGGGAACTTGTGTTTAAGATTTAATAGACGTTTGTGGCCTTTATAGGTGAAAGTACTAAGAGTAGCGTATTCTACTCGAGGAGTGGAAAGGGCTAGCAAGGTTGTAGTACTTGGAGCTTTTTGCTTATTGTCGATAATCGTCGCGAGGTATGTGAACCTCTTCCTATCTCTTCTAGCATGATATGTGTGAACTATGTAGTACGGTAGACGCATACGTGTTAATCGTGGTTTGATTGTTCCTAAAACATAAAGTGTTATAACGGCTTTATGGGAAGTTGGTTATAACAGCTTTATGTAGGTAAGAAAATACTTTGTGGTTTTAAAAGGTAACTGATGTGAATTATAACTGGCTAGTTATAATAAAGAACTTGATGTATTTCAAAAGATTTATAAATCGTTTTGAAGGGAGAGTAACACTTGGTTTTAAAGGTTTTAAAAAGAGTTATACTAGCTTTATGGGGAGTTAGGTATAATGTCTTAAGAGAGGTAAAGAAAATGGTTTACTGATGTTAGAAGTTAAGAGACTTGATCTTATAAGATAAGAGACTTAACTTATTTGTTTTAATGTGAATGTTTGTGTGAAACCTCATTCGTGAGTAATGAGTACTTGGTTTTAAAAGGAATAATGTTTTACTGATTTCGGAAATCAGAATGAGTATCGGCTGCACCATCGCGGCGTTAATAAAGGAAAATGTCGACTAATGAATTGTATTATTAAAACCAGAGAAACCTCCATCCGCATAGAAACTAAGATAAGACAAAATGATATTACATTTTATAGATCATGGCTGCTGTAATAAGAATGTTGTAAAAAAGAATAACCTAAACTCACGTGAGACATATATTACTCAATTGTTCTAAAAAGGAATCAATTGATTAAGTTTGGGAACTATGAAACCATTTGAAAATAAGAAGCTTGAGTAATCAAACTAGGCAACCGAACTTAGGAAAAGAATGTTGTTACTTGATTTTTGAAAAGGAATGTGGGTTGGTCATTCTAATACTACGTATCGTGTGACTTTTATAAAAGTAATGTATCTCTTTTAAAATAACTTAACGTATGTAGTACTTTGGGGTTAAAAACCCGTACTTTGGCATACAATGAAAGTACTTTGAGTTGTGTGAAACTTGCCTATGCTTGTTGTTGAAACTTGCCTATGCTTGTTGTTGTGAAACTTCTATGCTTGTTGTTGTGAAACTTGCATATGCTTGTGATGATAGCCTTTGTTGTGCAAGTGTGATATTTACGTTACCGCGTCTCGATGGAGGTTGACTTGTTGAGAACTTACTCGACGCGTCCGGGCAAATGGAGAATACCACGGGTATGTTTCCATTTTGATTTCTGTCTTGTTGTTGATGTCACATGGACATGTCTACACCGATGCAGTATTCCGGGGGCATGCGGCCATGCGGCCGGGTTGATTACCCGATATATGGTTATTACTGCAACATGGACGTGTCTACACCGATGCAAAGATTCGGGGCACGTGGCTACGCGCAGGTTGACCACCCGATATTGTTATTGGTTACATGGGCATGTCTACACCGGCGCAGATTCCGGCACGTGGCCATGCGGCCTTGTTATTATTGTTGCATCGTGGACATGTCTACACCGTCGCGATTCGGGGCACGCGCCATGATGCGAACATGATGGATGTTGTGGCGTGAGACCCATAGTTATATTTGAGTGGTGACTTTGAGGCGTGAGTCACGACTGATCGCTTTATGTCGTGATCGTATTTTGGTTATCATACATGTCTCCGATTTTTAAGCTATTATGATTTCATTTCTGATGTTGTGATTTCACATACTTGGTAATTGTTATCGACCTCCTTCGGGCCGCTCATGCCGCAGTAGAGGTACATCGGTCGTGGATCCCCGCTCTTAGGATCTCATTTAGCGTGTTGGAAAGCTCCGTTCCTTCGGAGGCTTATCTTTGGTATGTTTCCCTGAGTTGTAGGTTCTTGTACATTCAGGGGTATGGCGGGGCCCTGTCCCGTCATAGTTGTTGTAAATCTTAGAGGTCTGTAGCACTGTTGTGGGCAGGGTTTGTAAAAAGGATAACTGTTCGGGTTTTTATGTATATACCGAAGGCAACTGTTTTGGTTGGCCTGTTTATTTATTATATCTCTTGTTTCATGACTCGTGTTTTATTTTTCCGCTGGTTTTCTCTGATGTTGTATCACTAGGGTGCCCGGGGTAAGGCACCGTGAATCGCCCGGTTCGGGCGTTACAAAGTGGTATCGAGCGCTTAGTCCTCGGAAAGTGTCTACTGCATCCGTGTCTAGTAGAGTCTTGATTATCGGTGTGTTGCACCACATCTATAATCGTGAGGCTATAGGACATTTAGGATTGGTTTCCATTCTTCTCATTCGAGATCGTGCCTTAGAGCCGTTGTAAGTTGGACCCTCCGACGTGTTTCGCTTTTACCGCTTATGCCTGCGAAGGCAACCAGTGGCCCGAAGGCAAGGCAGCGAGGAGCCGCTAGTGGGATTCAGAGGAGTACGAGCGCAGCCCGGCCAAGACTGAGGTAGTGCTTGACGGCGAAGTTTTGCGACGCCGCCAAAGACCAAAGAGAGTTTAGAGCCGCAGCAGATGGGCCGAGACTACAAGATACGAGCCTCCATCCCCACACCGAGCGGGAGACGGGTCACGCGAGATGGCGATTATTGGCCGTTGTGGCCGATATGAGGATAGGCCGGACGCAGTTAGCCTAGCCCAAAGAAGACTGTAGAAGGCACCCGAGGCGATGGGCTGAGGCTACGGATTTTTAGTTGTAGCCCGCTCGAGTTTTACGTCGAGGCCGAGGATGATCCGCAGGAGTTCATACGTCGATGCAGAGGATCATGCGGTGATCAAGGCTTCGTAGACCGAGTCTGTGACATTTAGTTCGCATCGGCCGCGCGTGATACCGCAGCCGATTGGTTTGACTCGTGGAGCTTTCCGGGAGAGCATGCACTTCCACCGTTGGGACGAAGTTTTCGGGGCCTTCTCGGCACATTTCTTGCCTCCACAAATGAGGAGGGCTCGCCGGCATTTTTGATGTTGAGGCGAACCGCGCATGATCGGGAGTACAATGTGAGTTCGACTCATTGGCGGTATGTTCCCGCATTAGTAGCTAGTATGGAGGATCGAGTGCACCGATATGTTACAGGGCTCGATGATTACCTAGCAGAGAGTTGTTCGGGTGTTTCTCTTCAGCCGGGCATGGACATTGCCCGCATTCAGGCTCATGCACTGCGCGGCGAGCGCAGATCGACGGATGGACCGCCACAGAAGGCCAAGACGGCCGGATATTTTGGCGACTTTCGAGGCGGACCGCCAAGCCAGACTAGTTATGTACCTCCGCCATTGCAGTGGTCCTCCGCAGCCTTTCGGGACCGGGATATTCAGGAGCGGTCGGGCTCCTGTGTTTCGATGTTCGTGAGTAGGGGTGTTGGCGGATGCAATACCCTACCTCGGTGTGGTCGATGTGGTAGACCGCATTTGAAGTGTCGTAGTACCAAGGAGCTTGTTATTCTTGCGCCAACAGGCCATATGACGAGACCGTCCGACCGGGGTAGCACTGGTAGGATAGCACACTACTAGAAGCGATTGCGGGCCACGGTAGAGGTCGCGGTGGAAGTTCCCAGTTTTAGCGGTCCTTGAACCGCCTAGTTTCAGGTATATCCTTAACCCTGTAGATACTTGTATGTATTGATGTTAATGATGTGTTAAGTGTTATGTTCGGATAGCTTTATGCTATAGTGTGATTTAAAAATCTGGTTAGTGTTAGAGGAAAGTGGTAGCTTTCATGATGTGTTTTAGCAAGATTGTTCCATGTCGAGGAGCAAGAGTTGGCGCGATAGTGGGTCGGGTTGGGGCCATGTTGCGGGCCAACCCGCGGCCTGTTTCGAGGTGGGGTCAGCTCTGGGTGGTCCCGCCAGGTGGCAGGGTCACGAGGGTGCTAGGCCCAAGTTTAGATGACCATCGTATGAGTTCGTGGATACGTTCGACCAGAATCAGTTCGTGAAGGCCGAGAATGGCCTTAGAGGAGATCGAGGCTAGTAAGATGATCAAGTTTGGAGGTAGTGACTCCAAAGTTTTGGAAACTGAAGTATGGTACGTATACTAGAAAGAGTTCGAGTGTTCGAGAAGGGTACAACGAGATAGGGGAGAAGTGAACGTGTGTGATCGTTTCTTTTGAGAAATGAAGGTGCGAAGAGATTATATTTTTAGACCTTGGTGGGGACTTTTGAGGTAAACAGAGGTGATTCCTCGTTGGCGTGGATTTGGGTTTTGCGCGCATGTTGTTTTGTGGCCAGGTGTGGCATGTTTGATTCTCGTAAGTATAGTAGTGAAGACTATACTGGCGCACGTTTGTTTTGAGACTTAGAAGGAACATTCGGGACGAATGTTTCTAAGAGGAGAATGTTATACCAGATTTCAGTATGTACGTGGGACGTACGTAGAAATTTTCGAACTTCTTTAGGCCTGGCCGAATTCCTTTTGTGCACAACACCCGGTTAGAGTCGTTTTTCGACGAAACGTTTCCACAGCTTTCGTAGGGGAATTTCCGGCTATGTCATTTATAATTTTTGCGGATTTTTCCGAGAGACGAAACATTTTGGACCAACGGGAGGGTGACATGTGTCACCCTCACATTGGAAGAGGTTGGACGGCAAATGGGCTAAGCTTGCACGTTTTTGGTGTTGAATTTGTGGTCAAGGGTTAGGTAGGATATTTTGTGTAGATGGATAAGGTTGCACATGGCTTAATCTTGGCCTTACACTTGCCTTGCACTTGGCACCATCTTGGCCATTGGTTGGCCTTCACTTGACCTATAAATACCCCCTTAGTTGATGAACTTTCTTCATCCAAAAATTGAGCAATCTATCTAAGTCTCAAACTACTCCCTCTTAGCTTGAGCTTTTCGTCCCTCTCCCCCCCCCTCCTAGTTGAGCTTGGCCGAGAGCCACCACACCCTCCCTTGTGGCTTGCCAGAGGTACCCACTAGCCTAGTTGTTTTCAGATAATACCCTTTGTTGTGGTATAGAAATACTCTCCTAGTATTGTTATAATGTCCAAATACCTTGGCCCAAATACCTTGTAGTATTCCCAAGGTTACACTTATACAAAAGCCCAGAAAATACGATTATACTTCCTTTAGCCACAAAAACGAAACCCTAAGGAAATCTTCACCCGTTGTTGAAGTTGTAAGTAGAAGTTGGTTAGAACTTCTAAGGGTTGTTTGGAGCGCTCGGAGTAGGAGCTAAGCGTTGCTCAGGATCGACTTTATACTTGGATAATTTTGGGCTTATCGAGGTAAACACTACTGTCCTTCTATTGTAATTGGAAATTACATGTTAGAATATATAGTTGAAGTATACTATATATAGAACTGAACGTAGTATTGTGGCAATGTCTTTTGACTTAAGCCTGAAGAATAAAGAACTGAACTGAACTGTAATTACATAGGACTGTATTGCAGTAGACTTGTGTAGTATTACTGAGTAGAATTGTACACGTCCGGTTAGACGTATAAACCCCCCCCCCCCTGGTTGGCTTGGTAGCCGGCCTCGATAGAGGAGGAGATTTACGCTGTGGCGGGGGGGGAGGTGCTGCCGAATTTTCTGTAGAAAGATGGGAACTTGTGTTTAAGATTTAATAGACGTTTGTGGCCTTTATAGGTGAAAGTACTAAGAGTAGCGTATTCTACTCGAGGAGTGGAAAGGGCAAGCAAGGTTGTAGTACTTGGAGCTTTTTGCTTATTGTCGATAATCGTCGCGAGGTATGTGAACCTCTTCCTATCTCTTCTAGCATGATAGGTGTGAACTATGTAGTACGGTGACGCATACGTGTTAATCGTGTTTGATTGTTCCTAAAACATAAAGTGTTATAACGCTTTATGGGAAGTTGTTATAAGACTTTATATAGGTAAGAAAATACTTTGTGGTTTTAAAAGGTAATCGATGTGAATTATAACGCTAGTTATAATAAAGAACTTGATGTATTTCAAAAGATTTATAAATCGTTTTGAAGGAGAGTAACACTTGGTTTTAAAGGTTTTAAAAAGAGTTATACTAGCTTTGTGGGGAGTTAGGTATAATGTCTTAAGAGAGGTAAAGAAAATGGTTTCTCATGTTAGAAGTTAAGAGACTTGATCTTATAAGATAAGAGACTTAACTTATTTGTTTTAATGTGAATGTTTGTGTGAAACCTCATTCGTGAGTAATGAGTACTTGGTTTTTTAAAAGGATAATGTTTCTGATTTGAAATCGTAATGTATCGACACCATCGCAGCGTTAATAAAGGAAAATGTCTTGACTAATGAATTGTATTATTAAAACCAGAGAAACCTCCATCCGCATAGAAACTAAGATAAGACAAAATGATATTACATTTTCTAGATCATGGTCATTGTAATAAGAATGTTGTAAACAAGAATAACCTACTCACGTGAGACATATATTACTCAATTGTTCTAAAAAGGAATCAAGTAATTAAGTTTGGGAACTATGAAACCATTTGAAAATAAGCTTGAGTAATTGAAACTAGGCAAACTGGAACTTAGGAAAGAATGTTGTTACTTGATTTTTGAAAAGGAATGGGTTGGTCATTCTAATACTACGGTATCGGGTGACTTTTATAAAAGTAATGGATCTCTTTTAAAAGAACTTAACGTATGTAGTACTTTGGGGTTAAAAACCGGACTTTGGCATAAAATGAAAGTACTTTGAGTTGTGTGAAACTTGCCTATGCTTGTTGTTGTGAAACTTGCCTATACTTGTTGTTGTGAAACTTGCCTATGCTTGGTGTTGTGAAACTTGCCTATGCTTGTGATGATAGCCTTTGTTGTGCAAGTGTGATATTTACGTATTACCGCGTCTCGATAGAGGCCGGTTGACTTGTCGAGAACTTACTCGACGTCTTGGCGGTGATGGAGTATTCCACGTATGTTTCCATTTTGATTTACATCTTGTTGTTGATGTCACACGGACGTGTCTACACCGACGCAGATTCCGGCACGCGGCCACGCGGCGGTTGATTACCCGATATATGGTTATTACTGCAACATGGACGTGTCTACACCGATGCAGTATTCCGGGGGCATGTGGCCATGCGGCAGGGTTGACCACCCAGTATATTGTTATTAAGGTTACATGGGCATGTCTACACCGATGCGATTCCGGGCTACGGCCACGCCTTGTTATTATTGTTGCATCATGGACATGTCTACACCGGCGCAAGATTCCGGGGCACGCGCCATGATGCGAACATGATGGATGTTGTGGGCGTGAGACCCATAGTTATATTTGAGTGGTGACTTTGAGGCGTGAGTCCCGACTGATCGCTTTTATGTTGCATCTTGTATTTTGGTTATCATACATGTCTCCCGCTTTTTAAGCTATTATGATTTCATTTACGATTTTGACGCTTCACATACTTGGTACTGGCCAGATCGACCTCCTTCGGGGCTGCGCTCATGCCGCAGTAGAGGTACATCGTGGATCCCCGCTCTTAGGATCTCATTTCAGCGTGTTGAAAGCTCTGCCTTCCTGAGGCTTATCTTTGGTATGTTTCCTCGAGTTGTAGGTTCTTGTACATTCGTGGTATGGCGAGGCCCTGTCCCGTCATAGTTGTTGTAAATCTTAGAGGTGCAGAGTAATCGCTGTGTGGTTTGTAAAAGGATAACTGTCGTTTTTATGTATATACCAAGGCAACTGCTTTTGGTTGGCTGTTTATTTATTATATCTCTTGTTTCATGACTCGTGTTTTATTTTTCCGCTGGTTTTCTCCGATGTTGTATCACTAGGGTGCCGGGTAAGGCACGAATCTGCCCGGTTCGGCGTTATAAATGTAACCTTGGGAATACTACAAGGTATTTGGGCCAAGGTATTTGGGCATTATAACAATACTAGAGAGTATTTCTATACCACAACAAGGGGTATTTATACGAGACAACAAGGCTAGGGGTACCCTCTCGCCAAGCTTCTCACAAGTGGGGTTTGCCTCGGCTTAGGCTCTCAAAGGGGGAGGGGTTGTGGTGGACGAAACAACAAGAGGGAGAGGAGGGATTTTCAAGACTTAGACAATTTTGGATGAAGAAAGTTCATCAACTAAGAGGGTATTTATAGGTCAAGAAATGGCCAACCAATGGCCAAGATTCACCCAAGTGTTAGGCAAGTGTAGGGCTAGGATTCCACCATGTGTACCTTATCCATCTACCACACAACTTGCACAAAAATATCCTACCTACCACACAAGACCCATTCGGCCAAGCATTACCGCTTCACCCTTCCAATGTGAGGTGACACTTGTCACCCTCCCGTTGGTCCAAAATGTTTCGCCTCTGAAAAATCCGTAAAAATTAGAAATGACATAGCCGAATTTTCCCTACGAAAGTCGTGGAAACGCGTTTAAAAACGACTCCAATCGGGTGTTGTGTACAAATTTCGAAACTAGCCCACCTTTAGGCTAAAATTATTATACGTACGCCCTCACGTACATACTCTGGAAATACGGGGTATAACACTCTTGGTACGGTTTCCCTGAGGTAGTAGATTCATGTATATTCAGGGGTATGGCGGGGCCCTGTCCCGCCACAGTTGTTCAGTTGTTATTCCTAGAGGTCTGTATTCACATATGTGGTTGGGCTGTAAGAACTGAGTTGTATTTTTGATTATGCTTATATTATAGAAGGCGGTCTGATCGGCTAGCCTGTGACGATTTTATTTACACATGTGTTTATGTTGTGTATGTTCCGCTGCTATTCTCTGATGTATACCTGAACGGGGTGCCCAGGTACGGCACCAGTCGCGGCCCGGGGTCGGGTCGTGACAATGACTATCTAAAGAAAGGTTGTGCAAGAGTAGCTCTTCAGTCAGGCATGGATATTGCCCGCGTACAGGCTTATGCGCAGCACGCAGAGGAACGTAGAGATCGACGGATTAACCAAGATCAGCAGAAGAGGGCCAGAACAACAGGGTCCTTTGGTAACTTTCGAGGCGAATCGCCTCACCAGCAGACTAGATATGCGCCTCCGCCAGTGCAGAATGGTCCTCCACGTGGTTGGGGCGTTCGAGTATGCCGGAGTTGGTCGAGCTCAGTGGCTTCCGCTCACCTACACGTAGGTTCCGGCCAATGATTCAGTTTTTCCCGTTGTTCCGCAGTGACAGCGCCATCCCGGGAATGTCGTCTTTTTGTTGGTGCTTGTTTTACCGGCCGTCGGGCCACGTGTCGAAAGCGGTGTCCTAGTAGGAGGATGCAAGTAGGAGGACTCACCTACCGATCGCCATGATTGATGGCTCGGAGAGGAAGGGGTGTTAGCCAGAGGAGGCCACCCCCACCTCGGTGTGGACGTTGTGGTAAGTGTCATTGTGGGGAGTGTCGTACTTCTTCGACAGCTTGTTATGATTGCGGCCAGCAGGGCCATTTTGCGAGAAATTGTCCGACCAGAGGTGGCGCAGATGTAGAGACTCAGCCTTCAGGATCAGTGACCAATTCATCATCTTCCCTAGCTATGCGCCCAGCCGGGCAGGATTGATTGGAACGACAGAGGGGAGTGAAACAGTTGATACAGGTATATCCTTAACCCTCTAGAGATTAGTATGTGTGATAAGATGAGTATATCTTAAGTGTTGATAGCATTGGGATAATTATGATTAGAAATCATGCTTAGTTAAAAGGGTAAGATTGGGGATAGGAAAAGTGTGAGCCTTAGAGTTTTATACGTGGAAGACCTTAGAGGTAAGGCAATCTCGAGTAAAAGACTTATTTTATGTTTGACCCTTATCGGAGTGCCTAGTACTCGTGAGATATGTTTGTGTGATAAGTCCCTGAGTAGTGTGGAATGAAAGAGGGTAGTTGAGCTAAGAAGACCACTAGGTTTTCGTAACTTGATTAGTGAGATTGTTCCGGATCGGGGAACAAGAGTTTTTGCGCGATAGCGGGTCGGGTTGAGGACCGATCGCGGGTCGACCCGCGGCCTGTAATATGGTGGGGTCAGTTCGGGGTGGTCCCGCCAGGTGGCAGGGTCATGAGGGTGTTAGGCCCAAGTTTAGTTAACCGTCCCGAAATGCGTGGATGCTCGACCGCAGTCGCCGATGAGGACAGCCCATCTTATCTTTCAGTAAGGACCGTTTACTCGGCAGAGGGTTATGCGTGAGGTTATATCGGGAAGGTTGTAAGGCTGCACGAGGTGCCTACTTTCACCTTATGACAGGCAGTGGAGCCCAGTTTACGGCTATTTCTTTTCTGGAGGTTTTACCAGGCAGGGTTAGGAACTCAGGTGAGTCTCAAGACGCATTCGCGCCGGGCGGTGTTGGGATTTCAGGGGTAGTTGTGAGGATGGTTGCCTCCTGTTGAGGGTGTGTTTTATAGCTACCATTTCAGTATTCGGATGTCGCTTTATGACACCTTGTAGGGGCGGAAGTGTAAGTTGTCGGTCGATTGGTTCGATGTTGGCAAGGTTCGGATAGTTGGTTCATACTTCTTCAGCAGGATGTGGATAGGGTGAAGCTTATCCAGAAGAGGTTATTGGAAGCTCAGAGTCAACAGAAGTCGTGCGGATAATCGGCGACGACGCTTGGAGTTCAGGTTGACGTTCGGTCTTTCATGTTGCTATGTTCGGAAAAGTATCGGAGATCCATCCAGAGTGTTCCCAGTTAATGATGACCAAGTTGGAGGTAGTAACCCAGAGATTTTGGAAACTGAAGCAGTAACAGAAATGTGGTAAGTTATGAGAAAGAGTTCGAGTGTACGAGAAGGGTACGACGAGTAAGGGAAGAAGCGAGCATGTGTTAAGAACATAAGATGTGATCATTTCTTTTGTAAAGTGGGCACGGGCGAGTATCTTTTAGACCTTGGGTGGAAGCTTTTGTTATGCTAGAGGTGAGTCCTCATGGACTTGGATTAAGTATTTGCGCATGTGTTATTTTATGGCCAGATGTGGCGTGATTGTTTTCGTAAGAATAGCAGTGGAGACTATATTGGCGCATGTATGTTTTGAGGCTTAGAGGGAACATTCAGGACGAATGTTTCTAAGGAGGGGAGAATGTTATACCCCGTATTTTCAGAGTATGTACGTAAGGACGTACGTACGAAAGTTTAAGCCTTAAGATAGGCAAGGGTCGAAATTTTGTTCACAACGCCCGAAAAGAATTGTTTTCCGACGAAACGTTTTACAAACTTTGCGAAGGGAAAATTACGGTTGCGACTTTAATTATTTTTGCGGATTTTTCCGAGAGATGAAATATTTTGGACCAACGAGAGGGCGACACTTGTCACCCTCAAGTGGGCGGTCAAGGGGGCCGATTGGTTGCACGTTTTCCTCCCATTTTTGTGGCCTAAAACTTGGGTCAATGTTTGAGGATTTGTGGAGTAGGGTTAGGGTGCACTTGGGCAAATCTTGACCCTCCACTTGCCCCCCACTTGGCTTGAGCTTGGACATTGATCTCCTATAAATACCCCCTTGTCAAGACTTCTTCATCCACAAATGTTTTCTAAGTCTTGAAATCCTCCTCCTTTGTTGCTCTCGTCCAAGAGCTCCCCTCCCCTTTGAGAGGCCCTCGGCGAGAGGTACCCCTCCTAGTTGTGTTGGCCGAGAGATACCCCTCCCCCCCTCTTGAGAGTTGTTCTCGTAAAACACCCCCCCCCCCTTGGTAGAAAATTATTCTCCAAGTATTGTTACTATTCCAAAATACCTTGGCCCTTATACCTTGTAGTATTCCAAAGTTACCGCTATACGTAGAGCCCGAAAATACTACCTTATATTCCCTTCAGTCACAAAAAACGAAACCCTAAGGAAAATATTCATAGTCGGTTGAAGTGTTAAGTAGAAGTTGCGTAGAACTTCTAAGGGTTGTTTGGAGCGGGTTGGAGCGCCCAGAGTAGGAGCTAAACGTTGCTCAGGATCGACATTTAAACTTGGATAATTTTGGGCTTATCGAGGTAAATATCTTGTCCCCCTTTTGTAATTAGAGTTTACATACTGTTGAAGTATAAGAATTAAGTATAAGTTATATACAAGGAAGGTATATAAGAAGGGAATTGAATCAGATTTACATAGGACTGTATTTACATGAGACTTGTGAAGTTTGTGGGTAGGAAGTCGCCCAATTTTCCTTAGACTCTTGTATCTAGATGTATGCTACAGAGGAGTCTAGACTTTGATAGACGTGTCTAACCATTAGAGGTTGAAGTACTGCGAGTAGCGTATTCTACTCGAAGGGTGGAAAAGGCTAGCAGGATTACAGTACTTTGGAGCTATTTGCTAATAGTCGATAAATCGTCGCGAGGTATGTGATTCTTCCTATCCTCTTGAGCATGATATTTTAAAAAGAAAATATATAGTACGGTAGACGTACGTGTGTTAACTGAACGTGGTTTTACCGCGATGTCTTTTGACTTGAGTCTAATAATAAGAATCTTGAAGTATTTCAAGAGAATTAAGAAACCTTTTTGAAAGAAGAGTAATGCTTGGTTTTAAAAGCTTAAGAGTTATACTAGCTTTATGAGAAGTTAGGTATAACGACTTAAGAGAGATAAAAAAAATGGTTTATTGATTTTAGAAGTTAAGAGACTTGATCTTAAAAGATAAGAGACTTGACTTAATTAAATTAATATGAATTTTGTTAAAAAGTGTGGAGCCTCATTCGTGAGTAATGAGTACTTGGTTTTTAAAAGGAATAATGTTTTACTGATTTCGGAAATCAGAATAAGTGTCGAACAAACCACTGCAGCGTTAATAAAGGGAAATGTTTTGACTAATTAAGTATTATTAAAACCAGTAGAAACCTCCATCTGCATAGAAGCTAAGATGAGACAAAATGATATTACATTTCCTAGATCATGGCTGCTTTAATAAGATTGTTATAAACAAGAATAACCTACTCACATATAAGGCATATGTTTCTCAAATTGTTTTAAAGGAGAATTATATCATTAAGTGATTAAAACTATGAACTACGAAACCTTTCGAAAATGAGAAACTTGAGCATTTGAAATTAGGCAAACTTGAACGTTTGGAAAATAATGTTGTTACTTGATCGTTACAAAGGGAAGTGTTTTGGTTTACTTAAAAAGATAGTCACTCTATTTTTATACTACGCGTATTGTGTGACTTTTGTGAAAGAAACGGATCTTTTAAAGAGTTAATGTATGAAGTACTTTGGGGATAAAAACCCGAACTTGTTAACATAAGGTAGAAAGTACCTTGTGTGAATAACTTGATTGTGTTGGTTTGTGATAGCCTTGTAATACTTTCTTGTTGATTTGATAAGTAAACATGTTAGGATGCTACGTGTGTTAGTATCTTGTGATGTTGTGTAAGGGGGTTATTCTTGTTGTGCTTACGTTGTTAAACGTTAAGCCCGTTGTACTGTTATTATATCACATACCCCCTTGACTTGTTATACCGAGGGCTTGCCACCCGACGCGGTCTATACGGCTATGCATGCGTGTGACTACGCGAGCAGCGGTATGCTCGGTGATTGATCATTCCGGTGTATTATCCCGATGCGAGGAGTGCCTTATGCGATGCGTGTGACTATGCGGTCTATGTGACTATGCGGACTGCGGAGTCGGGGAGGTACCGCGGGCTAGCTACCGACGCGAGGAATACCTCATGCGGGCCTATGTGTGGCCTATGCGGAGCAACGGTATGCTCCAGGATTAGACGCGCACATTGATACTGAGGGCGAGTGGCCAGCTTCGATCATGTGGTGCGGTCTAGAAAGACCTCGTGATACATTTTATGGCATTGTTGGTACTGTGGGTCTTAGTAGTAGGCTATGCCTTCGTACTTACCCCGTACGGTTTTATTATGACACAGGTGGGACCTGGTGTTCATGTGTATTCCTTGGTGCTTTCATATCATAGATGGCCGATGAGGAAGGTATTCCACGCATGATTGATGTTGTGGGCGTGAGACCCATAGTTATATTTGAGTGATGACTTTGAGGCGTGAGTCACGACTTGACATGATCGCTTATTTATCAGGAATCGTAGTTTGGTTATCATACATGTCTCCCGCTTTATAGACTACTATGATTTCATTTCTGATTTTCGGGCCACATACTTGGTACTGTTATCTTGACCTCCTTCTGGGCCGCTCATGCCGCAGTAGAGGTACACCATGTTGATCCTCGCCATAGGTCACAGTTCAGAGTTTGGGAAGCTCCGTTTCTTCGGATTCTTATCTTGGGTATAGTCCCTGTCGTTGTAGGTAATTACATTCAGGGTATGGCGGCCCCGTCCCCGCCATTGTTGTTATCATTCTTAGAAGTGCAGAGTATCGTTGTGGCGAGTTTGAAAAAGGGATGTAACTGTTCGGATTTAAGTTTTTATATATATATGCCGAAAGGCAACTTTTCTCAGATAACTGTTTCACACTTCATGTTATTTCATGTCTTGTTTTATATTCCGCTGATTACTCTGATGTATGTCTACTTGGGTGCCCGGGGTAAGGCACCAGTCACGGGCCCGGGTTCGGGTCGTGACAGTTTCTACTCACTTTGCCACCTTTTTCAAGGCCGAATACAATAACCAAACACGCCACATTTAAGGCACAATCAAAGCAATTAATCAATAGGGGATTACACGTCTATTAGACGTGTAAAATTCCGCCCCACAAACGATAACAAACCAATACAACTACTAGTCCAATTTTCGGCCATAATGAATACAACAATACCAATTCTTATCCAATTTCCATTTCAATCCACATTGGTAGCATAACATGATATCAAGTCGCATTTGATTATAACTACCATAATCTTCAAGTAAGTGACATGCGACGATTTCTATTAAACGACCAATTAGTAATCAAATCTTCAAGTGGCTTGTATAACATTTCGGAGTTAAGCTACAAGCAATCCATAATACTTATAAACTTCAACATATCAACTTCATGCTAGCAACATGTAAAGCTAACAACAACAATATAAATATATAATCTTGTAACACCTTTAAAAGACAAGATTATACCTCAATGAACCTTAATCCAACTACAATCTGAAGTCGCTCCTTAGTAGTTTAGAGCCTCTCCAAGATACTTCAATCCGCTTGTTGAGACCCTTAGAACAACACCAACAAATATCCTTCAAATCTCCAAACAAAACCTAGAAAGACAACTAGGTTTTCGTTTTGCGACTAACCCGTAAACTATCTTTTTCCAAGATTTTCCTATTGAGATATGTTTACAATACACATAAGAACCTTGGTTTAAAGTGTGGAGCTAAATGGATCACAAACAAAGATTTTTCTTTTTTTTCTATAGAGAACCCGAGAGCAAAGCTCTATGTTCATCCAATTTTTTGTGAAATTTGGCTAAGTGTTAGCTCTCTCTTTCTACTAGTAGTAATATAACGCACATTGGAGGGTCATGATATAAACAAATGGGTGGTTTAGATGAGCTCCTAGCAAATATCAAGCCTTGGTGGGTCCTTTGACTTAGTCAAGATTATCAAGCTTGCTACTTGCAAGACTTTAGTCATACAAGACTATGGTCAATGACCATCTTAGCCATGGCATTTTCGTCCAAGGCATCTCTAAGGGGGGGTGACACATGTCGCCCTCCCATTTGTCACAATAATACATTTTCCGACAATTTCATAATTCCGATAAATTTTTACAAGTCTCAAATCTTAACACTTGTGAGTTCCTTACGTACGTTCTTAAAAACATGTCCTGTAAATACGGGGTGTAACATTCTTCCCCCCTTAGAAACATTCGTCCCCGAATGTTCTTTCGGAGTCAATTAGCGACATAGTTTCCTTTCACAACCCCGACATACCAAAAATGCCACACATGGCCACATAATAGCATTTAAGCAAAAGAAAATACTTCAATTATAACCTGACAAGTAAGGGAAGATGAATTACCTGAAGGTATAGGAAATAAGTGAGGATACTTCCTCAACATGTCCTCCTCCGCTTCCCAAGTCATCTCCTCCCGGTTATCATTCCTCCACAGGACTTTGACGGAAGCTACATCCTTGGTCCGCAGTCGCCTGACCTGGCGATCGAGTATCGCTATGGGACTCTCCTCATACGATAACCCCTCTGTCACCTGGACCTCACTAGTAGGGAAAACTCTCGCTGGATCACCGATACACTTCCGCAACATAGAAACATGGAAGACCGGATGTACCGCCTCTAACTCTGATGGCAGATCCAACTCGTAGGCAACCTTGCCCACTCTACGGACGATCTGGTAGGGCCCAATGTACCTTGGGCTGAGTTTCCCCTTCTTACCGAATCTCATCACACCCTTCATGGGTGACACCTTCAAGAAGACCCAGTCGTCTACCTGAAACTCCAAGTGCCGACGCCGATTATCCGCATATGACTTCTGCCGACTCTGGGCTGCTAACAGTCTCTCCTGGATAAGCTTCACCTTATCCACAGCCTGCTGTACCAAGTCTGGGCCAACTAACTGCACCTCGCCCACGTCGAACCAACCAATCGGCGACCTGCATTTCCGCCCATATAAAGCCTCGTATGGCGCCATCTGTATACTGGAATGGTAGCTGTTGTTATAAGCAAACTCTACAAGAGGCAAGTGATCCTCCCAGCTACCCCTGAAATCAATCACGCAGGCCCGCAGCATATCCTCAAGTGTCTGGATAGTACGCTCTGCCTGCCCGTCAGTCTGAGGATGAAATGTTGTACTGAGACTCACCTGTGTCCCTAAACCCTTCTGGAAAGACCTCCAGAAGTTAGCCGTAAACTGGGCTCCCCTATCAGATATAATCGACACAGGGACACCGTGCAGCCTCACAATCTCTCTGATGTATAATCTGGCATAGTCCTCAGCCGAAAACGTCGTCCTGACTGGAAGGAAATGGGCTGATTTCACACCACAACAATAACCCAACTGGAGTCGTACTTCCTCTGAGTACTAGGTAACCCTATAACAAAGTCCATGTTTATCACCTCCCACTTCCAAGTCGGAATCTCAATAGCCTGCAATAATCCACTGGGCCTCTGGTGCTCGACCTTGACCTGCTGGCAATTGGGACACTGTGCAACAAAACCTGCCACGTCCCCCTTCAGGCCATCCCACCAATACAAATATTATACCCCGTAGTTCCAGGGTATATATGTGAGGATGTACGTACGAGAATACGACAGAAATTTTGGAAAGAATGAAAGATGTGATTTTTCGACGGAAAAGTTTCCGATTTTTGTGAAGAAAAAGGTTCGTTAATGGGAATTGGATTCCCAGATTTGGTATTTGGACTTCTTGGATTATATTAAAATTTTGGGATTTTATTTTCGGAAATGGTCACGTGGGGCCCACGGGAGAAATTTACGGTTTTGTGGGGCCCGCTTTGTTTTTGAGATTTTCGGTATTTTGGATATTTTCGGAAGACGAAATATTTTGGACGAATCGGGGGGCGACACGTGTCACCCCCATGTGGCACCCTTAGCCGAATTGGAGGGACAAGTGGCTAGCCACTTGTCCCCTTGGCCGAATGGCCTTGACATTTGGAAGCCCAATCGTTGGCCATGTGGTGTGGTGGGACCCACACACACATGGCCCAATCTTGACCACCCACTTGACTTGATCATGGCCCTTGATTCTTCTATAAATACCCCCTTAGCTTGAAGCATAATTTCATCCACACTTAAGAGCTTTTCCAAGCAAAATACTCCCTCCCTTTTAGCTTGTTCTCGTCCCACCTTCCCCCACTTGTGTAGAAATACTTCAAGTATTGTAGTATTATCCCAAATACCTTGGCCTAGTATCCCTAGTAGTATTCCAAAGTTGTTTTAATACTAGGAGCCCGGAAATGCTACTTTATTCCAATAGTCGCAAAATGAAACCCTAGAAAAATCTTCCTAGCTTGGTTGAAGTATTAAGAGAAGTTGTTTAGAAACTTCTAAGGGTCGCTTGGAGCGGGTTGGAGCGTAAGGAGTTGGAGCTAAACGTTGCTCAGGATCGACTTATAATCTTGGATAATTTTGGGCTTATCGAGGTAATGATCTATGTCCCCCTATTGTAATTGGATATTACATGTTGTTATAATGTATAGTTGAGTATACTATATATAGAATGGATATTGGTAAGAATTGAACTGTATTTACATTGGACTGTATTTACAGTAGACTTGTAGTATTATTTTGAGACAGAATTGTACACGTCCGGTTAGACGTGTAATCCCCTGAGGGTTGTTGGCCTGGTAGCGGGCCTTGATAGGGGAGGAGATTTGTGTGGTTACGGGGCGGGGGGGGGGGGGAGGTGCTGCCGAATTTTCTGTAGAATACGGAATCTTGTATTTAGAATATTCTACGAAGTGATCTAGCAGTTGATAGACGTTTTATGGCCATTTTAGGTTGAAGTACTACGACTAGCGTATTCTGCTTGAAGGGTGGAAAAGGCTAGCAGGGTTACAGTATTTTGGAGCTTTTTGCTTCTTGTCGATAATCGTCGCGAGGTATGTGAACCTCTTCCTATCTTTTCTAGCATGATTGTTGTGAACTATGTAGTACGGTAGACGTACATGTGCTAAGTGATTTGGTTGGTTTAAAACATAGGGTGTTATAATAGCTTTATGGGAAGTTAGTTATAACGACTTTATGTAGGTAAAAGAATGGTTTATTGATTGTAGAAGTTAAGAGACTTGATCTTCAAAGATAAGAGACTTGACTTATAAACGACTTGATTTTGAAAGTCAAGAGACTTGATCTTGAAAGATAAGAGACTTGACTTATAACGATTTGTTTTCGTAAAAAGAGAAGTAACTTGATTTTAAGTATAGGTTACTTGTTTTGAAAAGAGTAAGTTATTTGGGTTTTTAAAGAATACTTGTTGTTGTTTTAAAAGAAAAGAGACTTGTGGAATTGAAGAGTTTTTGGTTTAGAACATAAAGTGTTATAACAGCTTTATGGGAAGTTAGTTATAACGACTTTATGAAAACAAAGGAATGGTTTTATCATTGGTTTTAAAATGTTAACTTGACTTTAAAAGGAGAAGTGTTTTGGTCTAAAAAGAAGGCATGGTATTGTCTTAATTTGGTTTAAAAAAAAGGAAAGTATGGAAGTTGTTTTGGTTTACTTAAAATGTTAGTCACTTTATTTTGATACTACGGGTATCGAGTGACTTTTGTAAAAGAAATGGATCTTCTAAAAGAATTTAACGTACGTAGTACTTTGGGGATTAAAACCTGGACTTTGTCATAAAATGAAAGTACCTTGAGTTGTGTGTAACTTGCCTACGTTTGCGTGTGATAGCCTTGTCGTGCTAGTATTGTATTTCTATACCACCGCGTCTCACGAGGAATTCGGTTATCTTGTTATATCCTTGACCCATCGACACGTTGGGTGCCCACGGGTATGGTTCCATTAGGATTGTTGTTCCATGGACTAGCTCCGCGAGGTTTTACCGATTCGGCTTGGTATCCGGTAGTTGGCTCGTACTTGCCCGAAGTCGTGGCTATTTCGGCAGTATCGGTAGTTAGCCTACTTGCCCCATTCAGGTTTTGTAACGAAGTCTCGTGATTCCGCCAGTATCGGTAGTTAGTCTTCGTACTTGCCCGGACAATTGCGCGCGCAGCTTGGTATCTGGTAGTTGGCTTTCGTGCCCTAGGTCAGCCGAGGTTTGGTTATATAGATTTGTTAGTACGGCTTTGGTATACGGTAGTTGGCTTCGCATTGCCCTGGTCGATTGATGATGCGCTTGGTATCCGTAGTTAGCCTTCGCACTTTCCGTCAGACGGTTGTTATGACACAGGTGGGACACGATGTTCATGTGTACTTCTTGGTGTGATTATATCATGATCGCCGGCGGTGATGAGGAAGGTATTCCACGCATGATTGATGTTGTGGGCGTGAGACCCATTGTTATATTTGGGTAATGACTTTGAGGCGTGAGTCCACGACTTGACATATTTGTTATATATTGTGGATCGTAGTTTGGTTATCATACATGTCTCACCGCTTTATATAGACTATTATGATTTCATTTACTGATTTTACGATTTCACATACTTGGTACCAGATCGACTCTTCGGGCCGCTCATGCCGCAGGTAGAGGTACATCGGTTATTGATCCTCGCTCATAGGATCGCAGTTCAGCGTTGGGAAGCTCCGTTTCTCCGGAGGCTTATCTTTTGGTATAGTCCCCTGTCATTGTAGGTACTTGTACATTCAGGGGTATGGCGGGGCCCTGTCCCGTCATAGTTTTCGTTACATTCTTAGAGGTCTCTAAATCACAAGTGTGGCGGAGTTTGTAAAAGGATTTAACTGTTCAGTTTGATATATATATGTATATATTCAGGAAGGTGACCGTTTTGGTTAGCCTGTTTCATACTTTATGTCTTGTATCATGATTTAGTTTTTATTTCCGCTGATTTTCTCTGATGTTGTATCACTAGGGTGCCCGGGTTAAGGCACCAGTCACGGGCCCGGGATCGGGTCGTGACAAAAGTGGTATCAGAGCAGTTAGTCCTCGGAAAGTGTCTACAGACCGTGTCTAGTGGAGTCTTGATTATCAGTGTGTTGTGCACCACATCTATAATCAGGAGGCTGCAGGACATTTAGGATTGGTTTCCATTCTTCTCACTCTGAGATCGTGCCTTAGAGTTATGTTGTAAGTTGGACTCCCTCTAACGTATTCTTTTGTACCAGTTATGCCTCTACGCAAGGCAACCAGAGCCCGAAGGCAAGGCAAGGCAGAGGAGCCGCGAGTAGAGCACGAGGGTTACGGGCGAGGCCCGATTACTCGGAGTGGTGCTACGACGGCGGATTCTACGATACCGCCACCCAGCAGAGTTTAGAGCGGCAGCGAGCTACCGAGGCCACAATATCGAGCCTCCACCCCACGGCCGCGAGCAGAGGATATGGGTTGCAAGAGATGGCGATTACTAGTTAGGTTTATGGCGAGACTTGAGGACAGACGGAGGCGGTGGCACGATAGTGCACCCCGGGCCGATTGGAGACTTGGGACTTCTTAAGTTGCCCACCAAATGTTCTATGGATCGAGAGCCGAGGATGACCTCGTGAGTTTATCCGACGATTCCGGATCATGAGAGTGATCAAGGCTTCGAGACCGAGTCGGTGGTCTTAGGTTCGCATCGGTTGCGTGATCTGCAATGATCGGGTTTGATTCGCGAGCTGTCGGGGAGCATGTGCTTTCGGTATGGGGCGAGTTCTCGAGGCATTTCTTGCACATTTCTTGCCCCCGCATGGCGAGAGGGCACGGCCGGAGTTTCGATGTTGAGGCGAGGAGGGCGCTTCGGGAGTACAACGTAGTTTGACTCGTTGGCTCGATATGTCCTCGCGTTAGTAGCTAATATGGAGGACGAGTGCACCGCCACGCCACGGCTCGATGACTACTTGGCGAGGCTCGCCGGGTAGCTCTTCACCGGGCATGGACATTGCCCGCATGCAGCTTATGCACCAGGTGTGAGGAGCGAGAGGTCGACGGAATGACCGGGATCAGCAGAAGAAGGCCAGAACAGCAGGGTCTTTTGGCGACTTTCGAGGCGGACCGCCTCAGCAGCAGGCCAGTTATGCGCCTCCCCCAGTAACGAGTGGCCCTCCGCGCCTTCGTGGCATCCAGAGTATTCAAGAGCAGGTCAGGGCTCCAAGGGTTCAGGTTTTCGGGGGAGTAGTGGTATTGACCAGATGAGGCCACCCTTACCTCAGTGTGGCCGTTGCGGTAGAATCCATAAGGGGGAGTGTCGTGCTGGTTCGGGAGGTTGTTTTACATGCGGCCAGCAGGGCCATTTCGCGAGAAATTGTCCGACCAGAGGTAGCGCGGATGTAGAGACTCGGCCTTCAGGATCTATGGCTGGTTCATCACATTCTACAGCTATGCGCCCTGCAGGGTAGGCCTATGATTAGAGTGAAGCGGTAGATACAGGTATATCCTTAACCCTCTAGAGATTAGTATGCTTGTTATGATGATCTCCTTATTGTGCGCTATGTACGGATAGCATTGTGTTATTGATGTGTTAGAAAACATGGTTAGTTGAAAGGATAAGTATGGGGACATGGAAGGTGTGAACCTTAGAATAGTACACGTTGAGACCTTAGATGTAAGGCCGTCTTGAGAAAAAGATTTTACGGTTAGTCTTTGTCGAAACACTTGGTATGCGTGAAATGTATTGAGGGATATTTCCTTGGGTTGTGTAAGATGAAAGTGGTAGCTTTCATGACTTGGATAGGTAAGATTGTTCCGGATCGGGGAACAAGAGTCCGTGCGACATGGGTCGGGTTGAGGACCATTCGCGGGTCAACCCGCAGCCCGGTTTGGGGTGGGGTCAGTTCGAGGTGGTCCCGCCAGGTGGTAGGATCACGAGGGTGCTAAGCCCGGGTTTAGGTAACCATCGTATGAGTTCGTGGATGTGTTCAACCAGAATTGGATCGTGAAGGCCGGGAAGGGCCTTAAGGGAATGAGAGGCTTGTAGATGACCAAGTTTGGAGGTAGTGACTCCAAGGTTTTGGAAACTGAAGCAATGACTAAAGTGTGGTACGTGTAATAGAAAGAGTTCAGGTATGCGAGAAAGGTGCGACGAGTAAGAAGAGAAGCGAACAATGTGTTAAGAGATCGGAAATGACCATTTCTTTGGTAGTGAAGATGTGAAGGGAGTATCCTTTAGACCTTGGGTGTGAGTTTTTTTTTTTTTGTGATGTTAGAGGTGATTCCTCGTTGGCTTGGATTTGTATGATATACTATGGCCATTGATGGCATGATTGGTTTCGTAAGTATAGTAGTGAAGACTATACCGGAGCATGTGTGTTTGGAGACTTAGAAGGAACATTCGGGACGAATGTTTCTAAGGGGGGAAGAATGTTATACCCCGTAGTTCCAGGGTATATATGTGAGGATGTACGTACGAGAATACGACAGAAATTTTGGAAAGAATGAAAGATGTGATTTTTCGACGGAAAAGTTTCCGATTTTTGTGAAGAAAAAGGTTCGTTAATGGGAATTGGATTCCCAGATTTGGTATTTGGACTTCTTGGATTATATTAAAATTTTGGGATTTTATTTTCGGAAATGGTCACGTGGGGCCACGAGAAATTTACTGGTTTTGGGGCCCGCTTTGTTTTGAGATTTTCGGTATTTTGGATATTTTTGAAGACGAAATATTTTGACGATCGGGGCGACACGTGTCACCCCACGTGGCACCCTTAGCCGGTGGAGGGACAGTGGCTAGCCACTTGTCCCATCGCCGAATGGCTCGACATTTGAAGCCCAATCGCCATGTGGTGTGGTGGGACCCACACACACATGGCCCAATCTTGACCACCCACTTGACTTGATCATGGCCCTCGATTCTTATAAATACCCCTTAGCTTGAAGCATAATTTCATCCACACTTAAGAGCTTTTCCAAGCAAAATACTCCCTCCCTTTTAGCTTGTTCTCGTCCCACCTTCCCCCACTTGTGTAGAAATACTTCAAGTATTGTAGTATTATCCCAAATACCTTGGCCTAGTATCCCTAGTAGTATTCCAAAGTTGTTTTAATACTAGGAGCCCGGAAATGCTACTTTATTCCAATAGTCGCAAAATGAAACCCTAGAAAAATCTTCCTAGCTTGGTTGAAGTATTAAGAAGTTGTTTAGAAACTTCTAAGGGTCGCTTGGAGCGGGTTGGAGCGTAAGGAGTTGGAGCTAAACGTTGCTCAGGATCGACTTATAATCTTGGATAATTTTGGGCTTATCGAGGTAATGATCTATGTCCCCCTATTGTAATTGGATATTACATGTTGTTATAATGTATAGTTGAGTATACTATATATAGAATGGATATTGGTAAGAATTGAATCAGATTTACATTGACCGTATTCTCTGATGACTTGTAGTATTATTTTGAGACAGAATTGTACACGTCCGTTAGGCGTGTAATCCTCGAGGTTGTTGGCTGTAGCGCCTTGATAGGAGGAGATTTGTGGTTACGGCGTGGGGGAGGTGTCGAATTTTCTCAGAGAATACGGAATCTTGTATTTAGAATATTCTACGAAGTGATCTAGCAGTTGATAGACGTTTTATGGCCATTTTAGGTTGAAGTACTACGACTAGCGTATTCTGCTTGAAGGGTGGAAAAGGCTAGCAGGGTTACAGTACTTTAGAGCTTTTTGCTTCTTGTCGATAATCGTCGCGAGGTATGTGAACCTCTTCCTATCTACCATGATTGTTGTGAACAATGTAGTACGGTAGACGTACATGTGCTAAGTGATTTGGTTGGTTTAAAACATAGGGTGTTATAATAACTTTATGGGAAGTTAGTTATAACGACTTTATGTAGGTAAAAGAATGGTTTATTGATTGTAGAAGTTAAGAGACTTGATCTTCAAAGATAAGAGACTTGACTTATAAACGACTTGATTTTGAAAGTCAAGAGACTTGATCTTGAAAGATAAGAGACTTGACTTATAACGACTTGTTTTCGGAAAAAGAGAAGTAACTTGATTTTAAGTATAGGTTACTTGTTTTGAAAAGAGTAAGTTATTTGGGTTTTTAAAGAGTACTTGTTGTTGTTTTAAAAGAAAAGAGACTTGTGGAATTGAAGAGTTTTTGGTTTAGAACATAAAGTGTTATAACAGCTTTATGGGAAGTTAGTTATAACGACTTTATGAAAACAAAGGAATGGTTTTATCATTGGTTTTAAAATGGTAACTTGACTTTAAAAGGAGAAGTGTTTTGGTCTAAAAAGAAGGCATGGTATTGTCTTAATTTGGTTTAAAAAAGAGGAAAGTATGGAAGTTGTTTTGGTTTACTTAAAATGTTAGTCACTTTATTTTGATACTACGGGTATCGGGTGACTTTTGTAAAAGAAATGGATCTTCTAAAAGAATTTAACGTACGTAGTACTTTGGGGATTAAAACCTGGACTTTGTCATAAAATGAAAGTACCTTGAGTTGTGTGTAACTTGCCTACGTTTGTGTGTGATAGCCTTGTCGTGCTAGTATTGTATTTCTATACCACCGCGTCTCTCGATGGAGGGTCGGTTATCTTGTTATATCCTTGGACCTACTGACACGTTGGGTGGCCCACGGGTATGGTTCCATTAGGATTGTTGTTCCATGGACTAGCTCTCCATGAGGTTTTACTGATTCGGCTTGGTATCTGGTAGTTGGCTCTCGTACTTGACCCGAAGTCGTGGCTGTTTCGGCTTGGTATCTGGTAGTTAGCCTTCGTACTTTCCCCGTTCAGTTTTGTGACGAAGTCTCGTGATTCCGGCTTGGTATCTGGTAGTTAGTTTTCGTACTTGCCCCGGCCAGCTGCGTGGCGCAGGCTTGGTATCTGGTAGTTGGCTTTCGTACTTGCCCTGGGTCAGCTTCGTGGTTTGGTTATATAGATTTGTTGGTATGGCTTTGGTATCTGGTAGTTGGCTTTCGTACTTGCCCCGGTCAGTTGATGATGTGGCTTGGTATCTGGTAGTTAGCCTTACTTGCCGTCACGGTTGTTATGACACAGGTGGGACCTGATGTTCATGTGTACTTCTTGGTGTGATTATATCATAGACTGCCGGCAGTGAGAAAGGTATTCCACGGGCATGATTGATGTTGTGGGCGTGAGACCCATTGTTATATTTGGGTAATGACTTTGAGGGCGTGAGTCCCTGACTTGACATGACTGTTTATATATTGTGGACTGTAGTTTGGTTATCATATATGTCTCCTGCTTTATATAGACTATTATGATTTCATTCTGATTTTTCTGATTCATACTGTACTGTTATCGACCTCTTCGGCCGCGTTCATGCCGCAGGTAGAGGTACATCGGTTATTGATCCTCGCTCATAGGATCGCAGTTCAGCGTTGGGAAGCTTCGTTTCTCCGGAGGCTTATCTTTTGGTATAGTCCCCTGTCATTGTAGGTACTTGTACATTCAGGGGTATGGCGGGGCCCTGTCCCGTCATAGTTTTCGTTACATTCTTAGAGTGCATGAATCCGTTGTGGCGGGGTTTGTAAAAGGATTTAATCGTTCGATTTGATATATATGTATATATTCGGGAAGGTGACCGTTTTGGTTGCTTTGTTTCATACTTTATGTCTTGTCTCATGTTTTAGTTTTTATTTCCGCTGATTTTCTGTGATGTTGTATCACTAGGGTGCCCGGGGTAAGGCACCAGTCACGGGCCCGGGATCGGGTCGTGACAACAAACATCTGAGGTCATGGTACATCTTGGTCGACCCCGGATGAATAGAATAACGAGCACTGTGTGCCTCTCCCAGAATCTGCTGACGAAGTCCTGACACATCGGGAACACACAGCCGGCCCTCAAATCTCAAGACCATCAGCGCTACCTCGAATAGACTCTTCTCCTCCCGAAGAGTTGCATCTCTATACCGTACCAACACTGGGTCCTCAAACTGTCGCCTCTTCACCTCATCAACGATGGAAGACTCGGCAACCTCACGAACCCGTACCCCGCTATCGTCGGTATCGATCAATCGAACCCCAAGGCTCGCTAACTGGTGGATTTGACGGACCATGTCCGCCTCTCCGGCTGTACCTCGGCGTGCTCCCATCGATCTACGACTCAAGGCATCAAGAATTACGCTGGCCTTCCCGAGGTATAGAATATCAACATCATAATCTTTCAAAGAACTCTAACCACCGTCTGTCACGACCCGACCCGGGCTCGCGGCTGGTGCCCTACCCGGGCACCTGCCTGTATACATCGAGAATAGCAATGAACATACATGAAACTTATAAAATAAAATAACGACAAAAAATTAAACCACAGGTTAGCCGATAAGGCTACCTTCCTGAACACATATACATATACATAACAACAGCAGTCACATCCCTTTCCTTTTACAAACCGACCCACAATATGTAACTACAGACCTCTAAGAATTTAATCACAAGTGGACGGGGCCCGCCATACCCCTGAATGTACAAGTCTACCACATCAGGGAAACCGTACCAAAAGATAAGCCTCCGGAGTGAAAGGGGCTTCTTTCCAAAAACTGCACAGAGATCCTAAGAGCAAGGATCACCAACATGTGTACCTATCACCTACGGGCATGAACGCAGCTTCTGCGGTCGACAACAAAAATTTGCAGTATGGAAATGTAAATAAAATGCAATAACCAAATCATATCTGGATAAAAGAATGTCCTTTTTAACTCCTGAAATCAATCATATATTAACCGTTCCTTTCCTTCTTTCAATAAAATTTAACAACATATTCTTACATACATACTTAAGAGTTTAATCCAGTCTTTTTCACATAACTTACATATCTTACATAACATAATCCGCCATTTATGGACACGGTGCATCGATGAATCATGTGACATAATCCGCCCTTTGTGGGGCTCGGTGTACTGTGAAATCATGTTGCATAATCCGGCCCGCCTGTGGGGCTCGGTGTACTGTGGAATCATGTAGTATAATCCGGCCCGCCTGTGGGGCTCGGTGTAAGATGACGTAACCCGGCCTATGTGAAGGCTCGGGGTAATATGGCGTAATCCGGCCTATGTGTAGGCTCGGTGTATCTCATAACGTAATCCGGCCTATTTGTAGGCTCGGTGTATTTCATAACGTAATCCGGCCTATTTGTAGGCTCGGTGTATTTCATTACGTAATCCGGCCTATTTGTAGGCTCGGTGTGATTTTCCTTACATAACATTTTTAAACCATCTTTTCACTTCTTCTTAAGTCGTCATAACAACTTCCCCTAAAGCTATTATAACAACCATTCATTTTAGAGAACTTAAGGCCCTTTATTCTTGCAACATTAGGGAAACTAAACCCAAAAATACTACGTACATACATACTTAAAAAGAATCATAGAACTCCTTTCTTTTTAAAGCTCAAGTCACATACTCTTTTGGAAGCCATCTTCTTAACTTTTGAAATAAATTAAGAAGCCATACTTTGTAAAATTAAGTCATTTCCACTTATAAAATCAAGGCTTATAGTCTTAACACCTCGTAGCATACACTCTTTAAAATCATGTCGCTTATACTTTAGAAATCAAGTCCCATAACTTGAAAAATAAAGTTTCATAATCCTTTAAAGAAAATCAAAGTTCATAGTCTTAAAACTTCATAACATACATTCTTTAAAGTCCATTTACTTATACTTGTAAAATCATGTCATCTACACTTTTAAAACCAATCCCCTTTTCACATATAAATTCAAGTCATTTTCAAACATAAAATCAACTTACTTACTTTAAATAAATCCAGGCACATAACCTTTAAATCAAATCTCAAAATTTCCTAACCATTCTTACCAACGTCTCCCATAAGACCTAGTAAGGACTTAGGACAATTTAAACATACTCTTAATTTAGAATCAACAATGTAAATACTTCTTAACTTCTAAGAGTAGAAGAAATCTTGAAATATTATCACATGGATATTTCATACGTAGGATCATGCCAAAGAAAGAAGAGGTTCACATACCTTGCGACGATTGTCGACAAGTAGCAAAATGCTCCAAAGTACTTCAACCTTGAGCTATTCCACTCTTCAAGTAGGATACACTATACTTAGTACTTCAACCTATAATGGTCACCATACGTCCATTAACCTCTTATTCAAACGTAGAATATCCTAGGTGCTAAGTCACTAAATTCTACGGAAAATCGGACAAAGACCTCCTTTGTTTCTACTCACTTTGCCACCTTTTTCAAGGTCGAATACAATAACCAAACAGCCCCAATTGGCTCACAACAATATAGAAGGTAGTCCAATACAAATGAATAACTAAACAGCCCCAATTGGCTCACAATTTAGAAAGTAGTCCAATACAAATGAATAACAAACTAAAAGTCCAAATTCGGCCACCTTGAGTTCAACCATACCAATTCTTATCAAATTTCCATTTCAATCCAAATTGGTAGCATAACATGATATCAAGTCGCATTTGATTACAACTACTACAATCCTCAAGTAGGTCAACATGCGACGATTCTTCATAACGACTAAAATTGTATTTCAATTTCAAAGGGCTAAACATGCCATTTCGGTTTTGAGCTCTTAAAATTCCATAACACTTATCAAACTTCATAACACATATCACATGATCATTTCCAACTTATAATAACATTGAATCTTCAACTACAAAAGTAAGACGAAGATTATACCTCATTTTAGCCCAAATATGATCCAAGACTACAAGTCGATCCTTAGCAACTTAGAGCCTCTTCAAGAAACTTCAATCCGCTACTTGAGACCCTTAGAACCACACCAACAACTTTCCTTCAAACATCCAATCCAAAACATAGAAAGCCACTAGGTTTTAACTTTGCGACTAATACGAAAACTCTCTTTTTCCGGGATTTTTCTATTGAGATACACTTACAATACCCTCATGAACCTTGGTTTAAAGTGTGGGGCTTAATGGACAAGAAACAAAAAATTTTCCTTCTTGTTGGACATGAACCCGTAAGCTTCCATAGTTGGTCTTCCCATTTTTGTGAAAATTTTCTAAGTGTTGGACAAAGTCTTGCTACTACTAGTATTATAAAGGGACATGGAGGGTCAAGATGCAAACAATTGGGTGGTTTGGATGATCTCTTAATAATTATCAAGACTAATGGTCCCCTTGACTAAGTCAAACATGTCAAGCTCTACTACTTAGCAAGACTTGTCTTCTTAGCAAGGGTCAAATGACCCTTGTGCCCATGTAATTCGTCCAAGACATCAAATAAGGGGGGGTGACACGTGTCGCCCTCCCATACGTCACAATAATTCGTTTTCCGACAATTTCAAATTTCCGATAAAAAAAAAAAATTTACAAGTCTCAAATCTTAACAATGCGAGTTCTTACGTACGTTCTTAAAACATATCCTGTAAATACGGGGTGTAACATTCTTCCCCCCTTAGAAACATTCGTCCCCGAATGTTCTTTCGGAGTCAATCTTTACAATTTGCGACATAGTTTCCTTTCACAACCCCGACATACCAATAATGCCACACATGGCCCTAATACCTCGCACACGCATACCCGTCCATTATAAGCCCAAAAGAGGTTACCGTTTCGTACTTCCAAATCCTTCTAACATACATACATACATACAAATTCTGGCCTCTAATCTTTGGAGTCTCTCTATAAGACAATATACGACCATTTCCGGCTTTTACGACCTGGTTCCGGTGGAACGTGTCCACGAACCCGTAAAACAATTAACTAGACCTGGGCCTTGCACCGTCAGAACTCGCCACGAGCGTAACTACTACCAACTGATCCCACTCCATTCCAGGCCATGGGGAGACCCGTAACAGGTCCTCAACCCGACTCAACGTCGCACTTAACTCTTATCCTTGGTCTGACTTAAAATCTTATTGCCAGAGAAAGCCTTATATACCTAAGGTCTCGACAGTAATCAATATTCTTAGGCTCGCAATTTCCATGCTCCAAGCCTACCTTATCATCCCTCGTGAAACGGGTACAAAAACTTCTCATAAAACCAAAACCATGTTGTCGATCACAACAACCATTACTTACTCTATACGGACCTCATCCGTACAATTCTCTTAAGCCTACTACGCAGCTTAATCTATTAACATGACATTCCGTTAGGTTCCTTAACATGGCTTCTTAAGGGTTCACTACCCTATCGCATACAACTCATCCTTTCCCAATTATCTCGAAATAAAACACAAAACCTTGGCGAAAATTCATTAACTATTTCATACCTTCCCGGTATCTAGTTAGTCTTTACCAAATCCTGGAAATCTAACATCATTCTAGGCAACACGCGTCTGACTCATACATAACTCCGTATAGATGTATGTCACAATACCAACTATACTATAATCATTACCAACCTGGATACGCAATCCACATAGTCATTCCTGGGTCATCACGCTTTCTCGAATGCAATCAACATAACTCGTTAGGAGGGACGACCTAAACAACACAAATTTCATCGCACGATCTCGAGTGAGAAGAATGGAAACTAAGCCTAAATGTCCCGGCAGCCTCCCGATTATAGATGTGGTGCACAACACACCGATAATCAAGACTCTACTAGACACTCGCAGACACTTTCCGAGGACTAACCGCTTTGATACCACTTTTGTCACGACCCTCAAGCTCGCGAATGGTGCCCTACCCGGGCACCTGTTCGTATACATCGAGAATAGCAATGGAACATACATGAAACTTATAAAATAAAATAACGGAAAATTAAACCAGGTTAGCCGATAAGGCTACCTTCCCGAACACATATACATATACATAACAACAAAGATCCACATCTCTTTCCTTTTACAAACCGACCCACAATATGTAACTACTGCACTTACAGAATTTCAATCTGCAAGTGACAGTGGCCCCGCCATACCTCGAATGTACAAGTCTACCACATCGTGGAAACCGTACCAAAAGATAAGCCTCGGAGTGAAAGGGCTTCTTTCCAAAATCGCGCAGAGATCCTAAGAGCAAGGATCACCAACCTGTACCTATCACTGCGGCATGAACGCAAATTCCTAAGGGGTCGATAACAAAAATAGTATGGAACAGAAATAAAATGCAATAACCAAATCATATTTGGATAAAAGAATGTCCTTTTAACTCACAAATCAATCATATATTAACCGCTCCTTTCCTTCTTTCAATAAAATTTAACAACATATTCTTACATACATACTTAAGAGTTTAATCCAGTCTTTTTCACATAACTTACATATCTTACATAACATAATCCGCCCATTTATGGACACGGTGTCTTGATGAATCATGTGACATAATCCGCCCGTGGGGCTTGCAATCGTGTGAAATCATGTTGCATAATCTTGCCCGCCTGTGGGGCTCGGTGTACTGTGGAATCATGTAGCATAATCCGGCCCGCCTGTGGGGCTCGGTGTAAGATGACGTAACCCACTTGGCGTGAAGGCTCGGGGTAATATGGCGTAATCAGGCCTATGTAGGCTCTGTATCTCATAACGTAATCCGGCCTATTTGTAGGCTCGGTGTATTTCATAACGTAATCCGCCTATTTGTAGGCTCGGTGTATTTCATAACGTAATCCGCCTATTTGTAGGCTCGGTGTGATTTTCCTTACATAACATTTTTAAACCATCTTTTCACTTCTTCTTAAGTCGTCATAACAACTTCCCTAAAGCTATTATAACAACCATTCATTTTAGAGAACTTAAGGCCCTTTATTCTCGCAACATTAGGAAACTAAACCCAAAAATACTACGTACATACATACTTAAAAGAATCATAGAACTCCTTTCTTTTAAAGCTCAAGTCACATACTCTTTTGGAAGCCATCTTCTTAACTTTTGAAATAAATTAAGCCATACTTTGTAAAATTAAGTCATTTCCACTTATAAAATCAAGGCTTATAGTCTTAACACCTCGTGAGCATACACTATTTAAAATCATGTCGCTTATACTTTAGAAATCAAGTCCCATAACTTGAAAAATAAAGTATCATAATCCTTTAAAGAAAATCAAAGTTCATAGTCTTAAAACTTCATAACATACATTCTTTAAAGTCCATTTACTTATACTTGTAAAATCATGTCATCTACACTTTTAAAACCAATCCCTTTTCACATATAAATTCAAGTCATTTTCAAACATAAAATCAACTTACTTACTTTAAATAAATCCCGCACATAACCTTTAAATCAAATCTCAAAATTTCCTAACCATTCTTACCAACGTCTCCCATAAGACCTAGTAAGGACTTAGGACAATTTAAACATACTCTTAATTTAGAATCAACAATGTAAATACTTCTTAACTTCTAAGAGTAGAAGAAATCTTGAAATATTATCACATGGATATTTCATACGTAGGATCATGCCAAAGAAAGAAGAGGTTCACATACCTTGCGACGATTGTCGACAAAGAGCAAAATGCTCCAAAGTACTTCAACCTTGAGCTATTCCACTCTTCAAGTAGGATACACTATACTTAGTACTTCAACCTATAATGGTCACCATACGTCCATTAACCTCTTATTCAAACGTAGAATATCCTAGGTGCTAAGTCACAAAAATAAACGGAAAATCTCACAGAAAATACTTTGTTTCTACTCACTTTGCCACCTTTTTCAAGGTCGAATACAATAACCAAACAGCCCCAATTGGCTCACAACAATATAGAAGGTAGTCCAATACAAATGAATAACTAAACAGCCCCAATTGGCTCACAATTTAGAAAGTAGTCCAATACAAATGAATAACAAACTAAAAGTCCAAATTCGGCCACCTTGAGTTCAACCATACCAATTCTTATCAAATTTCCATTTCAATCCAAATTGGTAGCATAACATGATATCAAGTCGCATTTGATTACAACTACTACAATCCTCAAGTAGGTCAACATGCGACGATTCTTCATAACGACTAAAATTGTATTTCAATTTCAAAGGGCTAAACATGCCATTTCGGTTTTGAGCTCTTAAAATTCCATAACACTTATCAAACTTCATAACACATATCACATGATCATTTCCAACTTATAATAACATTGAATCTTCAACTACAAAAGTAAGACGAAGATTATACCTCATTTTAGCCCAAATATGATCCAAGACTACAAGTCGATCCTTAGCAACTTAGAGCCTCTTCAAGAAACTTCAATCCGCTACTTGAGACCCTTAGAACCACACCAACAACTTTCCTTCAAACATCCAATCCAAAACATAGAAAGCCACTAGGTTTTCACTTTGCGACTAATACGAAAACTCTCTTTTTCCGGGATTTTTCTATTGAGATACACTTACAATACCCTCATGAACCTTGGTTTAAAGTGTGGGGCTTAATGGACAAGAAACAAAAAAATTTCCTTCTTGTTGGACATGAACCCGTGAGCTTCCATAGTTGGTCTTCCCATTTTTGTGAAAATTTTCTAAGTGTTGGACAAAGTCTTGCTACTACTAGTATTATAAAGGGACATGGAGGGTCAATGTTACACCCCGTAAATTCAAGAGGTTAAGTTAAGAACGTTTGAAAGGAAATAAGATTAGAAAGATGAAGATAAGTTGACCAACATGTGTTGGACGGATTTTTAGTCTACCTGGAGTGTTGTACCCCCGTTGTTAAGATTTTGTAAAGTGTTTCGGGAAGCCTAGTGTGTAGTACGTTAAATCTAGTTCCCAACGCAACAAACCGTTCGTCGATAGGACATCGAAGTCAAAAGTTATGAAAGTTTCATGTTTGCGCGCAATGCAAAGCAGTTGGTTTCATTCAGGGTGCAGCGCGCGCACGAATACGCAGCGCGGAATGTTGGAAATTCTCAGAGGTTGAAGCGGCAGCTGGCATGGCGCGCAAGCGGGATTTTTCTCATGGGAATTGCTAAAAACAGAGGTTATTTTCGAAAAGGGCCTATGGGAGGGGGACAAGTGTCCCTCCCATCTTGTTGACTACGAAAAGGGCCCTATTTTAAGACCAAGTCTTTCATTTCACCTTAGAACTCCAAAAATCTCTCTCTCTCTCTTTTCTCTTAGGGTTTTGAAGGAAAACCTAGCCTAGAGGGTATTGATTGGAGCGACGTCAAGAAGGCAGAGTGTGGATAGACTTGTGGGAAGCTTGGGTAGACAAGTTTGGCAGGAGAGAAGTGGAAGAAAAGGGCTTTTGTGGGCTTTTCCAAAAGGTAAAGCGTTTCCCCTTCTCTTGGATTGAAGTTTTCTAGTTATAGTAGTTAAGAACTGAGCCTGAGGCTGTTAGTAGTTAAGAGATGAGCCTGAGGCTGTTTTATTTAAGTTGAATTGATTGAGCCTTAAATGTGGCGTTGGTTATCGTTTTCGGCCTTGAAAAAGGTGGCAAAGTAAGTTGAAACAAAGGAGGTGCTGTCAGAATTCCCGTAGAGTTTAGTGACTTAACACTTAGAATGTTCTACGTTCGAAGCTAGAGGTTAATAGATGTTTTATGACCCTTTATAGGATTGAAGTACTAAGTATAGCGTATTCTACTTGGAAGATGGAATAGCTATCAAGGTTGAAGTACTTGGAGCATTTTGCTACTTGTCGACAATCGTCGCAAGGTATGTGAACCTCTTCCTTCCTTTGGCATGATTCTATGTATGGAATATACCTGTGGTATCATTTCATGTTTCTGTTACTCTTAGAAGTTAAGAGGTAGTTATGTGATCTACTCTATGTAGAACTTTTCCTATCTTGTGAACTTGACTAGTTGCACGCATGTAGTACAAGAGAGGCGACAACACCTGATATCCTTTACTAGTTTTATGAATAGCCAAGACGGGTGAGTTAGGAGATTAACTCACTTCTTTGAAAGTTTAAAGGATGTCTAATGTTTTATAAAAGTTAAGGGACTTGAAGAGTTTTAAAGTATGTGATACTTGATTCGTTTTAAACGTATAAGTCCCTTGGATAGGAAATTGTATTATGGCTAAGGTATAAAGTGAATATAACGACTTTATGGGAGTTGGTTATATTTGCTTTATGGAAGGATAATGACTTGATTGTAGAACAAAAGGCAACTTGATTTTAAGGCATCAATTGCCTAAGGATTTATAATATAAAGAGCCAAGTTGACTTGGCTAAGTCACGACACAAATGAGAATAAGTATCGAACAAGCCACTGCAGCGTTAATAAAGGAAAATGTAATGACAATCAGTTATGTTAAAACAAGTAGAAATCCTCCATCTGCATAGAAGCTAAGATAAGACAAAATTGTATTACATTTTCTAGATCATGGCTACTTGAATAAGATCGTTATAAATAAGTATAACTTATTCACGACGCACCAAAGATTTGTCACAATTTTAAAAGAGTTTACGTATGAAGCTTTTTAGACTTGAAACTTGTTTTCTTAAAAGTTAAGAGACTTGAAGTATTTCGAAAGTTAAGAGAAGTGATTTGAAAGTAGAAGTCTCTTGTTATAAAAGGAACGTATTGGTCTAAACCATAAAGGGTTATAACGGCTTTATGGGAAGTTGGTTATAACGGTTTTATGGAAGGTTAAGAGAATGGTTTTCTCTAGTAAATCAATCAAAGGAATAACTTGTATTAAGGAAGGGCAATTGTTTTAAAGGTACCAATTGCTTACGGTTTTTAATAAAGAAGTCACTTGATTTAGAAGCCGGTAATTGTATTTCTAAAAAGGTATTGTGACTTGTCTTGAAAGGAGGATAGGACTTGATACTGCGGTGGTTAGTATTGGGGAAGTTTTATTGGAAAGGAGTCTTTTGAAAAGAATGTACGTACGTAGTACTTTGGCTTGGTTGATTGAGAATTAGCCTATATGTGTGCTGGTGATAGCCTTTGAGTGCAAGTATTATGTTTTATTGCGTTGCCGCGACTCTCGGTTGGAGGGCCGGCTGTCTTGTTGTAAGTTACTTGGACGTACCGACAGTGATGTGGAATTCCACGGGTATGCTCCCATTGCCTTGTTATGAGTCTACCTGGACGTACCGTCAGTGATGTGGGATTCCACGGGTATGCACCGTAGACATGCTTACGATGAGGGATTCCGAGGCATGTAGTTTCAGGGTAAGAGTATATCTGAGGGATAGCTTCCCAAGATCGTTATACCACCTGTTTTTGTGGATTTGCTACCCACGATGTGAGGGACGCCTCATGAAGTCATGTACCCGAGATGAGGGATTCCACGGGCATGAGATATATATATATATATATGTATTGTGTATGTGTACGTTTACAGTGAGGTAGGATGCCACGGGCGCGTCACATGGTTATAGTTTACATGTACGGCTATCGGTAGTGATGGGGGATTCCACGGGCAGGAGATAGATATATATATATGTATTGTGTATGTGTACGCTGACAGTGAGGTAGGATGCCACGGGCGCGTCACATGGTTATATTTTACACTTATAGCTGTCGACGGTGATGGGGGATTCCACGGGCATGCTTTGATATTAGTGTGATTGGATCGCGTCCCAGTTTGGGCCGGGTAGTATATGTGTCCCTCCGTAATGGGTCGGACTATGTTATGAAAGATAAGTAAGTTAAATAGAGATGAACTTAATGACTTCTCCTAAGTAAGTACGTAATATATGGCTATAACTTTTATTGAAATGGGAAAAGATAATAAGGTACGATTAAGTTCGTAAGTGGTAATGACACGTAGGATCCGTAAGTATTTTTATACGCTGTCATTCTCTTATCTTGTGATACATTTCTTCATCAGACGTTATTTTTCCATATTCGCAATTGGTACTTCTTCGGGGCTGCGTCATGCCCGCGAGTTTAGGTACCTGATTGTGGATCCGCGAGCTTAGGATCGGTCGCAAGTCGAGATGGCTCGGTGTTAGGAGTCACACGCGTTTATGTATATTCGTGGTATGTAACGCCCAAACCCGGGCCACATCGGTGCCTTACCGGGCACCCTAGTGATACATACATCGAGAAAATCAGCGGAACATAAAACATGAGTCATTAAACAAGAGATATAGTAAATAAACAAAGCAACCAAAACAGTTGCCTTCGATATACATAAAACACGAGCTTTAATCCTTTTACAACCCTCGCCTACAACGATTACTGCACCTCTAAGATATACAACAACTATGACGGACAGTGGCCGCCATACCCTGAATGTACAAGAACCTACAACTCGTGGAAACATACCAAAGATAAGCCTCAGAAGGAACGGACTCGACACGCAGTGAGATCCTAAGAGCGGATCCACGATCGATGTATTCTACCGCGGCATGAACGCAGCCTCAAGGAGGTCAAGACAACAGTACTAAGTATGTGAAATCAGAATATCGCAGCTTAAATCATAACACTATATAAAGCGGAGACATGTATGATAACCAAAATACGACGCAACATAAAAGGTCAAGTCGTGGACTCACGCCTCAAAGTCACCACTCAAATATAACTATGGGTCTCACGCCCACCACATCCATCATGTTCGCATCATGGCCACATGCCCGAATCTTTGACGGCGGTAGACATGTCCATGATGCAACAATAATAACAAGGCCGTATGGCCACGTGCCCCGACATCGTGACGGTAGACATGCCCATGTAACCTCAATAACAATATATCTGGTGGTCAACCCCGCCGCACGGCCACATGCCCCGGAATCAGACGGTGTAGACACGCCCATGTTGCGCAATAACCATATATCGGGTAATCAACCCGCCGCGTGGCCGCATGCCGAATCATCGTGACGGCAGACATGTCCATGTGACATCAACAACAAGACGAGAATCAAAATGGAAACATACCCGTGGAATTCTCCATCACCGCCAAAGACGTCCAAGTAAGTTCTCAACAAGTCAACCGCCTCTACCGAGAGACGCCAGAATACGTAAATACCACACTTGCACAACCAAGGCTATCATCACAAGCATAGGCAAGTTTCACAACAACAAGCATAGGCAAGTTTCACAACAACAAGCATAGGCAAGTTTCACAACAACAAGCATAGGCAAGTCTCACACAACTCAAAGTACTTTCATTTTATGCCAAAGTCCGGGTTTGTAACCCCAAAGTACTACATACGTTAAGTTCTTTTAACAGATCCATTACTTTTATAAAAGTCACCCGATACTGTAGCCTTAGAATGACCAACCCACATTCCTTTCCAAAATCAAGTAACAACATTCTTTCCTAAGTTCGGTTTGCCTAGTTTCAATTACTCAAGCTTCTCATTTTCAAATGGTTTCATAGTTCATAAACTTAATCACTTGATTTCTTTTAGAACAATTGAGTAATATATGTCTCACGCGAGAGTAGGTTATTCTTGTTTACAACATTCTTATTACAATGCCATGATCTAGAAAATGTAATATCATTTTGTCTCATCTTAGTTTCTATGCGGATGGAGGTTTCACCGGTTTTAATACGATACATCATTATTCAATACATTTTCCTTTATTAACGCTGCATGTCCTGTCGATACACATTCCGATTTCCAAATCAAGAAAAACATTATCCCTTTAAATAAAACCAAGTACTCATTACTCACGAATGAGGTTTCACACAAACATTCACTTTAAAACAAATAAGTTAAGTCTCTTATCTTATAAGATCAAGTCTCTTAACTTCTAACATCAAGAAACTATTCTTAAGCCGTTATACCTAACTTCCCATAAAGCTAGTATAACTCTTAAGTTTTCAAAACACAATACTACACTTCGCTCAAAACGATTCATAAATCTTTTGAAATACTTCAAGTTTTATTATAACGCCCAAGCCGCTTATAAATCAAATCGATTATCTTTTAAAACCACAACCCATTTTCTTACCTACATAAAGTCGTTATAACCAACTTCCCATAAAGCCGTTATAACACTTTATGTTTTACGATAATCAAATATAATTAACACACGACGTCTACCGTACTACATAGTTCACACATATCATGCTAGAAGAGATAGGAAGAGGTTCACATACCTCGCGACGGTTGTCGACTAATAGCAAAACGCTCCAAGTACCTCACCCCGTCGGCTACTCCTTAGTCCAGAAGATTACGTCACACGTAGCACTTCAACCTATAAGGCCACAAGGCACTTATTAACATTTAGATCTCATCGTAGAACATTCTACCGAAAATTCAAAGACTCCCCGCACAAACAGAAATCTCCTCCTCTATCGAGGCCGCTACCAAGCCAACCAGTGGGTTATACATCTAACCCTAACGGGTACAATTCTACTCCACTGACTACTACATAAGTCTCTTCTGAATACAACCCTATGTAATTACAGTTGATTCTTCAGCTTAAGTCGCAAGACATTGCGTAAGTATTATTCAGGCTTAAGTAGCAAGACATTGCCGATAACTACGGTCAGTAATATATATAGTATACAACAACTATATATTCAACACTTATGTAATTTCAAATTACAATAGAGGGACAAGATAAATACCTCGATAAGCCCAAAATAATACTAGTGTAAAGTCGCTCCCGAGCAAGGTTTAGCTCCAACTCCGCGCCCAACCCGCTCCAAACTACCCTTAGAAGTTCTAACCAACTTCTACTTACAACTTCAACAACGGGTGAAGATTTCCTTAGGGTTTCGTTTAGTGACTGAGGGAAAGTATAACGGTATTTCTGGGCTTGTATAAGTGTAACCTTGGGAATACTACAAGGTATTTGGGCCAAGGTATTTGGACATTATAACAATACTAGGAGTATTTCTATACCACAACAAGGGTATTTATACGAGACAACTAGGCTAGTGGGTACCCCAAAGCTTCACAAAAAGGGGTGTGCTCGGCCACAAGGCCTCACGAAAAGGGGGAGGGGAAGCTCGGCTAGCACAACAAGAAGGAGGAGAGGGTTTCAAGACTTGGAAGTTTTTGGAATGGATGAAGTCTTCACACTTAGGGGGTATTTATAGCAAAACCAAAAGCCAACCAATGGCCAAGATCAAGCCATGTGCAAGGCAAGTGTAAGGCCAAGATCAAGCCAAGTGCACCCTAACCCTACTCCACAAAACACTCCACAAAACACTCCACAAAACAAGGCCAAAACAAGGCACAATTGGGACCAATCGCCAAGGCCAATCGATCCCTCTGACGCCCAATCGCCCAAGTCCTCCACTTGCTAATAATGTGGGGTGACACATGTCCCCCTCCCGTTGGTCCAAAATTTTTCGTCTCTGGTAAAAATCCGAAAAAATTATAATTGACATAGCCGTAATTTTCTCTACGAAAGCTGTGGAAACGCTTTAAAACGACTTAATCGCACTTGTGCCCAAAATTTCGAAACATGCCTAACTTAAGGCTCAAAATACGCACGCCCACACGCATATACCGGAAATACGGGTATAACATTCTTCCTTAGAAACATTCGTCGAATGTTCCTTCAAGGTCTCAAAACAACAAAGCGCCAAGATAGTCTTCACCGCTATACGCACGAAAACAATCATGCCACACCGCCACAAAACACACGCTCACTTCTCCTTCTCGTAGTACTGCCACGAACACTCGAACTCGTTCTAGTATCCGCACCACACTCACAACGCCTGCTTTCCAACCCTTGGAGTCACTACCTCCAAACTTGGTCATCTCACTAACCTCGATTTCCTCTAAGGTCGTTCCCGGCCTCCACGACCCGCTTCTGGTCGAACATATCCACCAACTCATACGATGGTCATACAAACTTGGGCCTAGCATCCTCGTGACCCTACCACCGAGGGACCACCTAACCGACCCTACCTTAATTCGGGCCACGGTTGACCCAGATCACGTCCTCAACCCGACCCACAATCGCGTCAAGTCCTTGTTCCCCGACACGGAACAATCCTACATATACAGGTCATGAAAGCTACCACTTCCATTTCACACTACCCAGGGACTTACCCTTTTCACTAACCAGGTTTCTAAATCATATTTTAGCACAAAGCTATCCAAACATAACACTTAACACATCATTAACATCAATACATACAAGTATCTGTGGTTAAGGATATACTCAAACTAGGCGGTTCAAGGACCGCTTAAAATCGGAACTCCCACCGCGACCTACCGGCTCGCCGGTACGAACATTCTGCTGGCTATGGAAGGTGAAGAACCCGCAATCGCTCCATGAGTCGTGCTATCCTACCGCTACCTGCTCGGAGTCTGCCATATGGCCACAGCCGGCCGCAAGAATAACAAGCTCCTCGTACTACGACACTTCAAATGCGGTCTACCACATCGACCACACCGAGGTAGGGGTGATCGATCCGCCAACACCCTACTCTCAACATCTGAAGCACGGAGCCACGACCGCTCCCGAATATCGAAGGGTCCCGGCTGCGGGGACCACTCGCAATGGCGGAGGTACATAACTAGTCTGGCTTGAGGCGGTCCGCCTCGAAAGTCGCCAAAATATCCGACCGTCTTGGCCTTCTGTGGCGGTCCACCTGTCGATCTGCGCTCGCACTCCAAGTGCATGAGCTCGCATGCGGCAATGTCCATGCCCACCAAGAGAAACACCAACAACTACGCTAGGTAATCATCGAGCCTCGTAACATATCGGTGCACTCGATCCTCCATACTAGCTACTAATGCGGGAACATACCGCCAATGAGTCGAACTCACATTGTACTCCCGAATCAGCGCTCGTTCGCCTCAACATCAAAAATCTGCACCGAGCCCTCCTCATTTGTGGAGGCAAGAAATGTGCTGGAAGGCCCCAAAACTTCGTCCCAAGCGGTGGAAGTGAATGCTCCCCGGAAAGCTCCCACGAAGTCAAACCAATCGATCGCGGTATCACGCGGCCGATGCGAACCTAGGACCACCGACTCGGTCTCGAAGCCTTGATCACTCATGCGATCAGAATCGCTTCGGATGAACTCCTGCGGATCATCCTCGTGCCTCGACAGTAGAACTCGCGCTACATCTCGTAAAGTCCGTAGCCTCAAATCGCTCGGGGGTGAACTACGGGTGCTATCGGGCCGGAATGCGTGATCCACCTATCTCATATCTCGCCACGACCGGCGAATCGGGCCATCTCTTGTAACCCAACTCCCCGCCTGCATCGGGACCGAGGCTCGTGCATCAGTAGTCTCGCAGCCCACCGCTGCGCTCTAAACTCACTGGTCTTTGGCGGCGCCGCAAAACTCGCCGTCAAGCACTACTCGTAATCGGCCGGGCTGCGCTCGCATTCTCCTGAATCCCACTAGCGCCTCGGCCGCCTTGCCCTTCTCGGGCCCCGGTTGCCTTCGCAGAGGCATAAGCGGTAAAAACGAAACACGTCGAGAGGGTCCAACTTACAACACGGCTCTAAGGCACGATCTCGGAATGAGAAGAATGGAAACCAATCCTAAATGTCCTATAGCCTCACGATTATAGATGTGGTGCACAACACACCGATAATCAAGACTCTACTAGACACGGTGCAGACACTTTCCGAGACTAATCGCTCGATACCACTTGTAACGCCCAAACCCGGCCCGCCATCGTGCCTTACCCGGCACCCTAGTGATACATCATCGAGAAAATCAGCGAACATAAAACATGAGTCATTAAACAAGAGATATAGTAAATAAACAGGCCAACCAAAATTGCCTTCGGATATACATAAAACTCGAGCAGTTTAATCCTTTTACAACCACGCCCACAACAAAGACTACATGCACTTAAGATATACAACAACTATGACGACAGGGCCCGCCATACCACGAATGTACAAGAACCTACAACTCGGAAACATACCAAAGATAAGCCTCCAAGGAACGAAGCTTTCGACACGAAGTGAGATCTAAGAGTGGGATCCACGATCGATGTACTTACTGCGGCATGAACGCAGCCCCAAGGAGGTCGATAACAGTACCAAGTATGTGAAATCAGAATATCTGCAGTTAAATCATAATACCATATAAAGCGGAGACATGTATGATAACCAAAATACAAGACGCAACATAAGTCAAGTCGTGGACTCACGCCTCAAAGTCACCACTCAAATATAACTATGGGTCTCACGCCCACCACATCCATCATGTTCGCATCATGGCCACATGCCGGAATCTGACGGTGTAGACATGTCCATGATGCAACAATACAAGGCCGTATGGCCACATGCCCCGGAATCGTGACGGTGTAGACATGCCCATGTAACCTCAATAACAATATATCGGTGGTCAACCCGCCGCGTGGCCACATGCCGGAATCTTGACGGCAGACACGTCCATGTTGCGAATAACCATATATCGGTAATCAACCCGCCGCATGGCCGCATGCCCGGAATATCAGACGGTGTAGACATGTCCATGTGACATCAACAACAAGACAAGAATCAAAATGGAAACATACAGTGGAATTCTCCATCACCGCCAAAGACGCCCAAGTAAGTTCTCAACAAGTCAACCCTCTACCGAGACGGTATACGTAAATACCACACTTGCACAACCAAGGCTATCATCACAAGCATAGGCAAGTTTCACAACAACAAGCATAGGCAAGTTTCACAACAACAAGCATAGGCAAGTTTCACAACAACAAGCATAGGCAAGTCTCACACAACTCAAAGTACTTTCATTTTATGCCAAAGTCCGGGTTTGTAACCCCAAAGTACTACATCGTTAAGTTCTTTTTAACAGATCCATTACTTTTATAAAGTCACCCGATACGTAGCCTTAGAATGACCAACCCACATTCCTTTCCAAAATCAAGTAACAACATTCTTTTCCTAAGTTCGGTTTGCCTAGTTTCAATTACTCAAGCTTCTCATTTTCAAATGGTTTCATAGTTCATAAACTTAATCACTTGATTTCTTTTAGAACAATTGAGTAATATATGTCTCACGAGAGTAGGTTATTCTTGTTTACAACATTCTTATTACTGACCATGATCTAGAAAATGTAATATCATTTTGTCTCATCTTAGTTTCTATGCAGATGGAGGTTTCTACTGGTTTTAATACGATACATCATTATTCAATACATTTTCCTTTATTAACGCTGCAGTGGTCTGTCGATACACATTCTGATTTCCGAAATCAGTAAAACATTATCCCTTTAAATAAAACCAAGTACTCATTACTCACGAATGAGGTTTCACACAAACATTCACTTTAAAACAAATAAGTTAAGTCTCTTATCTTATAAGATCAAGTCTCTTAACTTCTAACATCAGTAAACCATTCTTAAGCCGTTATACCTAACTTCCCATAAAGCTAGTATAACTCTTAAGTTTTCAAAACACAATACTACACTTCGTTCAAAACGATTCATAAATCATTTGAAATACTTCAAGTTTTATTATAACGCCCAAGCCGATTATAAATCAAATCGATTATCTTTTAAAAACCACAACCCATTTTCTTACCTACATAAAGTCATATAACCAACTTCCCATAAAGCGTTATAACACTTTATGTTTTACGATAATCAAATATAATTAACATATGCACGTCTACCGCATTACATAGTTCACACATATCATGCTAGAAGAGATAGGAAGAGGTTCACATACCTCGCGGTTGTCGACTAATAGCAAAACGCTCCAAGTACCTCACCTCGCTCTACTCCTTAGTCCGTAAGATTACGTCACACGTAGCACTTCAACCTATAAGGCCACAAGGCACTTATTAACATTTAGATCTCATCGTAGAACATTACCGAAAAATTACAAAGACTCTCCCGCAACAGCGTAAATCTCTCCTCTATCGAGGCCGCTACCAAGCCAACCGGGGTTATACATCTAACCCTAACGGGTACAATTCTACTCCACGGTACTACTACATAAGTCTACTGTAATACAACCCTATGTAATTACAGTTCAGTTCTTCAGGCTTAAGTCGCAAGACATTGCCGTAAGTATTATTCAGGCTTAAGTCGCAAGACATTGCCGATAACTACGTTCAGTACTATATATAGTATACAACAACTATATATTCAACACTTATGTAATTTCCAATTACAATAGAGGACAAGATAATTACCTCGATAAGCCCAAAATTATCCTAGTTTAAAGTCGCTCCTGAGCAAGGTTTAGCTCCAACTCCGTGCGCTCCAACCCGCTCCAAACTACCCTTAGAAGTTCTAACCAACTTCTACTTACAACTTCAACAACGGGTGAAGATTTCCTTAGGGTTTCGTTTAGTGACTGAGGGAAAGTATAACGGTATTTCTGGGCTTGTATAAGTGTAACCTTGGGAATACTACAAGGTATTTGGGCCAAGGTATTTGGAAATTATAAAAATACTAGGTTAGTATTTATATACAAAAAAAAGGGGTTTTTATACTAGACAACTAGGCTAGTGGTACCTCGCCAAAGCTTCACAAAGGGTGTGCTCTCGCCACAAGGCCTCACGAAAGGGAGGAGGGAAGCTCTCGGCTAGCACAACAAGAAGGGAGGAGAGGGTTTCAAGACTTGGAAGTTTTGGAATGGATGAAGTCTTCACACTTAGGGTATTTATAGCAAAACCAAAAGCCAACCAATGGCCAAGATCAAGCCATGTGCAAGTGTAAGGCCAAGATCAAGCCAAGTGCACCCTAACCCTACTCCACAAAACACTCCACAAAACACTCCACAAAACAAGGCCAAAACAAGGCACAATTCAGGGACCAATCGCCAAGGCCAATCGATCCTCTTGGGCCCAATCGCCCAAGTCCTCCACTTGCTAATAATGTGGGGTGACATGTCACCCTCCGTTGGTCCAAAATGTTTCGCCTCTCGGAAAAATCCGCAAAAATTATAAATGACATAGCGGAATTTTCTACGAAAGTCGGGAAACGCTTCGCCGTAAAACGACTCTAATCGCACTTGTGCCCAAAATTTCAAACATGCCTAACTTAAGGCTCAAAATTCGACGCACGTCCACACGCATACTGAAATACGGGTATAACAGCGGCGGGCCTTGTCCCGCCACAATTGTTATTCCTAGAGGTCTGTAGTCACGTGTGTGGTGTGGGCTATAAGAACCGAGTTGTAAGTTGTACTTTTGTCTTTGTTTATATATTGGAAGCGCGCCTTATCGGCTCTTTGTGTTATTACACCTATGTTTATGTTGTGTATGTTCCGCTATTCTCGATGTATACCAAGGGTGCCTGTAGGGCACCGATGCGAGCTTGGTTCGGTCGTGATCCAAGATGCAAACAATTGGGTGGTTTGGATGATCTCTTAATAATTATCAAGACTAATGGTCCCCTTGACTAAGTCAAACATGTCAAGCTCTACTACTTAGCAAGACTTGTCTTCTTAGCAAGGGTCAAATGACCCTTGTGCCCATGTAATTCGTCCAAGACATCAAATAAGGGGGTGACACGTGTCGCCCTCCCATACGTCACAATAATTCGTTTTCCGACAATTTCAAATTTCCGATAAAAAAAATAATTTTACAAGTCTCAAATCTTAACAATGCGAGTTCTTACGTACGTTCTTAAAACATATCCTGTAAATACGGGGTGTAACATTCTTCCCCCCTTAGAAACATTCGTCCCCGAATGTTCTTTCGGAGTCAATCTTTACAACCCCGACATACCAATAATGCCACACATGGCCCTAATACCTCGCACACGCATACCCGTCCATTATAAGCCCAAAAGAGGTTACCGTTTCGTACTTCCAACTCCTTCTAACATACATACATACATACAAATTCTGGCCTCTAATCTTTGGAGTCACTCTATAAGACAATATACGACCATTTCCGGCTTTTACGACCTGGTTCCGGTGGAACGTGTCCACGAACCCGTAAAACAATTAACTAGACCTGGGCCTTGCACCGTCGTGACCCTGTCACGTAGCAGAAATACTACCAACTGATCCCACTCCATTCCAGGCCATGGGGAGACCCATAACAGGTCCTCAACCCGACTCAACGTCGCACTTAACTCTTATCCTTGGTATGACTTAAAATCTTATTGCCAGAGAAAGCCTTATATACCTAAGGTCTCGGCAGTAATCAATATTCTTAGGCTCGCAATTTCTATGCTCCAAGCCTACCTTATCAGTCCCCCCGTAAACGGGTACAAAAACTTCTCATAAAACCAAAACCATGTTGTCGATCACAACAACCATTACTTACTCTATACGGACCTCATCCGTACAATTCTCTTAAGCCTACTACGCAGCTTAATCTATTAACATGACATTCCGTTAGGTTCCTTAACATAGCTTCTTAAGGGTTCACTACCCTATCAGACAACTCATCCTTTCCCAATTATCTCGAAATAAAACACAAAACCTTGGCGAAAATTCATTAACTATTTCATACCTTCCCGGTATCTAGTTAGTCTTTACCAAATCCTGGAAATCTAACATCATTCTAGGCAACACGCGTCTGAACCTCATACATAACTCCGTATAGATGTATGTCACAATACCAACTATACTATAATCATTACCAACCTGGATACGCAATCCACATAGTCATTCCCGGTCATCGCTGCTTTCTCAGAATTGCAATCAACATAACTCGTTAGGGAGGACGACTTAACAACACACTCTATCGCACGATCTCGAGTGAGAAGAATGGAAACCAAGCCTAAATGTCATGCAGCATCCTGATTATAGATGTGGATCACAACACACCGATAATCAAGACTCTACTAGACACGGTCTGTAGACACTTTCCGAGGACTAACTGCTCTGATAACACTTTTGTCACGACCAGACCGGCCGCGATCGTGCCCTACACGGGCACCTGTTCGTATACATCGAGAATAGCGGCGAACATACATGAAACTTATAAAATAAAATAACGGAAAAATTAAACCACGAGTTAGCGGATAAGGCTACCTTCACGAACACATATACATATACATAACAAGCTGCGATCACATCCCTTTCCTTTTACAAACCGACCCACAATATGTAACTCTGCACTCTAAGAATTTCAATCACAAGGGACGGGCCCGCCATACCCTGAATGTACAAGTCTACCACATCAGGGAAACCGTACCAAAAGATAAGCCTCCGGAGTGAAAGGGGCTTCTTTCCAAAAACTGCACAGAGATCCTAAGAGCAAGGATCACCAACCTGTGTACCTATCACCTGCGGGCATGAACGCACTTCTGGGGGTCGATAACAACACAAGTATGGAGCAAATAAAATGCAATAACCAAATCATTTCTGGATAAAAGAATGTCCTTTTTAACTCCTGAAATCAATCATATATTAACTGTTCCTTTCCTTCTTTCAATAAAATTTAACAACATATTCTTACATACATACTTAAGAGTTTAATACGATCTTTTTCACATAACTTACATATCTTACATAACATAATCCGCCCGTTTGAGGACACGGTGTCTTGATGAATCATGTGACATAATCCGCCCGCTGTGGGGCTCGGTGTCTTGTGAAATCATGTTGCATAATCACGCCTTTGTGGGGCTCGCTCGGTGTCTTGTGGAATCATGTAGCATAATCCGCCCGCTGTGGGGCTCGGTGTAAGATAGCGTAACCCGCCTATGTGAAGGATCGGGGTAATATATGGCGTAATCCACTATGTGTAGGCTCGGTGTATCTCATAACGTAATCCGGCCTATTTGTAGGCTCGGTGTATTTCATAACGTAATCCGGCCTATTTGTAGGCTCGGTGTATTTCATAACGTAATCCGGCCTATTTGTAGGCTCGGTGTGATTTTCCTTACATAACATTTTTAACCATCTTTTCACTTCTTCTTAAGTCGTCATAACAACTTCCCCTAAAGCTATTATAACAACCATTCATTTTAGAGAACTTAAGGCCCTTTATTCTTGTAACATTAGGGAAACTAAACCCAAAAATACTACGTACATACATACTTAAAAAGAATTATAGAACTCCTTTCTTTTTAAAGCTCAAGTCACATACTCTTTTGGAAGCCATCTTCTTAACTTTTGAAATAAATTAAGAAGCCATACTTTGTAAAATTAAGTCATTTCCACTTATAAAATCAAGGCTTATAGTCTTAACACCTCGTAGCATACACTCTTTAAAATCATGTAAACTTATACTTTAGAAATCAAGTCCCATAACTTGAAAAATAAAGTTTCATAATCCTTTAAAGAAAATCAAAGTTCATAGTCTTAAAACTTCATAACATACATTCTTTAAAGTCCATTTACTTATACTTGTAAAATCATGTCATCTACACTTTTAAAACCAATCCCCTTTTCACATATAAATTCAAGCCATTTTCAAACATAAAATCAACTTACTTACTTTAAATAAATCCAGTCACATAACCTTTAAATCAAATCTCAAAATTTCCTAACCATTCTTACCAACGTCTCCCATAAGACCTAGTAAGGACTTAGGACAATTTAAACATACTCTTAATTTAGAATCAACAATGTAAATACTTCTTAACTTCTAAGAGTAGAAGAAATCTTGAAATATTATCACATGGATATTTCATACGTAGGATCATGCCAAAGAAAGAAGAGGTTCACATACCTTGCGACGATTGTCGACAAGTAGCAAAATGCTCCAAAGTACTTCAACCTTGAGCTATTCCACTCTTCAAGTAGGATACACTATACTTAGTACTTCAACCTATAATGGTCACCATACGTCCATTAACCTCTTATTCAAACGTAGAATATCCTAGGTGCTAAGTCACTAAATTCTACGGAAAATCGGACAGCACCTCCTTTGTTTCTACTCACTTTGCCACCTTTTTCAAGGTCGAATACAATAACCAAACAGCCCCAATTGGCTCACAACAATATAGAAGGTAGTCCAATACAAATGAATAACTAAACAGTCCCAATTGGCTCACAATTTAGAATGTAGTCCAATACAAATGAATAACAAACTAAAAGTCCAAATTCGGCCACCTTGAGTTCAACCATACCAATTCTTATCAAATTTCCATTTCAATCCAAATTGGTAGCATAACATGATATCAAGTCGCATTTTATTACAACTACTACAATCCTCAAGTAGGTCAACATGCGACGATTCTTCATAACGACTAAAATTGTATTTCAATTTCAAAGGGCTAAACATGCCATTTCGGTTTTGAGCTCTTAAAATTCCATAACACTTATCAAACTTCATAACACATATCACATGATCATTTCCAACTTATAATAACATTGAATCTTCAACTACAAAAGTAAGACGAAGATTATACCTCATTTTAGCCCAAATATGATCCAAGACTACAAGTCGATCCTTAGCAACTTAGAGCCTCTTCAAGAAACTTCAATCCGCTACTTGAGACCCTTAGAACCACACGAACAACTTTCCTTCAAACATCCAATCCAAAACCTAGAAAGCCACTAGGTTTTCACTTTGCGACTAATACGAAAACTCTCTTTTTCCGGGATTTTTCTATTGAGATACACTTACAATACCCTCATGAACCATGGTTTAAAGTGTGGGGCTTAATGGACAAGAAACAAAAAAATTTCCTTCTTGTTGGACATGAACCCGCGAGCTTCCATAGTTGGTCTTCCCATTTTTGTGAAAATTTTCTAAGTGTTGGACAAAGTCTTGCTACTACTAGTATTATAAAGGGACATGGAGGGTCAAGATGCAAACAATTGGGTGGTTTGGATGATCTCTTAATAATTATCAAGACTAATGGTCCCCTTGACTAAGTCAAACATGTCAAGCTCTACTACTTAGCAAGACTTGTCTTCTTAGCAAGGGTCAAATGACCCTTGTGCCCATGTAATTCGTCCAATACATCAAATAAGGGGGGGTGACACGTGTCGCCCTCCCATACGTCACAATAATTCGTTTTCCGACAATTTCAAATTTCCGATAAAAAAAAAAAATTACAAGTCTCAAATCTTAACAATGCGAGTTCTTACGTACGTTCTTAAAACATATCCTGTAAATACGGGGTGTAACAGTCTCTGTCGCAAGTTCAGCTCCCTCTGCCTGAAGATATACTGGAGGCTCTTGTGGTCTGTATAAATATCCACATGAACCCCATACAAATAATGTCTCCATATCTTCAAGGCATGTATAACTGCGGCCAACTCTAAGTCATGGGTAGGGTAATTCCTCTTATGCTTCCGCAACTTCCGGGAAGCATAGGCTATAACCTTGCCGTGCTGCATCAAAACACACCCTAGCCCGATACCCGAGGCATCACAATAGATCACGTACACGTCTGACCCCTCAGGAAGAGTAAGAACTGTAGTTGTAGTCAATCTTTCCTTCAGCAACTGGAAACCCCTCTCGCAAGCCTCTGTCCACTGGAACTTGGCCGCACGAGTCACCTAGTCAGCGGTCTGAAATCAAGCAAGCGCTCCACAAACCTACGATAATACCTGCCAATTTCTAAGAAATGCGCACCTCGGTCAGTAGTAGGTCTCGCCAAGACTTGATCGCCTCAATCTTTGACGTATCCACCCGAACACCATCACCCCAATATGCCCGGGAATGCCACCGAGGCCAACCAAAACTCACACTTGGAGAACTTGGCGAATAATCGCTGGTTCCGAGAACCCCAAGTACCGCTTCTCAAGTGATCTGCATGCTCGCTCGTCTGCGTGAATAAACCAGATGTCATCAATGAATACTATCACAAGCGTATCAAAATGGCTTGAACACGGTTCATCAAATCCATAAATACACTGAGCGTTGGTCAAACCGAAAGAAATAACCACGAACTCATAGTGCCCATACCGGGTCACGAATGCGATCTTTGGGATGTCGTCTCTCGAACTCGCACTGATGATAACGGACAAGGTCTATCTTTGAGAAACACTCGCACCTCGCAATGGTCAAACAAATCATCAATCACGGGAGGGTAATTATTCTTAATGGTTACCTTATTCACTGTAATCAACACACATACGCAGCGTCCCATCCTTCTTCTTCACGAACAACACCGCGCTCCTGGGAGATACACTAGGCTGATAAAGCCTTTCTCCAAAGAAATCTTTCACTGGTCCTTCACTCCTCAACTCAAAGTGCCATCGTCACATGGCGGAATGGAAATAGGTCGAGTGTCCGCAACGTGTTAATACAAAACTCAATCTCCTCTCGGAGGGATACGGAAGATCATCCGGGAACACATCCGAAACTCCCTAACCATCGGTACGATCAAGAAGCGCACCTCGGCCTCAGTATCAAATGCGAACGGATGATAGATGTACTTTCTCGCACCATCTTCCTAGCGAGGTAAGAAATAAACCTACCGCGACGCCGTGTTGCCCTTCCACTCGATAAGCGGCTCGCCAGAAGCTGGAACCGAACCAACTGTCCTACATACCAGCGTTGGCATAACAAGAAGCCAACCATCCATACCCATAATGACATCAAAATCACATCTCGGCTCTATCAAGTTCGCATGGTCGGCGATCAGAATATAAACCGCAACCTCAGACACCCGCTCGCCTAACACGAATCTCCCAATGGCGTAGCTACCTCAAAACGCTCTATCGACTCCAGCTCTATACCGATTCTACCCTCTATAAGTGGGGACACATAGGAGATTGTAGAACCTGGATCTATCATAGCATAAACGTCATAGCTTGAAATCAATAATGTACTGTGATGGCGTCGTGGAAGCCTCACGATCTGGCGGTGGCTAATGAATATATGCGTTTACGTGGACCGCTAGAATCGAACCACCACCACGACCTCTACCGCGCTGCCGTCCGCGTGAGTACCGCCTCGGGCGCATAACCACGTGAAGGAGAGGAAGACCCAAAGAATCGATCGCCGGCCGCATTGTACCACCCATGCTGCCTCTCGACGGACAATCCCTCTTCATATGGCCCAGCTGGCCACAAGAGTAACAACCTCCTGCAGGAACACGACACTCGCCTCGGTGCGATCTACCGCATCGAGCACACCGAGGTGTGGGTGGCCTCGATCGGCGACGATCTCTGCCTCCCTGGAACCCTGAAGTCCTGGAGCCCTGACATGCTCCTGAATGACCTGGCTGATCAGACCTCCTGCCAGAAAACTGTGACGGAGCACTCTGTGATGGCTGGTATGTGGACCCAGCCATCGCTGAGGCTGTCGCCGCCCGCCGCTCGAGACCGCTGTCACGCCTCTTGGGCTGGCCTGAGTCAATCTGGTCCTCCCTCTCTCTATCCTCTATCCCCTGCGCATAGGCCTGCATCCTGGCGATGTCCATACCGGGCTGAAGAGCCACACCCAAGCATGCGGTAATCATATGACGGTCAAGCCCCATCACATAACGATGAACCCTATCCGCCATGTCAGCTACAATAGTATGCGCATGTCTGGCCAAGGAGTCAAACTCCAAGCTATACTCCCTGATAGTCCTCCCGTTCTGCCTCAAGGTCAAGAATCTGTCTACCCGGGCTCTCCTCATCTCAGGAGGCAAAAAGTGATCCATGAAGGCCTCTGTAAACTCCTCCCAAACAGCTGGAAGAGAATCATCCCCTCTCGAAAGCAACCACGACTCAAACCAGTTCAACGCAATATCGCGTAACCGGTAGGAGGCTAGCGTATGCACTGTCTCTGAAGCCCTAAGAACACGCATGGTCCGTAGCCGCTGAATGAACTCCTGCGGATCCTCCTCAGACCTCGAACAATAAAACTCAGGTGGATGACAACCCGAAAATCCCTAATCCAAACCGCTTCGGGTGGTCGCTGCTCACTGCCGCCCGACTACTATCTTGGTCGATGTCGGATCGCTCCCGTAGTCTATACTCGACCGGCTGCGAATCGAGGCTGCACGGAACCTCTGGAGCTACTGCCGCTCTCGGCTCCTCTAATACTGCCGGCGTGGCTGAACTCTCCGACCCGCCTACTACCTCAGGTATAGTCTGTGCCTGAGCCCGTGTAACCCTCTGAGTACCGCTAGCAGCTCCTGCTGCTGCCTTGCCCTTCTGGGCCCTGGTCGCCCTCCGTGGAGGCATATCTGTTTCATAAGACTAGGTCAGAGATGATTCAACCTAATAAGACAGCTCTACTGCACGATCTCAGAGAGAGAAGAATGGAAACCAATCCTAAATGTCCTGCAGCCTCCTGATTATAGATGTGGTGCACAACACACCGATAATCAAGACTCTACTAGACACGGTCTGTAGACACTTTCCGAGGACTAACGACTCTGATACAACTTTTGTCACGACCTGACCCCGGGCCGCGACTGGTGACCTACCTGGGCACCCCGTTCAGGTATACATCAGAGAATAGCAGCGGAACATACACAACATAACATATGTGTAAACAAAAGACATCACAGGCTAGCCGATAAGGCCGCCTTCCATAATATAAACATAATCAAAAGTACAACTGTACAACTCAGTTCTTACAGCCTAACCACATATGTGAATACAGACCTCTAAGAATAATAACTGTGGCGGGACAGGGCCCCGCCATACCCCTGAATGTACATAAATCTACAACACCAGGGAAAAGACTGTACCAAAAGAGACAATCCTCCGGATAAATGGAGCTTCTGACGTCTGATAAGTGATCCTAAGAATGAGGATCCACCACCTGCTTACCCTTTCCTGCGGCATGAACGCAGCCCCCGAGGAAGGGGGTCAGTACACAATATGTACCAAGTATGTAAAACTGGAAAATACTGTAATTACATCATAAGTCTAAATCAAAGCCGGAGACATGTATGATAATCAAATTACTGACATCAGGCCTTACTAACAATGAGAGTAAATAGTAGTTTCCTTACAATATAAAATAGGAAGCTCATGATCAAAGCAGGACCACCCGCCAGCAGTATCATTTAGCAATCCTACTCCTGGGACTATTTCACCCGCATAGGTCACGTGGACCCGCGTGAGGTATTCCTCGCATGGGACTATTTCACCCGCATAAGCCCTTACGGACTCGCATGAGGTATTCCTCGCATAGGCTGGACCCGCCCGCATGGGACTATTTCACCCGCATAAGCCCTTACGGACTCGCATGAGGTATTCCTCGCATCGTGGGTAGCAAATCCACGGAATATGCAAATGCCACAAATTCGGGGAATGACCCCGTAACGAATAATATATAACAGCACAAATCCGGCTATCACACATAACATAAGCACTACCGGCTTATCATACAATACATAAGCAAGTTAAGAAATCCCCTAACTTCTTATTATTCTTGTTTATATACACTCTCATTTTAGTTTACCTAAGGCACTAACATGTCTTTTATAAAAATCCGGGAATTTAACCCAAGTACTACGTGCTTCTACTCTTTAAAACAAATGACTCCTTTTTAGTAGAAAAACTTCCAAGATACCATTAATCCTAGTATCAAGTCCAAATTACATTTCAAGGCAAGTCACAACACCCTTAGAAATAAAGTTAGGTTTCTAAATCAAGTGACTCCTTTTCTTAAAAAACCTTAGGCAATTGATGCCTTAAAATCAAATTGCCTTTCATTAAAACAAGCCATTATTCTATCCATAAAACCAATATAACCAACTCCCCATAAAGTCGTTATATTCACTTTATACCTTAGTCAAGTACAATTTCCTATCCAAGGGACTTATACGTTTTCAACGAAACAAGTATCCTATACTTTAAAACTCTTCAAGTCCCTTAACTTTAATAAAACTTAAGACATCCTTAATACTTTCAAAGAAGCGAGTTAATCTCCTAACTCACTCGACTTGGCTATTCAATAAACTAGTAAAGGATATCAAGATCTTGTACGTCTATCGTACTATATACATGTAACTAGTCATGCTCAAAGGATAGGAAAAGTTCTACATACCTTGCCGGGTCAACCACTTGCCAAGTACAAAGTCCCGCCCGTAGTATGTGTTACACCCCGTAACTCCAGGACATTTTTAAGAGAATGTACGTAAGGAACTCAAGACTTGAAATTAGTACGAAAGAAAGAATTGTTTTTCCGACGGAAAATCTTCCGAACGTCGGAAAGGGAAAAATGTTCGTTGAGGAGAATTGGATTCTCAAAATGCATGAATTGAGGATTATGGAATATATTTTCATTATGGAAATTTATTTTACGGATTTGGTCGTGTGGGGCCCACCCGAGGAATTTTACGTTTTGTGGGACCCACGAGGGTTACGGAATTTTATGGACGAATGGGAGGGCGACACGTGGCACCCTCCCACATGGCTTGGTCGAATTAATGCAAGGGCAAAAGGGTCATTTGACCATGGTAAAGATGAGAAAGTCTTGCTAATTATAGAGCTTGATATTGTTCACTTGTCAAAGGGCCACATGGGCTTGATCCTAGTGAAAATCATCTTAGCCAACCATTTGTTTAAGTCTTGACCCTCCATAGTGTTATAAATGCATACTAGTAGCAAGACTAGTTCCACACTTAGTCATATTTCAAGAAATATTAGAGAGCTAAGAGAGGGAGCTCACGGGTTCATGCTAAGTCCCACACAAAAATTTTAGTTTGTGATCCTTTATTCACAAGATTTAAACCCAAGGTCCCTAAGGGTATTGTAAGGATATCTCAATAGAAAGATTTCGGAAAAACGGCGTTTTCACGTTAGTCAAGGCGAAAACCTAGGAGCTCTTCAACTTTGAAGTTGGAAATAGAAGAGGAGTTTTTCACAAGCTTCAAGGGTTGCAAATAGCGGATTGAAGCGTCAAGAAAAAGAGTTGGAGTTGCTAAGGATCGACTTAGGGTTTTGGATCATTTTGAGCTTAAGAAGGTAATAATTTCCGTCTTGCTATATTAATTCGAGATTTCATGTAGTAGTTAGAAATGATCATGTGGATTATATTATGAAGAATGATATGTGTTATGGAATATTTGGATGGAATCAAAGTTGCATGATTTAGCCTTTAAGATTGTAATTCAATTTAGTTACTAGTTTAGTCGTCGCATGTTATCTAAGAGTTGATTAAGGTGGTTATAATTGCTAAGTTGTTTATGACTAAATGACATGCTAGACCTAAGAACTTGGATTGAAAAGGAATTGGAAAGGTTGATAGGTTGTTGCACTTTTTGGCCGAATTGACATTTGTATTGTGGACTAGTTTAATGTATTTGGTGGGGCGGAATTTTACACGTCCTGTTAAGGCGTGTAATCCCCTTTGGTTAGCTGATTTGTTGGGCCTTAAATGTGGCGTGTTTGGTTATTGTATTCGGCCTTGAAAAAGGTGGCAAAGTATGTAGAAACAAAGGAAGTGCTGTCCGATTTTCCGTAGAATTTAGTGACTTAGCACTTAGAATATTCTACGTTCGAAGCTAGAGGTTAATGGATGTATTATGGACAATTTAGGTTGAAGTACCAAGTATAGCGTATTCTACTTGAAGGATGGAATAGCTAGCAAGGTTGAAGTACTTTGGAGCTTTTTGCTACTTGTCGATAATCGTCGCGAGGTATGTGAACCTCTTCCTTCCTTTGGCATGATTCTATGTATGAAATATACATGTAGTAGTATTTCATGATTTCGTCTACTCTTAGTAGTTAAGAGGTAGTTATGTTGATTTACTCTATGTAAAAGCTACGTCTAAGAAATCCTAAGTCCTTACCAAGTCTTATGGGGGATGTTGGTAAGAGTCGTTAGGAAGTATTTGGAGTCGAGTTGACTTGGCTAATTTTACGGCACAAATGAGAATAAGTATCGAACAAGCCATTGCAGCGTTAATAAAGGAAAATGTAATGACAATTAATTATGTTAAAACAAGTAGAATTCTCCATCTGCATAGAAGCTAAGATAAGACAAAATTGTATTACATTTTCTAGATCATGACTACTTGAATAAGATCGTTATAAATAAGTATAACTTATTCACAATGCACCAAAGTATATGTTGCTTAATTTGAAAGAGTTTACGTATGAAGTTTTTAAGACTTTGAAACTTGTTTTCTTAAAGGTTAAGAGACTTGAAGTATTTTGAAAGCTATGTGATTTGATTTGAAAGTATAAGTCTCTTGGTTATAAAAAGAATGAATTAGTTTAAGGCATAAAGTTAGTATGACGGCTTTATGGGAAGTTGGTTATAATAACTTTATGGGAGGTTAAGAGAATGTTTTTCTTCAGTATCATAAACAAGAAATGATTTGAAATAAAGAAGGGCAAATTGTTTTAAAGGTACCAATTGCTTAAGGTCTTTTAAGAAAGAAGTCACTTGATTTAGAAGTTCTAATTGTATTTCTAAAAAGGTATTGTGACTTGTCCTGAAAGGTAGAGATGACTTGATACTACGGTTGTTAGTATCTGGGAAGTTTTATTTGAAAATGAGTCTTTCTAAAAGAGTAGAGGTGCGTAGTACGTTGGGTTAAATTCCCGGGTTTTATATGACATTATCGACCCAGAGATGGGCCGGGCAAGATACCTTACGCGACTATATGACATTATCGACGAGAGATGGGCCGGGCGGTATACCTCACGCAGACTATATGACATTATCGACCCAGATGGGGCGGGCAGATACCTTACGCGCACTATATGACATTATCGACCCGAGACGGGCGGCAAGATACCTTTACGCGCACTATATAACATTATCGACCCGAGATGGGCCGGGCAAGATACCTTTACGCGACTATATGACATTATCGACCCGCAGATGGGCAAAGATACCTTGCGCGCACTATATGACATTATCGACCCGCAGAGAAGGTCCGGGCAAGATACCTTACTGAAAGACTATGTGATTTTATCGCGTCGATTGGTAGGTAGTATAAGCGTCCTCCGTAAAGGCCGGATTATGTTATGAAAGATAAGTAAGGTTATATGGTAATGAACTTGATGTTTTTCCTAAGTATGTACGTAAGATATGGCTATAACTCTTAATGGAATGGAAAAGATAATGATATGCAATTAAGTTCATAAGTGGTAATGACACGGCAGATCCGTATGTACTTTTATACTTGCTCATTCCTTTGTACGATTATGATCTGCTTATCGATTTCTTATTTACATTCCATATTCGCACTGTTGTAATCGACTTCTTCGGGGCCGCGTTCAATGTCCGCAGTTTAGGTACACAATTATGGATCCGCGAGCTTAGGATCTGGTTCAAGATTTTGAGATGGCTCCAATGTTCCGAGTTGTCATGACTATGTATATTCGAAGGTACAGCGGGCCTTGTCTCGTCATAGTAGGTGTCCACATCTTAGAGGTCCGTATTCACTGGCCGGATCGGTTAGAATTGTAATTACATTTTTGGATAGTGTAAGCCCTTTTTGGGTGATTTATATTACGGCAGCCTTATCGGCTTTGCCTTGGTTTAAAAAAATAAAATAAAATGTGTGTTACTTATTTTCCGCAGCAGTTTATTATGTTGTATGTTTTAAGGTGCCTGGTAGGCACCGCGCCCGGGTCGGGTCGTGACAAAAGTGGTATCGAGCGATTAGTCCTCGGAAAGTGTCTACAGACCGTGTTCAGTAAGTCTTGATTATCGGTGTGTTGTTGCACCACATCTATAATCGAGGCTGCGCAGGACATTTAGGATTGGTTTCCATTCTTCTCACCGAGATCGTGCGATAGAGGCGTGTCGTTAGGTCGTCTCCCTAACGAGTTATATTGATGCATTTCTGAGAAAGCAGTGATGACCGGGAAGGACTATATGGATTGCGTATACAGGTTGGTAATGATTATAGTATAGTTGGTATTGTGACCTACATCTATACGGAGTTATGTATGAGGGTCAGACGCGTGTTGCCTAGAATGATTTTAGATTACCAAGAGTTGGTAAAGACTAATTAGATACCGGAAGGTATGGAGCGATTAATGAATTCTCGCCAAGGTCTTGTGTTTTATTTTGACATAATTGGGAAAGGATGAGGCATCGATAGGGTAGTGAACCCTTAAGAAGCCATGTTAAGGGACTTAATGGAATACCATGTTAATATATTAAGCTACGTGGTAGGCTTAAGAGAATTGTACGGATGAGGTCCGTATAGAGTAAGTAATGGTCGTTGTGATCGAGACAGCATGGTTATGGTATTATGAGAAGTTTTTGTACCCGTTTACGGGGGGACTGGTAAGGTAGGCTTGGAGCATGGAAATTGCGAGCCTAGGAATATTGATAACTGCCGATACCTTAGATTTATAAGGCTCTCTCGGGCCATACGATTTTAAGTCAGACCAAGAATAAGAGTTAAGTGCGACGGTGGGACGGGGTGAGGACCTATTGCGGGTCGCCCCATAGCCTGGAATAGAGTGGGATCAGTTGGTAGTAGTTCCGCTACGTGACAGGGTCACGAGGGTGCAAGGCCCAAGTCTAGTTAATTGTTTTACGGGTTCGTGGACGCGTTCCACCGGAACCAGGTCGTGAAAGCCGGAAATGGCCTTATATTGTTTTATAGAGTGACCCCAAAGATTAGAGGCCAAAATCGGTGTTATATTCCAGAGTATGTACGTAAGGACGTACGTAGAGAATTTGAGCCTTAAGTTAGGCAAAGGACCGAATTTGGGCACAAGTGCCAATTAGAGTCGTTTTTCGACGAAACGTTTCCACAGCTTTCGTAGGGAAAATTCCGGCTATGTCATTTATAATTTTTGCGGATTTTTCCGAGAGACGAAACATTTTGGACCAACGGGAGGGTGACATGTGTCACCCTCACATTGGAAGCAAATAGGGTGGCTTGGACGATTGGGCGTCCAAGAGGATTGGTTGGCCTTGGCCGATTGGTCCCTCCTTTTGTGCCTTGTTTTGTGGCTTGTTTTGTGGAGTGTTTTGTGGAGTGTTTTGTGGGTGCACTTGGCTTGATCTTGGCCTTACACTTGCCTTGCACATGGCTTGATCTTGGCCATTGGTTGGCTTTTGGTTTTGCTATAAATACCCCCTAAGCTTGAAGACTTCATTCATCCAAAAACTTCCAAGTCTTGAAACCCTCTCCTCCCTTCTTGTTGTGCTAGCCGAGAGCTTCCTCCCTCCCCTTTTCGTGAGGCCTAGTGGCCGAGAGGTACTACCCCTAGTGGCCTTGTGGCCGAGAGCATACCCCACGCGTTGGAGTGTTCTCGTGAGGTACCCCTGGTAGAAAGTTGTCTTCCAAGTATTGTTATAATGCCCAAAATACCTGCCTTATACCTGTTGTATTCCAAAAGTTACCTCTATACGTAGAGCGAAATACTACCTTTTAGTCTCAAACCGAAACCCTAAGGAATCTTCATTGTTAGTTGAAGGATTTAAGTAGAAGTTGGATAGAACTTCAGGGTTGTTTGAGCGGGATGGAGCACCGGAGTTGGAGCTAAACGTTGCTAAGGATCGACATTTAACTTGGATAATTATGGGCTTATCGAGGTAATTATCTTGTCCTCTATTGTAATTGGAAATTACATGTTTGTTAGAATATATAGTTGAAGTATACTATATATGGAACTATACTTAGTATTCGCAATGTCTTTTGACTTAAGCTGAAGAATAAAGAAAAGAATGAACTGTTTTTACATAGATGTATTGCGAGACTTGTGTAGTATCGAGTAGAATTGTACACGTCAGGTTAGGCGTGTAAACCCCGGTTGGCTTGGTAGCCGGCCTCGATAGAGGAGGAGATTTACGCCACATGCGGGGAGGTCGCCGAATTTTCGTAGAATATGGAGCGTTTAGATCTAGATGTTAATGAGCGTTTGTGGCCTTTATAGGTGAAAGTACTAAGAGTAGCGTATTCTACTCGAGGAGTGGAAAGGGCTAGCAAGGTTGTAGTACTTGGAGCTTTTGCTTATTGTCGAGAATCGTCGCGAGGTATGTGAACCTCTTCATATCTCTTCTATCATGATATGTGTGAACTATGTAGTAAGGTAGACGTACATGTGTAATTGTATTTGATTGTTGTAAAACATAAAGGGTTATAACGGCTTTATGGGAAGTTGGTTATAACAGCTTTATGTAGGTAAGAAAATGGGTTGTGGCTTTTAAAAGATAACTGATTTGATTTATAACTGGCTTGGGCGTTATAATAAAGAACTTGATGTATTTCAAAAGATTTATAAATCGTTTTGAAGGGAGAGTAACACTTGGTTTTAAAGGTTTTAAAAAGAGTTATACTAGCTTTATGAGGAGTTAGGTATAATGTCTTAAGAGAGATAAAGAAAATGGTTTACTGATGTTAGAAGTTAAGAGACTTGATCTTATAAGATAAGAGACTTAACTTATTTGTTTTAAAGTGGATGTTTGTGTGAGACCTCATTCGTGAGTAATGAGTACTTGGTTTTGTTTAAAGGGATAATGTTTTACTGATTTCGGAAATCAGAATGTGTATCGACAGACCACTGCAGCGTTAATAAAGGAAAATGTATTGAATAATGATGTATCGTATTAAAACAGTAGAAACCTCCATCTGCATAGAAACTAAGATAAGACAAAATGATATTACATTTTCTAGATCATGGCTGCTGTAATAAGAATGTTGTAAACAAGAATAACCTACTCTCACGTGAGACATATATTACTCAATTGTTCTAAAAAGGAATCAAGTGATTAAGTTTGGGAACTATGAAACCATTTGAAAATGAGAAGCTTGAGTAATTGAAACTAGGCAACCGGAACTTAGGAAAAGAATGTTGTTACTTGATTTTGAAAAGGAATGTGGGTTGGTCATTCTAATACTACGTATCGGGTGACTTTGATAAAAGTAATGGATCTCTTTAAAGAATTTAACGCACGTAGTACTTTAGGGTTAAAACCCTGACTTTGGCATAAAATGAAAGTACTTTGAGTTGTGTGAAACTTGCCTATGCTTGTTGTTGTGAAACTTGCCTATGTGGTTGTGAAACTTGCCTATGCTTGTGATGATAGCCTTTGTTGTGCAAGTGTGGTATTTACGTTACCGCGTCTCGATAGAGGCGGTTTACTTGTGAGAACTTACTTGACGTCTTTGGCGGTGATGGAGAATTCCACGGTATGTTTCCATTTTGATTCTTGTCATTGTTGATGTCACATGGACATGTCTACACCACGCAGATTCGGGCACGCGGCCACGCGGCGGGTTGATTACCGATATATGGTTATTACGCAACATGGGCGTGTCTACACCGACGCAAGATTCCGGGGCACGTGGCCACGCGTGGTTGACCACCAAGATATTGTTATTGAGGTTACATGGGCATGTCTACACCGTCACGATTCGGGTACGTGCGGCCTTGTTATTATTGTGTGGCATCATGGACATGTCTACACCGTCTGATTCCGGGGCACGCGGCCATGACGCGAACATGATGGATGTTGTGGGCGTGAGACCCATAGTTATATTTAGTGGTGACTTTGAGGCGTGAGTCCACGACTTGATCGCTTTTATGTTGCGTCTTGTATTTTGGTTATCATACATGTCTTACGCTTTTAGGCTATTATGATTTCATTTACGATGTTGTGATTTCACATACTTGGTACTGTCAGATCGACCTCCTTCGGGCTGCGTCATGCCGCAGTAGAGGTATATCGTGGATCCCGCTCTTAGGATCTCATTTCAGCGTGTTGGAAAGCTCCGTTCCTTGGAGGCTTATCTTTGGTATGTTTCCACGAGTTGTAGGTTCTTGTACATTCGTGGTATGGCGGCCCCGTCCCATAGTTGTTGTAAATCTTAAGTGCAGTAACCTTGTAAGTGTGGTTTGTAAAAAGGATAACTCGTGTTTTATGTATATACCAAGGCAATGCTTTTGCTGGCCTGTTTATTTATTATATCTCTTGTTTCATGACTCGTGTTTTATTTTTCCGCTGGTTTTCTCTGATGTTGTATCACTAGGGTGCCCGGGGTAAGGCACCAGTAACGGGCCCGGGTTCGGGGCGTTACAAAGTGGTATCGAGCGATTAGTCCTCGAAAGTGTCTGACCGTGTCTAGTAGAGTCTTGATTATCGGTGTGTGCACCACATCTATAATCGGAGGCTATAGGACATGTAGGATCGTTTCTATTCTTCTCATTACGAGATCGTGCCTTAGAGCCGAGTTGTAAGTTGGACCCTCTACGATGTGTTTCATTTACCGATTATGCCTCCGCAGCGCGAGTGCCAGAAGGGCAAGGCCGTGAGGCGCTAGTGGTTACAGAGGAGTACGAGGCGCGAGCCCGCCAAGACTGAGCCTGAGCCCCACCCTGGAGCAGGGAGATGGGTCACGGAGATGGCCCGATTATCGCCGTGGTCAGGCGAGATATGAGACAGCCGACGCGCGTTCAGTTCCAAAGACCTGTGGTGCACGAGAGCAGATAGTTTGAGGCTACGGACTTTCTTAGTTGTAGCCCGCGAGTTTTATGGGTCGAGGCTCGAGGATGATCCGCAGGAGTTCATCCGCTTCCATTCAAGGATCACGCGGGTGATCAAGGCTTGAGACCGAGTCGTGACCTCGGTTCGCATCGGTCGCGTGATACCGCGATCGATTGGTTTGATTCGTGGAGCTTTCGGGAGAGCATGCACCTCCAGCAGTATGGGATGAGTTTTGGGGCTTTTCTCACGCACTTCTTGCCTCCGCAGATGGAGGGCACGCCGACAATTTTTGTTCTTGAGAGAGAGGCGACCGCGTCAGGAGTACAATGTCGAGTTCGATTCTTTGGCTCGATATGTCCCTGCGCATTGCGCAGATATGGAGGATAGGGTGCGTCGCTACGCCACCGGGCTAGATGATTATATGGCGAGTCTTGTGCGGGTGTTTCTCTTCACCGGCATGGACATTGCCCGCATTCGTGCTCATGCACTTGGGTGCGAGGCGCAGATCGACGCAGGTGGACCGCCACAGAAGGCCAAGACGGGCGGATATTTTGGCGACTTTCGAGGCGGACCGCTCAGAAGCAGACTAGTTATGTACCTCCGCCATTGCAGAGTGGTCCTCCGCACCGGGACCGCGGGATATTCAGGAGCGGTCGTGGCTCCTGTTTGAGATGTTGGAGTAGGGTGTTGGCGATCGATCACCCTACCTCGGTGGTCGATGTAGTAGACCGCATTTCGGGAGTGTCGTAGTACGAGGAGCTTGTTATTCTTGCCAGCGGGGCCATATGACGAGAGGCTGTCCACCAGGGTAGCGCGGTAGGATAGCACAGACTAAGCGATTGCGGAGCCACGGTAGAGGTCGCGGTGGAAGTTCGATTTTAGCGGCCTTGAACCGCCTAGTTTGTATATATATCCTTAACCCTGTAGATACTTGTATGTATTGATGTTAATGATGTGTTAAGTGTTATGTTCGGATAGCTTTGTGCTATAGTGTGATTTAAAAATCTGGTTAGTGTGAGATGGAAGTGGTAGCTTCCATGATGTGTTCCGTGTCGAGGAGCGGAAGTTGGCGCTACGGTGGGTCGGGTTGGGGCCATGTTGCGGGCCAACCCGCGTCCCGTTTCGAGGAAGGGTCAGCTCTGGGTGGTCCCGCCAGGTGGCAGGGTCACGAGGGTGCTAGGCCCAAGTTTGTATGACCATCGTATGAGTTGGTGGATATGTTCGACCAGAAGCGGATCGTGGAGGCCGGGAACGGCCTTAGAGAAGATCGAAGTTAGTGAGATGACCAAGTTTGGAGGTAGTGACTCCAAGGGTTGGAAGCAAGCGTTGTGGAAGTGTGGTACGGATACTAGAAAGAGTTTGAGTGTTCGAGAAGGGTACAACAAGATAGGGGGAAAAGTGAACGTGTGTGATCGTTTCTTTTGTGAAATGAAGGTGTGAAGGGAGTATATTTTAGACCTCAGGTAAGGGGTTTTTGTGATGATTAGAGGTGTTTCCTCGTTGACTTGGGTTTAAGTATTGGTGCGTTTGTTATTTTTTATTTTTTATTTATTTTTTTTTTTTTTTTTGCCAGGTGTGGCATGATCGTTTTCGTGCGTATAGCAGTGAAGGCTATACTAGCGCATGTTTGTGTTGAGACTTGAGAAGGAACATTCGGGACGAATGTTTCTAAGGAGGGGAGAATGTTATACCCCGTATTTCCAGAGTATGTACGTAAGGACGTACGTAGAGAATTTGAGCCTTAAGTTAGGCAAAGGACCGAATTTGGGCACAAGTGCCAATTAGAGTCGTTTTTCGACGAAACGTTTCCACAGCTTTCGTAGGGAAAATTCCGGCTATGTCATTTATAATTTTTGCGGATTTTTCCGAGAGACGAAACATTTTGGACCAACGGGAGGGTGACATGTGTCACCCTCACATTGGAAGCAAATAGGGTGGCTTGGACGATTGGGCGTCCAAGAGGATTGGTTGGCCTTGGCCGATTGGTCCCTCCTTTTGTGCCTTGTTTTGTGGCTTGTTTTGTGGAGTGTTTTGTGGAGTGTTTTGTGGGTGCACTTGGCTTGATCTTGGCCTTACACTTGCCTTGCACATGGCTTGATCTTGGCCATTGGTTGGCTTTTGGTTTTGCTATAAATACCCTAAGCTCAAGACTTCATTCGTCCAAAACTTCCAAGTCTTGAAACCCTCCTCCCTTCTTGTTGTGCTAGCCGAGCTTCCTCCTCCCCCGTGAGGCCTAGTGCCCGAGAGGGTACTACCCCTAGTGGCCTTGTGAGAGCATACCCACGCGTTGGAGTGTTCTCGAGGTACCCCTTGGTAGAAAGTTGTCTTCCAAGTATTGTTATAATGCCCAAAATACCTTGGCCTTATACCTTGTTGTATTCCAAAGTTACCTCTATACGTAGAGCAGAAATACTACCTTTTAGTCTCAAACCGAACTAAGGAATCTTCATTGTTAGTTGAAGGATTTAAGTAGAAGTTGGATAGAACTTAGGGTTGTTTGGAGCGGGATGGAGCACCCGAGTTGAGCTAAACGTTGCTAAGGACCGACATTTAACTTGGATAATTATGGGCTTATCGAGGTAATTATCTTGTCCCTCTATTGTAATTGGAAATTACATGTTTGTTAGAATATATAGTTGAAGTATACTATATATGGAACTATACTTAGTATTCGGCAATGTCTTTTGACTTAAGCCTGAAGAATAAAGAAAAGAACTGAACTGTATTTACATTGGACTGTATTGCAGTAGTCTTGTGTAGTATTACTGAGTAGAATTGTACACGTCCGGTTAGACGTGTAAACCCCCCCCCCCTGGTTGGCTTGGTAGCCGGCCTCGATAGAGGAGGCGATTTACTGCCATGGGGAGGTCGCCAATTTTACGTAGAATATGGAGCGTTGAGATCTAGATGTTAATAGAGCGTTTGGCCTTTATAGGTGAAAGTACTAAGAGTAGCGTATTCTACTCGAGGAGTGGAAAGGGCTAGCAAGGTTGTAGTACTTGGAGCTTTTTGCTTATTGTCGATAATCGTCGCGAGGTATGTGAACCTCTTCCTATCTCTTCTAGCATGATATGTGTGAACTATGTAGTACGGTAGACGTACATGTGTAATTGTATTTGATTGTTGTAAAACATAAAGGGTTATAACGGCTTTATGGGAAGTTGGTTATAACAGCTTTATGTAGGTAAGAAAATGGGTTGTGGCTTTTAAAAGATAACTGATTTGATTTATAAGCGGCAGCGTTATAATAAAGAACTTGATGTATTTCAAAAGATTTATAAATCGTTTTGAAGGGAGAGTAACACTTGGTTTTAAAGGTTTTAAAAAGAGTTATACTAGCTTTATGAGGAGTTAGGTATAATGTCTTAAGAGAGATAAAGAAAATGGTTTACTGATGTTAGAAGTTAAGAGACTTGATCTTATAAGATAAGAGACTTAACTTATTTGTTTTAAAGTGGATGTTTGTGTGAGACCTCATTCGTGAGTAATGAGTACTTGGTTTTGTTTAAAGGGATAATGTTTTACTGATTTCGGAAATCAGAATGTGTATCGACAGACCACTGCAGTGTTAATAAAGGAAAATGTATTGAATAATGATGTATCGTATTAAAACCAGTAGAAACCTCCATCTGCATAGAAACTAAGATAAGACAAAATGATATTACATTTTCTAGATCATGGCTGCTGTAATAAGAATGTTGTAAACAAGAATAACCTACTCTCACGTGAGACATATATTACTCAATTGTTCTAAAAAGGAATCAAGTGATTAAGTTTGGGAACTATGAAACCATTTGAAAATGAGAAGCTTGAGTAATTGAAACTAGGCAAACTGGAACTTAGGAAAAGAATGTTGTTACTTGATTTTGAAAAGGAATGTGGGTTGGTCATTCTAATACTACGGGTATCGGGTGACTTTGATAAAAGTAATGGATCTCTTTTAAAGAATTTAACGTACGTAGTACTTTAGGGTTAAAACCCGGACTTTGGCATAAAATGAAAGTACTTTGAGTTGTGTGAAACTTGCCTATGCTTGTTGTTGTGAAACTTGCCTATGCTTGTGGTTGTGAAACTTGCCTATGCTTGTGATGATAGCCTTTGTTGTGCAAGTGTGGTATTTCTGTGTTACCGCGTCTCTCGATAGAGGGCCGGTTTACTTGTTGAGAACTTACTTGGACGTGCTGGCAGTGATGGAGAATTCCACGGGTATGTTTCCATTTTGATTACTGTCTTGTTGTTGATGTCACATGGACATGTCTACACCGATGCAGTATTCCGGGGGCATGCGGCCATGCGGCCGGGTTGATTACCCGATATATGGTTATTACTGCCACATGGACGTGTCTACACCGATGCAGTATTCCGGGGGCATGTGGCCATGCGGCAGGGTTGACCACCCAGTATATTGTTATTGAGGTTACATGGGCATGTCTACACCGATGCAGTATTCCGGGGGCATGTGGCCATGCGGCCTTGTTATTATTGTGGCATCATGGACATGTCTACACCGATGCAGTATTCCGGGGGCATGCGGCCATGATGCGAACATGATGGATGTTGTGGGCGTGAGACCCATAGTTATATTTGAGTGGTGACTTTGAGGGCGTGAGTCCCTGACTTGACTGCTTTTATGTTGCGTACTGTATTTTGGTTATCATACATGTCTTCTGCTTTTTAGGCTATTATGATTTCATTTCTGATGTTGTGATTTCACATACTTGGTACTGTTATGCGGCCTCCTTCGGGGCTGCGTTCATGCCGCGGTAGAGGTACATCGGTCGTGGATCCCGCTCTTAGGATCTCATTTCAGCGTGTTGAAAGCTCTGCCTTGGAGGCTTATCTTTGGTATGTTTCCATGAGTTATAGGTTCTTGTACATTCGGGGTATGGCGGGGCGCTGTCGCATCATAGTTGTTGTAAATCTTAGAGTGCAGCCTGTTGTGGGCGGTGGTTTGTAAAAAGGATAAGCCCATTGAGTTTTTATGTATATACTGAAGGCAACTGTTTTGGTTGGCCTGTTTATTTATTATATCTCTTGTTTCATGACTCGTGTTTTATTTTTCCGCTGGTTTTCTCTGATGTTGTATCACTAGGGTGCCCGGGGTAAGGCACCAGTAACGGGCCCGGGTTCGGGGCGTTACAATCGGTATGGAAGTTATGTATGTATGCTAGTAAGAGTTGGAGGTACGGAAGGAGTGGAGCCTGAATCCATTAGAACCTTTCGAGGTAACTACACCCTTGCATGTGTGGGGTGGTAGCTGAGCGGGAATATGAGGTTTTCCCGGTGATGATACGATCGTCAGACCCTAGTAGACCTAGTAGAGGATTATGACTGACTTTGAGGTCATTATGAGTATGGTCTAGTTGGCTTTTTGAGTGCCAAGGTTGACGTCTTAGTATAAGTTGTTATGTGGCCATGGGTGGCATATGTTGTGTGAAGGGAGACTATGTCGCTATCTATTTAGATTGGACTCCGAAAGAACATTCGGGGACGAATGTTTCTAAGGGGGGAAGAATGTTACACCCCGTAACTCTAGGACATTTTTAAGAGAATGTACGTAAGGAACTCAAGACTTGAAATTAGTACGAAAGAAAGAATTGTTTTTCCGACGGAAAATCTTCCGAACGTCGGAAAGGGAAAAATGTTCGTTGAGGAGAATTGGATTCTCAAAATGCATGAATTGAGGATTATGGAATATATTTTCATTATGGAAATTTATTTTACGGATTTGGTCGCAGGGCCCACCCGAGGAATTTTACGTTTTGTGGGACCCACGAGGGTTCTGAATTTTATGGACGAATGGGAGGGCGACACGTGGCACCCTCCCACATGGCTTGGTCGAATTAATGCAAGGGCAAAAGGGTCATTTGACCATGGTAAAGATGAGAAAGTCTTGCTAATTATAGAGCTTGATATTGTTGACTTGTCAAAGGGCCACATGGGCTTGATCTAGTGAAAATCATCTTAGCCAACCATTTGTTTAAGTCTTGACCCTCCATAGTGTTATAAATGCATACTAGTAGCAAGACTAGTTCCACACTTAGTCATATTTCAAGAAATATTAGAGAGCTAAGAGAGGGAGCTCACGGGTTCATGCTAAGTCCCACACAAAAATTTTAGTTTGTGATCCTTTATTCACAAGACTTAAACCCAAGGTCCCTAAGGGTATTGTAAGGATATCTCAATAGAAAGATTTGGAAAACGGCGTTTTCACGTTAGTCGCAAGGCGAAAACCTAGGGAGCTCTTCAACTTTGAAGTTGGAAATAGAAGAGGAGTTTTTCACAAGCTTCTAAGGGTTGCAAATAGCGGATTGAAACGTCAAGAAAAGGAGTTGGAGTTGCTAAGGATCGACTTAGGGTTTTGGATCATTTGAGCTTAAGAAGGTAATAATTTCCGTCTTGCTATATTAATTCGAGATTTCATGTAGTAGTTAGAAATGATCATGTGGATTATATTATGAAGAATGATATGTGTTATGGAATATTTGGATGGAATCGAAAGTTGCATGATTTAGCCTTTAAGATTGTAATTCAATTTAGTTACTAGTTTAGTCGTCGATGTTATCTAAGAGTTGATTAAGGTGGTTATAATTGCTAAGTTGTTTATGACTAAATGACATGCTAGACCTAAGAACTTGGATTGAAAAGGAATTGGAAAGGTTGATAGGTTGTTGCACATTTTGGCGAATTGACATTTGTATTGTGGACTAGTTTAATGTATTTGGTGGGCGGAATTTTACACGTCTGTTAAGGCGTGTAATCCCCTTTAGTTAGCTGATTTGTTGGGCCTTAAATGTGGCGTGTTTGGTTATTGTATTCGGCCTTGAAAAGGTGGCAAAGTATGTAGAAACAAAGGAAGTCTTTGTCCGATTTTCCGTAGAATTTAGTGACTTAGCACTTAGAATATTCTACGTTGAAGCTAGAGGTTAATGGATGTATTATGGCCAATTTAGGTTGAAGTACCAAGTATAGCGTATTCTACTTGAAGGATGGAATAGCTAGCAAGGTTGAAGTACTTTGGAGCTTTTTGCTACTTGTCGATAATCGTCGCGAGGTATGTGAACCTCTTCCTTCCTTTGGCATGATTCTATGTATGAAATATACATGTAGTAGTATTTCATGATTTCGTCTACTCTTAGAAGTTAAGAGGTAGTTATGTTGATTTACTCTATGTAAAAGCTACGTCTAAGAAATCCTAAGTCCTTACCAAGTCTTATGGGGGATGTTGGTAAGAGTCGTTAGGAAGTATTTGGAGTCGAGTTGACTTGGCTAATTTTACGGCACAAATGAGAATAAGTATCGAACAAGCCATTGCAGCGTTAATAAAGGAAAATGTAATGACAATTAATTATGTTAAAACAAGTAGAATTCTCCATCTGCATAGAAGCTAAGATAAGACAAAATTGTATTACATTTTCTAGATCATGACTACTTGAATAAGATCGTTATAAATAAGTATAACTTATTCACAATGCACCAAAGTATATGTTGCTTAATTTGAAAGAGTTTACGTATGAAGTTTTTAAGACTTTGAAACTTGTTTTCTTAAAGGTTAAGAGACTTGAAGTATTTTGAAAGCTATGTGATTTGATTTGAAAGTATAAGTCTCTTGGTTATAAAAAGAATGAATTAGTTTAAGGCATAAAGTTAGTATGACGGCTTTATGGGAAGTTGGTTATAATAACTTTATGGGAGGTTAAGAGAATGTTTTTCTTCAGTATCATAAACAAGAAATGATTTGAAATAAAGAAGGGCAAATTGTTTTAAAGGTACCAATTGCTTAAGGTCTTTAAGAAAGAAGTCACTTGATTTAGAAGCCGGTAATTGTATTTCTAAAAAGGTATTGTGACTTGTCCTGAAAGGTAGAGATGACTTGATACTACGGTTGTTAGTATCTGGGAAGTTTTATTTGAAAATGAGTCTTTCTAAAAGAGTAGAGGTGCGTAGTACGTTGGGTTAAATTCCCGGGTTTTATATGACATTATCGACCCAGAGATGGGCCGGGCAGTATACCTTTACGGGCAGACTATATGACATTATCGACCCAGAGATGGGCCGGGCAGTATACCTTTACGGGCAGACTATATGACATTATCGACCCAGAGATGGGCCGGGCGATACCTGCAGGCGCACTATATGACATTATCGACCCGAGATGGGTCGGGCAAAGATACCCACGCAGGCACTATATGACATTATCGACCCGAGATGGGCGGCGATACCTTACGGGCGACTATATGACATTATCGACCCGAGATGGGCGGCGGTATACCTTACGCGACTATATGACATTATCGACCCAGAGATGGGCCGGGCAGTATACCTTTACGGGAAGACTATGTGACCTTATCGCGTCCCAGTTTGGGCCGGGTAGTATAAGCGTCCCTCCGTAAAGGGCCGGATTAGGTTATGAAAGATAAGTAAGGTTATATGGTAATGAACTTGATGTTTTTCCTAAGTATGTACGTAAGATATGGCTATAACTCTTAATGGAATGGAAAAGATAATGATATGCAATTAAGTTCATAAGTGGTAATGACACGGCAGGATCTGGTATGTACTTTTTATACTTGCTCTGTCATTCCTTTGTACAGTTATGATCTGTTTACTGTACTTTATTTCTGTTCCATATTCTTTTGTTATGCGACCCCTTCGAGGCTGCGTTAAATGTCCGCAGTTTAGGTACAATTATGGATCCGCGACTTAGGATCTGGTTGACATTTTGAGATGGCTCCAATGTTAGGAGTTGTCATGACTATGTATATTCAGGGGTACGGCGGGGCCTTGTCCCGTCATAGTAGGTGTCCACATCTTAGAGGTCTGTATTCACATGTGGGCTGGACTGGTTAGAATTGTAATTACATTTTTGGATAGTGTAAGCCCTTTTTGGGTGATTTATATTACGACAGCCTTATCGGCTTTGCCTTGGTTTAAAAAAAAAAAAATGTGTGTTACTTATTTTCCGCAGCAGTTTATTATGTTGTATGTTTTAAGGGTGCCCAGGTAGGGCACCAGTCGCGGCCCGGGGTCGGGTCGTGACAGTATGTCAACCTATAATATTCACAATACGTCTATTAAAGCCTTTCTTCAAACGTAGAATATTATAAGTGTCAAGTCGCTAAATTCTACAGAAAATCGGACAGCACCTCCTTTGTTTCTACTCACTTTGCCACCTTTTTCAAGGCCGAATACAATAACCAAACACGCCACATTTAAGGCACAATCAAAGCAATTAATCAATAGGGGATTACACGTCTATTAGACGTGTAAAATTCCGCCCCACAAACGATAACAAACCAATACAACTACTAGTCCAATTTTCGGCCATAATGAATACAACAATACCAATTCTTATCCAATTTCCATTTCAATCCACATTGGTAGCATAACATGATATCAAGTCGCATTTGATTATAACTACCATAATATTTAAGTAAGTGACATGCGACGATTTCTAATAAACGACCAATTAGTAATTAAATCTTCAAGTGGCTTGTATAACATTTCGGAGTTAAGATACAAGCAATCCATAATACTTATAAACTTCAACATATCAACTTCATGCTAGCAACATGTAAAGCTAACAACAACAATATAAATATATAATCTTGTAACACCTTTAAAAGACAAGATTATACCTCACTGAACCTTAATCCAACTCGATCAAGTCGCTCCTTAGTAGTATAGAGCCTCTCCAAGATACTTCAATCCTCTTGTTGAGACCCTTAGAACAACACCAACAAATATCCTTCAACTCTCCAAACAAAACCTAGAAAGACAACTAGGTTTTCGTTTTGCGAATAACAGTAAACTATCTTTTTCCAAGATTTTTTTATTGAGATATGTTTACAATACACATAAGAACCTTGGTTTAAAGTGTGGAGCTAAATGGATCACAAACAAAGATTTTTCTTTTTTTTCTATAGAGAACCCGAGAGCAAAGCTCTATGTTCATCCAATTTTTTGTGAAATTTGGCTAAGTGTTAGCTCTCTCTTGCTACTAGTAGTAATATAAAGCACATTGGAGGGTCATGATATAAACAAATGGGTGGTTTAGATGAGCTCCTAGCAAATATCAAGCCTTGGTGGGTCCTTTGACTTAGTCAAGATTATCAAGTTTGCTACTTGCAAGACTTTAGTCATACAAGACTATGGTCAATGACCATCTTAGCCATGGCATTTTCGTCCAAGGCATCTCTAAGGGGGGTGACACATGTCACCCTCCCATTCGTCACAATAATACATTTTCCGACAATTTCATAATTCCGATAAATTTTTACAAGTCTCAAATCTTAACACTTGTGAGTTCCTTACATACGTTCTTAAAAACATGTCCTGTAAATACGGGGTGTAACAATTAACATGACATTCCGTTAAGTTCCTTAACATGGCTTCTTAAGGGTTCACTACCCTATCAGACAGCTCATCCTTTCCCAATTATCTCAAAATAAAACATAAGACCTTGGCGAGAATTCATTAACTGTTCCATACCTTCCCGGTATCTAGTTAGTTTTTTACCAACTCCTGGTAATCTAAAATCATTCTAGGCAGCACGCGTCTGACCCTCATACATAACTCCGTATAGATGTATGTCACAATACCAACTATACTATAATCATTACCAACCTGGATACGCAATCCACATAGTCCTTCCTGGGTCACTGTTGCCTTTCTCGTAGCTACAATCAACATAACTCGTTAGGGAGTGTTATACCCCGTAGTTCCAGGGTATGTATGCGAGGACGTACGTACGAGAATACGACAGAAATTTTGGAAAGAAAGAAAGATGTGATTTTTCGACGGAAAAGTTTCCGGGTTTTGTGAAGGAAAAAGGTTCGTTGATAGGAATTGGATTCCCAGATTTGGTATTTGGGCTTCTTGAATTATATTAGAATTATGAGATTTTATTTCCGGAATTGGTCACGTGGGGCCCACGGGAGAAATTTACGGTTTTGTGGGGCCCACTTTGTTTTCGAGATTTTGGCCATTAGGGATATTTTCGGAAGATGAAATATTTTGGACGAGTAGGAGGGCGACACGTGTCACCCCCCTAGGTGGCTCTTGGCCGAAATGAGCTAGACAAGTGGCAAGACAAGTGGCCTTGTCTTGCAAGATATTTTAGTTGGACAAGTGGCTTGTGGGGCCCACACACACTTGTCCCCAATCTCAACCACACACTTGCCTTCATCCTAGCCCTTGGTTGTCCTATATATTCACTACTAGTTGATGAAATTGTTATACCCCGTAGTTGCAGGGTATGTATGTGAGGACGTACGTACGAGAGTACGGCAGAAAATTTTGAAAAGAAAGAAAGATGTGAGTTTTCGACGGAAAAGTTTCCGGTTATTTGTGAAGAAAAAGGTTCGTTAATGGGAATTGGATTCCCAGATTTGGTATTTGGACTTCATAGATTATATTAGAATTTTGAGATTTTATTTTCGGAAATGGTCACGTGGGGCCCACGGGAGAAATTTACGGTTTTGTGGGGCCCGCTTTGTTTTTGAGATTTCCGGTAAATTGGATATTTTCGGAAGACGAAATATTCTGGGCGAATCGGGGGGCGACACGTGTCACCCCCATGTGGCACCCTTGGCCGATTTTACATTTGTACACAACACCCGGTTGGAGTCGTGTTTCGACGAAACGTTTTGCGTAACTTGCGAAGGGAAAATTCCGGCTATGTCGTTTTGTATTTTTGCGGATTTTTCCGAGAGACGAAACATTCTGGACCAACGGGAGGGTGACATGTGTCACCCTCACAATGAAGACAAGTGGGGCGGCACTTGGCCGAATTGAGGGGGCAAGTTGGGCTTGATATTTGTGTAGATATTTGTGAGGGTTTTAAGGAGTAGGGTCTAGGGTGCACTTGGCTTGATCTTGGCCTTACACTTGCCTTGCACATGGCTTGATCTTGGCCATTGGTTGGCATTTGGGTTTGCTATAAATACCCCCCCTTTGTGAAGACTTCATTCATCCACAAATGTTTCCAAGTCTTGAATCCTTCCTCCTCTTGTAGACTCGCCCAAGAGCTCCTCTCCTTGAAAGTGGCCTTTGGCCGTGAGGTCTCCTCCCCTTGTGAGGTCTAGCCAGTGGGTACCCCACAGCCTAGTTGTTTTCGTATAATACCCCTTTGTGGTATAGAAATACTCCCTAGTATTGTTATAATGCCCAAAATACCTTAGCCTTGTACCTTGTAGTATTCCAAAGATACCTCTACGTAGAGTCCTAAATACTACCTTTTGTCCTTTTAGTCTCAAACCGAAACCCTAAGGAAATCTTCATAGTTGGTTGAAGTATTTGAGTAGAAGTTAGTTAGAACTTCAAGGGTTGTTTGGAGTGGTTTGAGCGCACGGAGTGAGCTAAACCTTGCTCAGGAGCGACATTAAACTCGGATAATTTTGGGCTTATCGAGGTAATTATCTTGTCCCCCTATTGTAATTGGAAATTACATGTTTGTTAGCATATATAGTTGAAGTATACTATATATAGAACTACTTAGTATTCGGCAATGTCTTTTGACTTAAGCTGAAGAATAAAGAATCGAATCGAATCAGTATTTACATAGGTGTATTGCGAGAGACTTGTGTAGAATTGTACACGTCCGGTTAGGCGTGTAAACCCCCTGGTTGGCTTGGTAGCGGCCTCGATAAAGGAGGAGATTTACTGTGTGTGGTGTCACGAATTTTCTATAGAAAGATAGAAACTTGTGTTTTGGGGTTAATAGACGTTTGTGACCTTTATAGGTGAAAGTCGAGAATAGCGTATTCTACTCGAGGAGGAAAGGGCTAGCGAGGTTGTAGTATTGGAGCATTTTGCTTATTGTCGATAAATCGTCGCGAGGTATGTGAACCTCTTCCTATCTTTTCTAGCATGAATGTTGTGAACTATGTGATGCAGACGCATACGTGCTAAGTGATTTGGTTGGTTTAAAACATAGGGTGTTATAATAGCTTTATGGGAAGTTAGTTATAACGACCTTATGTAAGTGAAAATGGTTTACTGATGTTAGAAGTTAAGAGACTTGATCTTATAAGATAAGAGACTTAACTTATTTGTTTAATGTGGATGTTTGTGTGAAACCTCATTCGTGAGTAATGAGTACTTGGTTTTAAAGGGGTAATGTTTCCGATTTCGGAATCGAATGTGTATCGACCACGCAGCGTTAATAAAGGAAATGTATTGAATAATGATGTGTTGTATTAAAACCAAGAGAAACCTCCATCCGCATAGAAGCTAAGATAAGACAAAATGATATTACATTTTCTAGATCATGGTCTTTGTAATAAGATCGTTATAAACAAGAATAAACTACTCACGTATATGACATATGTTACTCAATTGTTCTAAAAAGGAATCAAGTGATTAAGTTTGGGAACTATGAAACCATTTGAAAATGAGAAGCTTGAGTAATTGAAACTAGGCAACTGGAACTTAGGAAAAGAATTTTGTTACTTGATTTTGAAAAAGAAGGTGGGTTGGTCATTCTAATACTACGGTATCGGGTGACTTTTATAACATAATGGATCTCTTTTAAAAGAACTTAACGTATGTAGTACTTTGGGGTTAAAACCGGACTTTGGCATAAAATGAAAGTACTTTGAGTTGTGTAACTTGCATATGCTTGTTGTTGTGTAACTTGCCTATGCTTGTTGTGTAACTTGCCTATGCTTGTGATGATAGCCTTTATTGTACAAGCGTTGTGTTTCTGTGTTACCGCGTCTCTCGATAGAGGGTCGGTTGACTGGTTGAGAACTTACTTGGACGTGCCGGCAGTGACGGGGAAATTCCGCACGCGTCGTTGATAGTATTATTGTTGTTAATCGCTTTGGACATACTGACACGATGCGTAGCGCACGGGTATGCTTCCATTTTGGTTAAGGTCTTGTGGTTAATCGCTTTGGATATCTCGACACGATGCGTAGCGCACGTATGTTTCCATTTCGATTATCGCCAGTGATTTTTTTGGACATACCGACACGATGCGTAGCGCACGGGTATCGTCCCATTTGGAAAGTTGTCTTATTGTTTCCTTTGGACATACCGACACGATGCGTAGCGCGCGGGTATGCTTCCATTTGGATTCTTTGTCTTATTGTTGCATCATGGACATGTCTACACCGATGCAAAGATTCGGCACGCGGCCATAATGCGAACTCGATTGATGTTGTGGGCGTGAGACCCATAGTTATATTGGAGTGATGATCGCTTTTATGTTGTGAATCGTAGTTTGGTTATCATACATGTCTCCCGCTTTATATAGACTAGTATGATTTCATTTACGATTATGCGATTTCACATACTTGGTACTGTTGTGCCGACCTCGCCCGAGTGCGTTCATGCCGCAGAGGTACATCGGCCGTGGATCCTCGCCATAGGATCACGTCAACAGATTTGAAGCTCCGCTTTCTCGAGGCTTATCTTTGGTAGGTGTTCCACGAGTTGTAGGTTCTTGTACATTCTGTGGTATGGCGGCCATCCCGGTCATAGTCAGTATATCTTAGAGTGTCTCTGTTGTAGGCGGGGTTGTAAAAGGATTAAACTGTTCGTGTTTTATGTATATCGGAGGCAACCGCTTTTGGCCTGTTTATTTATTATATCTCTTGTATAATGACTCATGTTGTATGTTCCGCTGATTCTCTCTGATGTATGTATCGCTAGGGTGCCCGGGGTAAGGCACCAGTAACGGGCCCCGGAACGGGTCGTTACAAAAGTGGTATCAGAGCAGTTAATCCTCGGAAAGTGTCTACAGACCGTGTCAGTAGTAGTCTTGATTATCGGTGTGTTGTGCACCACATCTATAATCGAGGCTATAGGACATTTAGGATTGGTTTCCATTCTTCTCATTCTGAGATCGTGCCTTAGAGCTGTGTTGTAAGTTGGACCCCTCTGACGTATCTCGTTTTTACCAGTTATGCCTCCGCGCAAGGCAACCAGAGCCAGAAGGGCAAGGCACCGGAGGAGCCGCTAGTGAGATACAGAGGAGTTCGAGGGCGCAGTCCGCCAAGACTGAGATGTTGCTTCCGACGGCGAGTTTTGCGACGCCGCCAAAGACCAGCAGAGTTTAAAGCGCGGCAGTGGTGGGCCGAGACTACAAGACACGAGCCTCCACCCCACACCGAGCAGGAGACGGGTCACGCGAGATGGCCCGATTCTTGGCAGGTCGTGGACAGATATGAGGATAGGCCGATGCAGCAGCCCAGCCCAAAGAGCACCGATGGTTCACCCCGAGCAGATAGTTTGAGGCTACGGACTTTCGAGTTGTAGCCCGCCGAGTTTTATGGGTCGAGGCACGAGGATGATCCGCAGGAGTTCATCCGGCGATTCTGACCGATCACGCGGGTGATCAAGGCTTGTAAACCGAGTCGCGGACCTTTGGTTCGCATCGGCCGCGTGATACCGCAATCGATTGGTTTGATTCACGGAGCTTTCGGGAGAGCATGCACTCAGCAGAATGGGATGAGTTTTCGGGCTTTCTCACGCACTTCTTGCCTCCGCAGAGATGAGGGCACGCCGGCAGATTTTTATTACCGAGAGAGGCGCGACCGTCGTGAGTACAATGTCGAGTTCGATTCTTTGGCTCGATATGTCCCCCGCGCTTAGTCAGATATGGAGGATAGGTGCATCGCCACGCCACCGGCTTGATGATTATATGGCCGAGTCTTGTGCGGGTGTTTTCTCCGTACGGGCATGGACATTGCCCGCATGCAGCTCATGCACCAGGATGTGAGGCACGGAGGGTCGACGGAATGACTGGATCAGCAGAAGAGGCCGGACGGCAGGTCCTTTGGTGGCTTTCGAGGCGGACCGCCTCAAGCGAGCTAGTTATATACCCCCACCGCATGCAGTGGTCCTCCACCGTCTTCGTGGAGCAGGTCGTGGCTCCAAGGGTTGATTTTAGCAGAGCGGGGTGTTAACCAAATGAAGCCACCCTACCTCGTTGTGACCATTGTGGTAGACTCCATTTTGGAGAGTGTCGTGCTAGATTGGGAGTTTGTTTTGCATGCGGCCAGCAGGGCCATTTTGCGAGGAACTGTCCGACCAAGGGTAGCACGGATGTTACGACTCAGCCTTCAGGATCTGTGGCTGGTTCATCACCTTCTACTATGCCTGCAGGCGTGCCTATGATTAGAGTGGGCGGTAGCTTGCATATCCTTAACCCTCTAGAGTTTTGGTATGCTTGTTATGATGATCTCATTATTGTGTGCTATGTACGGATAGCGTTGTGATATGTGTGAGTTAGAATGCATGGTTAGTTGGAAGGATACGTATGGGGGCATGGTAAGTATGAACCTTAGACTATGTCACGACTGAGACCTTAGGGGTAAGGTCGTCTTGAGATTAAAGATTCGTTTTATGTTTGACTTTTATAAGGGTGAGTAGTATACGTAGGATTTATTTGTGTGATAAGTCCTTGGGTAGTGTGAGATGGAAGTGGTAGCTTTCATGATGTGAATTAGTAAGATTGTTCCGGATCGGGGAACAAGAGTTTGGCGCGGTTGGGGGGTCGGGTTGAGGACCATTTATGGTCAACCGAACCCGGTTTGGGGTGGGGTCAGTTCTGGTGGTCCCTCCGTGGTAGGGTCACGAGGGTGCTAGGCCCAAGTTTGTATGATCATCGTATGAGTTCGTGGACGCGTTCGACCGAGCGGTTCGTAAAGGCCGGAATGGCCTTAAGGAAGTTTGAGGTTAGTAAGATGACCAAGTTTGGAGGTAGTGACTCCGCAGATTTTCGAACAAGTAATGACCAAGTATGGTACGTACTGGGAGAGTTCAAGCGTTCGAGAAGGGCACGACGAGTAAGGAAAGAAGAGGACGTATGTTATTTCGCGCTGCCGTGGCATTGCAACTTGTTAGAGGAACTTTATCGTTATTCGACTTGAGAAGGAACATTCGGGACGAATGTTTCTAAGGAGGGAGAATGTTATACCCGTAGTTGCAGGGTATGTATGTGAGGACGCACGCAGAGTACGCAGAAAAATTTTGAAAAGAAAGAAAGATGAGTTTTCACGGAAAAGTTTCCTGTTATTTGTGAAGAAAAAGGTTCGTTAATGGAATTGGATTCTGATTTGGTATTTGGACTTCATAGATTATATTAGAATTTTGAGATTTTATTTTCTGAATGGTCACGTGGGCCCACGGAGAAATTTACGCTTTTGTGGGCCCGCTTTGTTTTTGAGATTTTAAATTGGATATTTTCGAAGACGAAATATTCGGCGAATCGGGGCGACACGTGTCACCCCATGTGGCACCCTTGGCCGATTTTACATTTGTACACAACACTTTGGAGTCGTTTTCGGCTAAACGCTTTTGCGTAAATTGCGAAGGGAAAATTCGGCTATGTCGCTTTTGTATTTTTGCGGATTTTTCCGAGAGACGAAACATTCTCGGACCAACGGAGGGTGACATGTGTCACCTCACAATGAAGACAAGTGCGACTGGCCGACCGAGGGCAAGTTGGGCTTGATATTTGTGTAGATATTTGTGAGGGTTTTAAGGAGTAGGGTCTAGGGTGCACTTGGCTTGATCTTGGCCTTACACTTGCCTTGCACATGGCTTGATCTTGGCCATTGGTTGGCATTTGGGTTTGCTATAAATACCCCCCCCTTTGTGAAGACTTCATTCATTCACAAATGTTTCCAAGTCTTGAATCCTTCCCCTCCCTCTTGTAGACTCTCGTCCAAGAGCTCCGCGCCCCCGTGACAGTGGCCGTTGGCGGGGAGGTCTCCTCCTTGTGAGGTCTAGCCGGGGTACCCCTAGCCTAGTTGTTTTCGTATAATACCCCTTTGTGGTATAGAAATACTCCCTAGTATTGTTATAATGCCCAAAATACCTTAGCCTTGTACCTTGTAGTATTCCAAAGATACCTCTTTACGTAGAGTCCTAAATACTACCTTTGTCCTTTTAGTCTCAAACCAAACCCTAAGGAAATCTTCAGTTGGTTGAAGTATTTGAGTAGAAGTTGGTTAGAACTTCTAAGGGTTGTTTGGAGTGGTTTGGAGCGCACGGAGTGAGCTAAACCTTGCTCGTGAGCTTACATTAAACTCGGATAATTTTGTGCTTATAGAGGTAATAAACTTGTCCATATATTGAAATTGTAAATTACATTTTTTTTAGATTATATATTTGAATTATAATATATATAGAAATACTTAGTATTCGCAATGTCTTTTGACTTAAGCTCAAGAATAAAGAACCGAATCAATCAGTATTTACATAGGATCGTATTGCAAGAGACTTGTGTAGAATTGTACACGTCCCAGGTTAGGCGTGTAAACCCCCGGTTGGCTTGGTAGCTACCGATAAAGCGAGAGATTTACGCTGTCATGTGTGGGTGCCGAATTTTCTATAGAAAGATAGAAACTTGTGTTTTGGGGTTAATAGACGTTTGTGACCTGTAGAGGTGAAAGATCGAGAATAGCGTATTCTACTCGAGTGGAAAGGGCTAGCGTTGTAGTACTTGAGCATTTTGCTTATTGTCGATAAATCGTCGCGAGGTATGTGAACCTCTTCCTATCTTTTCTAGCATGAATGTTGTGAACTATGTAGTACGGTAGACGCATACGTGCTAAGTGATTTGGTTGGTTTAAAACATAGGGTGTTATAATAGCTTTATGGGAAGTTAGTTATAACGACCTTATGTAAGTGAAAATGGTTTACTGATGTTAGAAGTTAAGAGACTTGATCTTATAAGATAAGAGACTTAACTTATTTGTTTAATGTGGATGTTTGTGAAACCTCATTCGTGAGTAATGAGTACTTGGTTTTTAAAGGGTAATGTTTCACCGATTTCGGGAATCGAATGTGTATCGACGCACCAATCGCGGCGTTAATAAAGGAAATGTATTGAATAATGATGTGTTGTATTAAAACCAAGAGAAACCTCCATCCGCATAGAAGCTAAGATAAGACAAAATGATATTACATTTTCTAGATCATGGTTGTAATAAGATCGTTATAAACAAGAATAAACTACTCACGATATGACATATGTTACTCAATTGTTCTAAAAGGAATCAAGTGATTAAGTTTGGGAACTATGAAACCATTTGAAAATGAGAAGCTTGAGTAATCAAACTAGGCAAACCGGAACTTAGGAAAAGAATGTTGTTACTTGATTTTGAAAAAGAAGGTGGGTTGGTCATTCTAATACTACGTATCGGGTGACTTTTATAACAAGAATGGATCTCTTTAAAAGAACTTAACGTATGTAGTACTTTGGGGTAAAAACCCGGACTTTGGCATAAAATGAAAGTACTTTGAGTTGTGTGAAACTTGCCTATGCTTGTTGTTGTGAAACTTGCCTATGCTTGTTGTTGTGAAACTTGCCTATGCTTGTGATGATAGCCTTTATTGTACAAGCGTTGTGTTTCTGTGTTACCGCGTCTCTCGATAGAGGGTCGGTTGACTGGTTGAGAACTTACTTGGATGCGCACAGCGACGAGAAATTCCACCGCACGCCTCGCTGATAGTATTATTGTTGTTAATCGCTTTGGACATACTGACACGATGCGTAGCGCACGGGTATGCTTCCATTTTGGTTAAGGTCTTGTGGTTAATCGCTTTGGATATACTGACACGATGCGTAGCGCACGGGTATGTTTCCATTTCGATTATCGCCAGGATTTCTTTTGGACATATCCGACACGACGCGTAGCGCACGCATGCGCCCATTTGGAAAGTTGTCTTATTGTTTCCTTTGACATACCGACACGATGCGTAGCGCACGTATGCTTCCATTTGATTCTTGTCTTATTGTTGCATCATGGACATGTCTACACCGGCGAGATTCCGGCACGCGCCATAATGCGAACTCGATTGATGTTGTGGGCGTGAGACCCATAGTTATATCGGAGTGATGATCGCTTTATGTTGTGAATCAGTAGTTTGGTTATCATACATGTCTCCCGCTTATATAGACTAGTATGATTTCATTTCTGATTGCAGTTTCACATACTTGGTACTTGTTATCGACTCTCGTGGCCGTTCACGCCGCAGTAGAGGTACATCGGCCGTGGATCCTCGCCATAGGATCACGCCAACAGATTCAAGCTCCGCTTCTCCGAGGCTTATCTTTGTAGGTGTTCCCGAGTTGTAGGTTCTTGTACATCTGTGGTATGGCGGCCCCGTCCCGTCATAGTCATGTATATCTTAGGTGCAGTAGTACCGCTGCGTGTGGTTGTAAAAGGATTAAACTGTTCAGGTTTTATGTATATACTGGAGGCAACCGTTTTGGTTGGCCTGTTTATTTATTATATCTCTTGTATAATGACTCATGTTGTATGTTCCGCTGATTTTCTCTGATGTATGTATCGCTAGGGTGCCCGGGGTAAGGCACCAGTAACGGGCCCCGGAACGGGTCGTTACAGAAATCTTCCACACTTAACCATTTCAAGACTTGAGAAAACCCTCCCTCTCGCTTGACCTAGAGCTCTCGACCATGGTGCCATTTCTTGAGCAAAAATTTGTCCAACAATTCTTAAACTCTTAAGTGTTCTTCACTAAGGTGTTAGGAAGATTGTGTACCAAGAGTTGGAAAAGATTTCACACCCTAGCCTCTTTTTCATGCCTTGGCCGAAAGTTGTCTTGTTGGAACCCTAAGTGTTCTTCACTTTTTGGAGTTGAATCTTGAAGAGAAGTTGGTTAGAGCTTACATGGGTTGCTTGTAGTGATTGGAACGTAAAGATTTGGAGCTAAGACTTGCTTGGAGCGACTTTAAGAACTTGGATATTCTTGGGCTATTTGAGGTAGTGAAACTTAAACCTCTTTGTGAATTGGTTATTATACATATATTATAAGTATATTATGGAGTATATAATATATGGAGTAAAGTTTGGAGGATTTGGATCTTGTTAAGTTACTAACATGGAAATTGGCAAGAAAGCCACAAAATGGTAAAACGATCTTACTTGCTAAGAAGCTAATAACAAGTAACTATAACTTATATTAAGATGGAATATAAGTTGGATGACTAATGAGTAATTTGGATAAGTAAAATGGACAAAGTCGCCAAGGACCCCAACTTAAGGATGATTTACTTTGGATTGTATTTACTTTGGATCAGATTTACATTTCGTTAAGGGGAAGATTGTTCAATCGCCCGCTTCGGGGCGTGTGATCCCTTTTTAATTATTGTATTGTATTGTTATGAAGGCGTGATAGTAAACCGCTAAGCACGGTCATGCGTAATCCCCTTCTTTTACTTATTGTTATTATGAAGGCGTGATAGTAAACCGTGTTACCGTTTGGGCGTGTAATCCCCTTCTTTATGTTGTTTAATTATTACGACTTATATATGGAATATAATTACGGTTATTCGGGCCTTGGAGAAAGATGGAAAAGTGAGTAAAAATGGGGGAAGTGCTGCCCAATTTTCCGTAGAATTAGAGGGCTTTTTATTTGTATAAGTCTTCAATGGTAAGAAAGGTTTGATAGAAGTACTATGACCATTTTAGGAGTGGAGTACTACGTGTGGCGTGATCTACTTGGCTTAAGGAGTAGCCGACGGGTTGAAGTACTTGGAGCGTTTTGCTATTTGTCGATAATCGTCGCGAGGTATGTGAACCTCTTCCTATCTTTTCTAGCATGATTGTTGTGAACTATGTAGTACGGTAGACGTACGTGTGCTAAACGAGTTTTGGTTGGTTTAAAACATATAGTGTTATAATAGCTTTATGGGAAGTTAGTTATAACGACTTTATGTAGGTAAAAGAATGGTTTATTGATTTTAGAAGTTAAGAGACTTGATCTTGAAAGATAAGAGACTTGACTTAATTGACTTGATATGAATTTTGTTAAAAGTGTGAAACCTCATTCGTGAGTAATGAGTACTTGGTTTTAAAGATTGATGTTTTAATGATTTCGAAATGAGAATAAGTATCGAACAAACCATTGCGGCGTTAATAAAGGAAAATGTATTGACTAATTAATTATATTAAAACCAGAGAAACCTCCATCCGCATGTAAGCTAAGATAAGACAAAATTGTATTACATTTCCTAGATCATGGCTGCTTTAATAAGATGGTTATAAACAAGAATAAGCTACTCACACATAAGGCATATGTTACTCAATTGTTTTAAAAAGAGATTACGTTAAGTGATTAAGACTATGATCTATGGAATCTTTCGAAAATAAGAGACTTGAGTATTTGAAATAAGGCAAACTTGAACTTTTGGAAAAGAATGTTGTTACTTGATTTTACTAAGGAAAGTGTTTTGGTTTACTTATAAATGTTAGTCACTCTATGTTAATACTACGGGTATCGGGTGACCTTTGTAAAAGAAATGGATCTTTTAAAAGAATTTAACGTATGTAGTACTTTGGGGTTAAAACCCGGACTTTGACATAAAATGAAAGTACCTTGAGTTGTGTGTAACTTGCCTATGTTTGCGTGTGATAGCCTTGTTGTGCAAGTACTGTATTTCTATACCGCCGCGTCTCTCGATGGAGGGCCGGCTGATTTGTTGTGAACGATTCCTATCGAGTCCCATGAGATGGGCCGAGACATGTATTCCATACGATTCCTATCGAGTCCCATGAGATGGGCCGAGACATGTATTCCATACGATTCCTATCGAGTCCCATGAGATGGGCTGAGACATGTATTCCATACGATTCCTATCTAGTTCCATGAGATGGGCCGAGACATGTATTCCATACGATTCCTATCGAGTCCCATGAGATGGGCCGAGACATGTATTCCACACGATTCTTATCGAGTCTCATGGGATGGGCCGAGACATGTATTCCACACGATTCCACCTCGAGTCCCATGGGATGGGCCGAGACATGTTATACGTATCATACGATTTATACCTAGACTGCCGGCAGTGAGGAATGAGTTCCACGGGTATGAGGGATGACTTCGCGGTGCGAGTCCCCGACTTGACATGACTACTTTTATGTTGTAAATCGTAGTTTGCTATCATACATGTCTCCTGCTTTATATAGATCGCCATGATTTCATTTACGTGATTTCGCCACACACTTGGTACTTGTAATCGACCTCCTTCGGGCTGCTCATGCCACAGTATAGGTACACGGTTGTGGATCCTCGCCATAGGATCACAGCCAACAGATTGGGAAGCCCCGCTTCTCCGAGGCTTATCTTGTGGTATGTTACCACGAGCCTCAGAGGTTCTTGTACATTCAGGTATGGCGGGCCCCGTCCCGGTCATAGTTGTTGTCACTTTCTTAGAGGTCCGTAGTACTGTACAAGTGTGGTTGTAAAAGATGTAACTGCTCAGATTCTCAGATATAGGCAAGGCAACCGCTTTGGTTGTCCTGCTTTTTTATCATATCTCTTGTTTCATGTTCATGTTTTTATTTCCGCTGATTTTCTCCGATGTTGTATCACTAGGGTGCCCGGTAAGACACGACCACGGCCCGTTCGGGTCGTGACAAAAGTGGTATCGAGCCGTGTTAATCCTGAAAGTGTCTACGACCGTATCTAGTAGAGTCTTGATTATCGGTGCAGCACCACATCTATAATCGTGAGGCTACAGAGATATTTAGGATTGGTTTCATTCTTCTCATTCTCGAGATCGTGCCTTAGAGTCGTGTTGTAAGTCGACTCTCTACGTATTCTTATGTGCCGCTTATGCTCCACGCAAGGCAATCGGGGCCTGCGAGGCAAGGCAACAGAGGGAGTCGCGAGTGGAGTAGCGGCGGTCTCATCGAGGCCACGCATTCGAGACGCCGCATCACCGCAAGGAACAGGAGACGGGTTACGCGAGATGGCCCGCTTATTGGCCGTGATAGTGGCAAGGCACGAGGATAGGCCGACGCAGCAATTCCAGACTGAGTACCCGTGATTCACCCGAGGTCAGATAGTTTGAGACTGCGGGACTTTCTAAGTTGCAGCCCGCCAGAGTTTTATGGGTCGAGGCCTGAGGATGATCCGCAGGAGTTCATCCGACAGTTACAGCGGATCATGAGAGTGATCAGAGCTTCGGAGACCGAGTCAGTGGTCCTAGGTTCACATCGGATGCGCGATACGGCAGTCGACTGGTTTGATTCACGGAATCGCCCCGAGGAGAGCATGCGCTCCCAGCAGGTTGGGACGAGTTCTCAAGGGCATTTCTTGCACATTTCTTGCCTCCACAGATGAGGAGGGCTCGGGCCGACAGATTTTTGATGTTAAGGCAGACCGGGCGTACGGTTAGGGAGTACAAAGTGGAGTTTGACTCGTTGGCTCGGTATGTCCCCGCTTTAGTGACATATATGGAGGACAGAGTGCACCGCTACGTCACCGGGCTCGATGATTACTTGGCAGAGGCTTGTTCGGGTGTAGCTCTTCAGCCGGGCATGGACATTGCCCGCATGCAGGCTCATGCACTAGGATGTGAGGCACGGAGAGGTCGAAGGAATGACCGGGATCAGCAGAAGTAGGCCAGAACAGCAGGGTCCTTTGGTAACTTGCGAGGCGGACCGCCTCAGTAGCAGGCTAGTTATGCACCTTCGCCAAGATGAGTGGTCCTCCGCGCCGTGACGTTCGGGTATTCGTGAGCTGATCAGAGCTCCAGGGCTTCTGGTTCACAGGTATACATGGGTTTTAGCCAGTCGGGTTCATGTTTCTCAGGCACGATGCGCAAGCGTCATCCCGGGGAGTGTCGTCTTTTTACTGGTGCTTATTTCACCTGCGGCCGTCAGGGCCATGTGACGAGAGACTGTCCTAGGAAGAGAGATACAAGTAGAATGACGCAGCCTCACCGGTCGCGGTGTTCCTCGCCTTCTATAGCTATGCGCGGCAGGTGATTATGATTAGAGCGACGGGCGGAAATGAAGCAGTTGATACAGGTATATTCTTACCCCTCTAGAGACTGGTATGCGTTGTTGATATGATGATGTGCTAAGTATTATGTTCCGATAGCATTTTGTTAAATTATGATTTAGAGGCCTGGTTAGTAAAGGGGAAGTTGGGTAAAAGATTTTGTTTACGATTGACCTTTGTCGGAGAGCATAGTATACGAGGGGTATAATTGTGTGATAAGTCCCTGAGTGGTGTGAATTATAAGAGGGTAGTTGAGCTAAGAAGACCACTAGGTTTTCGTGACTTGATTAGTGAGATTGTTCCGGATCGGGGGAAACAAGAGTTTGGCGCGGTTATGGGTCGGGTTGAGGACCATTCGCGGGTCAACCCGTAGCCCGGAATGTGGTGGGGTCAGTTCGAGGTGGTCTCGCCAGGTGGTAGGGTCACGAGGGTGCTAGGCCTAAGTTTAGGTAACCGTTGTACGAGTTCGTGGATGCGTTCTACCAGAATCGGATCGTGAAGGCCGGGAATGGCCTTAAAGGAATTTGAGGCTAGTAAGATGACCAAGTTTGGAGGTAGTGACTCCAAGGTTTTGGAAATCGCAATGATGACAGAAATATGGTACGCGGTACTAGAAAGAGTTCGCATACGAGAAAGGTACGACGAAAAGAAAGGAAGCGAACACGTGTTAAGAGGATGGAAGTGATCATTTTTGTGAAGTGAAGGCGCGGCGAGAGTATCCTTTGGACCGTGAGCGAGAGTTGGTGTTGTTTTTACATCGCCGAGGTGATTCCTCATTGCTTCGATTTGAGTTTTATGCGTATGTTATATTATGGCCATGATGGCATAATTGGTTTCGTAAGCATAGTAGTGGAGACTATACCGACGCAAGTACGCTTGGAGACTTAGAAGGAACATTCGACGAATGTTTCTAAGGGGGAAGAATGTTATACCGTAGTTCCGTGGTATGTATGCGAGGACGCACGCACGAGAATACGCATGTAAATTTTGGAAAGAAAGAAAGATGATTTTTCACGGAAAAGTTTCCGGTTTTGTGAAGGAAAAGGTTCGTTGATGGGAATTGATTCCCAGATTTGGTATTTGGGCTTCTTGAATTATATTAGAATTATGAGATTTTATTTCGAATTGGTCACGTGGGCCCACTGAGAAATTTACGGCTTTGTGGGGCCCACTTTGTTTTTAGATTTTGGCCATTAGGGATATTTTCGAAGATGAAATATTTTGATTTAGCAGGAGGGCGACACATGTCACCCCAGGTGGCTCTTGGCCGAAATGAGCTAGACAAGTGGCAAGCATGTCGCCTTGTCTTGCAAGATATTTTAGTTGGACAAGTGGCTTGTGGGGCCCACACACACTTGTCCCCAATCTCAACCACACACTTGCCTTCATCCTAGCCCTTGGTTGTCCTATATATGCACTACTAGTTGATGAAATCTTCCACACTTAACCATTTCAAGACTTGAGAAAACCCTCCCTCTCCCTTGACCTAGAGCTCTCGGCCATGGTGCCATTTCTTGAGCAATAATTTGTCCAACAATTCTTAAACTCTTAAGTGTTCTTCCCTAAGGTGTTAGGAAGATTGTGTACCAAGAGTTGGAAAAGATTTCACACCCCTAGCCTCTTTTTCATGCCTTGGCCGAAAGTTGTCTTGTTGGAACCCTAAGTGTTCTTCACTTTTGAGTCAATCTCAAGATAAGTTGGTTAGGAGCTTCCATGGGTTGCTTGTAGCGGATTGGAACGTAAAGATTTGGAGCTAAGACTTTCTTGGAGCGACTTTAAGAACTTGGATATTCTTGGGCTATTTGAGGAAGTGAAACTTAAACCTCTTTGTGAATTGGTTATTATACATATATTATAAGTATATTATGGAGTATATAATATATGGAGTAAAGTTTGGAGGATTTGGATCTTGTTAAGTTACTAACATGGAAATTGGCAAGAAAGCCACAAAATGGTAAAACGTATCTTACTTGCTAAGAAGCTAATAACAAGTAACTATAACTTATATTAAGATGGAATATGTTGGATGACTAATGAGTAATTTGGATAAGTAAATGGACAAAGTTGGCCAAGGACCCCAACTTAAGGATCAGATTTACTTTGGATTGTATTTACTTTGGATCAGATTTACTTTGGATCGTATTTACATTTCGTTAAGGGAAGATTGTTCAATCGTTCCGCTTGGGCGTGGACGCTTTTTAATTATTGTATTGTATTGTTATGAAGGCGTGATAGTAAACCGCTACGGTTGGGCGTAATCCCCTTCTTTTACTTATTGTTATTATGAAGGCGTGATAGTAAACCGCGTTACCGCTTGGACGTGTAATCCCCTTCTTTATGTTGTTTAATTATTACGCCTTATATATGGCATATAATTACGTTATTCGCCTTGGAGAAAGATGGAAAAGTGAGTAAAACGGAAGTACGCCCAATTTTCCGTAGAATTAGAGGGCTTTTTATTGGTATAAGTCTTCAATGGTAAGAAAGGTTTGATAGAAGTACTATGACCATTTTAGGAGTGGAGTACTACGTGTGGCGTGATCTACTTGGCTTAAGGAGTAGCCGACGGGTTGAAGTACTTGGAGCGTTTTGCTATTTGTCGATAATCGTCGCGAGGTATGTGTACCTCTTCCTATCTTTTCTAGCATGATTGTTGTGAACTATGTAGTACGGTAGACGTACGTGTGCTAAACGAGTTTTGGTTGGTTTAAAACATATAGTGTTATAATAGCTTAATGGGAAATTAGTTATAACGACTTTATGAAGGTAAAAGAATGGTTTATTGATTTTAGAAGTTAAGAGACTTGATCTTGAAAGATAAGAGACTTGACTTAATTGACTTGATATGAATTTTGTTAAAAAGTGTGAAACCTCATTCGTGAGTAATGAGTACTTGGTTTTTAAAGATTGATGTTTTACTGATTTCGGAAATGAGAATAAGTATCGAACAAACCATCATAGCATAATAAAGGAAAATGTATTGACTAATTAATTATATTAAAACAAGTAGAAACCTCCATCTGCATAGAAGCTAAGATAAGACAAAATTGTATTACATTTCCTAGATCATGGCTGCTTTAATAAGATTGTTATAAACAAGAATAAGCTACTCACACATAAGGCATATGTTACTCAATTGTTTTAAAAGAGATTACGTATGATTAAGACTATGATCTATGGAATCTTTCAAAATAAGAGACTTGAGTATTTGAAATAAGGCAAACTTGAACTTTTGGAAAAGAATGTTGTTACTTGATTTTAATAAGGAAAGTGCTTTGGTTTACTTATAAATGTTAGTCACTCTATGTTAATACTACGGTATCAAGTGACCTTTGTAAAAGAAATGGATCTTTTAAAAGAATTTAACGATGTGGTACTTGGGGTTAAAACCCTGACTTTGACATAAAATGAAAGTACTTGAGTCAGGTGTAACTTGCCTATGTTTGCGTGATAGCCTTGTTGTGCAAGCATCAGATTTCATACCGCCGCCTCTCGATGGAGTCCCATGAGACGGGCCGAGACATGTATTCCATACGATTCTATCGAGTCCCACGAGACGGGCCGAGATATGTATTCCATACGATTCCTATCGAGTCCCATGAGACGGGCCGAGACATGTATTCCATACGATTCCTATCGAGTCCCACGAGACGGGCCGAGACATGTATTCCATACGATTCTATCGAGTCCCATGAGACGGGCCGAGACACGTATTCCATACGATTCTTATCGAGTCCCATGGACGGGCCGAGACATGTATTCCACACGATTCCACCTCGAGTCCTGGGACGGATGGGCCGAGACATGTTATACGTATCATACGATTTATACCTAGATCGCCAAGGTGAGGAAGTAGTTCCACGGCATGAGGGATGACTTCGGCGCGGTGAGTCCTCGACTTGACATGACTACTTTTATGTTGTAAATCGTAGTTTGGTTATCATACATGTCTCCTGCTTTATATAGATCGCCATGATTTCATTTACGATTTCAGCCACATACTTGGTACTGTTGTAATCGACCTCTTCGTGGCGCGCTCATGCCGCAGTAGAGGTACATCGGTTGTGGATCCTCGCCATAGGATCACAGTCAAATAGACGAGGCTTATCTTGTGGTATGTTACCCTCGAGCCTGCAGGTTCTTGTACATCTGTGGGTATGGCGGGGCCTCGTCCCGTCATAGTTGTTGTCACTTTCAGAGGTCCGTAGTACCGCGCAAGGCGTGGCTGTAAAGCGATGTAATCGTCAGATTCTCAGATATAGGCGCAAGGCAATCGCTTTGGTTGGCCTGTTTTTTTATCATATCTCTTGTTTCATGTTCATGTTTTTATTTCCGCTGATTTTCTCTGATGTTGTATCACTAGGGTGCCCGGGGTAAGGCACCACTCACGGGCCCCGGTTCGGGTCGTGACAGGGAGAGACGACCCTAACAACACAACTTTATTGCACGATCTCAGAGTGAGAAGAATGGAAACCAAATCCTAAATGTCCTGCAGCCTCCTGATTATAGATGTGGTGCACAACACACCGATAATCAAGACTCTACTAGACACGGTCTGTAGACACTTTCCGAGGACTAACTGCTCGATACCACTTTTGTCACGACACCCTCGACGCGATCGGGGCCCTACCGAGCACCCTTCTAATCATACAACATAATAAATCATGGAGATAAATAACACACTTTTTTTAAAACCAAGGCTGCCGATAAGGTCGCCATAATCATAAAAATTACCCGAAAGTGGTCTACACTGCTTAACAATGTAAAAATAACTCTAGCCACCCAAATTTACGATGAATACATACACTCTAAGATTTGAACAAATACTATGACGACAAGGCCCCGCTGCATTCTCAATATACATAGCCATGACAACTCCTAACATCGAGCCATCTCAAATGTTGAATCAGATCCTAAGCTCGGATCCACAATCGTACCTAAACTCGCGACATGAACGCAGCTTCCGGGCGGGGTCGCATAACAAAAATTTAATAATATGGAATGTAAATAAAGTACAAGAAATGATCATAATCAGATAAAAGAATGACAGGCAAGTATAAAAAGTACATACCAGATCCTGCCGTGTCATTACCACTTATGAACTTAATTGCACATTATTATCTTTTCCATTCCATTAAGAGTTATAGCCAAATCTTACGTACATACTTAGGAGAAGTCATTAAGTTCATTACCATATAACTTACTTATCTTTCATAACATAATCCGGCCCTTTATGAGGGACGATATACTACCCTACCCAACTGGGACGCGATCAAGTCACACAAATATCAAAGCGCGTCTGCGGAATCCCCATCACCGCCGATACCTATAAGTGTAAAATATAACCATGACGCGCCTGCGGCATCCCACCTCACCGCCGCGCATACATACACAATACATATATACACATATATATATATATATATATATATATATATATATATAACGCGCGCATGCCCTAATCCTCATCGTATAAGCATGGCCATAACGTGCCTGCATCCTCATCGTAGGTGCAGTCTTTATGGGAGCTAGCCCATGGAGTAATAATATAACATGCCCTAATCCTCATCGTGGTACATGTCTTCACGGGAGCTAGCCCATGGAGTAATAGTCGACATAACACGGTCGCATGCCTTAATCCTCATCGTATAAGTACGGCCATGGGTAATAAAACAACCGGGAATCTAACCCGCCTCGGTCACATGCCCCGAATCCCACATCGTATAAGCATGTCCAAGGATCAATCATAATGGAAGCATACCCGTGGAATCCCACATCACCGCTTGCACGCCCAAGTCAACTTACAACAAGACAAATACTTCTCCAACTGAGAGTCACGACAACGTAAACATATAATACTTGCACTCAAAGCTATCACAAGCAAACATAGGCAAGTTCATTAAGCCTTAGACTTCCATTTTTATAAACTCATGGCACTTTCGTTTCACACATAAAAATCTGGGAATTTAACCCAAAGTACTACGTGCTTACATTCTTTTCAAAAGACTCTTTTTCATATAATACCCCAAGATACTAACACCCGTAGTATCAAGGCTTGTTTACATTTTACATAAGTCACTACACTTTTAGAAATACATTTTTCGGCTTCTAAATCAAGTGACTTCTTTCCTTAAAACTTAAGCATTTGATGCTTTTAAATCCATTTGCCTTTCTTTATTTCAAAACATTTATCATTACTTAGAGTAAACCACTCTTTTAACTTTCCATAAAGTCGTTATACTAACTTTATACTTTAGGCAAATACATTCTTTTTATAACCAAGAGACTTATACTTTCGAAAACCAAGTATCGTATACTTTCAAAATACTTCAAGTCTCTTATCTTTTAGAAACAAGTTTCGTAGTTCATAGTCTTAACACTTCATAACGTAAACTTTTTAAATTAAGCAACATATGCCTTATATGTGTGAATAGGTTATACTTGTTTATACTGATCTCATTAAAGCAGTCATGATCTAGAAAATGTAATACAATTTTGTCTTATCTTAGCTTCTATGCAGATGGAGAATTCTACTTGTTTTAATATAATTTATCGTCATAACATTTTCCTTTATTAACGCTGCAATGGCTTGTTCGATACTTATTCTCATTCGTGCCGTAAATTAGCCAAGTCAACTTGGCTCCAAACACCTTCTAACGACTCTTACCAACATCCCCCATAAGACTTGGTAAGAACTTAGGATAACTCAGACTTAACCTTTACATAGAGTAAATCAACATACATACTTCTTAACTTCTAAGAGTAGAAGGAAACATGAAATAATACCACATGTACATTCCATACATAGAATCATGTCAAAAGAAGGAAGAGGTTCACATACCTCGTGACGATTATCGACAAATAGCAAAATGCTCCAAAGTACTTCAACCTTGATAGCTATTCCATCCTTCAAGTAGAATACGCTATACTTAGTACTTCAACCTATAATGGCCATAATACGTCCATTAACCTTTTAGCTTCAACGTAGAATATTCTAGGTGCAAAGTCACTAAATTCTACGAAAATCTGACAAAGACTTCCTTTGTTTCTACATACTGTGCCACCTTTTTCAAGGCCGAATTCAATAACCAAACACGCCACAATTAAGGCCCAACAATTCAGCTAACCAAAAGGGGATTACACGCCTTAATCAGGACGTGTAAAATTCACCACAAATTAATACGAAACTAGTTCCATATTTAAAGTCATTCTTGACTAAACATATACAACAACACAAAGTCCTTTTCCAATTCTTTTTCAATCCAACTTCTTAGGTCTAACATGTTATATTGTCATAAAAAACTTAACAATTATAATTCCTTCCTTATATAACATGTGACGATTAAACTAATAATCCAATTGAATTGAAATCTCAAGGCTAAACATACTAGTTTTCGGATTAGGGTTCCAATATCCATAACACTTATCAACTTCATAAAATATATATCTCATACTTGCTAATATCCATAGCTACAACAATAAGTAATCTTAATTACTAAAACGACAAAAATTATACCTTTACAAGCCCTTAAAATTTCCAAGATTCAAAGTCGCTCCTTAGCAATTCTTAGCTCCCTTCCTTTACGCTCCAATCCGCTATTTGAAGCCTTTAGAAGATCACAACCAACTTCTCTTCCATTTCCAAACAAAACCTATGAAAATGCCTTAGGTTTTCGCCTTGCGACTAATGTGAAAACGCCGCTTTTCAAATCTTTCTATCGAGATATCCTTACAATACCCTTAGGACCTTGGATTAAAGTCTTGTGAATAAAGAACCAAAATTGCAAAATTTTGTCTTCCAAAAGTCCACAAAGCCGAGAGCAACATTGTGTGAACAAAACTTTCTCAATTTTTCTAAGTGTCAAGACAAGTCTTGGTACTAGGGTGCTTATATAACACCTTGGAGGGTCTTGATTACAACACATGTTAAAATTGGATGAATGGGATCAAGCCAAGTGGCTCTTGACTTAGTCAACAATGTCAAGCTCTACTTGCAAGACTTAGTCTTCTATCATGGTCAATGACCATACTACCCATGCATAATTTCGCCCAAGAACACGCTGGGAGGTGCCACATGTCGCCTCCCATTCGCCCATAAATTTCAGAACCTCAGGTCACTACCTGCCCGGTTCGTGGATCGTGCCTTACCCGGCACCCAAGTAGTCATACATCGTAGTAATCGGAACATAAGACAAGACAGAAACATTATAAAAATAAACAGCTTTATCTGATGAAAAGTTTGCCTTTCTAAGATATATATATAACCCAAGTTTTGCAGTTACATCCCAAATGTACAATAGGACTACAAACCTCTAAAGAAGTAAACCACTATGGCGGGACAGGGCCCCGCCATACCCTGAATATACAAAACTATCTACAATACAGGGAGATCATACCCAAAAGTAGAGCCTCCGGAGAAGATGGAACTCCTGACACCAAAGCAAAGATCCTAAGGATGTGGATCTAAAGACTGCCGCTCTTACCGCGGATGAACGCAGCCTCAAGGAGGTCGATAACAGTACCAAGTATGTGAAATCAGAAGTACTTAAATGAAATCATATCACTTTAAAACCAATTTTACAAATATGCACGAAACAACTAATGTAACCGCACATAGTGCCACATCATAAACAAGAGCAACAATAGGTAAACTGTAAAAGGTCTTTTCTAGGCTGCGAATGATCGAAGCAGGGCCACTCGCCCATATTATCATTCTGCAAGCCTAACTCGACTCCGTAGTCCGCATAGGCCACTCACATAGGCCCGCATGAGGTATAACCCCGCATCGAGGGTAGCTACCTCGGCATCGCCCCGACTCGTTGTCCGCACGGCCACATGCACCGCATGAGGTATAACCCCGCATCGAGGGTAGCTACTCCTGCATCGCTCGGACTCGCTGTCCGCACGGCCACATGACCGCCCGAGGCATAACCCCGCACACTAACTCGAACTCTCAGAGCCCGCATAGGCCCTCGACCCGCATGAGGTATTCTCGAATCACGGTCCTGCATCGCTCGAGTCTACCCCGCGACGGAGGCGCCTAACCCCTAGATCATCTCAAGAGGTGAGTGATATAGTACTAACATAACAAACTTATAGTTTAAACAACATAAGCATAAGTAAGATCGACTTCTTTACACAAACGTTACAAGATACTAACACATAGCATCACAATATGTCTACTCATCAAAACCATCTTATTATACCTTTTAAATCAATACAAGTCTTTATAAACACATAAGTAAACTGTTCTTTTTATAAAACTTAAGCCGTTATACTTAACTTCCCATAAAGCTAGTATAACCCTTAAGCTTCTTGTTTTAAAAACAAATATTCTTCTTCTTTCAAAACTGCTTTTATAATTCTTTTGAAAGACTTTTTAAGATCTTTATTATTCAGCTTAAGTCGCAAGACATTGCCGTAAGTATTATTCAGCTTAAGTCAAAAGACATTGCCGTAGTTATTATTCGCTTAACATACGTACGCCTACCGCACTATATATATATTTTAAAATATCATGCTTTAGGAAGAATCACATACCTTCTCTACGAAAACCTCCCGCCAAGTTGAATATGTCGCGCAGAATCACCTATAATACCAACACGCCTATCAACGCTCAGATCAGATCGTATAAAGCTCTAAGCAGAGGTTCTCTATTCTATGGGAATTTGGGCAGACTTCCTACCCTAAGCTATACATCGTAAAAACAGTCCATGTGAGTAGCCAATTATTCTTCTTTATACCCTTCATCGTGATAACAGCTCAATTCTATTCTGTAATATTCTTCTAAGTATTTATACTTATTCTTATACTTCACAAAGATGTATTCTCTAATTACAAAAGAAGGATAAGTTTATTTACCTCGATAAGCCCAAAATTATCCAAGTTAAACGTCGCCCCGAGGAAGGTTTAGCTCCTAATTTGTACGCTCCGATAGCTCCAAGAACCCTTAGAAGTTCTTCACAACTTCTACTAAGTACAAAGGGATTTGGGCTAGGGTATTTTGGGCATTATAACAATACTAGAAGGCAACTTTTCTACCAAGGGAGGGGGGGTAGGTTTCGGCTAGGCTAGGGGGGGTTGCCTCGGCCAAGCTTCAAAAGGGGAGGGGGGAAGTGTTTGGACGAAAAGGCTCAAGGGAGAGGGGAGGATTTTCAAGACTTGGAGAAGATTTGTGGATGAAGAACTCTTCATCTCAAGAGGGGTATTTATAGGTCAAGGGATGGCCAACCAATGGCCAAGATTATGCCAAGTGCAAGGCAAGTGTAAGGTCAAGATTTATCCAAGTGCCCTTATCCATCTACTACACAAAATATCCTACCAACTACTTGACAAAATAGGCCATCCAATTCGTCCTAATGCTGCCCCAACGTCCACCAATTGGAGGGTGACAAGTGTCGCCCTCCCGTTGGTCCAAAATGTTTCGTGTTATACCCCGTATTTCCAGAGTATGTACGTAGGGACGTACGTAGAAAAGTTGAAGCTTAAAGTATGTAAGGGCCGAATTTCACTTTGTGCACAACACCCGATTTGAGTCGTTTTTCGACGAAACGTTTTACACAACTCGCGTAGGATAAATTACGGCTATGTCATTTCTAATTTTTGCAGATTTTTCCGAGAGACGAAACATTTTGGACCAACGAGAGGGCGACACTTGTCACCCTCTCATTGGGGACGCCATGGTAACAAGTGGACGATTGGTTGCCTATTTTGTCAAGGAGTTGGTAGGATATTTTTGTGTAGTAGATAGAATGGACACTTGCCTAAATCCTCACCCTACACTTGCCTTGCACTTGGCATCATCTTGGCCATTGGTTGGCCAATGCTTGACCTATAAATACCCTCTTTAGATGAAGAGTTCTTCATCCACATTTCACTTTCCAAGTCTTGAAAATCCCTCCCCTTTCTTGTTGTGTTTTCGTCCAACACCTCCCCCCCCCTAGCCTTAGTGGCTTGGCCGAGAGCCCCCAAAGCAAGCCCTACCAAACACTACCCCCTCCCTTGGTAGAAATGTTGTCTTCCAAGTATTGTTATAATGCCCAAAATACCCCAGCCCAAATCCCTTATAGTATTTAAGTAGAAGTGGTGTAGAACTTCTAAGGGTTCTGGGCTATCTGAGCGCAGTATTTAGTGAGCTAAACCTCGCCAGATCGACGCTTATACTTGGAAAATATTGGGCTTATCGAGGTAAATAACCTTATCCTCCCTTTGTAATTAGAATTTACATACCGTAGAAGTATAGGAATAAGTATTAAATACTTAGAAGGATATTACGTAATAGAATGGATCATATCACCGCAGGCGGTATAAAAGAAGAATAATTGAACTGCATCACATAGACTATATTACAAGATCGTATAGTTTACCGGCAGGGAAGTGCTGCCCAAATGTCCATATAATAGCGAACCTCTCGCTAGAGCTTTGTACAAGATACCTAGACGCTGATAGACGTGTTTGATCGTTATAGGTCGATTCTTCCGCGCGACATATTCGACTTGGCAGTGGATTTCACGAGAAGGTATGTGATTCTCCCTATACTCTTGAGCATGAATATATATAGTACCAGAGACGACGTGTGGCAAATGTCTTTTGACTTAAGCCTGAATAATAAGAATCTTGAAGTATTTTAAAAGTATATATATATAGTACGGTAGACGTACGTGTGTTAACTGAACGTAGTTATACGGCAATGTCTTTTGACTTAAGCCTGAATAATAAGAACCTCAAAGATTTCAAAAGAATTAAGAACTGCTTTTTGAAAGAAGAGTAACGCTTGGTTTTAAAAGCTAAGAGTTATACTAGCTTTATGGGAAGTTAGGTATAACGGCTAAGAGAGATAAAACGAATGATTTATTGATTTTAGAAGTTAGGAGACTTGATCTTAAAAGATAAGAGACTTGACTTAATTAAATTAATATGAATTTTGTGTGAAACCTCATTCGTGAGTAATGAGTACTTGGTTTTTAAAAGGAATAATGTTTTACTGATTTCAGAAATCGGAATGAGTATCGACAAACCACAGCAGTGTTAATAAAGGGAAATGTATTGACTAATAAGATATTATTAACCAGTAGAAACCTCCATCTGCATAGAGCTAAGATAAGACAAAATGATATTTCCTAGATCATGGTCGCTTAATCAGATTGATATAAATAAGAATAACCTACTCACATATAAGGCATATGTTTCTCAAATCTTTTTAAAGAAGAATTACATCATTAAGTGATTAAACTATGAACTACGGAACCTTTCAAAAATGAGAAGCTTGAGCATCTAAAATTAGGCAAACCTGAACGTTTAGAAAAGAATGTTGTTACTTGATTTATAAAAAGGAAAGTATTCTGGTTTACTTAAAAATATTAGTCACTCTATTACTACGGGTATCGGGTGACCTTTATAAAAGAAATGGACCTCTTAAAGCATTAATGTACGTGGTAATTTGAAGATAGAACTTGGTTTTGTTATCATAATCATTAATGTACTCGTGGTTAGCTTGTCTATGTTTTGCCGTAATAGCCTTGTGATACTTTCCCTGCTTTGATAAGTACTCATGTTATGATACTACGTGTTAGTGTCTTGTGATGTTATTCTTGTTGTGCTTACGCTGTTAAACGTTAAGATCACAGATCGTTATTATATCACATACCACCTCGACTTATTATACCGGTGGCTTGCCACCCTCGACGCGGTCTTTACGCCTACGCGGTCTCAGATGACTACGCGAGCAGCGTATGCTCCGTGATTGATCATTTCGTGTATTAGCTCGATGCAGTGGATGCCCATGCGGTCCGTATGACTACGCGTCTTTTGAGGCTACGCGGCCGCGGAAGTCCAGCGGTACCGGGGTTGCTGCCCACGCGAGGAATACCTCATGGCGGTCTATGTGACCTATGCGGATCGCGGAGTCCGTGGCTAGGCATGCATAATGATACTATGGGCGATTGGCCTTGCTTCGATCATTCGCGCCTAGAAAGACTCGCTTACCCATTGTTATTGCTCTTGTTCAGGATGTGGCACTATGTGCAAATTGAACTAATTGTATTTGCAAATGTTTTAAATACTTTGATTTCATTTAAAGTACTTTACGCTTCACATACTTGGTAATTGCAATCGACCTCCTTCGGGCCGCTCATGTCGCAGTAGAGGTACTCCTACCGTTGATCCCCGCTCTAGGATCACCGCTTTCAGTTGGAAAAGCCCGCTTTCTCCGAGGCTTAGCATTTTGGTACGGTCCCCGTCGTTGTAGATATTTGCATTCAGGGTATGGCGGGCCCCGTCCCGCCATTGTTGTTTTAAACTCTGTGAGGTCCGTAGACTGTAAGGTTGGGATGAATCGCTCATTTTGGGGTATTTATATACATATATGCCAAAGGCAACTTTTTCCTAAACCGTGTCTTATTTATACTGCTTCATATCTTCGTTGTTTTATATTCCGCTGATTTCTCCGATGTATGACTACTGGGTGCCCGTAAGGCACTACCACGCGTTCCGAACGGGTCGTGACAAAAGTGGTATCGAGCAAAGAAATCTCTGAAAGTGTCTGCATCGTATCTAGTAGAGTCTTGATTATCGCGTGTTGTGCACCACACCAATAATCGTGAGGCTATAGGATATTTAGGATTGGTTTCATTCTTCTCACTCGAGATCGTGCTTTAGAGTCAGGTTATAAGTTGGACCTCTAACGATTCCTTTCCTTTACCGATGCCTCCGCCAGTAACTCGCCCGGGGCAAGGCGCGAGGAGTCGCGAGTGGAGTTCAGAGAGTTAGAAGCGGCACAGCCCAATCATCACCAGGGTGATGTTTCATGCGGGAGTTCTCGAGACGCCGCCAAAGAAGAAGCAGAGTTTGGCACGGCAGCAGCTCCATCGCGCCATGACATCCGGACCTTCGCCCACGGCTTGGAGCGTAAAATATGGATTGGAAGGAGACGACCACATTAGCAAGAGATTTGGCAAAGAGAGTATTTTATGTACCGCAGATACCAAGGATATTGATGATTATCTAAAGAAGGGTTGTGAAGTAGCTCTTCACCGTGAATGAGCCAAGCCATGTCAGGATTATGTGCATGGCCGAGAGAGGTAGAGATCGACAGACAACCAAGATCGGCGTAAGAGGCCCGACAAGTGGATCATTTGGTAACTCGAGGCGAACCGCCTCAGCAGACAGACATACGCGCTCCGCTGCAGAGTGTCCCACTGTGGTTCGCTTTTTCCTCGTTGTTCACGATGTGGCAGCGCCATCCCGGGATGTCGCTTTTTTATCGGTGCTTGTTTTACTTGCGCCATCGTGGCCATGTGGCGAAAAGAATGTGCAAGAAGGAGGACTCACCTTACTAGATCACCATGGATTCAGAGGTGCGAGAGGAAGGGTGTTAGCTGAGAGGCCACCCCACCTCGGTGTGGCCATCAGGGTCGATGTCATTTTGGGAGTGTCGTGCTTCGCGACAAATTGTTATGTTTATGACACAGGCCATTTTATGAGAAATTGTCCAACCAGAGTTGGCGATGTAGAGACTCACCTTCAGATCGTGGATAGTTCATCACCTTCCCTCAATGCACACAGTATGGATTGATTAGAACGACCTAGGGGAAGTGCCGCGTAGATACAGGTATATCCTTAACCCTTTAGAGATTTATATATTTAGTAAGATGCGAATATCTTTAGTATTATTTTCGGATAGCATTGTATTAATTGTGATTAGAAATCATGGTTAGTTAACCGGGAAAGATTGGGGGATAGAAAAAGTGTGAGCCTTAGAATATTATACGTAGAGACCTTAGAGGCGAGGCCATCTTTGGTAAAAGAATTATTTCATGTTTGACCCTTATCGAAGTGCATAGTTTACGTGAGATATATTTGTGGGATAATTCCCTGAGTAGTGAGAAATGAAAGAGGGTAGTTGAGCTAAGAAGACCGCAGGGTTTTCGTAACGTGATTAGTGAGATTGTTCCGGATCAGGGAGCTAGTGTTTTGCGCGTTGCCGGGTCGGGTTGAGGCCATACGTGGTCGACCCGCGCCCGCTTGGTGGTGGGGCCAGTTGTGGTGGTCCCGCTTGTGTTAGGGTCACGAGGGTGTTAGCCCCAAGTTTAGTTAACCATCGCATTTAATTGTGGACGATTCGACCAATAGTCTGAACGAGGTCACCCCATCTTATCTTTTAGTCAAACCGTACTGGTAGTAAGTTTAGATGATTATTTCAGGAAGGTTGTAAGGCTGCACGGGGTGCCTACCTTCACCTTATGGCTGACAGTGGAGTCCAAGTTACTACCGCTTTTCTCGGAAGAGTTACCAGCAAGGTTAGAACTCAGTGAATCTCGGTCGATTCACCCTGCCGTTGTTTGATTTCGGGGTAGTCACGACCTGAACCTGGGCCCGTGACTGGTGCCTTACCCCGGGCACCCTAGTGATACAACATCAGAGAAAACCAGCGGAAATAAAAACTTTAAACATATAAATAGATATGGATCAAGATGAAAGAAAACAGGCCAACCAAAACGGTTGCCTTTCAGCATATATATATATAACATTTGACTAGCCATAATTCTTACAACCCCGCCGACAACAAAGGCTGCACTTAAGATTTTATAACAACTATGACGGACAGGCCCCGCCATACCCCGAATGTACAAGAACCTCTGCACTGTGGTAACATACCAAAAGATAAGCCTCCAAGGAACGGAGCTTCCCAACACGCCAAATGTGATCCTAAACGCGGGATCGACAGACGATGTACTTCTACCTGCATGAACGCAGCCCCGGGCGAGGTCAAGATAACAGTACCAAGTATGTGAAATCAGAAAATATCAGAAATGAAATCATAAGTCTATATAAAGCAGAGACATGTATGATAACCAAACTACGCTCACAACATAAAAGCAATATGTCAAGTCGTGGACTCACGCCTCAAAGTCATCCTCGTGCTCGTGGAACTCCTTCCTCACCGCCAGCCTAGGTACAAATCATGTGATACGATAACATGTCTCGCCCATCTCATGGACCCAAGATAGAAACGTGTGGAATACATTCCTGCTAATTTCATGAACTCGTAGTGGATAGAATACATTCTGGCCCATCCTGGATGCGTAGTCGAGTGAAATACATTCCCGGTTCATCCCATGAACACGGTAGTTGAGTGAAATACATTCCTGGTTCATCCCATGAACACGGTAGTCGAGTGAAATACATTCCCGGTTCATCCCATGAACACGGTAGTCGAGTGAAATACATTCCTGGTTCATCCCATGAACACGGTAGTCGAGTGAAATACATTCCTTGCACAACAAGTCTATCACACGCAAACATAGGAAAGTTACACACAACTTAAAGTACTTTCATTTTATGACAAAGTCCGGGTTTTAACCCTAAAGTACTACGTACGTTAAATTCCTTTTAAGAGATCCATACCTTTTATAAAAGTCACCCGATACTCGTAGTATAAAAAAATGGGTGACTTATATCTTTTAAGTAAACCAAAACAACTTTCATACTTTCCTTTTTAAAACCAAGTTAAGGCAATACCATGCCTTCTTTTTGGACCAAAACACTTCTCTTTTAAAAAGTCAAGTTACCACATTTAAACCAATGATAAAACCCTTCTTTTGTTTTCATAAAGTCGTTATAACTAACTTCCCATAAAGCTGTTATAACACTTTATGTTTTAAACCAATTAAGACAAAAGAATGCCTCCTTTTCCCTAGAGTTCCAGTTTGCCTAATTTCAATCACTCAAGTCTCTTTATTTTAGAAAAGTTTCATACTTCAATGTCTTAATCTCTTTTAAAGCAATTGAGTAACATATGCTATAGGCGAGTAGGTTATTCTTGTTCATAAATCTTATTAAGCAGCCATGATCTAGGAAATGTAATATCATTTTGTCTCATCTTAGCTTCTATGCAGATGGAGGTTTCTACTGGTTTTAATAATACTTCATTATTCAATACATTTTCCTTTATTAACGCTGCAGTGGTTTGTCGATACACATTCTGATTTCCGAAATCAGTAAAACATTATTCCTTTTAAAAACCACGTACTCATTACTCACGAATGAGGTTTCACACAAAACTCATATTAATTCATTTAAGTTAAGTCTCTTATCTTATAAGATCAAGTCTCTTAACTTCTAAAATCAGTAAACCATTTTCTTTACCTCTCTTAAGACGTTATACCTAACTCCTCATAAAGCTAGTATAACTCTTTTTAAAACCTTTAAAACCAAGTGTTACTCTTCTTTCAAAAATGGTTTCTTAACTCTTGTGACTTACTTCAAGTTTCTTATTATTCAGGCTTAAGTCAAAAGACATTGCCGTACAACTACGTTCAATTAGCACACGTACGTCTACCGTACTATATATTATTCAGGCTTAAGTCAAAATACATTGCCGTACTATATATATCTTCCTTTAAGATATCATGCTCAAGAGTATAGGAAGAATCACATACCTCGCGACGATTATCGACTATAAGCAAAACGCTCCACGGCTATAACCCGGCTAGCCTTGCCCACCTTCCAAGTAGTTCATGCTACTCGCAGAACATTCAACCAATAAGGTTATCATCGTAAATACAAATTCTATGTAAATACGCTTTAAATCTTCTATTCTAATATTCTTCCGATGTGATTTCGATTCAAGTCTATTCTCAGAATATCCTTCTATTACGCTTCAATTCTCTTCTATGAATCTTATATTCATTTCTATACAACTACGATGTAATTCCCAATTACAATAGAAGGATGAGTATTTACCTCGATGAGCCCAAAATTATCCAAGTTTAACGTCGATCCTGAGCAACGTTAAACTCCTACTCCGAGTGCTCCAACCCGCTCCAAACAACCCTTAGAAGGTCTACGCAACTTCTACTTAACACTTCAACCGACTATGAAGGTTTTCCTTAGGGTTTCGTTTCGGGGCTAAAGGAAGTATAATCGTATTGTCTGGGCTTGTGTATAAGTGTAACCGTGGGAATACTACAAGGTATTTGGGCCACGGTAGTTGGACCTTATAACAATACACGGATAGTATTTCTATACCACAACAAGGGTATTATACTTAAAACAACTAGGCTAGTGGTACCTCTGGCTAGGGCACCACAAAGTGAGTGGGAGGCTCTCGGCCAAGGCTTCAAAAGAGGGGGGGAGGGGTGATTTGGACGAGAGCTTTGAGAGGGAGGGAGTATTTTTGAGACTTAGAAAGATTGCTCAAGTTTTGGATGAAGAAAGTCTTCAACTTAGAGGGGTATTTATAGGTCAAGCAAAGGCCAACCAATGGCCAAGATCCATCCAAGTGTAAGGCAAGTGTAGGGCTAGATTTCAACCATGTGGACCTTATCCATCTACCACACCAACTTGCACAAATATCCTACCTAACCCAAGGCACAAAAAACGTGCCCTTGCCGTCCACTTGCTTCCAATGTGAGGGTGACACATGTTACCCTCCCGTTGGTCCAAAATGTTTCGTCTCTCGAAAAAATCCGCAAAAATAATAAATGACATAGCCGGAATTTTCCCTTCGCAAGTCTTGTAAAACGTTTCGTCGAAAAACGACTCTTTTCGGCACTTGTGTACAATTTTCGAAACTTACCAAATCTATAAGGCTCAAATTTTATACGTACGCCCTCACGTACATACTCTGGAAATACGGGGTATAACATTCTCCCCTCCTTAGAAACATTCGTCCCGAATGTTCCTTCTCAAGACAGACAACGATGAAGTTCTTCTTAACAAGTTGCCAATGCCACACCTGGTCACAAAATAACACACGTTCTCTTCCTTCCTTACTCGTCGTGCCCTTCTCGAACACTTGAACTCTTCTAGTATACAGACCACACTTCACCATCGTCAGCTTCAAAATTTTGGAGTCACCACCTCCAAACTTGGTCATCTTACTAGCCTTAATCTTCCTTAAGGCCATTCCTGGCCTTCACGAACCGATTCTGGTCGAACGCATCCACGAACTCATACGATGGTCATCTAAACTTGGGCCTAGCACCCTCGTGACCCTAGCACCTGGCGCGACCACCCAGAGCTGACCCCACCTCGAAACAGGCCGCGGGTTGGCCCGCAACATGGCCCCAACCCGACCCACTTAACGCATCAAGCTCTTGTTCCCCGATCCGGAACAATCTTACCTATACAGGTCATGAAAGATACCACTTCCATTTCACACTACCCAGGGACTTATTACACAATACATTTGTCACGACCCGAACCCGGGCCCGTGACTGGTGCCTTACCCCGGGCACCCTAGTGATACAACATCAGAGTAATCAGCGGAACATAAAACACATACATGAAACCAATGAAGTATGAAACAGTAATCTGAGGAAAACTTGCCTTTCGGCATATATATAAATAACAATTCTTACAAAAAGAACAGTTTAATCCTTTTTACAAACCCCCGCCACAACAAGATTACATGCACTTAAGAAATGATACGATAACAATGGCGGATGTGGTTCCCGCCATACCTCGAATGTAAAGACCTACAACGATGGACTATACCAAGATAAGCCTCCGAGAAACGGAGCTTTCCCAAACGCCGAATCGTGACTCCTAAGAGCGAGGATCAACGATCGTGTACCTTTACCGCAGATGAACGCAGCTTCAAGGAGGTCGCAACAGTACCAAGTATGTGAAATCAAAATATCAGAATGAAATCATAGTAGTCTATACAAAGCAGAGACATGTATGATAACCAAACTACGCCATAATAATTAAGCAAATATGTCAAGTCGTGACTCACGCCCTCAAGTCATCACTCAAACATAACAATGGGTCTCACGCCCACAACATCAATCGTGCCCGTGGAACACATTCCTCACTGCCGGCAGTCTATGATATGAAAGCACCAAGGAACACACATGAACACCAGGTCCCACCTGTGTTATAATAAAACTGTACGGGTAAGTACGAAGGCATAGCCGACTACTAAAGCCCCCAGTACCAACAAGGTCATAAATCAGATTACGAGATCCGCTCTGCATCGTCACATGATCAAAGCCGCCACTCGCCCGCAGATCTAATGTGCGCGTCTAGCCCTGGAACTCCCCGCAGCTCCGCATAGGCCAATCTCATAGGCCCGCATGAGGTATAACCCCGCATCGAGGGTAGCTACTCCCCGGCATCCGCCTGGACTCGCAGTCCGCATGGCCACATAGACCGCATGCCCATAAAGGACGCATACTAACTCGAACTCGTAGCCCGCAGATAGCCCCCGAGACCCGCATGAGGTATCCTCGAATCATAGGTCCCATGCACTACCGAAGTTTACCCCGTGACGGAGGCGCTTAACCTCCTAAACAAGTCTGGCGAGTGGTATAATACCTACATATCGTCTGATATTGAAACAATTTATGCGCAATCGGCGGAAACCCTTTTCACAAACATCACAAGATACTAACACACGTAAAGATCCTAGCATGTTTACTTAACAAATCAACAAGAAGTATTACAAGGCTATCACAACCCAACACAATCAAGTTATACACACAAGGCACTTTCTACTATATGATTAACAAGATCGGGTTTTTATCCTCAAAGTACTTCATACATTAACCCTTTTAAAAGATACGCATTACTTCACAAAAGTCACACAATACCCGTAGTATATGAAAATAGAGTGATTATCTTTTTAAGTAAACCAAAATACTTACCTTTGTAAAATCAAGTAACAACATTATTTTCCAAACGTCCAAGTTTGCCTAATTTCAAATGTTCACGTTTCTTATTTTAGAAAGGTTTCGTAGTTCATAGCCTTATTCATTTAAGAATATAATTCTTTTAAACCATCTAAGAAACATAAGCCTTATATGTGAGTAGATATTCTTGTTTATAACAATCTTATTACAAAGACCATGATCTAGAAATATCATTTTGTCTCATCTTAGCTTCTATGCAGATGGAAGTTTCACCGGTTTTATTAATACTTCATTAATCAAAACATTTCCCTTTATTAACGCCGCAGATGGTTTGTCGATACACATTCGATTTCAAATCAAGAAACATTATCCCTTTTAAAAATCAAGTACTCATTACTCACGAATGAGGTTTCACACAAAATTCATATAATTTATTTAAGTTAAGTCTCTTATCTTACAAGATCAAGTCTCTTAACTTCTAAAATAAATAAATCATTCGCTTTATCTCTTAAGCCGCTATACCTAACTTCCCATAAAGCTAGTATAACTCTTAAGCTTTTAAAACCAAGTATTACTCTTCTTTAAAAACAGCTTTAATTCTCTTGAACTACTTCAAGATTATTATTATTCGCTTAAGTCAAAAGACATTGCCGCATAACCACGCTCAATTAACACACGACGCCTACCGTACTACATAGTTATACACATATCATGCTAGAAGAGATAGGAAGAGGTTCACATACCTCGCGACGATTATCGACTATTAGCAAATCGCCCATCGCTTATAACCCGCTTAGCCCGGTCCACCTTCTCAAGAGCACACGCTACTCGCAGAACATTCAACCTATACAGTTACACAAGTCTATCAAAGTCTAGACTACCTGTAGAATAAATCTAGATACAAGATCCTACGGAAATTGGGCAGCTCTTCCCTACCCACAAACTACACAAGTCTCATCAGAATACACCCCACGTAATTACGCTCAGCTTCTCATCTTTAAATTCGTGCTTAAGTCCAAGGACATTGCCACAAAACTATGTTTAGTTCTATATATAGTATACTTCAACTATATATTCCTACAACATGTAATTTCCAATTACAATAGGGGGACAAGATATTTACCTCGATAAGCCCATAATTATCCAAGTATAATGTCGATTCCTGGGCAACGTTTAGCTCCAACTCCGTGCGCCCAACCCGCCTCCAAACCACCCTTAGAAGTTCTAACCAACTTCTACATAATACTCCAACTAACTATGGAGATTTTCCTTAGGGTTTCTGTTTTGTGACTGACGGAAAGTATAATAGTATTATGGGGCTTTTCGTATAGGTATAACCTTAGAATACTACAAGGTATACGGCTAAGGCAATTGGGTATAGTAACAATACTTTTGAGAGTATTTCTACCAAGAGGAGGGGGTATTATACGAAAACAACTAGGCTAGGGGGGGGGGGGTACCCCACGGCTAGCACCACAAGGAGTGGGGGTGTATACCTCGACCTACCCCACTGGGGGTACTCTGCCAAGTGGGAGAGGGCTCTCACGAACTCAACACAAAGGGGAGGAGGAGGATTTTAACACTTAGAAATATTTAGGAATGGATGAACAAGTCTTCCAATGGGGGGTATTTATAGGACAAGCCAAGGCCAACCAATGGCCAAGATCATGCCAAGTGCATAGCAAGTGGAGGGCCAAGATCTTGCCAAGTGCACCCTAACCAACTAACACACAAAATATCCTACCAACCCTTGACCACAATGGCCACACTTTCGGCCACCTTTACCGCCCCACTCCACTCAATGAGAGTGCCAAGTGGCGCCTCTTGTTGGTCCAACACGCTTCGCCTCTAAAAATCCGCAAAAATTAAAAATGACATAGCCGAATTTTCCCTACGAAAGTCGTGGAAACGCTTCATTTAAAAACGACTCTAACCGTGTCAGGCACAAAGAAAAATTCGCCAAGCTTAATCTTCAAGTTCAAATTTTCTACGCACGCCCATACGCATATACTCAAAATACGGTATAACATTCTCCTCCTTAGAAACATTCGCCCCAATGTTCCTTCTAAGTCTCAAACGAACGCGCCAAAGATAGTCTTCACTACTACACTTACGAAACAATCCTGCCACAGCTGGCCACAGAAACACCCGCGTAAATACTTACATCAAAGTCCACGAGGAAACACCTCTAACATCACCACAAATACCTCTCCCCGGGGTCAAAATATACTTTCTATAACACTGATACCACTTTTGTCACTTTGCCTGAGGCATTAACCTTCTCAGGCGACCCAACAAATGGTACCGGCCGCTATGCGATCCTCGAGGTACGCCTACTACGCCTTCTCGTGATGTGCCATACGGAGAGCCACGGTTCGGTTCTGTTTCAGGTAGAGGCTCGCCTCTTTATACGCCAGCCTCCAACAACAATACGAAGATCGGACGATCGCCTCCTAAGTCGGACGGCAATTGCTAACATATAGGCAACCCGCCTATTCTTCACATGAACTCAAAAGGCCCAAAGTAACTCGCTAAGTTCCTTCGCTTTCCAAAACTCGCCACACTCGTCCGGTGGTACTTTCAAGAAGACCGATCAACTCAACTCTAAGCGCCGCCGCCGATTATCCGCACGATTCCTCCGAGCCGGAACTTCTTCTAGACAAGCTTCACCCTATCCACATACCGGAACAAGCTCAACCAACTATCTCGAACCTTGCCAACATCGAACCAATCGATCGACAACTTACACTTCCGCCCCTACAAGGCTTCATAAGGCGAAATCAACACCAAATGGTAGCTTAAACGCTCCCTCCACAGGAGACAACAATCCTCACAACTACCCCTGAAATCCAAACACTGGCCCGAGGGCGAATACGATTCTGAGTCTCACCTGAGTTCCTAACCCTGCCTGGTAAAACCTCTAGAAAAAGAAACAACAGAATCTGGCTCCACTGTCACATAAGGTGAAGGTAGGCACCCCATGCAGCCTTACAACCTTCCGATATAACGCCTCGCATAACCTCTCGCGAGTAAACGGCCTTGACCAAGAACACGATTGCTGCCCCATCGGCCCGACCATCGCGGAACGCATCCACGAACTCAGACGTAAACTTGGGCCTAACACCTCATGACCCTACCACAAAGCGACCACCACAACCGACCACCACCCAACCCGCCGCTGGTTGACCCGCAACGTGGCCTCAACCTGACCCGGCAACGCGCACAATACTAGCTCCCCGATCCGGAATAATCTCACTAATCACGTTACGAAAACCTAGCGGTCTTCTTCGCTCAACTACCCTTTTTCATCCCACACTACTCGTGACTTATCCCACAACCATAGCTCACGCAAGACTATGCACTCCTATAAGTGGTCAAACATAACATACGCCTTTTACTCGAGACGGCCTTACCTCTAAGGTCTCTACGATAAAGCTCTAAGGCTCACACTTTCTATCCCCAAAATCTTACTCTTAAAACAACCATGATTTCTAATCACAACTAACACACCGCTATCGTAACATAACACTTAAGGTATACTCACCTTATCACATAAACAAAACTCTAGAGGTTAAAGATATGCTCGCATTCATCCGCTTCACTCCCTAGTCGTCTAATCAAACCCGCCTGCAGTAGGTGCATAGCTAAGGAAGGTGACGAACTACCCACCGATCCTCAAGGCTAAGTCCTCCTACTAGGACACTCTTTCGACAATGCACTCGACGGCCATAGTACAACAAGTACCAACTAAAAGACGACATTCCCGATGACGTCATCACACATGAACCGAAGCCCCGAGTTCGACCAACTCCTGCATACCCCGAACGCCCGAACTCGCGGAGGACCTCTCTCTGACCGTGGACGCATAATCTAATCACGCGAGGTGACTCGCCGAAGTTACCAAAGGACCTTGCCGCTCGCCTCTTCGCTGCCCTTGTTAACCTGCCGATCTCTACGCTTTCGCCACGCGCATAAGCCCGCATACGTGCCATGCTCAAGCTTAATCAAGAATTACTCGCACAACCTCTCTTAGGTAGTCATCAAGACTCGCAGACATCGGTATACTCTCTCGTAGCCAAATCCATAGCTAGTAACAGGTCGCCTGCAATCTAAGTTTATCGCTCTGGCCGTGGAACCGGCGTTCAAATATCATGGCCGCAGAGGAACCGCCGCGCTGCTAAACTTTGCCGGGCTAGTGACATCGCAGAAATCCCCGAACGAAGCACTACCCTAGGTAATGATTGGGCTCGTGCCCTCGCAACCCCGAACTCTACTTGCAGCCTCGGCTTCTCGCCTCCCGACCGGGTTGCCTCACGCGAGGCATAACGATAAGGAAAGAATTTCGCCGAGGGTCCAACTTACAACACGCTCTAAGGCACGATCTCGAGTGAGAAGAATAGAAACTAATCCTAAATATCCTATAGCCTCACGATTATCGGGCGCACAACACACCGATAATCAAGACTTCATCGGATACTGGCCTATAGACACTTTCCGAGGATTAATCGCTTTGATACCACTTTTGTCACGACCAACCGGGCCCGTGGATCGTGCCTTACCCGCACCCTAGTGATACAACATCGAGTAATCACGAACATAAAACACATACATGAAACCAATGAAGTATGAAACAAGAACTGAGGAAAACTTGCCTTTTCGATATATATAAATAACAATTCTTACAAAAGAATAGTTTAATCCTTTTACAAACCCCGCCACAACAAAGATTACATGCACTTAAGAAATGATACGACAATAACGGCGACAGTGGCCCGCCATACCCTCGAATGTAAATACCTACAACGCAGGTGACTATACCAAGATAAGCCTCCGAGAAACGGAGCTTTCCAAACGCCGAATCGTGACCCTAAGAGCGAGGATCAACGATCGGTGTACCTTTTACTGCGGCATGAACGCACTTCGGGCGAGGTCAAGACAACAGTACCAAGTATGTGAAATCAAAATATCAGAAATGAAATCATAGTAGTCTATACAAAGCGTGAGACATGTATGATAACCAAACTACGCTTTACAATAATTAAGCAATATGTCAAGTCGTGACTCACGCCTCAAGTCATCACTCAAACATAACAATGGGTCTCACGCCCACAACATCAATCGTGCCCGTGGAACACATTCTCACCGGCAATGGCATGATATGAAAGCACCAAGGAACACACATGAACACGTGTCCCACCTGTGTTATAATAAAACCGCACGGGTAAGTACGAAGGCATAGCCGACTACTAAAGCCCCGCATCAACAAGGTCATAAATCAGATTATGAGATCTGTCTGCATCATTACATGATCAAAGCCGCCACTCGCCCGCAGTATCTAATGTGCGCGTCAGCCCCGAACTCCCGCAGCCTCCGCATAGGCCAATCTCATAGGCCCGCATGAGGTATAACCCGCATCGAGGGTAGCTACTCCGGCATCCGCCGACTCGCACCGCATGGCCACATAGATCGCATGCCCATAAAGGACGATACTAACTCGAACTCGTAGCTCCGCATAGGCCCTCGAGACCCGCATGAGGTATCCTCGAATCATAGGTCCCACTGCACTACCGAAGTTTACCCCGCAGACGGAGGGCAGCTAACCTCCTAAACAAGTCAAGGCGAGTGGTATAATACCAACATATCGGTGATAGTGAAACAATTTAAGCGCAATCGGTGGAAACCCTTTTCACAAACATCACAAGATACTAACACACGTAGCATCCTAGCATGTTTACTTAACAAATCAACAAGAAGTATTACAAGGCTATCACAACCCAACACAATCAAGTTATACACACAGCACTTTCTACTATATGATTAACAAGATCGGTTTTTATCCTCAAAGTACATCATACATTAACCCTTTTAAAAGATACGTTACTTTCACAAAAGTCACACAATACCCGTAGTATATGAAAATAGAGTGATTATCTTTTTAAGTAAACCAAAATACTTACCTTTGTAAAATCAAGTAACAACATTATTTTCCAAACGTCCAAGTTTGCCTAATTTCAAATGTTCACGTTTCTTATTTTAGAAAGGTTTCGTAGTTCATAGCCTTATTCATTTAAGAATATAATTCTCTTTTAAACCATCTAAGAAACATAAGCCTTATATGTGAGTAGGATATTCTTGTTTATAACAATCTTATTACAAAGAATGCATGATCTAGAAATATCATTTTGTCTCATCTTAGCTTCTATGCAGATGGAAGTTTCTACCGGTTTTATTAATACTTCATTAATCAAAACATTTCCTTTATTAACGCCGCATGGTTTGTCGATACACATTCGATTTCCAAATCAAGAAACATTATCCCTTTTCAAAATCACGTACTCCTGACTCACGAATGAGGTTTCACACAAACTTCATATAATTTATTTAAGTGAAGTCTCTTATCTTACCAGATCAAGTCTCTTAACTTCTAAAATAAATAAATCATTCGCTTTATCTCTTAAGCCGTTATACCTAACTTCCCATAAAGCTAGTATAACTCTTAAGCTTTTAAAACCAAGTATTACTCTCTTCTTTAAAAACAGTTCTTAATTCTCTTGAACTACTTCAAGATTATTATTATTCGGCTTAAGTCAAAAGACATTGCCGCATAACCACGCTCAATTAACACACGACGTCTACCGCATTACATAGTTATACACATATCATGCTAGAAGAGATAGGAAGAGGTTCACATACCTCGCGACGATTATCGACTATTAGCAAATCGCTCCACTGGCTATAACCCGCTTAGCTCGGTCCACCTTCTCAAGAGCACATGCTACTGCAGAACATTCAACCTATACAGTTACACAAGTCTATCAAAGTCTAGACTACTCAGAGAATAAATCTAGATACAAGATCCTACGGAAAATTGGGCAGCCCTCTTCCCTACCCACAACTACACAAGTCCATCAGAATACAGTCCTACGTAATTACAGTTCAGTTCTCATCTTTAAATTCAGGCTTAAGTCCAAGGACATTGCCACAAAACTATGTTTAGTTCTATATATAGTATACTTCAACTATATATTCCTACAACATGTAATTTCCAATTAAAATAGGGGGACAAGATATTTACCTCGATAAGCCCATAATTATCCAAGTATAATGTCGATTCCTGGGCAACGTTTAGCTCCAACTCCGTGCGCTCCAACCCGCTCCAAACCACCCTTAGAAGTTCTAACCAACTTCTACATAATACTCTAACTAACTATGGAGATTTTCCTTAGGGTTTCGGTTTTGTGACTGACGGAAAGTATAATAGTATTATGGGGCTTTTCGTATAGGTATAACCTTAGAATACTACAAGTTATACGGCTAAGGCAATTGGGTATAATAACAATACTTTTGAGAGTATTTCTACCAAGAAGAGGGGGTATTATACGAAAACAACTAGGCTAGGGGGGGGGTACCCCACGGCTAGCACCACAAGGAGGAGGGGGTGTATACCTCGCCTACCCCACTGTGGGTACTCTCGCCATGGGGGAGAGGGCTCTCGCCGAACTCAACACAAAGGGGAGGAGGAGGATTTTAACACTTAGAAATATTTAGGAATGGATGAACAAGTCTTCCAAGGGGTATTTATAGACAAGCCAAGGCCAACCAATGGCCAAGATCATGCCAAGTGCATAGCAAGTGTAGGCCAAGATCTTGCCAAGTGCACCCTAACCAACTAACACACAAAATATCCTACCAACCCTTGACCACAATGGCCACACTTTCGGCCACCTTTACCGCCCACACTCCACCAATGAGAGGGTGCCAAGTGGCGCCCTCTTGTTGGTCCAACACGTTTCGTCTCTCGGAAAAATCCGCAAAAATTAAAAATGACATAGCCGGAATTTTCCCTACGAAAGCTGTTGAAACGTTTCGTCGAAAAACGACTCTAACCGGGTGTTGTGCACAAAGAAAAATTCGGCCAAGCTTAATCTTCAAGTTCAAATTTTCTACGTACGTCCATACGTACGTACTCTGAAAATACGGGGTATAACAACATTCTAGGCATACAATGCACTCTGACAAGGATCACTTGCAAAATCTGGTACTCAAGACGGCCTTACATCTAAGGTCTCAACTGTAATATTCTAAGGTTCATCATTTTCTCACCCCCAGGCTTACCCTTTCAACTAACCATGATTTCTAACTCATAACTAACACAACGCTATCCGTTCATAGCACATAACAAAAGATCATCATATCAAGCATGCAAAACTCTATAGGGTTAAGGATATACCTGAATCTACCGCTCCACTCTAATCATAGGCTTGCCCTGCAGGGCGCATAGCTGTAGAAGGCGATGAACTCGCCATCGATCCTAGGTCGCGCGCTAAGCCGCGGCATTCTCCTATAAGCACGCCTCTCGTCACATGGCCCTCGACGGCCGCAGTGAAACAAGCACCGATAAAAGACGACATTCTCGACGACGCCGCCACATCGCGCACACCGCGGGGACATGAATCTCGCCGCTAGAACTCACGATACCGGAACCGTAAGCCCGGATCTCTCGACCAGCCCCGAATACCCGAACGCCTCAAGATCGGAGGACCACTCAGCATCGGGCGAGGTACATAACTAGCTCGCCGCCGGCGGTCCGCCGAAAGTTACCAGGACCTGCTGCCCGCCTCTTCTCGCCGATCTCGGCCATTCCGCCGACCTCTCCGTGCCTCACATCCTAGTGCATGAGCTTGCGCGGCAATGTCCATGCTCGTCAAGAGCTACACCGCATAAGCTCGCTAAGTAATCATCTAGCCCGTGACGTAGCGGTGTACTCGCCCTCCATGTCGCCATTAATGGGGACATACCGAGCTAATGAGTCGAACTCACATTGTACTCTCTAACCGCCCGCCCGCCCCGCTCAACGCCGTAAATTGCCACCGAGCCCTCTCATCCGTGGAGGCAAGTGTGCAAGAAATGCCTTTGAGAACTCGCCCCATATAGTTGGAAGTGCATTCTCTCCCGAGAGCTCCCACGAATAAAACTACGATCGCAGATCACGCAGCCGATGCGAACTCAGACCACCGACTCGGTCTCCGATGCCTTGATCACTCATGACCACCAGAATCGCCGGATGAACTCCTCGCGATCATCTTCGTGCCTCGACCCATAAAACTCGGCGGGTTACATCTCGTAAAATCCCGTAGTCTCAAATCGCTCGCCGGGGTGAACTACGGTGCTACACGGATCGAATCGCCGTGATTCAAATTATCCTCATATTCGCCACGACTCGCCAGAATCGCCATCTCCTTGTACTTATCTCATCCGCTTCCAGTGCCGTGGACCGAGGCTCGTGTATCAGAGTCTCAGCAGCCATCGCCGCGTTTCTAAACTCACAGGCCGGGCGGCGCCGCGAAACCCGCCGTCGAAGCACTGTCTCGTGTATCGACCGCTCGCGCTCGCATTCTCTCAGATTCTCACTAACAGCCTCGATCGCTTTGCCTATCCGGGCTCAAGGTTTTACGCGAGGCATAATCGTAAAGGAAAGGAATACGTCGAGGGGTCCAACTTATCACACACTCTAAGGCACGATCTCGTAATGAGAAGAATGGAAACCAATCCTAAATGTCCTATAGCCTCCGATTATAGATGTGGTGCACAACACACCGATAATCAAGACTCTACTAGACACGATGCAGACACTTTCCGAGGACTAATCGCTCGATACCACTTTTGTCACGACCGAACCTCGCCCGTGGATCGTGCCTTACCCCGCACCCTAGTGATACAACATCGAGAAAACCAATGGAAATAAAAACTTTAAACATATAAATAGACATGGATCAAGATGAAAGAAAACAAAGCCAACCAAAACGGTTGCCTTTCAAAGATATATATATATAACATTTGACTAGCCATAATTCTTACAACCCCGCCACAACAAGCATGCACTTAAGATTTTACAACAACTATGACGGACAGTGGCCCCGCCATACCCCGAATGTACAAGAACCTGCTGCACTGTGGTAACATACCAAAAGATAAGCCACCGAAGGAACGGAGCTTCCCAACACGCTGAAATGTGATCCTAAACGCGGGGATCGACAACCGATGTACTTCTACCTGCGGCATGAACGCAGCCTCGGCGAGGTCAAGATAACAGTACCAAGTATGTGAAATCAGAAAATATCAGAAATGAAATCATAATACTATATAAAGCAGAGACATGTATGATAACCAAACTACGATTCACAACATAAAAGCAAATATATCAAGTCGTGGACTCACGCCTCAAAGTCTTCCTCGTGCCCGTGGAACTCCTTCCTCACCGCCAGCCTAGGTACAAATCATGTGATACGTATAACATGTCTCGCCCATCTCATGGACCCAGATAGAACGCGTGGAATACATTCTCCTGTTCATTTCATGAACTCGGTAGTCGGATAGAATACATTCCGGCCCATCCCGTGGACGCGTAGTCGAGTGAAATACATTCCCGGTTCATCCCATGAACACGGTAGTCGAGTGAAATACATTCCCGGTTCATCCCATGAACACGGTAGTTGAGTGAAATACATTCCCGGTTCATCCCATGAACACGGTAGTCGAGTGAAATACATTCCTGCTCATCCTATGAACACGGAGTCGAGTGAAATACATTCTGGTTCATCCCATGAACACTGAGTCGAGTGAAATACATTCCTTGCACAACAAGTCTATCACACGCAAACATAGGCAAGTTACACACAACTTAAAGTACTTTCATTTTATGACAAAGTCCGGGTTTTAACCCTAAAGTACTACGTACGTTAAATTCCTTTTAAGAGATCCATACCTTTTATAAAAGTCACACGATACTGTAGTATAAAATGGGTGACTTATATCTTTAAGTAAACCAAAACAACTTTCATACTTTCCTTTTTAAAACCAAGTTAAGGCAATACCATGCCTTCTTTTTGGACCAAAACACTTCTCTTTTAAAAAGTCAAGTTACCACATTTAAACCAATGATAAAACCCTTCTTTTGTTTTCATAAAGTCGTTATAACTAACTTCCCATAAAGCTGTTATAACACTTTATGTTTTAAACCAATTAAGACAAAAGAATGCCTCCTTTTCCCTAGAGTTCCAGTTTGCCTAATTTCAATTACTCAAGTCTCTTTATTTTAGAAAAGTTTCATAGTTCAATGTCTTAATCTCTTTTAAAGCAATTGAGTAACATATGCTATAGGCGAGTAGGTTATTCTTGTTCATAAATCTTATTAAGCAGCCATGATCTAGGAAATGTAATATCATTTTGTCTCATCTTAGCTTCTATGCAGATGGAGGTTTCTACTGGTTTTAATAATACTTCATTATTCAATACATTTTCCTTTATTAACGCTGCAGTGGTTTGTCGATACACATTCTGATTTCCGAAATCAGTAAAACATTATTCCTTTTAAAAACCACGTACTTATTACTCACGAATGAGGTTTCACACAAAACTCATATTAATTCATTTAAGTTAAGTCTCTTATCTTATAAGATCAAGTCTCTTAACTTCTAAAATCAGTAAACCATTTTCTTTACCTCTCTTAAGACGTTATACCTAACTCCCCATAAAGCTAGTATAACTCTTTTTAAAACCTTTAAAACCAAGTGTTACTCTTCTTTCAAAAATGGTTTCTTAACTCTTGTGACCTACTTCAAGTTTCTTATTATTCAGGCTTAAGTCAAAAGACATAGCCGTACAACTACGTTCAATTAGCACACGTACGTCTACCGTACAATATATTATTCAGGCTTAAGTCAAAAGACATTGTCGTACTATATATATCTTCCTTTAAGATATCATGCTCAAGAGTATAGGAAGAATCACATACCTCGCGACGATTATCGACTATAAGCAAAACGCTCCACGGCTATAACCCGGCTAGCCTTGCCCACCTTCCAAGTAGTTCATGCTACTCGCAGAACATTCAACCAATAAGGTTATCACCATCAGAATACAAATTCTATGTAAATACAGTTTAAATCTTCTATTCTAATATTCTTCTGATGTGATTTCAGTTCAAGTCTATTCTGTAATATCCTTCTATTACAGTTCAATTCTCTTCTATGAATCTTATATTCATTTCTATACAACTACAGTATGTAATTCCCAATTACAATAGAAGGACAGTAGTATTTACCTCGATGAGCCCAAAATTATCCAAGTTTAACGTCGATCCTGAGCAACGTTAAGCTCCTACTCCGAGTGCTCCAACCCGCTCCAAACAACCCTTAGAAGTTCTACGCAACTTCTACTTAACACTTCAACCGACTATGAAGGTTTTCCTTAGGGTTTCGTTTAGTGGCTAAAGGAAGTATAATAGTATTTTCTGGGCTTTTGTATAAGTGTAACCTTGGGAATACTACAAGGTATTTGGGCCAAGGTATTTGGACATTATAACAATACAAGGAGAGTATTTCTATACCACAACAAGGGGTATTATACGAAAACAACTAGGCTAGGGGTACCTTCTGGCTAGTGGCACCACAAAGTGAGGGGGAGGCTCTCGACCAAGGCTTCAAAAAAGGGGGGGAGGGGTGATTTGGACGAGAGCTTTGAGAGGGAGGGAGTATTTTTGAGACTTAGAAAGATTGCTCAAGTTTTGGATGAAGAAAGTTTTCAACTTAGAGGGGTATTTATAGGTCAAGCAAAGGCCAACCAATGGCCAAGATCCATCCAAGTGTAAGGCAAGTGTAGGGCTAGATTTCAACCATGTGGACCTTATCCATCTACCACACCAACTTGCACAAATATCCTACCTAACCCAAGGCACAAAAAACGTGCCCTTGACTTGCCTTTGTCGTCCACTTGCTTCCAATGTGAGGGTGACACATGTCACCCTCCCGTTGGTCCAAAATGTTTCGTCTCTCGGAAAAATCCGCAAAAATAATAAATGACATAGCCGGAATTTTCCCTTCGCAAGTCTTGTAAAACGTTTCGTCGAAAAACGACTCTTTTCGGCACTTGTGTACAATTTTCGAAACTTACCAAATCTATAAGGCTCAAATTTTATACGTACGCCCTCACGTACATACTCTGGAAATACGGGGTATAACAGTAGCTGTAAGGACTCTTCGCCTCTTGTTGAGTATGTATTATATAGCTACTGTTTCAGTATTCGGATGTCGCCGTATGAAGCCTTGTAGGGGCGGAAGTGTAAGTTGCCGGTCGATTGGTTCGATGTTGGCAAGGTACAGATAGTTGGTTCATACCGGTTTCAGCAGAATGTGGTTAGGGTGTGACGAGTTTTGGAGAAACAGAGGAAAAACATAGCCCGAGTTACTTTGGGCCTTTACGGATCATATGAAGGATAGGCCAGGTTGCCTATAGTTGGCATTGCCGTCCAACGTGGGAGGCAGTGCGTCCAGTCTTTCGTGTCGTTATGTTCGGGAAAGTATCGGAGATCCATCCAGAGTGTTCTCAGTTAATGATGACAAAGTTGGAGATAGTAACCCAAGAGATTTCGGATACGGGAAGCAGTAACAGGAATATGGTAAGTTATGAGAAAGAGTTCGAGTGTACGAGAAGGGTACGACGAGTAAGGGAAGAGGCGAGCATGTGTAAGGACATAGATGTGATCATTTCGTTTGTAAAGAGTAGGTGCGTTGGGAAGTATCTTTTAGACCCCTGGAGGGGAGCTTTTGTGATGATAGAGGTGATTCCTCGTGGAATTGGATGTAAGTTTTTGCGCAGGTGTTCTGTGGCCAGGTGTGGCATGGTTGTTTTCGTAAGTATAACAGTGAGGACTATATTGGCGCCTGTTTGTTTTGAGACTTAGAAGGAACATTCGGGACGAATGTTTCTAAGGAGGGGAGAATGTTATACCCCGTAGTTCGCAGTATGTGCGTAGGACGACGTAGAAAAGTTGAAGCTTAAAGTATGTAAGGGCCGAATTTCACTTTGTGCACAACACCCGATTTGAGTCGTTTCTCGACGAAACGTTTTACACAACTCGCGTAGGATAAATTACGGCTATGTCATTTCTAATTTTTGCGGATTTTTCCGAGAGACGAAACATTTTGGACCAACGAGAGGGCGACACTTGTCACCCTCTCATTGGGGACGTTGGGCGGTAACAAGTGGACGATTGGTTGCCTATTTTGTCAAGGAGTTGGTAGGATATTTTTGTGTAGTAGATAGAATGGACACTTGCCTAAATCCTCACCCTACACTTGCCTTGCACTTGGCATCATCTTGGCCATTGGTTGGCCAATGCTTGACCTATAAATACCCCCTATAGATGAAGAGTTCTTCATCCACATTTCACTTTCCAAGTCTTGAAAATCCCTCCCCTTTCTTGTTGTGTTTTCGTCCAACACCTCCCCCCCCCCTCTAGCCTTAGTGACTTGGCCGAGAGCCCCCCCCCCCTCTAAAGCAAGCCCTAGCCGAAACACTACCCCCCCTCCCTTGGTAGAAATGTTGTCTTCCAAGTATTGTTATAATGCCCAAAATACCCTAGCCCAAATCCCTTATAGTATTTAAGTAGAAGTGGTGTAGAACTTCTAAGGGTTCTTGGGGCTATCGGAGCGTGCATTTAGGAGCTAAACCTCGCTCAGGATCGACGTTTATACTTGGAAAATATTGGGCTTATCGAGGTAAATAACCTTATCCTCCCTTTGTAATTAGAATTTACATACTGTAGAAGTATAGGAATAAGTATTAAATACTTAGAAGGATATTACAGAATAGAAATGAACTGTTATCACCGTAGAAGGGTATAAAAGAAGAATAATTGAACTGTACTCACATAGGACTGTATTACCGTAGACTGTATAGTTTACCGGGTAGGGAAGTGCTGCCCAAATGTCCATAGAATAGCGAACCCTCTGCTTAGAGCTTTGTACAGTACAGTCTAGACGTTGATAGACGTATTTGACTGTTATAGGTCGATTCTCTGCGCGCGACATATTCAACTTGGCAGGTGGATTTCGCCGAGAAGGTATGTGATTCTTCCTATACTCTTGAGCATGAATATATATATAGTACGGTAGACGTACGTGTGGCAATGTCTTTTGACTTAAGCCTGAATAATAAGAATCTTGAAGTATTTTAAAAGTATATATATATAGTACGGTAGACGTACGTGTGTTAACTGAACGTAGTTATACGGCAATGTCTTTTGACTTAAGCCTGAATAATAAGAACCTTGAAGTATTTCAAAAGAATTAAGAACTGTTTTTGAAAGAAGAGTAACGCTTGGTTTTAAAAGCTTAAGAGTTATACTAGCTTTATGGGAAGTTAGGTATAACGGCTTAAGAGAGATAAAACGAATGATTTATTGATTTTAGAAGTTAGGAGACTTGATCTTAAAAGATAAGAGACTTGACTTAATTAAATTAATATGAATTTTGTGTGAAACCTCATTCGTGAGTAATGAGTACTTGGTTTTTAAAAGGAATAATGTTTTACTGATTTTAGAAATCGGAATGAGTATCGACAAACCACAGCAGCGTTAATAAAGGGAAATGTATTGACTAATAAGATATTATTAACCAGTAGAAACCTCCATCTGCATAGGAGCTAAGATAAGACAAAATGATATTTCCTAGATCATGGCTGCTTTAATCAGATTGATATAAATAAGAATAACCTACTCACATATAAGGCATATGTTTCTCAAATCTTTTTAAAGAAGAATTACATCATTAAGTGATTAAACTATGAACTACGGAACCTTTCGAAAATGAGAAGCTTGAGCATCTAAAATTAGGCAAACCTGAACGTTTAGAAAAGAATGTTGTTACTTGATTTATAAAAAGGAAAGTATTCTGGTTTACTTAAAAATATTAGTCACTCTATTACTACGGGTATCGGGTGACCTTATTAAAAGAAATGGACCTCTTAAAGCATTAATGTACGTGGTAATTTGAAGATAGAACTTGGTTTTGTTATCATAATCATTAATGTACCTTGTGTGGTTAGCTTGTCTATGTTTTGCTGGTAATAGCCTTGTGATACTTTCCTGCTGTTTTGATAAGTACTCATGTTATGATACTACGTGTGTTAGTGTCTTGTGATGTTATTCTTGTTGTGCTTACGTTGTTAAACGTTAAGACTGTTGTACTGTTATTATATCACATACCCCCCTTGACTTATTATACCGAGGGTCACACTTGACGCGGTCTTTACGGCCTATGCGGTCTGTATGACTATGCGGAGCAGCGGTATGCTCCAGGATTGATCATTCCGGGTGTATTAGCCTGATGCGGGGGATGCCCTATGCGGTCTGTATGACTATGCGGTCTTTTGAGGCTATGCGGCCGCGAAGTCCAAAGTGTACCGGGTTGGCTGCCCACGCGAGGAATACCTCACGCGGGTCTATGTGTGACCTATGCGCGATCGCAGCGTATTAGGCATGCATAATGATACTATGGGCGATTGGCCTTGCTTCGATCATTCGCGCCTAGGAAAGACATTCTGATTACCTGTTATTGCTCTTGTTTGTGATGTGGCACTATGTGCAAATTGAACTAATTGTATTTGCAAATGTTTTAAATACTTTGATTTCATTTAAAGTACTTTACAGTTTCACATACTTGGTACTACAGATCGACTTTCGGGGCTGCGTTCATGCCGCAGGTAGAGGTACTCCTACTGTTGATCCCCGTTCTTAGGATCACCATTTCAGCGTTGGAAAAGCTCCGCTTCTCCGAGGCTTAGCATTTTGGTATGGTCCCCTGTCGTTGTAGATATTTACATTCAGGGGTATAGCGGGGCCCTGTCCCGCCATTGTTGTTTTAAACTCTTAGAGGTCTGTAGACCTGTTGTAAGGTTGGGATGTAACTGTTCATTTTGGGGTATTTATATACATATATGCCGAAAGGCAACTTTTTCCCAGAAACTGTGTCTTATTTATATTGTTTCATATCTTGGTTGTTTTATATTCCGCTGATTTCTCTGATGTATGACTACTTGGGTGCCCGGGTAAGGCACCAGTCACGGGCCCCGGAACGGGTCGTGACATTTCGTCTCTCGGAAAAATCCGCAAAAATTAGAAATGACATAGCCGGAATTTATCCTACGCGAGTTGTGTAAAACGTTTCGTCGGAAAACGATTCTTTTAATGAGTTGTGCCCAAAAAAACGTCCCATTGCCTACTTTAAGGCTAACTTTTTGTACGTACGTCCTCACGTACATACTCTGGAAATACGGGGTATAACATTCTCCCCTCCTTAGAAACATTCGTCCCGAATGTTCCTTCCCAAGACAGTTAACGATAAGATTCTTCATAACTTAAACAGTTGCAAATGCCACACACGGCCACAGAACAACACTTAGGCATAAACGATAATGAAAATTTACAAGTAGGAAAGTGAATTACCTGGAGGTGTGGGGAATAGGTGAGGATACTTCTGCCTCATGTCCTCCTCAGCTTCCCACGTCATCTCCTCCCTGAGCTCGTTCCGCCACGTAACTTTGACTGCCACGCCCTGGTCCGCAGACGCCTAACTCGACGATCGATTATCGCTATGGGAATCTCCTCATACGATAACCCCTCGGTCACCTGGACATCGTCAATCGGATGCACCCTAGATGGATCCACGATACATCTCCTCAGCATAGAAACATGAAACACCGGATGCACTGCCTCCAGATCGGACGGCAGATCCAACTCGTAGGCAACCTTGCCTACCCTGCGGATAATCTGATAGGGCCCAATGTACCTTGGGCTGAGTTTCCCTTTCTTCCCGAATCTCATCACACCCTTCATGGGTGACACCTTCAGGAAAACCCAATCATCAACCTCGAACTCCAGATGCCGACGACGATGATATGCATATGACTTCTGTCGACTCTGAGCTGTCAAAAGCCGCTCCTGAATAAGTTTCACCTTATCCACTGCCTGCTGCACCAAATCTGGTCCCACTAACTGCACCTCGCCCACATTGAACCAGCCTATCGGCGATCTGCACTTCCTCCCATACAAGGTGTTATACCCCGTATTTCCAGAGTATGTACGTAAGGACGTACGTAGAAAATTTGAACTTTTTAATAAGGCTTGGCCGAATTAATTTTTGTGCACAACACCCGGTTAGAGTCGTTGACTAAAGCGTTTTCACACTTTCGTAGGAAAATTCCGCTATGTCATTTTAATTTTTGCGGATTTTTCCGAGAGGCGAAACATTTTGGACCAACAAGAGGCGCCACTTGGCACCCTCTCATTGGTGGCGTAGAGTGGACGAATTGCTTGGCTTTTTGTCAAGTAGTTGGTAGGATATTTTGGGGTAGATGGATAAGGTGTCCTTGTGTGAATATTGGCCCTACACTTGCATAGCACTTGGCTAGTTCTTGGCCATTGGTTGGCCTTGGCTTGTGCTATAAATACCCCCTTTGGAAGACTTCTTCATCCATTCCTAAAATTCCTTAAGTGTTAAAATCCTCACTTCCCTTTGTGGAGTTGTTTCGTCCCACCCTCCCCTTTGAGAAGGCCTCAGAGCAGAGTTCTTTCCCCTCGCCGAGAGTCCCCTAGTGGGTAGGCCGAGGGGTATACACCCCCTTGTGGTGTTGTCTCGTATAAATACCCTCTTGGTAGAAATACTCTCAAAAGTATTGTTACTATGCCCAAATTACCTTAGCCAGTATACCTTGTTGTATTCTAAGGTTATACCTATCTGAAAAGCCCAGAGATACTATTATACTTCCCAGTACCACAAACCAAAACCCTAGGAAAATCTCCATAGTCCGTTGGAGTATTGTGTAAGTTGGTTAGAACTTCTAAGGGTGGTTTAGAGCGGTTGAGCGCCTGAGTCGAGCTAAACGTTGCCCAGGATCGACATCTCTACTTGGATAATTATGGGCTTATCGAGGTAATTATCTTGTCCCCCTATTGTAATTGGAAATTACATGTTATTGGAATATATAGTTGAAGTATACTATATATAGAACTGAACATATATTTGTGGCAATGTCTTTGGACTTAAGCCCAATTTAAAGAAGAGAATCGAATCAGAATTACGTAGGATCAGACATGAGACTTGTGTAGTTTGACGGTAGGAAGGTCGCTAATTTACCGTAGAACCTTGCATCTAGATTTATTCTACTGAGTAGTCTAGACTTTGATAGACTTGTATAACCTGTATAGGTTGAATGTTCCGTGAGTGGCATGTGCTACTTGAGAATGGACCAGCTAGCGGGTTATACCGTGGAGCGATTTGCTAATAGTCGATAATCGTCGCGAGGTATGTGAACCTCTTCCTATCTCTTCTAGCATGATATGTGTATGACTATGTAGTACGCAGACGACGTGTGTTAATTGAACGTAGTTGTGCGACAATGTCTTTTGACTTAAGCCCGAATAATAATAATCTTGAAATAGTTCAAGAGAATTAAGAACTGCTTTTAAAAGAAGAGTAATACTTGGTTTTAAAACTTAAGAGTTATACTAGCTTTATGGGAAGTTAGGTATAACGGCTTAAGAGAGATAAAATGGATGATTTATTTTAGAAGTTAAGAGACTTGATCTTGTAAGATAAGAGACTTAACTTAATCAATGAATTTTATGTGAAACCTCATTCGTGAGTAATGAGTACTTGATTTTTAAAAGGGATAATGTTTTATCGATTTGGAAATCGAATGTGTATCGACAAACCATCGCGGCGTTAATAAAGGGAAATGTTTTGATTAATGAAGTATTAATAAAACCAGTAGAAACTTCCATCTGCATAGAAGCTAAGATGAGACAAAATGATATTTCCTAGATCATGGTTGCTGTAATAAGATTTTTATAAACAAGAATATCCTACTCACACATAAGGCTTATGTTTCTTAGGTGGTTTAAAAGAGAATTATATTCTTAAATGAATAAGACTATGAACGCATTTAAACCTTTCTAAAATAAGAAACGTGAACATTTGAAATTAGGCAAACTTGAACGTTTGGAAAATAATGTTGTTACTTGATTTTACAAAGGTAAGTGTTTTGGTTTACTTAAAAAAGACAGTCACTCTATTTTATACTACGGGTATTGCGTGACTTATGGGAAAGAAGCGGATCTTTTAAAAATTTAATGTGTGAAGTACTTTGGGGATAGTGTCACGAGCTCCGTGGATTGATCATTCCGGTGTTTAGCCCGACGCGGGGATGCGCAGCTGAGACTATGCGGTCTTTTGAGACTATGCGAATGATACTGACAACAACGACTAGGACCATGATTCGAGGAATACCTTACGCTGGTCTGTGTGACCTATGCGGAGTGCGAGAGTTCCAGGATAGACACGCACATTGATATCGCGGCAAATGGCCGCCGATCATGTGGTGCGGTCTAGAAAGACCTCGTGATACGCTTTATGGCATTTGGGTAATCGAGGGTCTTAGTAGTCGGCTATACCTTCGTACTTACCCCGTACGGTTTTTATGTGATGACTTTGAGGGCGTGAGTCCCTAACTTGACATGACTGCTTATTTATTGTAAACTGTAGTTTGGTTATCATACATGTCTCCTGCTTTGTATAGACTACTATGATTTCATTTACAGTATTTATGTTCAGTTTCACATACTCGGTACCTGTTGTACTGACCTCCTTCGGGGGGCTGCGTTCATGCCGCAGGTAAAGGTACACCAGTCGTTGATCCTCGCTCTTAGGGTCACAGTTCAGCTTTTGGGAAAGCTCCGTTTCTCCGGAGGCTTATTCGTATAGTCCCCTTGTTGTAGGTGCTACATCTGTGGTATGACGGGGCCCTGTCCCGTCGTTGTTGTCATAGCATTCGTAGAGGTCTGTAGTACTGTTGTGGGCAGGGTTTGTAAAAAGGATTAAACTGTTCATGTTGAAAAAGCTGTTGTTTATATATATGCCGAAAGGCAAGTTTTCTCAGATTATTGTTTCCTATTTCATAAAATGTCTTGTATCGTTTTATGTTCCGCTGATTACTCTGATGTTGTATCACTAGGGTGCCCGGTAGGCACGACCACGTCTTAATCGGGTCGTGACAAAAGTGGTATCAGAGCAGTTAATCCTCGGAAAGTGTCTACATACCGTATCCAGTAGAGTCTTGATTATCGGTGTGTTGTGCACCACATCAATAATCAGGAGGCTATAGGATATTTAGGATTGGTTTCTATTCTTCTCACTCTGAGATCGTGCCTTAGAGCTGTATTGTAAGTTGGACCCTCTAACGAAATTCTTTCCCTTATCGTTATGCCTCCGCGTAGGGCAACCCGGGCCCAGGAGGGCAAGGCAGCCGAGGGAGCTGCGAGTAGAGTTCAGAGGGTTACGAGGGCACAGGCCCAATCATCACCTGGGGTGGTGCTTCATTTGGGGAGTTCTGCGACGTCACTAGCCCCAGCAAAGTTTAGCACGGCGGCGGCAGTTCCTACTGCGGCCATGATATTTGAACCTTCAGTTCCACGACCGGGAACAGAGAATATAGATTACAAAGAGGCGACCCTGTTACTAACTATGGAATTGGCTACCAGAGAGTATACCGATGTATCGCGAATCTTGATGAATATCAACGAGAAGGTTGTACAAGAGTAGTTCTTCAGTTAGGCTTGAGCATGGCCTGTGTACGAGCTTATACACAGCAGGCCGAGAAACGTAGAGATCGACGGGTTAACCAAGGACAGCAGAAGAGGGCCAGAACAGCAAGGTCCTTTGGTAACTTTCGAGGCGAGTCACCTCGCCAGCGGATTAGATTTGCACACCCACCAGTGCAGAGAGGTTCTCCACGGATTTCAGGACGTTCGGGGTATGCAGGAGTTGGTCAGAACTCCAGGGCTTCCGCTCATGTGGCGCACGCCATCCCGGGAATGTCGTTTTGGTTGGTACTTTGTTGTACCTATGACCGTCAGGGTCTGGTGTCGAAGAGTGTCCTTGTAGGAGGACTTAGCCTTCAGGGTCGGTGGGTAGTTCGTCACCTTCCTTAGCTATGCGCCTCACGGGCGAGTTTGATTAGAACGACTGGGAGTGAAGAAAGATGTGACGCATATCTTTAACCCTCTAGAGTTTTGTTTATGTGATAAGGTGAGTATACCTTAAGTGCTATGTTCTGATAGCAGTGTGTTAGTTGTGATTAGATCATGGTTGTTTAACCGAGTAAGATTTTGGGGGATAGAGAAAGAGTGAGCCTTAGAGCTTTATACGTAGAGACCTTAGAGGTGAGGCCATCCCGAAAAAAGGTGTAGCGTTATGTTTGATCCTTATCGGAGTGCATAGTGCACGTGATCTATGTTTGGGATAAGTCCCTGAGTAGTGTGGAATGAAAGAGGGTAGTTGAGCTAAGAAGACCGCTAGGTTTTCGTAACGTGATTAGTGAGATTGTTCCGGATCGGGGAGCTAGTATTGTGCGCGTTGCCGGGTCGGGTTGAGGCCACGTTGCGGGTCAACCCGCGGCATGTTTGGTGGTGGGGTCAGTTTGTGGTGGTCCCGCCTTAAGGTAGGGTCACGCGGGTGTTAGGCCCAAGTTTAGTTAACCAGCGTGCGAGTTCGTGGATGCGTTCGACCAGTGGTCGGGCCGATGGGGGCAGCCCATCGTGTTTTTCGGTCAGGACCGTTTACTCGGCTGTGTTGAGTTATCTGAAAGGTTGTAAGGCTGCACGGGGTGCCTACCTTCACCTTATGACAGACAGTGGAGCCCAGGGTACGGCTGTTTTTGTTTCTAGAAGTTTTACCAGGCAGGGTTAAGGACTCAGGTGAGTCTCAGAATCGCATTCGCCCTCGCCGTTGTTTGATTTCGGGGTAGTTGTGGGGATTGTTGTCTCCTGTGGAGGAGTGTTTAAGCTACCATTTCGTGTTCGGATGTCGCCTTACGGCCTCAGGGCGGAAGTGTAAGTTGCTTGGTCGATTGGTTCGATGTTGGCAAGATTCGGATAGTGGTTCAGCTTATTCCGCAGATCGTGGATAGGGTAAAGCTTGTCTAGAAGAGGTTACGGCAGCTCGGAGAAATCGTGCGGATAATCGGCGACGACGCTTAGAGTTCGTGCCGACGGTCTTCAAGGTACCACCCGGTAGGTGTGACGAGTTTTGGAAAACAGAGGAACTTAGCCCGAGTTACTTTGGGCCTTTGAGTTCATGTGAGGATAGGCCAGTTGCCTATATGTTAGCATTTGCCGTCCGACTTAGAGGCAGCTGGCCCGTCTTTCGTGTCATGCTCGAGAAGGAAATCGAGATCCATCCAGTGTTCCGATTAATGATGACCAGTTGGAGATAGTAACCCGAGTTTTGGAAATCAAGCGATTTAAATGTGGTAAGAGTTCGAGTGTACGACAGCCTCAGGGATCGCATGCAGCCCGGTACCATTTGTTGGGTCGTCGGAGCAAGGCTCGCGACAAAGTGACAAAAGTGGTATCAGTAAAAAAAAAAAAAAAGTATATTTTTTGACCCCGGGGAGAGGTATTTGTGGTGATGTTAGAGGTGTTTCCTCGTGGACTTGGATGGAGGTATTTGCGCGGGTGTTCTGTGGCCAGGTGTGGCAGGATTGTTTTCGTAAGTATAGTAGTGAAGACTATACCGGCGCGCGTTTGTTTTGAGACTTAGAAGGAACATTCGGGACGAATGTTTCTAAGGAGGGGAGAATGTTATACCCCGTATTTCCAGAGTATGTACGTAAGGACGTACGTAGAAAATTTGAACTTTTTAATAAGGCTTGGCCGAATTAATTTTTGTGCACAACACCCGGTTAGAGTCGTTTTTCGACGAAACGTTTTCACAGCTTTCGTAGGGAAAATTACGGCTATGTCATTTTTAATTTTTGCGGATTTTTACGAGAGACGAAACATTTTGGACCAACAAGAGGGCGCCACTTGGCACCCTCTCATTGGTGGCGGTAGAGTGGACGAATTGCTTGGCTTTTGTCAAGTAGTTGGTAGGATATTTTGTGGGTAGATGGATAAGGTGCACTTGGCATGATCTAGGCCCTACACTTGCATAGCACTTGGCTAGATCTTGGCCATTGGTTGGCCTTGGCTTGTACTATAAATACCCCCCTTTGGAAGACTTCTTCATCCATTCCTAAAATTCCTTAAGTGTTAAAATCCTCCCTTCCCTTTGTGTAGTTGTTTCGTCCCACCCTCCCCCTTTGAGAAGGCCTTGTAGCCGAGAGTTCTTTTCCCCCCCCTTGGCCGAGAGTCCCCCCCCCCTAGTGGGGTAGGCCGAGGGGTATACACCCCCCCTTGTGGTGTTGTCTCGTATAAATACCCCCCTCTTGGTAGAAATACTCTCAAAAGTATTGTTACTATGCCCAAATTACCTTAGCCGTATACCTTGTTGTATTCTAAGGTTATACCTATACGAAAAGCCCAGAGATACTATTATACTTCCCGTCAGTCACAAAACCAAAACCCTAGGAAAATCTCCATAGTCCGTTGGAGTATTGTGTAGAAGTTGGTTAGAACTTCTAAGGGTGGTTTAGAGCGGGTTGGAGCGCTCGGAGTTGGAGCTAAACGTTGCCCAGGATCGACATCTCTACTTGGATAATTATGGGCTTATCGAGGTAATTATCTTGTCCCCCTATTGTAATTGGAAATTACATGTTATTGGAATATATAGTTGAAGTATACTATATATAGAACTGAACATATATTTGTGGCAATGTCTTTGGACTTAAGCCTGAATTTAAAGAAGAGAACTGAACTGTAATTACGTAGGACTGTATTACAGTAGACTTGTGTAGTTTGACGGGTAGGGAAGGGCTGCCCAATTTACCGTAGAACCTTGCATCTAGATTTATTCTACTGAGTAGTCTAGACTTTGATAGACTTGTATAACCTGTATAGGTTGAATGTTCTGTGAGTAGCATGTGCTACTTGAGAAGGTGGACCAGGCTAGCCGGGTTATAGCCGTGGAGCGATTTGCTAATAGTCGATAATCGTCGCGAGGTATGTGAACCTCTTCCTATCTCTTCTAGCATGATATGTGTATGACTATGTAGTACGGTAGACGTACGTGTGTTAATTGAACGTAGTTGTACGGCAATGTCTTTTGACTTAAGCCCGAATAATAATAATCTTGAAATAGTTCAAGAGAATTAAGAACTGTTTTTAAAAGAAGAGTAATACTTGGTTTTAAAAACTTAAGAGTTATACTAGCTTTATGGGAAGTTAGGTATAACGGCTTAAGAGAGATAAAACGAATGATTTATTTTAGAAGTTAAGAGACTTGATCTTGTAAGATAAGAGACTTAACTTAATCAATGAATTTTGTGTGAAACCTCATTCGTGAGTAATGAGTACTTGATTTTTAAAAGGGATAATGTTTTACTGATTTCGGAATCGTAATGTGTATCGACAAACCAACGCAAATTAATAAAGGGAAATGTTTTGATTAATGAAGTATTAATAAAACCAAGAGAAACTTCCATCCGCATGTAAGCTAAGATGAGACAAAATGATATTTCCTAGATCATGGCTGCTGTAATAAGATTTTTATAAACAAGAATATCCTACTCACACATAAGGCTTATGTTTCTTAGATGGTTTAAAAGAGAATTATATTCTTAAATGAATAAGACTATGAACGACGAAACCTTTCTAAAATAAGAAACGTGAACATTTGAAATTAGGCAAACTTGAACGCTTGGAAAATAATGTTGTTACTTGATTTTACAAAGGTAAGTGTTTTGGTTTACTTAAAAGACAAATACTCTATTTTATACTACGTATTGCGTGACTTATGGGAAAGAAGCGGATCTTTTAAAAATTTAATGTGTGAAGTACTTGGGGATAGTGTCACGACCAACCGGCCCGTGATCGTGCCTTACCCGCACCCCAAAGAGTCATACATCGAGAAAATCAGCGAACATAAATCAACAACATAAAATAGTAGTATAAACAATAATCAGGAAAACTTGCCTTTCGCATATATATAAACAACAACTCTTTCAACATGAACAGCTTTAATCCTTTTTACAAACCCCGCCACAACAAGATTCTGCACTTACGAATGATATGACAACAACGACGACGGGTTCCGCCATACCCCGAATGTAAGCACCTACAACAACAGGGACTATACTAAGACAAGCCTCCGAGAAACGGAGCTTTCCCAAACGCTGAATCGTGACCCTAAGAGCGAGGATCAACAATCGGCGACTTTACTCGCAGATGAACGCACTTCGGGCGAGGTCAAGACAACAGTACCGAGTATGTGAAATCAAAATATCAGTAAATGAAATCATAGTAGTCTATATAAAGCGGAGACATGTATGATAACAAAACTACAGCTCACAATAAACAAGCAATATATCAAGTCGTGGACTCACGCCTCAAAGTCATCACTCAAATATAACAATGGGTCTCACGCCCACAACATCAATCATGCCCGTGGAATACCTTCCTCACCGGGCAGCTTTATGATATAAAAGCACCAAGGAACACACATGAACACCGTGTCCCACTGTGCTATAATAAAACCGTGACGGGTAAGTACGAAGGCATAGCCGATTACTAACACCTACGCATCAACAAGGTCGCGAATCAGATTATAAGATCTGCCTGCATCATTACATGATCAAAGCCGCCACTTGCCCGCAGATCTAATGCGCGTCTAGTCCTGGAACTTTCCGCAGCTCCGCATAGGCCAATCTCATCGGCCCGCATGAGGTATTCCCCGCATCGAGGGTAGCTACTCCCCGGCATCGTCCTGGACTTCGCAGTCCGCATGGCCACATGGACCGCATGCCCATAAAGGACGCACACTAACTCGAACTCGTAGCCCGCGATAGGCCCTCGGGACTGCATGAGGTATTCTCGAATCATAGGTCCATCGACCACCGAAGTCTACCCCGTGACGGAGGCGCTTAACCCCCGGAATCATCTCAAGAGATGAGTGATGTAAAATACTAACACAACCGCTTATCGTTAAACAACATAAGCACAACAAAGGAAAACCCCTTTACACAACATCACAAGATACTAACACACGTAGCATCCTAGCATGTTTACTTATCAATCAACAAGAAAGTATTACAAGTCTATCACAAACCAACACAATCAAGTTATACACACAAGGTACTTTCCACTATATGCCAACAAGTTCGGGGTTTTATCCCCAAAGTACTTCATACATTTACTCTTAAAAGATACGTTACTTTCACAATATCACACACACCAGAGTATAAAAATAGAGTGACTATCTTTTAAAGTAAATCAATTACTTCTCTTTGTAAAATCAAGTAGCAACATTCTTGTCCAATGTTCAAGTTTGCCTAATTTCCAATGTTCAAGTTTGTCTAATTTCCAATGTTCAAGTTTCTCATTTTTCGAAAGGGTTTCAGATTCATAGTATTAATCACTTAAGAATATCATTCTCTTTAAACCATCCGAGAAACATAAGCCTTATATGTGAGTAGGATATTCTTGTTTATAAAAATCTTATTACAATGAAACATGATCTAGGAAATATCATTTTGTCTCATCTTAGCTTCTATGCAGATGGAAGTTTCTCTGGTTTTAATAATACTTAATTATTAAAAACATTTCCTTTTATTAACGCCGCAGTTGGTTTGCTAAGACACATTCGATTTCCAAATCAAGAAACATTCTTAAGCCGTTATACCTAACTTCCCATAAAGCTAGTATAACTCTTAAGTTTTCAAAAACAAGTATTACTTCTTCTCAAAATGATTCACAAATCTTTGAAATACTTCAAGTTCTTTATTAACACATAACAAGCCGCTTATAGTTCAAATCGATTACCTTTCAAGAACCACAAGTATTTTCTTATCAACATAAAGCTATTATAACCAACTTCCCATAAAGCCGTTATAACACTTTATGTTTTAAACCAATCAAATACATTTAGCACATGACGCTCACCGTACTACATAGTTCACACATATCATGCTAGAAGAGATAGGAAGAGGTTCACATACCTCGCGACGAGTATCGACTAATAGCAAAACGCTCCAAGTACCTCCAACCGTCGGCTACTCCTTAAGCCAAGTAGATCGCGCCATACGTAGTACTTCAACCTATAAGGCCACAAGGCGCTTATTAACATTTAGATCCCTTCGTAGAACATTCTACGTAAAATTCGCAAAGACTCTCCTCCCGCAACAGCGTAAATCTCCTCCTCTAACGGGGTCGGCTACCAAGCCAACCAGGGGGGGGGGGGGTTATACGTCTAACCCGAACGGGTACAATTCTACTCCACAGTACTACTACACAAGTCTACTGTAATACAGTCCTATGTAATTACAGTTTAGTTCGGGCTTGAGCTTAAGTCCAAAGACATTGCCAACTAACTATGTTCAGTTCTATATATAGTATACTTCAACTATATAGTCTAACAATCATGTAATTTCCAATTACAATAGAGGGACAAGATAATTACCTCGATAAGCCCATAATTATCCAAGTATAAAGTCGATCCTGGGCAATCGTTTAGCTCCAACTCCGTGTGCTCCGACCCGCTCCAAACAACCCTTAGAAGTTCTAACCAACTTCTACTTATGACTCCAACTAACTATGGAGATTTTCCTTAGGTTTGGTTTTGTAGGATCGACGGAAGTATAATAGTATTTCTGGGCTTTTTGTATAGGTATAACCTTAGAGTACTACAAGGTATACGGCTAAGGTAATTTGGGCATTATAACAATACTTTTGAGAGTATTTCTACCAAGAGGGGGGTGTATTATACGAGACAACTAGGCTAGGGGGGGGTACCCCACGGCCACACTACAAGGAGGGGGGGGAAGAGGGCTCTCGGCCAAGGGGGCCTTTCAAAGGGGGAGAGGGGCTCTTGGACGAGAGTCAACAAGAGGGAGGAGAGGGGTTTCCAAGACTTAGAACAAGTGAAGAGTGGATGAAGAAGTTCATCAAAGAGGGGGGTATTTATAGGTCTAGCAAAGGCCAACCAATGGCCAAGATCTTGCCAAGTGCAAGGCAAGTGTAGGGCCAAGATCTTGCCAAGTGCACCTTATCCATCTACCACAAAATATCCTACCAACCCCTTGACCAAACAATGGCCATTCGGCCAACTCCCTTTACCGCCCAAGGTGTTCCAATGAGAGGGTGACAAGTGTCGCCCTCTTGTTGGTCCAAAATGTTTCGTCTCTCGGAAAAATCCGCAAAAATTAAAAATGACATAGCCGGAAATTCCCCTACGAAAGTCGTGGAAAACGTTTCACTAAAAACGACTCTAACCGGGTGTTGTGAACAAAAAGAATTCGGCCAAGCCTAAATCACAAGTTCAAATTTTCTACGTACGTCCTTACGTACATACTCTGGAAATACGGGGTATAACAGATAGATACCCAAACTTGTTAGTAGAAAGTACCTTGTGTGAATAACTTGATTGTATTGGTTTGTGATAGTCTTGTAATACTTTCTTGTTGATTTGATAAGTAAACATGTTAGGATGCTACGTGTGTTAGTATCTTGTGGTTGTTATGTAAGGGGAGTCATTATTGCTGTGCTTACGTTGCTAAATGGTAAGTCCATTGTACTATTATTATATCACCTACCCCCTTGACTTATTATACCGAGGGCTTGCCACCCTTGATGCGGGTCTATACGGCCTATGCGGTCCTTGTGACTATGCGGAGTGCGAGCTCCGTGATTGATCATTCCGGTGTTTAGCCCGACGCGGGATTCCCTATGCGCGGTCTGTTGAGACTATGCGGTCTTTTGAGACTATGCGGTTGCGGAGCCTAGGCGGATACCGAAGGTTGCCGCCTTCGACGCGGGTGTGTACCTCAGCGGTCTAGGACCATGATTCGAGGAATACCTTATGCGGTCCGTGTGTGACCTATGCGAGTCGCGAGAGTTCGAGTGGATAGACACGCACATTGATATCGCGGGCAAATGGCCGCCTTCGACATGTGGTGCGCTAGAAAGACCTCGTGATACGCTTTATGGCATTTGTGGTAATCGAGGGTCTTAGTAGTCGGCTATGCCTTCGCATTTACCCCGCACGGTTTTTATGTGATGACTTTGAGGCGTGAGTCCCTAACTTGACATGATCGCTTATTTATCAGAATCGTAGTTTGGTTATCATACATGTCTCCCGCTTTGTATAGACTACTATGATTTCATTTACGATTTATGTTCGGGCCACATACTCGCACTGTATCGACCTCTCGGGGCCGCGTCATGCCGCAGTAAAGGTACACCGCCGTTGATCCTCGCTCTTAGGGTCACAGTTCAGCTTGGGAAAGCTCCGCTTCTCCGAGGCTTATTCGTATAGTCCTCGTTGTTGTAGGTGCTACATTCGTGGTATGACGGCCCCGTCCCGTCGTTGTTATCATAGCATTCGTAGAGGTATGTAGTACAAGGGGCGTGGTTTGTAAAAGGATTAAACTGCTCATGTTGAAAAGTCATTGTTTATATATATGCCGAAAGGCAAGTTTTCTCAGATTATTGTTTCCTATTTCATAAAATGTCTTGTATCGTTTTATGTTCCGCTGATTACTCTGATGTTGTATCACTAGGGTGCCCGGGGTAAGGCACTACCACGCCCGAATCGGTCGTGACAAGGCCTCATAAGGCGCCATCCAATACCGGAGTGGTAGCTATTATTATGCAAACTCAACTAGAGGCAAATGATCCTCCCACTACCCTCGGTCGATAACACAGTGCTCGCAGATATCCTCAAGAGTGCGGATAGCGCCACCGTCCCGCTCGTCTCGTGGATGGAATGCGATCGTGCTCACTGCGCCCCCAAACCCTTCGGAAGGACCTCCGAAGTTAGCCGAAACCGGGCTCCTGTCTCGATATGATCGAAATAGGGACTCATGCACCGACGATCTCTCGGATGTAAAGTCCGCATAATCCTCACCGAAAAGTCGCCCTAACGGGAAGAAAGTGGGCTGATTTCACACCGTCGACGATAACCCATATAGAATCATGTCTCCTCCGAGTGCGAGGTAATCCCGTGATAAAGTCCATGTTGATCACCTCCCACTTCCGTGTCGGGATCTCTATCGTCCAGAATAATCCACCGTGCCTCTAGTGCTCTACCTTCACCGACAACACGCAATCGAGCTACGAACTCGCAACGCCCCTCTTCAAGCCATCCCACCAATACATATCTAAGGTCGTGGTACATTTTGGTCGACCTCGATGGATAGAGTAACGCTACCGTGTGCTTCCCTAGAACTCACGCCAAGTCCTCAAACATCCGGAACACACAACTCGCCAAACCTTAGCACCCCATCAAGTGCTACCTCAAAAGGACCCTTCTCTCACGAAGAGCCGCATCACGATACCGAATCAAAACCGGATCTCGAATCGCCGCTTCTTCACCTCTCGACGATGGAAGACTCGCAACCTCACGAACTCGAACCCCATCGCTATCGTAATCAATCAAACGGACACCAAGGCTCGCTAATCGATGCAAATCACGAACCATGCCTCCTCTCTCTAGCCGCACATCCGATAGGCTCCCATCGACCTACGACTAAGAGCATCCGCCACAACATCGCCTTCCCGTGGTACAGATATCAACATCGTAATCCTTAAGCAACTCTAACCACCGCCTCTCGCCGTAAGTTCACTCCTCTGGTGAAGATATACCGGAGGCTCTTGTGGTCTCAGATAAATATCCACGTGAACCCCATACAAATAGTGCCTCCAGATCTTCAAAGCGTGAATCACCGCCGCTAACTCCAAATCATGGGTGGGGTAGTTCCTCGTGTTTCTTAAGTCGGGATGCGTGACGCTTATAACTCTACCTGCATCAACACACATCCCACCCGATGCCCGACGCATCACAATACACGACATAACCATCCGACCCTCCGGAAGAGTAAAAACGGGCGCCGTCGCCTCTTTCAAAGAATCGAAACTCGCCACAAGCATCACCATCAAACTTAGCCGCTTCGAGTCAGCCTAGTCAATGGTGCGAAGATAGAAGCAAACTTCTACGAACCGCCGATAATATCCTCGCAAGGCCCGTAAAATCGCGCACTGCCGCAGCAGTAGGTCTAGGCCAAGTCCTCGACGCCAATCTTGGCCGTATCCACTCGAATGCCACCGGCCCCGATAATATGCCCAAGAAAAGCCACCGAAGTCAACCAAAACTCACATTTGGAAAACTTGGCGTATAACTGCTGGTCCCGGAGAACTGTCAGCACAGTCCTCAAATGCTCCGCATGCTCCTGCTCTGAGCGAGAATAAACCAAGATATCATCAATGAACACTATCACAAACGTGTCCAAAATGGTTTGAACACTCGCTCATCAAATCCATGAATATCACGAGCATTGGTCAACCCAAAAGACATGACCGAACTCATAATGCCCGCATCGGTCCGAATGCACCCTATGGACATCCACCTCTCGACTCGCACTGATGATAGCCCTAACGCAGATCAATCTTGGAGAAACATTTCGCGCTCGCAATCGGTCGAACAAATCATCAATCTCGGGAAGGGGTATTCGTTTAATGGTCACCTTGTTCACCGCTCAGAATCAACACATGCGCAGCGCCCCGCCCTTCTTCTTCTTCATGAACAATACTGGCGCTTCTGGGAGAAACACTAGGTCGATGAAGCCCTTCTCCAAAGAAATCTCTCACCTGGTCCTTCAACTCTCTCAACTCGGCGGTGCCATTCGTATGGCGGAATGGAAATAGCCGAGTGTCCGCAAAGACATCGATACAAAACTCTATCTCCTCTCGTGAGGATACCCGAGGTCGCCCGAAACACGCTCGGGAACTCTCGACATCGAATCGATCAAAACTGCATCGCAGCCTTCAGATCAAACACCCGAACGAGATGGTAGATATACCCCTTCTGCACTATCTTCCTAGCCTTGAGGTAAGAAATAAACTTACCCCTCGGCGACACAGTGTTCCCCTCCCACACAACAACCGGCCCTCAGAAATCGAACTGCTACTCTCTCCCTAGCTTACATTGGCGTAGCAAGAAGCTAGCCAATCCATACCCATGATCACATCGAATCACCATGTCCAACTCTATCAAGTCCGCCAGGGTCCGACGATCGCAAATGGTCACCGGACAAGCCCTATATACCCGCCGAGCTACCACCGAATCACCATCGCGTAGCTACCTCGAAAGGGTCTATGGACTCAGGCTCTATCCCTATCCTACTAGCAATAAGGGGAGATATATAGGACAGAGTAGAACCGGGATCTATCAAGGCATACACATCAAACCTAAACCGATAAGGTACTGCGATTTACATCGGTGAGGCCTCCCGATCCCGCCGGGACAAGGCAAAATGCGGTTCGAGGACCGCTAAAATCGGGACCCGTGCCACGACTCTACCGCGACCGCTGGTCCACGAGTACCGCTTCCGGGCGTGTAATCAGAGGGACGAAGAACCGCAATGCACTCGTAGCCGAGCCCTACCACCGCCACGCCGGCCGGACGGCCGCAAAGTGACCTGCCGCCACAACCGTAATAAGCTCCCGGCGCACCACACTTCCGTAATGGGATCTACCGACGGCCACACCGGCGGTGGTCCCGACGCCGCACTTCGCCGCTCGACGCTCAAGCCACGGGCCCAGTCCGCCCGAATACTCTGGTTGTGCTAAGGACGGTGCAGGAGTGCTCTGAGCTGGCTGTGGTTCAAATCTAGACTGCTGCTGAGGCCGCCCACCACGATAGCCACCGAAGACCCTCCCGCCCCGGCCTTCTTCTCGCCGCTCGCCCACTCGCTGCTTCTACGCCGTGATCTGCGTGAGCCTGCATACGGGTAATTGTTACACCCCGTAAGTTCAGGACATGTGTAAGTGAAGGTACGTAAGGAACACAAGACTTGGAAATTTGTACTAATGGAAGAGTTGTTTTTCCGACGGAAAATCTTCCGGACGTCGGAAAGGAAAAATGTTCGTTGTTGAGAATTGGATTCTCAAAATGTATTATTTGAAGAATATAGAACTCTTAACATTATGGAAATTTATTTTTACGGATTTGGTCACGTGGGGCCCACCCGAGGAATTTTACGTTTTGTGGGGCCCACGAGGGTTACGGAATTTTATGGACGAATGAGAGGGCGACACATGGCACCCCCATAAGTGGTCTTGGTCGAATTAGAAGAGGGGTATTTTGGTCATTGAACCTCTTGGAAGATAAGTCTTCAAAGCTTGACATAATTGACTAGTCAACTTGCCACTTAGGCTTGATCCATGTGATTTTAATCCAAGCCTCACATTTGTTTAAGTCTAAGCCCTCCAATATGTGTTATATACTAACTAGTAGCAAGACTTGGCATTTTTACACTTAGAAAAAATTAGAACACTTAGTGCCAAGAGGAGAGACCTCTCGGGTTTGGCTAAGCTCTCACATGAAAGATTTGTAGTTTTGATCCATTAGCCACAAGACTTTAACCCAATGTCCCTTAGGGTATTGTAAGGATATCTCAATAGAAAGATTTCGGAAAAAACGCATTTTCACGTTAGTCGCAAGGCGGAAACCGAAGGAGTTCTTCAACTTTGAAGTTGGAACTTGAAGATGGCTTCTTCATAGGCCTCTAAGGAGTGCTTGGAGCGGATTGGAACCTAAGGAAAGGAGCTAAGAATTGCTAAGGCGCGACTTTGAATCTTGGAAATTTTAAGGGCTTGGAAAGGTATAAATTTTGTCGTTTTAGTAGTTAAGACTTACTTATTGTTTTAGCTATGGATCTTAGCAAGCATGTGTTATATAGTATGAAGTTTGATATGCTTATGGGCTATTGGAACCCTAATCCGAAAACTAGCATGTTTAGCTTTAAGATTGGAATTCAAGTTGATTATTAGTTTAAGTCGTCGCATGTTGAATAAAGAAGGAAATTTTAGTTGTTGAAGTTGTTTATGACTAAGTAACATGTCGACCTAAGAACTTGAAATTGGAAAAGGATTGGAAAAGACGTAGTGTTATTGGTTATATGTTGGCCGAGAAGGGCTAGTGTAGTATTATACTATTTGGTATGAATTGTGGGGCGGAATATTACACGTATTGTAAGGCGTGTAATCCCCTTTGTTTGGTTGTTGTTTGGAGCCTTAAATGTGGTTTGTTGGTTATTGTATTCGGCCTTGAAAAAGGTGGCAAAGTGAGTAGAAACAAAGGAAGTGCTGCCCGATTTTCTGTAGAATTAGAGACCGTATACTTAGTATTATTCTACGTAGAGACTAGAAGTTGATAGTCTTGTTGTGACCATTATAGGTTGACACTTCTACGTACGGCGTATTCGTCTTAGCTTGAGGAATTAGCCGAAAAGGTATGTGAACTATCTCCTCTTCTAGCATGATTCCTTAGAATAAAGAAAGTAAGTTCTACTCCTTGAATGATCCATTCCTTGCTTGTATTTGGATTGCCTAAAATAGAATTTGTTCTATGTACTTCCTTGAGTGTACTTTGATGTTTATATTGTAAGTAGTATAATCCATTTCCTTAGGGAAGTTTGGATTCTTAAAAGTGAAGGTATTTTTCTTAAAGTACATAAAGACTTGAAAAGGAAGTGGTTTCCAAATCTTTTGGCTAGTGCCTTAGTTCTAAAACCTAAAGGTCATTATAATGACTTTAGGGGAGTCAAATGAGTGATTTACTTATTTGATTTAAAAGAGGAGAAATGACATGATTTAAGAGAAGTAACTTGCGTTAAGGGTGAAGTTACTTGAGGTTTAAAAAGTAGAAGAAAACTTATTTTCTAACTATTAAGAGACTTGAAGTATTTTGAAAGTTAAGAACTTGATTTGTAAGTATGTGATACTTGGTTTTAATAGTATAAGTCTCTTGGTTATTGAAGGAATGGATACGTCTAAAACCATAAAGGGTTATAACGACTTTATGGGAAGTTGGTTATAACGGCTTTATGGAAGGTTTAGAAAGTTGTCTATTTTGATTAAATCGGCATAAGTTGCCTAGATTGTGAAAATTTGGAGTTACTTGATTTCAAGCTTTGAAATGAGTTTTCTAAAAGTGTAGTAACTTACTTTGAAAAATAGACACGCCTTGATACTACGGGTGTTAGTATCTTGGGGCTTTACATAGAAAGGAGTCTTTTATAAAAGAAAGTACGTATGTAGTACTTTGGCTTGATAAATTGAGAATTTGTCTAAGTGTGCCTTGATAAGTACTTTGACTTGTTAAAAGAGAATTATTCTATGTATGCCTTGATTAGTACTTTGGCTTGTTAAAGAGAATTATTCTAAGTGTGCCTTGATAAGTACTTTGACTTGTTAAAAGAGAATTATTCTATGTATGCCTTGATTAGTACTTTGGCTTGATAAATTGAGAATTTGTCTAAGTATGCCTTGATAAGTACTTTGACTTGTTAAAAGAGAATTATTCTATGTATGCCTTGATTAGTACTTTGGCTTGATAAATTGAGAATTTGTCTAAGTGTGCCTTGATAAGTACTTTGACTTGTTAAAAGAGAATTATTCTATGTATGCCTTGATTAGTACTTTGGCTTGATAAATTGAGAATTTGTCTAAGTGTGCCTTGATAAGTACTTTGGCTTGTTAAAGAGAATTATTCTAAGTGTGCCTTGGTAAGGACTTTGGCTTGTAATTAAGGATTTGCCTATGTAGCCGGAAATAGCGGTTGTGTGCTATTGTTATATCACTGCTTCGGTCATTCCCGGTTTGTGGCATTTGCATAATTCCGTGGATTTGCTACCCACGATGCGAGGAATACCTCACGCGAGTCCGTAGGGCTTATGCGGGTGAAATAGTCCCACGCGGGCGTCCAAATTTACGCGAGGAATACCTCACGCGAGTCCGTGGCGGCTTACGCGGGTGAAATAGTCCTATGCGGCGAATACCTCATGCTGGTCCGAAAGGGCTTACGCGGGTGAAATAGTCCCACGCGGCGGTCCAGCCTATGCGAGGAATACCACGCGTCCACGCGACCTACGCGGTGAAATAGTCCCGTGAATAGGATTGCTAAATGATATCGCGCGGAGGGTCCTGCTTGATCATGAGCTTTCTAGTTTATATTGTAAGGATACTACTGTTTATTCTCATTGTTGGTAAGGCACAATGTGTTGTAATTTGATTATCATATATGTCCCCGGATTTGTTTGTGTTACCCTATGGTCATGCTTTTACGATGTGGGATTCCGGCATGAGACCACGTGGTATTTAGGACACGTGGGACCGTGTTCATGTATCCTTATTGGTGTTATTACATCATGGATCGCCGCAGTGAGGAAGGATTCCACGCATGATTGATATTACGGGCGTGAGACCCATAGTTATATTTGAGTAGTGACTTTGAGGTACGCGCCCCGACTTGATATGATCGCTATGTATCAGGTAATCGTAGGTTGGCTATCATACATGTCTCCCGCTTTAGATCGTTATGATTTCATTACGCATTTCATCGCTCGCATACTTGGTACATTCTTCGCATCGACCTTTCGGGCCGCGTTCATGCCGCAGTTTAGGTACGCAGCTTGGTGATCGGCAGTGTAGGACCTCGCCGAGTTTTTGGATAGCTCCTCTGCTCGTGAGTTTATCATTTTGGTATAGTTCCTTCAAGCATGTGCTTTTGTACGCTTATGGGTACGCGGGCCTCATTCCGTCATTTTTCAAGAAACTCTTAGAGGTCCGTATTCATATGTGGATTGGACCGTACGGTGTAGTGTCTTTTGTTTATGTATATATGGCACTTGTCGGCTTTGCACGCACGGTTGTTTTTAAAAAAATGAGGTGTTATTTAATTTCCGCAGCTTTACTTGTATTGTTAGCAGGCGGTGCCTGTGCAGGCACCGCCACGCCCGGCTCGGTGTGACAAGAATATCCATGCCGTCAAGAGCCACACCCGCACAAGACTCGCCATATAATCATCTAGCCCCGCGACGTAACGACGCACTCGCCCTCCATATCTCGCTACCAACGCAGGGACATATCGAGCCAACGACCGAACTCAACGTTGTACTCCATAACGGCCCTCTCTCGCCAAAGAACAAAAATCTATCGCCCGCGCCCTCCTCATCCGCGAGGCAAGAAGTGAGTGAGAAAGGCCTCCAAAACTCGCCCCATACCGCTGAGGTGCATGCTCTCCCGAAAGCTCCCACGAATCAAACCAATCGACCGTGGTATCACGCACCACGCGAACCGGGCGTCACACTCGTCTCAAGCCTTGATCACCCGCATGATCCTTCAGAATCGACGGATGAACTCCTCGCGATCATCCTCCGCCGACCAGAAATCGGCGGGCTACAACTCAGAAATCCCGTAGCCTCAAACTATTCGCCTCGTGAACCACGGCGCGATCGGGCCGAATCGAATCGCCAGATCCACCGCCCTCATGTTCGCCACGATCTCGCCAAGAATCGGGCCATCTCTCAGAATCCATCTCATCCGCTTCCAGCCGCGGATCGAGGCGAGGTACCGTGGTCTCTCACCATCGCTACGCTTCTAAACCTCTCGGGGTCGGCGGCGCTGGAACTCGCCGCCTGCATAGATCGGGCTCGAGCCTCGTGACTTTGCAGTCATACTAGCGCCTCTACGCTTGCCGCTTCTCGCCCTGTTGCCTTACGCGAGGCATAATCGCATGTAAAAGGAATACGTTAGAGGGGTCCAACCTATAACACGCCTCTAAAGCACGATCTCAGAGTGAGAAGAATGGAAACCAATCCTAAATATCCTATAGCCTCCTCGACATCGCGTGGTGCAAAACACACCGATAATCAAGACTTACTAGATACGGTCAGAGACACTTTCCGAGGATTAATCGCTCGATACCACTTTTGTCACGACTGCTCGGCCGTGGATCGTGCCTTACCCGCACCCAAGTAGTCATACATCGAGTAATCACGGAACATAAGACAAGACAGAAACATTATAAAAATAAACAGCTTTATCCGATGAAAAGTTTGCCTTTCATATATATATAACCCAAGTTTTGCGCTACATCCCAAATGTACACAGACTACGCACTCTAAATAAGTAAACCACTATGGCGGACAGTGTTATACCCGTATTTGCAGTATGTACGTAAGTGGAATACGCATAAAAGTTTGGCCTTAAAGAGGCTCGACGCTTTTTTTGGGCACAACTCTCAAAACGAATAGTTTTCCGACTAAACGCTTTCACTTTTCGTAGGTAATTTCCTATGCCATTTCTAATTTTTTCGGATTTTTCCGAGAGACGAAACATTTTGGATCAACGAGGGCGACACACTTGTCACCCTCCAATTGATGGACTTGACACGGCAATAGGGCCGATGGGTTGGCTTATTTTGTCTCGGAGTTGGTAGGATATTTTGTGTGCAAGTTGGCCGACACTTGCCTAAATCCTCACCCTACACTTGCCTTGCACATGGCATAATCTTGGCCATCGTTGGCCATCCCTTGACCTATAAATACCCCTTTAGATGAAGAGTTCTTCATCCACAAACAAGCCTTCCAAGTCTTGAAATCCTCCTCTCCCTTACGCCTTTTCGCCCAACACACCTCCCCTTTGAGTAGTTTGGCCGAGGCCCCTCCCCTAGCCTAGCCAAATCTACCCCTCCCTTGGTAGAAAAGTTGCCTTCTTGTATTGTTATAATGCCCAAAATACCCTAGCCCAAATCCCTTAGTCCTTAGAAGTCACAAGAACTTCTAAGGTTTCGAGCTACCGAGCGCATACAACTTGTGAGCTAAACCTTGCTCAGCGACTTTATCTAGGATATTATTGGGCTTACCGAGGTAACTAATCCTAACCCTCTTTGAATTAGAGAATAAATACCGTAGTAGTATAAGAATAAGTATTAAATACTTAGAAGAATATCACGTATCGTAATCGAATCATATCACAAAGAGACTTGAGTAGCTCACCGCAGGGAAGACGCCAATTTTTCCGTAGGATATAGAACCCTCCGCTTAGAATCGTTTCAAAGTAGTCCAACGCTGATAGACGTGTTCGACTATTATAGGCCGATTCTCTCGCACGACATATTCAACTCGCGTGTGGTTTTCACGGTATGTATGCGATTCTTCCTAAAGCATGATATTTTACAATATATACGTAGTACAGACGCATACGTGTTAATCGACACACTACACGAATGCCTCACGCTTAAGCTCAATAATAAAGAACTGAAAGTATTTCAAAAGAATATCGAATCATTTTTAATGTAAGAGAACTAATTGGTTTTTAAAAAGCTTAAGAGTTATACTAGCTTTACGGGAAGTTAAGTATAACCACTTAAGACGGATAAAAGAAACAGCTTTGCCTATGTGTTTATAACAGACTTATATTGAATTGTGAAAAGAATAATAAGATGGTTTGATAAGTAGACACGATATGATGCTACGCTAAAGTGTCTTGTAACGCTTGTGTAAAGAGGTCATTTACTTACGCTTATGTTGTTTTGAACTATGTTCGTTGTGTTAGTATTATATCACTCACCTCGAGATGATACCGGGGTTGTCGCCTCCGACGGGGTACACTCAGCGGTCCGGGACCATGATTCGAGAATACCTACGCGGTCCAGGGCCCACGCGAGCTACGAGTTCCGTGTTAGTACGCGGGTTATGCCTCACGCGGCCTATGTGGCCATGCGGACAACGAGTCCAGACGCCGCCGAGGAGTAGCTACCGATGCGGGTTATACCTCACGCGCCTACGCGAGTGGCCTACGCGACCGAGTTCAGATTAGGCTTGCTGAATGATAATACGGGCGAGTGGCCTCGCTTTGATCATTCGCAGCCTAGAAAAGACTCGCTACGCTTACCTATTGCTCTTGTTTATGATGTGGCACTATGCGCGTCCCCTTGGTTGTTTCATACATACTTGCAAAACTGATTTTTAAATGATATGTTTTTATTTAAGTATTTTACGCTTTCATATACTTAGTACTGCCAGATCGACTCCTTCGGGTTATGCTCATGCCGCAGGCGGGCAAAGTGCTAGATCCACATCCCAGATCTCCACGCTGGTGCCGAGCTCCATCTTTTCCGAGGCTCTACTGGGTACGATCTCCCGTTGCAGATAGTTTTGTATACAGGTATGGCGGGGCCCCGTCCCGCCATAGTTGTATCTTTCCTAGAGGTCTGTAGTCATGTTGTACAAAGATTCGGATGTAAATCGCTAAACCATGTTTATATATATATGCCGAAAGGCGACGTTTTCTCACATAAATCGTGGTCTTATTTTATAAACTGTTTCATGTCTTGTTTTATATTTCCGCCGACACTGATGTATGACTACTGGGTGCCCCGCAAGGCACCACCACGCCCCGAACGGGTCGTGACAAAAGTGGTATCAGAGCGCTTAATCCTGAAAGTGTCTACAGCATCGTATCTAGTAGAGTCTTGATTATCTGTGTTGCGCACCACACCAATAATCGTGAGGCTATAGGATATTTAGGATTGGTTTCCACTCTTCTTACTCTGAGATCGTGCTTTAGAGCTGTGTTAAAATTGGACACCTCTAACATATTCCTCTTCTGTAACAGTTATGCCTCCACGTAAGGTAACCCGAGCCCAGAAGGGCAAGGCAGCCGAGGGAGCTGCTAGTATGACACCGAGAGTTACGAGGCTCGTGCCCGGCCTATACCTCGACGGCGAAGTTCTATGACGCCGCCGCCAAAGAGAGACTAGCACCCACACCTCCCGCCCCACACCGGGCGGAGGAGTTAGGGTACAAGGATATGGCCCGCCTTGCAGAGTTGTGGCCAGATACGAGGATAGGCCGACGCCGCAGTCAGCCCAGCCCCACCCGGGCCGCACCCGTGATTCACCCGAGGCGTAGAGTTGAGGCTACGAGACTTCCCGAGTTATACCGCCGTAGTTTTACGTCGAGGCCGAGGATGATCCGCAGGAGTTCATCCGCCGCCAGAGGATTTTGAGAGTGATCGTGGCGCCGAGACCGAGTCCGTGATCTTTGGTTCACATAGGCCGCGTGATACCGCAATGATTGGTTTGATTCGCGGAGTTATCCCGGGAGAGCACGCGCCCCGCCTACTGGGATGAGTTCTCGCAGGCTTTCCTCACTCACTTCTTGCCTCCACAGATGAGGGCGCGGCCGATAGATTTTTACCGGCCGAGGCAGAGGACGACCGTCCGTGAGTACAATGTCGAGTTTGATTCATCGCTCGATATGTCCCAAAGATTGGTAGCAGATACGAGGATAGGTGCACCGCCACGCCACCGCTAGATGATTATATGGCCGAAGTCATGCGGTGTTTCTCTTCACCGCATGGACATTACCCGCACGCAGCTCATGCCCTCGATGCGGCGAGCGCAGAGGTCGACGAGTCGACGCACAGCAGCAGGTAAGGCCGTGATCGAGGGTCTTCTCGTGGCTATCGTGGGCGGCCTCAAGAATGGGCCTAGATTTGCACCACGCCCACTCAGAGCACTCCCGACCATCCTCAAAGACACCAGAGTATTCGAGGGCGCACTGTGCCCTGTGGCTTCAGACGCCCAGAGTAGCAGAGAGTGCATCGCCGACGGACCACCCCCAGGGCCGATGCGGAGATCCCATTACGGGAAGTGTGGTACTACTTTTGAGCTTGTTACTTGTGGCCAGCAGGTCACTTTGCGAGGATCGTCCGACCGGGCTACCGGTGGTAGGCTCACCTTCGTGTTCCTGCCGCTTCATCATCTCCTACGCTTACTCACCCCGAGGGCGTGGTACCACGGGTCGCCAGGTCGCGCAGCAGGTCGTGGCTCGTCCAGCCTAGCGTCCTCGTAACCGCATTTATGCTTTGTCCACCGACAGATCGTGAGGCCTCACCGATGTCGCCATGTACCTTATCGCTCGGGTTTGACGTGTATGCTTTGATAGATCCGGTTCTACTGGCCCCATATATCTCCCTTGTTGCTAGTAGGATAGCGGATAGAGCCCGAGTCCATGCACCCTTTCGAGGTAGCTACGCCAAATGGGTGATTCGGGTAGCTCGGGGTATATAGAGCTTGTCCCGTGACCATTTACACCGCCTGACCAGCCGACTGGACAGAGCTGGAGATGATTGACTTCGACATGATCACGGGACGGATTGGCTAGCTTCTGCTACGCCAATGTAGACCGCAGAGAGAGAGTAGTACGGTTCCGCTCGGCGAGCCGGCTTGAGCGGGAGGAGCACGGTATCGCCGGTGGTAGGTTTATTTCCTACCTCAAGGCTAGGAAGACGGTGCATGGGTATATCTACCATCTCGCTCGTGTTTGATAATCAAGCCGCGTACCAGATTTTCCGCCGCCCAAAGCGGGTCGAGAGTTCCCAGACGTGTTTCCGCACGACCTCGCATCCTCCCGAGAGAGATCGAGTTTTGTATAGACATATTGCTGCACACTTACTTATTTCCATTCCGCCATACGTAACGGCACCGCCGAGCCGAGAGAGTCAAGGATCGCTTAGGGATTTGGCCGAAAAGGGCTTCATCGTGCCTAGTGTTTCTCCCCGGGAGCGCCGGTATTGTTCGTGAAGAAGAAGGACGACGCCGCGCATGTGTGTTGACATGCAACAACAAGTGACCATTAAGAATGTATACCCCTTCCTGTGATTGATGATTTGTTCGACCAGCCAGGCGCGAGGTGTTTCTCCAAGATTGATCTACGGCCGCTATCATCAAAGTAGTCGAGAGGTGGATGTCCCTAGATCGCATTCCGACCGTGACGGAATTATGAGTTCAGTGGTCATGTCTTGGGTTGACCAACGCCCGACGTATTCATGGATTTGATGAACCGAGTGTTCAAACCATTTTTGGACACGCTTGTGATAGTGTTCATTGATGATATCTTGGTTTATTCTCGCCAGAGCAGAGCACGCGAGCATTGGCGACCGTACGGCAGCTTCTCCAGACCAGCAGCTTGACGCCAAGTTTTCCAAATGTGAGTTTTGCTGACTTCATGCTTGGGCATATTGTCGGGCCGATGGCATTCGAGTGGATACGCCAAGATCGAGGCAACAGACTTGGCCTGCACCTACTACTCCGACAGAGGTTCGCAGCTCGGGCCTTGCAGATATTATCGGCGTTCGTGGAGAAGTTTGCTTTATCTCGCACCATTGACCAGCCGACTCGTAAGGCGCCTAAGTTTCAGTGGATCGATGCCAGGAGCAGTGGTTTCCGCTGTCGAAGAGAGACCGACGACCGCCTCGCTCTTACTCTTCCGCAGGTCCAGATGGTTATGTCGTGTATTGTGATGCGCCGCATCGTTGACGTGTGTTGACGCAAAGCATGGCAGTGGTTATAGCATATGCATCCCGACACCAAGAAACACTGCAGGAACTACCCCACCCATGATTTGGAGTCGGGCTTGTGATTCACGCCAAGATCCGAGGCACTATTTGTATGGGTTCACGTGGATATTTTTACGCATCACAAGAGCCTCCAAGATATCTTCAGCCGTAGGAGCTGAACTTACGCATGAGACGGTGGTTAGAGTTGCTTAAGCGATTACGATGTTGATATCCCGTACTCACCCGGGAAGGCCAATGTTGTGGCGTATGCCTTAGTCGCAGGTCGATGGGGAGCCTATCGATGTGCGCCAGAGCAGGCGGACATGGTTCGTGATTTGCACCGCTTAGCGAGCCTCGGTGTCCGCTTGATTGATTCCGATAGCAATGGGTTAGAGTTCGCGAGGTTGCCGAAGTCTTCCATCGCCGGCGAGGTGAAGAGGCAAATACCGAGGATCCACTTTGATTCGATATCGCGATACGCCTCTTCGTGAGGGCAAGGGTCTCTGAGGTAGCACCGATGGGGTGCTAAGGTTTGAGGCGTGTCAGGTGTGTTCCAGATGTTTCAGACTTCACAGGGGTTCTTGGGAAGCACACACAAGCATTTCATCCATCCGTGGTCGATCAAGATGTACCACGACCTTAGATCCGTGTATCGTGGATGGCTTGAAGAGGACGCTGCAGAGTTCGTAGCTCAAAGGCCCGTGTTGTCGCAGTGAAGGCAGAGCACCGCAGGCCCGTGGTTTGTTACAGCGATAGAGATCCCGACTGAAGTGGAGGTAATCAACATGGACTTCATCACGGATTACCTCGCACTCGCAGGAGACATGATTCTATATGGGTTATCGCCGACAGTCGACTAAATCAGCCCACTTTCTTCCCGTCAGATCGACTTTTTCTACCGAGGATTATGCCGCACTTTACATCCGAGAGATCGCCGATCGCATTGAGTCCCTACTTCGATCATATCGCATGCAGAGGAGCCCGCCACGCCAACTTCGAGGTCTTTCCAGAGGTTTAGGAACGCAGTGAGCCCGAGCATCGCATTCCATCCACGCAGACTGACAAAGCCGAGCGCACTATCCGCACTCGCGAGGATGTTATCGACTTCGTGGTACCGGGAGGATCATTTGCCTCTGAGTTCGCGTGACAATAATAGCTACCACCCAAAGATTCGGGATGGCACCTTATGAGGCCTTGTATGGAGGAAGTGCAGACGCTATAGGTTGGTCTGATGTGGCGCGAGCTAAATGGCTGGGACCAGATTTGGTGCAGCAAATGGATAAGTGCGGCTTATCCGAGAGCGCTATCGATACCGTGAGTCGATGAAGTCGATGCAGATCATCGTCGCCGACATCCGAGTTCGCAGCTTGATGATTGGGTTTTTTTAGCGCCACCCATAAAGGGCGTGATGAGATTCGGTTAAGGGGAAATAAACTCAAGGTACATCGGGCCGCTTCGTGATTGTCCGCAGGGGTAAGGTTGCGCTTACGAGCCGATCCGCCGTCCGACCGGAGGCGCATCCTGTTTCACGATCTATGCCGAGAGATATATCGAGGATCCATCTAGGTACACCCGATTGACGATTTCGTGTGATCGGGTTATCGATGAGGAGATTCCCATAGCGATAGTCGATCGTCGTTAGCGCTCGACGGCGGACGCTGCTCACAAAGTCTTGTGGCGAACGAGCTCGTGATGAGATGACGTGGGAAGTCGGCGAGGACATGAGGCGTATATCCTCACCTATTCCCTACACCTCCGTAATTCACTTTCCTACTTGTAAATTTTTCATTATCATTTATGCCTAAGTGTTGTTTTGTGGCAGCGTGGCATTTGCAAACGGTTTAAGTTAGGAAGAACCTTATCGTTATCGGCCTGGGAAGGAACATTCGGACTAATGTTTCGAGAGGAGAATGTTATACCTCAGATTTCCAGTATGTACGTAAGTGGAATACGCAAAAAAGTTTGGCCTTAAAGTAGGCTTCGACGCTTTTTTTGGGCACAACTCTCAAAACGAATAGTTTTCCGATGAAACGCTTTCACCTTTCGTAGGTAATTTCGGCTATGCCATTTCTAATTTTTGGCGGATTTTTCCGAGAGACGAAACATTTTGGATCAACGAGGCTACACTTGTCACCCTCCAATTGATGGACTTGACACGCACAAGGCCGATTGGGTTGGCTTATTTTGTCTCGAGTCGGTAGGATATTTTGTGTGCAAGTTGGCTAAGGACACCGTTATACCCTATTTCCGCAGTATGCACGTAAGGGAATACGCATAAAAGTTTGGCTTTAAAGTTAGCCTCGACGCTTTATTTGTGCACAACACACTAGAAGAATCGCTTTCCGACAAAACGCTTCCACACTCAGAGAGAAAATTCGACTATGTCATTTAGTATTTTATGATTTTTCCGAGAGACGAACATTTTGACCAACGGAGGGCTTACACTTGTCACCCTCCAATTGGTGGACTTGACACTGCAATGGGCCGATTGGGTTGGCTTCTTTTGTCTGGAGTTGGTAGGATATTTTGTGTGCAAGTTGGCCAAGGACACTTGCCTAAATCCTCACCCTACACTTGCCTTGCACTTGTCTTCATCTTGGCCATTGGTTGGCCAAGGCTTGATCTATAAATACCCCTCTTGAGATGAAGAGTTCTTCATCCACAAAAGCTTTCCAAGTCTAAAATCCTTCCTCTCCCTTTGTTAGCAATTCGTCCAACACCCCCATTCCTCGGAAGTCGCCGAGGCCTACCCCCTAGCTAGCCAAATCTACCCCTCCCTTGGTAGAAAAGTTGTCTTCTAGTACCGCTATAATGCCCAAAATACCCCAGCCCAAATCCCTTAGTCCTTAGTAGAAGTTGTGATGAACTTCTAAGGTTTCGAGCTACCTGAGCGCATACAACTTAGAGCTAAACCTTGCTCAGCGCGACTTTATCTAGGATATTATCGCTTACCGAGGTAACTAATCCTAACCTCTTTTGAATTAGAGAATACTTCATCGTTGTAGTATTAGAATAAGTATTAGATACTTAGAAGAATATCACAGATTAGAATTGAATCATATCACAAAGAAGGCGGTTTAAAAGAAGAATAATTGAATCAGATCACATAGGACTGCTTTCACGAGACTTACATAGCTCACCGTAGGGTTGGCCGCCCGACTTTCCGTAGAATTATGAACCCCTGCTTAGAATGACCTCAGAGCGCTTTGATAGATATCGTGACTATTATAGTCGACTCTCATACACATATTCAACTTGGCGTGGTTTTCACGAGAAGGTATGCATTCTTCCTAAAGCATGATATTTTATAATATATAGTACTAGACGCATACGTGTTACCTGAATAATAACTACTGCAATGTCTTTGACTTAAGCCCGAATAATACTTATGGCAATGCCTCACGCTTAAGCTCGATTAATACTTGGCAATGCCTCACGCTTAAGCCTAATAACAAAGAATCAAAACATTTCAAAAGAATATCAATCATTTTTAATGTAAGATAAATATTTGGTTTTTAAAACAAAAGCGTAAGAGTTATACCGCTTTATGGGAAGTTAGGTATAACCTTAAGAAGATAAAAAGGAATCATGACTTGTTTTGTTTATAAAAGCCTTGTATTGATTGCTATGTAGTAAGATTGTTTGATAAGTAGACATGTTATGACGCTACCGTGTTAGTGTCTTGTAACGCCGCAAAGTGGGTCATTTCGCCGCGGCTTACGCTGCTAACCGGTAAGTCCATTGCAATCGTTATTGTATCACCTACCTCGATCGTTATACCGCGGCTTGCCTCGACGCGGTCTATACGCCTACGCGGTTCGCGTAGACTACGCGAGCAGCCGTATGCTCCGTGATTGATCATTCCGGCGCTTAGCCCGACGCGGACTCTATGCGGTCCGCTGAGACTACGCGTCTTTTCGAGGCTATGCGCCGCGGAGCCTAGGCGACGCCGGTTGGCTGCCCCCGATGCGAGAAATATCTCACGCGGTCCGCGGGACCCATGCGCGGCGGAAGTCAGGTGACTAGGCACGCACGATACTATGGGCGATTGGCCTTGCTTCGATCATTCGCGCTTCAGAATAGACACTTACGCTTTTCCTATTATCGTTGTTGTTGGATGGCACTATGTGCAATCGAGCTGATTGTCTGTGTGAAAAGGTTTTAAATACTTTGATTTCATTTTAAGTACTTTATAGTTTCACATACTTGGTACCGTTGTATCGACTCTTCGGGCCATGCTCATGCCGCAGTGGCAAGGTGTGCTAGATCCACATCCTGGATCTGCGCTGTGTCGTGAGCTCCATCTTCTCCCGAGGCTCTACTTTTGGGTATGATCTCCCGTATTGTAGATAGTTTTGTATGCCAGGTATGGCGGCCCCGTCCCGCCATAGTTGTTTACTTCCTTAGAGGTCTCAGAGTACTATTGTACGCTGGGATGTAATCGCAAAACTTGAGTTATTTATATTATGCCGAAAGGCAAGCTTTTCATCGATAAACTGTGGTCTTATTTTATAAACTGCTTCGCCTTGTTTTATATTCCGCCGTTACTCGATGTATGACTACTGGTGCCCCAGAAGGCACCGCCACGGCCCCGAACGGTCGTGATGCACACTTGCCTAAATCCTCACCCTACACTTGCCTTGCACATGGCATAATTCGCTATCGTTGGCCATCCCTTGACCTATAAATACCCCTTTTAGATGAAGAGTTCTTCATCCACAAACAAGCCTTCCAAGTCTTGAAATCCTCTCTCTCTCCCTTTTTTGCAACACACCTCCCTTGAGTAGTTTGGCCGAGGCCTCTCCTAGCCTAGCCGAAATCTACCCCCTCCCTTGGTAGAAAAGTTGCCTTCTTGTATTGTTATAATGCCCAAAATACCCTAGCCCAAATCCCTTAGTCCTTAGTAGAAGTTGTGAAGAACTTCTAAGGTTTCGAGCTACCGAGCGCATAACTTAGAGCTAAACCTTGCTCAGCGACTTTATCTAGGATATTATCGGGCTTACCGAGGTAACTAATCCTAACGAATTCCTTTCTCAGAATAAAGCTTATGCTCCACGTAAGGCAACCCGCCCGTGGCAAGGCAAATGGAGTCGCTAGCAGACACCCAGAGTTACGAGGGCTCGTGCCCGCCTATACCGCAGACGGCGAGTTCTATGACGCCGCCCCAAAGAGACCACGCACCCACACCCCCGCCCCACACCGGGCGGAGGAGTTAGTGGTACAAGGAGACGGCCCTATTGGCTAAAGTCAGGCCCGACATTTATGAGAGGCCGATGCGACAGCTCAGCCCACCCGCCGCACTCAGAAGCGCACCCGAGGCGTATAGTGAGGCTACGAGATTTCTCGAGTTGTAGCCCGCCGTAGTTTTTCGGTCGAGGCCAAGATGATCCGCAGGAGTTCATCCGTCACCGCAGAGGATTATGCGGTGATCGTGGCTTCAGGATCGAGGCCGTGACATTCGGTTCGTGACGGCCGCGTGATACCGCAATGATCGGTTTGATTCACGAGCTTTCCCGGGAGAGCATGCACCTCCAAAGAGATGATGAGTTTTCGAGGCTTTTCTCACACACTTCTTGCCTCCGCAGATGAGCGAGGCACGAGCCGAGCAGATTCTTGTCGCCGAGACAGTGAGGACGCACAGCGAGGAGTACAATGTCGAAGTTTGATTCTTTGGCTCGATATGTCCCCGTGACCGTAGCAGAGATGGAGGATGTGGTGCATCGCTATGTCATCGGGCTAGATGATTACATGGCCGAAGTCTTATGCGGTGTGTCCCTTCACTGTGTAATGGACATAACCCGTGATGCAGCTCATGCACCGGGTTGTGAGGAGCGAGACCGCCGGCAGAGCGATATTAGCAGCAGGTAAGGCCAAGACGGCCGTTCTTTGGTGGTCCTCGTGGTGGCGGCATCGCCAGAAGTCCAGATTTGCACCACACCCATGGGCAGAGCGCTCCTACCTCATTTTCAGACAACCAGAGCGGCCGGTGTCGTGGCCCAGTGACTTCTGGATTTCCGGTAGCAGGGTGCTAACCGCTCGAGGTCCGCTGTGCTGCTAGGCAGATACCATTCGGGAGTCAGACCGAGCTTGCTATACTTGGGCTGCAGGTCACTTTGCGAGAGTTTGTCCGACCGGGCGGCGCTGGTGGTAGGCTCACCACAGGTCTGCTGCCGCTTCATCCTCGACAGCTACTCGCCCGAGGCAAGGTGCACATGGATCAGCTGGTCGCGGCAGGTCGTGCGCAGTCCGCTTCTAGCGGTCCTCGTAACCGCATATATGCTTTGTCCAGCCCGACAGATCGTGAGGCCTCACCGATGTCGCCACTGTACCTTATCGCTCGGGTTTGATGTATGCTTTGATAGATCCGGTTCTACTGCCCTATATATCTCCCTCGTTGCTAGTAGGATGGATAGAGCCCGAGTCCATAGCACTTTCGAGGTAGCTACGCCAAATGGGTGATTCGCGGTAGCTCTACGGCATATGAGCTTGTCCCGTGACTATTTACGCCGGCTGACCAGCCGACTTGATAGAGTTGGAGATGATTGACTTCGACGTGATTACGGGGATGGATTGGCAGCTTCTTGCTACGCCAATGTAGACCGCAGAGAGTAGTACGGTTCCAGCTTCCGGCGAGCCATTGTCGAGCGAGGAGCACCAGACGCCGTATGGTAGGTTTATTTCCTACCTCAAGGCTAGGAAGACGGTACGTAAGGGTATATCTATCATCTCGTCGGGTGTTTGATATCAAGTCGCGTACCAGATTTTCGCCGCCCAGTGAGTCACGAGTTCCCGCACGTGTTTCCAGATGACCTCCGTATCCTCCGCAGAGGAGATCGAGTTTTGTATAGACGTTACAGCGACACTCGCCTATTTCCATTCCGCCATACGTAATGGCACCGCCGAGTCGAGAGAGTCAAGGATCACCTTAGAGATTTGCCGAGAAGCGGCTTCATCGCCTAGTGTTTCTCCTCGGGAGCGCCGCTTTGTTCGTGAAGAAGGACGGACGCCGCGCACGTGTGTTGATTACAGTGCAAACAAGGTGACCATTAAGAATGTATACCCTTCCTGTGATTGATGATTTGTTCGACCAGGTTGTGGTGCGAGATGTTTTCCAAGATTGATCTCGCGATCGCTATCATCAAAGTAGTCGAGAGGCGGATGTCCCAGATCGCATTCGTGACCTTGCAGACGCATTATGAGTTCGTGGTCATGTCTTTGGTTGACCAATGCTCCGGCAGATTCATGGATTTGATGAACCAGTGTTCAAACCATTTTTGGACACGCTTGTGATAGTGTTCATCGATGATATCTTGGTTTATTCTCGCCAGAGCAGGAGCACGCGAGCATTTGGCGGTCAGTGGCCGGCTTCTCCAGATCAGCAGCTTGTACGCCAAGTTTTCCAAACGTGAGTTTTGTTGACTTCATGGCGCTGGGCATATTGCTCGGCCGATGGCATTCGAGGATACGCCAAGATCGAGGCAAGACTTGGCCTAGACCTACCACTCCGGCAGAGGTTCGCAGCCGGGCCTCGCAGATATTATCGGGCGGTTCGTGGAGAAGTGTGCTTCTATCTCAGCACCATTGACTAGTCTGACTCAGAATGCAGCCAAGTTTCAGTGGACTGATGCCAGGAGCGTGGTTTCAGCTGTCGAAAGAGAGATCGACGACCGCCTCGCTCTACTCTTCCGCAGGTCCAGACGGCTATGTCGGTATTGTGACGCGCAGCATCGGGTTGGGATGTGTGTTGACGCAAAGATGGCAGTGGTTATAGCATATGCATCCCGACACCAAGAAACACGAGAGGAACTACCCCACCCATGATTTGGAGTCGCAAACCGTAATTCACGCCAAGATCCTGAGGCACTATTTGTACGGGGTTCACGTGGATATTTATACACACCACAAGAGCCTCCAAAGATATCTTTCAGCCAGGGAGCCGAACTTACGGCTGCAGACGGTGGTTAGAGTTGCTTAAGGATTACGATGTTGATATCCTCGCATCACCCGGGAAGGCCAATGTCAGGGCGTATGCTCTAGTCGTAGGTCACGGGAGCCTATCGATGCAGCTAGAGAGAGGGACATGGTTCGTGATTTGCATCGCTTAGCGAGCCTCGGTGTCCGCTTGATTGATTCCCGATAGCAGGTTAGAGTTCGTGAGGTTGCCGAGTCTTCCATCGCCGGTGAGGCGAAGAGGCAACAGCTCGAGGATCCACTTTGATTCGATATCGTGATACGCCTCTTCGCGAGGCAAGGGTCCTTTCGAGGTAGCACCACGGGTGCTAAGGTTTGAGGCGCATCGTGTTCCAGATGTTTCGTGACTTCGCAGAAGTTCTCGGGGAAGCACACAAACAAGCTACTTCATCCATCCGGTCGACCAAGATGTACCACGACCTTAGATCCGTGTATTGGTGGATGGCTTGAAGAGACGCTGCAGAGTTCGAGCTCGCCCGTGTTGTCGCAGCGAAGGTAGAGCACCGCAGGCCCGTGGCTTGTTACGCATTTATCGAGATCCCGACCGAAGCCGGAGGTAATCAACATGGACTTTATCACAGATTACCTCGCACTCGCAGGAGACATGATTCTATATGGGTTATCGCCGACAGTCGACGAAATCAGCCCACTTTCTTCCCGTCCCACGACTTTTTCTACCGAGGATTATGCCGACTTTACATCCGAGAGATCGCCGATCGCATGGAGTCCCTATTTCGATCATATCCGCAGAGGAGCCCAGGCCACGCTAACTTCCGGAGGTCTTTCCAGAGGTTTAGGACGCAGTGAGCCTCGAGTACCGCATTTCATCCACGCAGACGGACAGCAGAGCGCACTATCCGCACTTCGAGGATATGCCGCGAGCCCGTGTTATTGACTTCAGTGGTAGTCGGGAGGATCATTTGCCTCTAGTTGAGTTTATGATAATAATAGCTACCACCCAAAGATTCGACGGCGCCTTATGAGGCCTTGTATGGGAGGAAGTGCAGATCGCCTATAGGTTGGTTCACGTGGGCGAGGTGCAATGGGACCAGATGGCGCAAAGCAGTGGATAAGGCGAAGCTTATCCGAGAGCGACTATCGACACCGTAGTCGCATGAAGTCGATGCAGATCATCGCCGCTCGCATCCGAGTTCGCAGAGATGATTGGGTTTTCAGCGTGTCACCCCGATGGGTGTGATGAGATTCGAAGAAGGGAAACTCACCAAGGTACATCGGGCCGCTTTCAGATTGTCCGCAGGTGGCAAGGTTGCCTACGAGTTGATCCGCCGTCCGACCGAGGCAAAGGCATCCGTGTTTCACGATCTATGCCGAGGAGATGTATCGGGATCCATCTAGGTACACCCGATTGACGATGTCCAGTGACCGGTGGGTTATCGTGATGAGGAGATTCCCATAGCGATAGTCGATCGCCGTTAGCGCTCATGACGGCGACGGGCTTCACAAAGTCTTGTGGCGAACGAGCTCGCAGAGAGTGAGATGACGGGGAACCCGAGGAGGACATGAGATGTAAGTATCCTCACCTATTCCCACACCTCCGTAATTCACTTTCCTACTTGTAAATTTCCATTATCATTTATGCCTAAGTGTTGTTTTGTACGCGCGTGGCATTTGCTAATCGCTTAAGCTTCTTCGATAATCGTTTGAGAAGGAACATTCGACGAATGTTTCTGGCGAGGGAGAATGTTATACCGTGATTTGCAGTACGTAAGTGGAATACGCATAAAAAGTTTGGCTTTAAAGTTAGCCTCGACGCTTTATTTGTGCACAACACACTGTAAGAATCGCTTTCCGACAAAAACGCTTTCCACAACTGTAGAGAAAATTCGACTATGTCATTTAGTATTTTTGCGGATTTTTCCGAGAGACGAAACATTTTGATCAACGGAGGGCGACACTTGTCACCTCCAATCGTGGACTTGACACTCAATAGGGCCGATTGGGTCGGCTTCTTTTGTCTCGAGTCGGTAGGATATTTTGCGTGCAAGTCGCCAAGGACACTTGCCTAAATCCTCACCCTACACTTGCCTTGCACTTGTCTTCATCTTGGCCATTGGTCGGCCAAGGCTTGAGCTATAAATACCCTCTCGAGATGAAGAGTTCTTCATCCACAAAAGCTTTCCAAGTCTAAAAATCCTTCCCTCTCCCTTTGTTAGCAATTCGTCCAACACCCCTTCCCTCGGTAGCTTGGCCGAGGCCTACCCCTAGCTAGCCGAAATCTACCCCTCCCTTGGTAGAAAAGTTGTCTTCTAGTACTGCTATAATGCCCAAAATACCCTAGCCCAAATCCCTTAGTCCTTAGTAGAAGCTCAGTGATGAACTTCTAAGGTTTCTCGAGCTACTGAGCGCATAACTTAGAGCTAAACCTTGCTCTGCGCGACTTTATCTAGATATTATTGGGCTTACCGAGGTAATTAATCCTAACCTCTTGAATTAGAGAATACTTATCGTTGTAGTATTAGAATAAGTATTAGATACTTAGAAGAATATCACAGATAGAATTGAATCATATCACGAGAAGGGTTTAAAAGAAGAATAATTGAACTCAGACTCACATAGGACTGCTTTCACAAAGAGACTTACATAGCTCACCTGCAGGGTCACGCCCGACTTTCCGCAGAATTATGAACCCCCGCTTAGAATGACTCGAGCGCTTTGATAGATATCCGTGACTATTATAGTCGACTCTCGCGCGACATATTCAACTTGGTGTGGTTTTCACGAGAAGGTATGTGATTCTTCCTAAAGCATGATATTTTATAATATATAGTACGGTAGACGCATACGTGTTACCCGAATAATAATTACGCAATGTCTTTGACTTAAGCCCGACAATACTTATGGTAATGCTCACGGCTTAAGCTCGAATAATACTTACGAACGCCACGCTTAAGCTAATAACAAAGAATCAAAACATTTCAAAAGAATATCAATCATTTTTAATGTAAGATAAATATTTGGTTTTAAAACAAAAGCGTAAGAGTTATACCGCTTTGCTGGGAAGTTAGGTATAATAAACAAGAAGATAAAAAGGAATCGCATTTGTTTTGTTTATAAAAGCCTCAGATTGATTTCTCAAGTGTAAGATTGTTTGATAAGTAGACATGTTATGACGCTACCGTGTTAGGTCTTGTAACGCCGTAAGGGGTCATTCGGCCAGGCTTACGCTGCTAACCGTAAGTCCATTGTACCGTTATTGTATCACCTACCCTCGATCGTTATACCGCGGCTTGCCTCGACGCGGGTCTATACGCCCATGCGGTTCGTGAGACTATGCGAGCAATGATGCTCCGTGATTGATCATTCCGGCGCTTAGCCCGACGCGGACTCTATGCGCGTCCGCTGAGACTACGCGGTCTTTTCGAGGCTGGCGCGGCGGAGCCTAGGCGGACGCCGGGTTGGCTGCCTCGATGCGAAATATCTCACGCGGGTCCGCGGGACCTATGCGGGCGCGAAGTCCGTGACTAGGCACGCACGATACTACGGGCGCATCGCCTTGCTTCGATCATTCGCGCCTAGAATAGACTCGCTGGCGCTTTTCCTATTATCGTTGTTGTTGCGGATGTGGCACTATGTGCAATTGAGCCGATTGTATTTGTGAAAAGGTTTTAAATACTTTGATTTCATTTAAGTACTTTATAGTTTCACATACTGGTACTGCAGATCGACTCCTTCGGCCGCGCTCATGCCGCAGGTAAGGGCAAGCAGTGCTAGATCCACATCCTTAGATCTTTGCGCTGTGTCGTGAGCTCCATCTTCTCCGAGGCTCTACTGGGTACGATCTCCCAGACAGATAGTTTTGTATAATAGGTATGGCGGCCCGCCCCGCCATAGTTGTTTACTTCCAGAGGTCTCAGTACTATTGTACACTGGGATGAATCGCAAAACTTGAGTTATTTATATTATGCCAAAGGCAAGCTTTTCATCGATAACCGTGGTCTTATTTTATAAACTGCTTCTGCCTTGTTTTATATTCTACGGTTACTCGATGATGACTACTGGTGCCCTTGAAGGCACCCACGTGCCCCTAACGGTCGTGATGTATACTTGCCTAAATCTCACCCTACACTTGCCTTGCACATGGCATAATTCGCCATTGGTGGCCATCCTTGACCTATAAATACCCTTTAGACGAAGAGTTCTTCATCCACAAACAAGCCTTCCAAGTCTTGAAATCCTCTCCTCTCCCTTATGCTTTTCATTCAACACACCTCCCCTTTTGAGTAGTTTGGCCGAGGCCCTCCCCTAGCCTAGCCGAAATCTACCCCCTCCCTTGGTAGAAAAGTTGCCTTCTTGTATTGTTATAATGCCCAAAATACCCTAGCCCAAATCCCTTAGTCCTTAGTAGAAGTCAAAGAACTTCTAAGGTTTCTGAGCTACCGAGCGCATAACTTAGAGCTAAACCTTGCTCAGCGCGACTTTATCTAGGATATTATTGGGCTTACCGAGGTAACTAATCCTAACCTCTTTGAATTAGAGAATACATACCGTAGTAGCATAAGAATAAGTATTAAATACTTGTAGAATATCACAGCATTGTAGATCGAACTGCTATCACAAAGAGACTCGGTAGCTCACCTGCAGTAAAGCACGCCTAATTTTTCCGTAGATATAGAACCCTCTCGCTTAGAATCGGTTTCAAAGTAGTCCAACGCTGATAGACGTGTCGACTATTATAGGCTGATTCTTCACGCACGACATATTCAACTCGCGGTGGTTTTCACGGTATGCATGCGATTCTTCCTAAAGCATGATATTTTACAATATATATGTAGTACTAGACGCATACGTGTTAATCGAATAATAACTACGAATGCTCACGCTTAAGCTCAATAATAAAGAATCGAAAGTATTTCAAAATAATATCAATCATTTTTAATGTAAGAGAACTAATTGGTTTTAAAATGTAAGCTTAAGAGTTATACTAGCTTTACGGGAAGTTAAGTATAACCACTTAAGACGGATAAAAGAAACAAACTTTGCCTATGTGTTTATAATGCACTTATATTGAATTGTGAAAAGAATAATAAGATGGTTTGATAAGTAGACATGATACGATGCTACGTGTTAGTGTCTTGTAACGCTTGTGTAAAGAGGTCTTTTACTTACGCTTATGTTGTTTTGAACTATGTTCGTGTTAGTATTATATCACTCACCTCGAGACGATACCGGGGTTGTCGCCTCCACGCGGGTAGACTCAAAGTCCGGGACCATGATTCGAGAATACCACATGCGGGTCCAGTATACGCGAGCTACGAGAGTTCCAGTTAGTACGCGGGTTATGCCTCACGCGCCTATGTGGCCATGCGACAACGAGTCCAGACGCCGCCAGAGTAGCACCGACGCTGGTTATACTCACGCGCCTACGCGAGTGGCCTACGCGACTCGAGTTCAGTGATTAGCTTGAATGATAATACGGGCGAGTGGCCCGCTGATCATTCGCAGCCTAGAAAGACTCTTACGCTACCTATCGCTGCTCTTGTTTATGATGGCACTATGCGCATCCCTCGTTGTTTCATACATACTTGCAAAACCGATTTTTAAAATGATATGTTTTCATTTAAGTATTTTACGCTTTCATATACTTAGTACCGCATCGACTTCCTGGGGCCGCGCTCATGCCGCAGGCGGGCGCAGTGCTAGATCCACATCCTCAGATCTCCACGCTGGTGCTGGAGCTCCATCTTTTCCGAGGCTCTACTTTGGGGTACGATCTCCCGTTGAGATAGTTTTGTGGCCAGGTATGGCGGCCCCGTCCCGCCATAGTTGTATCTTTCCTGTGAGGTCTGTAGTCATGTTGTACAAGATCGGATGTAATCTAAACCATGTTTATATATATATGCCGAAAGGCGACGTTTTCACATAAATCGTGGTCTTATTTTATAAACTGCTTTCATGTCTTGTTTTATATTTCCGCTGACACTGATGTATGACTACTGGTGCTTGCTAGGCACCAACACGGCCCTGAACGGGTCGTGACAAGTGGTTCCGCCATACCCCGAATGTACAAAACTATCTACAATACAGGAGATCATACCCAAAAGCAGAGCCTCCTATACATTGAGCTCCCGACACCAAAGCAAAGATCCTAAGGACGTGGATCTAGCACTGCTGTTCTTACCGCGCATGAACGCACTTCGAAAGAGGTCAAGCATAACAGTACCAAGTATGTGAAATCAGAAAGTACTTAAATGAAATCATAACACTTTAAAACCAATTTTACAAATACGCAAAACAACTAATGTAACCGCATATGCCACATCATAAACAAGAGCAACAATAGGTAAATCAGAATGTGTCTTTTCTAGGTCGCTAATGATCGGCAGGCCACTCGCCCATATTATCATTCCGCAAGCCTAACTCGACTCGAGTCCGTGATAGGCCACTCACATAGGCCCGCATGAGGTATAACCCCGCATCGAGGTAGCTACCTCGCATTGTCCTCGACTCGCTGTCCGCACGCCACATAGACCGCATGAGGTATAACTCCGCATCGAGGGTAGCTACTCGCATCGCCCCGACTCGGTCCGCATGGCCACATAGATCGCATGCAGGCATAACCCCGCACACTAACTCCGAACTCTCAGAGTTCGATAGGCCCCCGACCCGCATAAGGTATTCTCAATCACGGTCCTGCATCGCCTCAGTCTACCCCAGACGGAGGTAGCTTAACCTCATATCATCTCAAGAGGTGAGTGATATAGTACTAACATAACAGCTTATAGTTTAAACAACATAAGCATAAGTAAGACTGACCTCTTTACACAAACGTTACAAGATACTAACACATAGCATCACAATATGTCTACTCATCAAAACCATCTTATTATACCTTTCAGAAATCAATACAAGTCTTTTATAAACACATAAGTAAATTGTTCCTTTTTATAAAACTTAAGCCGTTATACTTAACTTCCCATAAAGCTAGTATAACCCTTAAGCTTCTGGTTTTAAAAACAAATATTCTTCTTCTTTCAAAACTGTTTTAGAATTCTTTGAAAGACTTTTTAAGATCTTTATTATTCAGCTTAAGTCGCAAGACATTGCCGTAAGTATTATTCAAAGCTTAAGTCAAGACATTGCCGTAGTTATTATTCAGCTAACACACGACGCCTACCGCACTATATATATATTTTAAAATATCATGCTTTAGGAAGAATCACATACCTTCTACAAAACCTCCCCGCCAAGTCAATATGTCGCAAGGCAGAATCACTTATAATACCAATACGCCTATCAACGCTCAGATCAGATCAGATAAAGCTCTAAGCAGGGTTCTCTATTCTATGGGAATTTGGGCAGCACTTCCATACCCTGTAGTTATACATTTCATCAGAAAAAATTTATGTGAGTACAGCTCAATTATTCTTCTTTATACCCTTCATCGTGATAACAGCTCAATTTATTCAGAATATTCTTCTAAGTATTTATACTTATTCTTATACTTCTACGATGTATTCTCTAATTACAAAAGTAGGATAAGTTTATTTACCTCGATAAGCCCAAAATTATCCAAGTTAAACGTCGCTCCCGAGCAAGGTTTAGCTCCTAATTTGTACGCCCGATAGCTCCAAGAACCCTTGTTCTTCACAACTTCTACTAAGTACAAAGGGATTTGGGCTAGGTATTTTGGGCATTATAACAATACTAGAAGGCAACTTTTCTACCAAGGAGGGGGTAGGTTTCCAGGCAGTGGGTTGCCTCGCTAAGCCTGCGCGGAGTGGAAGTGTTTGACTAAAAGGCCCGGCTGAGAGGAGGATTTTCAAGACTTGGAGAAGATTTGCTGGACGAAGAACTCTTCATCTCAAGAGGGTATTTATAGTCAAGGACGGCCAACCAATGGCCAAGATTATGCCAAGTGCAAGGCAAGTGTAAGGTCAAGATTTATCCAAGTGCCCTTATCCATCTACTACACAAAATATCCTACCAACTACTTGACAAAATAGCCATCCAATTCGGCCCTAATGCCACCCCAACGCCCACCAATCGGAGGGTGACAAGTGTCGCCTCCCGCTGGTCCAAAATGTTTCGCCTCTCTAAAAATCCGCAAAACTAGAAATGACATAGCCTAATTTATCCTACGCGAGTCAGGTAAAACGCTTCGCTGAAACGATTCTTTAATGAGTCAGGCCCAAAAACGCCCCATTGCCTACTTTAAGGCTAACTTTTGACGTGACGCCTCACGCATATACTGAAATACGGTATAACATCGGCCCCACAAAACGAAAATTTCTGGGCCCCACATGACCAAATCCGTAAAAATAAATTTCCATAATGATAATACATTCCATAATCCTCAATTAATGCATTTTGAGAATCCAATTCTCTTCAACGAACATTTCTCCTTTCCGACGTTTCTAAGATTTTCCGTCGAAAAACAATTCTTCCTTTCGCACTTTTCAAGTCTTCAGGTTCCTTACTTACATTTTCTTAAACATGTCCTTGAATTACGGGGTGTAACAAAAATCAAGTACTTGTCTTTTAAAACAACATCAAGTATACTCTTTAAAACCCAAATAACTTACTCTTTTCAAAACAAGTAACCTATACTTAAATCAAGTTACTTCTCCTTTTCCAAATCAAGTCATTTATAAGTCAAGTCTCTTATCTTTTAAAATCAAGTCGCTTAGCTTTCAAAATCAAATCTTTCTTTTATCTTCATAAAGTCGTTATAACTAACTTCCCATAAAGCCATTATAACACTTTATGTTTTAAACAAACAAAATTCATTTCACACACGCACGCTCACCGCACTATATAGTTCACAACAATCATGCCAAGAGTATAGAAGAATCACATACCTCTTCTGGCTAAACCACAAGCCAAGTCGAGTATGCCGCAGTAAGATCCGCCATAATATTCACAATACATCTATCAACTTCTAGTTCTCTTCGTAGCATATTCTAATTAAACAGCCTTTATTCTACGGAAAATTCTGCAAGACCTCCCCGCAATCACATAAATAACCTCCCCCTAACAAGGCCTGCTACCAAGCCAACAACTCCAAGGGGATTACACGTCTAACCGGACGTGTACAATACTGCCTCACAATAATACCACACAAGTCTACTGTAAATACAGTCCAATGTAAGTACAGTTCAATTCTTTATAATCATCCTTCCAATATCTTATACTCAATTCTAAACTACTACAGTATGTAATATCCAATTACAATAGGGGGACATAGATCATTACCTCGATAAGCCCAAATATTATCCAAGATTATAAGTCGATCCTGAGCAACATTTAGCTCCAAATCCTGACGCTCCAACCTGCTCCAAGCAACCCTTAGAAGTTTCTAAACAACTTCTCTTAACACTTCAACCAAGCTAGGAAGATTTCTCTAGGGTTTCATTTGCGACTATTGGGATAAAGTAGTATTTTCGGGCTCCTAGTATTGAAATAACTTTGGAATACAACTAGAGATACTAGGCTAAGGTATTTGGGATTTATACAACAATACTAGAAGTATTTTATACACAAGAGGGGGGTGGACGAAAACAAGCCTAAAGGGAGGGGATATTTTGCCTTGGAAAGCTTAAGTGTGGGATGATAATAAGTCTTCAACTAAGGGGGTATTTATAGAGGATTCAAGGGTCAAGATCTATGCAAGTGTGTGGTCAAGATTGGGCCATGTGTGTGTGGGTCCCACCACACCACATGGCCAACGAAATTAAGCTCCAGTGTCACGGCCATTTCGCCAATGGACGCCGACACTGTCCCTCCACCGCCAAGGTGCCACACGGGTGACACGGTCGCCTCTACTGCCCAAAAATATTTCGCCTTCAAAATATCCAAAATACCTAAAATCGCAAAAACAAAGCTGGTCTCACAAAACCAGAATGTCTCCCGTGGGCCCACGTGACCATTTCCAAAAATAAAATCTCATAATTCTAATATAATCCAAGAAGTCCAAATACCAACTCGGGAATCCAATTCCCATCAACGAACCTTTTCCTTCACAAAACCCTAAACTTTTCCGAAAAATCACATCTTTCTTTCTTTCCAATTTTATCGTCAGATTCTCGCACGCACGCCCTCACATACATACCGAACTACGGGTATAACATTCTTCCTTAGAAACATTCGTCCCGAACGTTCCTTCTAAGGCTCCAAACGATTACGCTGCAGATAGTCTCCACTACTATACTTACAAAAACCGATCATGCCACCAATGGCCAGAATATAAAATGTGCGCAAAACTCAAATCCAAGCTAACGAGGAATCATTTCTAATCTCACAAAAGTTCCCACTAGCTTCAATTTACTCTAAGGCCATTCCCGGCCTTCACGATCTGATTCTGGTCGAACGCACCCACGAACCCGTACGATGGTTACCTAAACTTGGGCCTAGCACCCTCGTGACCCTATCACAAAGCGGGACCACCACAAATTGACCCCACCCCAATCCGAGCTACGGGTTGACCCGCGACCTTGCCTCAACCCGCCCCATTTATCGCGCCAAACTCTCTCGTTCCCCAATCCGGAACAATCTCACTAATCAAGTCACGAAAACCTAGTGGTCTTATTAGCTCAACTACCCTCTTTCATTTCACACCACTCAGGGACTTATCACACAAATATACCCCACGAATACTATGCACTCCGATAAAGGTCAATCATAAAAATAAATCTTTTACTCGAGACGGCCTCGCCTGTAAGATCTCCACGTATAATATTCTAAGGCTCACAATTTCCCCGTCCCCAATCTTACCTTTTCAACTAACCATGTTTTCAATCACAATTAACACAATACTATTGTTACACCCCGAAAGTCCAGGACGTGTATAAGAGAATGTAGGTAAGGAATCAAGACTTGGAAATTAGTACGAAAGGAGGAATTGTTTTTCCGACAGAAAATCTTCCGGACGTCGGAAAGGAAAAATGTTCGTTGTTGAGAATTGAATTCTCAAAATGTATTATTTGAAGGGTATGGAACATATTAACTATATGGAAATTTATTTTTACGGATTTGGTCACGTGGGGCCCACCCGAGGAATTTTACGCTTTATGGCCCACGAGGGTTACGTAATTTTATGGACGAACGAGGCGACACGCGGCACCCTCCCACATGGCTTGGTCGAAATATGCAAAGCGGCAAAAGTGGTCATTTGACCAATGTGTAGATGACAAGTCTTGCTAATTAAGAGCTTGACATTGTGACCAAGTCAAGATCCATTCGCTTGATCTCTTCCTCCAATTTTAACAATATGTTAATCTAAGCCTCCAATATGTTTTATATACTAAGCTAGTGCAAGACAAGCTCTTCTAACACTTAGAAAAATCACACCCCTTGTTCTTCACATAGTCGCTTCCTGCCTGCTAAGCTCTCACTAGAAAATTTTGTAGTTTTGATCCATTAGCCACAAGACTTTAACACAATGTCCCTTAGGGTATTTTAAGGATATCTCAATAGAAAGATTTCGGAAAAACGACGCTGTGATTAGTCGCAAGGCGGAAACTAAAGGAGTTCTTCAACTTTGAAGTTGGAACTCAAGATGGGTTCTTCATAGGTCTCTAAGGAGTTCTGGAGCAGATCGGAACCTAAGGAAAGGAGCTAAGAATTGCTAAGGCGCGACTTTGAATCTTGGAAATTTTTAAGGGCTTGGAAAGGTATAAATTTTGTCGTTTTAGCATTTAAGATTTACTTATTGTTGTAGCTATGGATATTAGCAAGCATGATATGTTTAGTATGAAGTTTGATAATTATATCGCTATCGAACCCTAATTCGAAAACTAGCATGTTTAGCCTTAAGACTACAATTCAAGTTGATTATTCGCTTAAGTCGTCGCATGTTGTGTAAGAAGGAAATTGTAGTTGTTGAAGTGGTTTATAACTATATAACATGTTAGACCTTAGAACTTGGAATTGGAAAAGGATTGGAAAAGACTTAGTGTGTTGGTTATATGTTGGCCGAGAATGGCTTGGACTTTTATACTACTTCGTATGAATTGTGGGGCGGAATTTTACACGTATTGTAAGGCGTGTAATCCCCTTTGTTTGGTTGTTGTTTTGAGCCTTAAATGTGGCGTGTTGGTTATTGTATTCGGCCTTGAAAAAGGTGGCAAAGTGAGTAGAAACAAAGGAAGTGTCGTTCGATTTTCCGTAGAATTGAGACCGTATACTTAGTATTATTCTACGCTGAGACTAGAAGTTGATAGTCTTGTTGTGACCATTATAGGTTGACACTTCTACGCACGCGATTCGGCTTAGCTTGTGGATTTAGCCTAAAAGGTATGTGAACTTTCTCCTCTTCTAGCATGATTCCTTAAGATCAAGAAAGTACGCCCTACTCCTTAAACGATCCATTCCTCGTTGTATTTGGATTGCCTAAAGTAGATTTTGTTCTATGTACTCCGCTGTTTGTACTTTGATGTTTAAATTGCAAGTTGTATAATCCATTGCCTTAGTGAAGTCGGATTCTTAAAAGTGAAGGTATTTTACTTAAAGTACATGTAGTCTTGAAAAGGAATGGTTTCCAAATCTTTGGCTGCCTTGTTCCAAAACCTAAAGGTCATTATAATGACTTTGTGAGTCAAAGGAGTGATTTACTTACTTGTTTTAAAAGAGGAGAAATGACATGATTTAAGAGAAGTAACTTGTTTTAAAGGTGTGAGTTACTGAGGTTTAAAAGTAAAGAAACTTGTTTTCTATATATTAAGAGACTCGAAGTATTTTGAAAGTTAAGAGACTCGATTTGAAAGTTTGTGATACTTGGTTTTAAGTATAAGTCTCTTAGTTATAAAAAGAATGAAATTGTCTAAAAACTACAAAGTGTTATAACGCTTTATGGGAAGTTGGTTATAACGGCTTTATTAAGGTTTAGAAAGTCATTTATTTTGATTAACGGGCATAAGTTGCCTAGATTGTGAAAATTTGAAGTTACTTGGTTTCAAGCTTTGAAATGAGTTTCTAAAAGTATAGTAACTTACTTTGAAAAATAGACACACCTTGATACTACGGGTGTTAGTATCTTGGGATTTTACACAAAAAGGAGTCTCTTGAAAAGAATGTACGTACATAGTACTTTGGCTTGATAAATTGAGAATTTGTCTAAGTGTGCCTTGATTAGTACTTTGGCTTGATAAATTGAGAATTTGTCTAAGTGTGCCTTGATTAGTACTTTGGCTTGATAAATTGAGAATTTGTCTAAGTGTGCCTTGATTAGTACTTTGGCTTGATTAATTAAGAATTATTCTATTTGTGCCTTGATAAGTACTATGGCTTGTTAAATGAGAATTATTCTATTTGTGCCTGGATAAGTACTATGGCTTGTTAAATGAGAATTATTCTATTTGTGCCTTGATAAGTACTTTGACTTGTTAAATGAGAATTATTCTATTGTGTGCCTTGATAAGTACTTTGGCTTGTTAATTGAGAATTATTCCACGTTGCCTCGATAAGTACTTTGGCTTGATTAATCGAGAATTATTCTAATCAGGCCTCGATAAGTACTTTGGCTTGTTTAATCGAGAATTGCCTACGTGTGCCGGTAATAGCTTGTGTGCTATTGGTATATCACCATTTCGTGGTCATTCTCGTTTGTGGCATTTGCATATTCCGTGGATTTGCTACTCACGATGCGATAATACCTCACGCGTCCGTATGACTTACGCGGTGAAATAGTCCCACGCGGGCGTCCACTTATGCGAGGAATACCTCACGCGAATCCGTAGCGGCTTACGCGGGTGAAATAGTCCCATGCGAGGAATACCTCACGCGTCCACGCGACCTACGCGTGAAATAGTCCCGCGAGTAGGATTGCTAAACGACATCATGCGGGTGGTCCCGCTGACCGCGAGATTCCTATTCTATATTGTAAGGATACCATCTACTTACTCATTGTTAGTAAGGCACGGTGTTGTAATTTGATTATCATATATGTCCCCGATTTGTTTGTGTTACCCTATGGTCACGCTTACGACGGGGATTCCGGTACGAGACCACGAGGTAATTAGGACAAAGCGGACTGGTGTTATATTATATCACGGATCACGGCAGTGAGGAAGGATTCCACGCATGATTGATATCGTGGCGCGAGACCCATAGTTATATTTGAGTAGTGACTTCGGCGCCGCGGCCCCTAACTTGATATGATCGCTACGTGTTGTAATCGTAGGTTGGCTATCATACATGTCTCCTGCTTTTTTAGATCGATATGATTTCATTACGCATTTCATCGCTCACATACTTGGTACATTCTTCGCATCGACCTCTTCGGGCCGCGTCACGCCGCAGTTTAGGTACTAGCTTGGCGATCGGCAGTGTAAGCACTTTCTCGTAGTTTTCGATAGCTCCATCTGCTCGTGAGCTATCTTTTGGTATAGTTCCTTCAGCATGTGCTTTTGTACTTATGGGTATGGCGGGGCCATTCCGCCATATTTTAGTATAACTCTGTGAGGTCCAGATTCATACGTGGGATTGACTCATGTACGTGTTGTGTCTTTTGTTTATGTATAATATGGCACTTTGCGCTTTGCCCTCGCAGTACTATGGTAAAAAAATGAGGTGTTATTTAATTTCCGCTGCTTACTTAGTTGTTAAGGCAGGCGGTGCCTGTGTAGGCACCACCACTGCCCGGTTCGGGCGTGACAACTATAAGAACATAACACTTAAAATATACTCATCGTATCACACATACTAATCTCTGCAGGTTGGCGATATACCAGATTTACCGCCTCACTTCCCGTCGCCTAATCATAATCCCGCTCTGGGCGATAGCTGAGAAGGTGATGAATTAGCCATCGATCCCGGGCCGAGTCCCTACATCCGCGGTACTCGATCGACAATTCCTCGCAAATGGCCTCTGGCCGCACGCATGATAACAAGTTGTCGGGCGAGTACGACACTCCCGCACGACACCTACCACAACGCCACACCGAGCGGTGGCCTCTCTGCTAACACCCTTCCTCTCCGAACCATCAATCCACAATCGACTGGTAGGCCGAGTCCTCCTACCGTATCCTCCTACTAGAACATTCTTCACACGGCCCTCGACGGCCGCAGTAAAACAAGCACCAAAAAAAGATGACATTCCCGACGATGCTCGCCACATCGCGAACACCGAGGGAAAATCAATCCGCCGCTAGAACCTATGTATATCCGCGGAACTAAGCCCCGAGCTCGACCAACTCTCGCATACCCCGAACGCTCAAGCTCGCGAGGACCACTCAGACCGGGCGAGGCGCATATCTAGTATGCCGAGGCGATTCGCCGAAAGTTACCAGCGACCTCGCCGACCGCCCTCGTTAATCTATCGATCTCTAAGTTCTCACCACGCGCATAAGCCCGCACGCTGGCCATGTCCATGCTCGATCAAGAGCTACTTGCACAACCCTTTATTAGATAATCATCAAGACCCGTGATAAATCGTACATTATATACTTTCCGTCACAATCCCTAGCTAGTAACCGCCGCCCTTCGCAATCTATATTTTCTCGCTTCCCCGGTCGTGGAATCAAGGTTCAAATATCATGGCCGCAGAGGAATCGCTGCCGCCAGGCAAACTCGCTGGCCGCGACGCCGCAGTAACTCCTCGAATAAAGCACCACCAGTGATGATCGCCCGTGCTCGTAACCCTCAGGTTCTACTCGCAGCCTCCTCTCGCCGCTTGCCCTTCTTCGGGCCTCGTTGCTCGCGTAGGCATAATCGCATAAAAGAATACGCCAAAAGAGTCCAACTTACAACACACCTCTAAGGCACGATCAGAGTGAGAAGAAATAGAAACTAATCCTAGATATCCCATAGCCTCCTCGACATAGGTGTGCACAACCCGCCGATAATCAAGACTCTACTAGATACGGTTCAGAGACACTTTCCGAGGATTAATCGCTCGATACCACTTTTGTCACGACCGATCTCGCGCTACAAGGATCGTGCCTTACCCTGCACCCTAGTGATAACAACATCGAGAAAATCAATGAAATAAAATATAAACAGAAACAAGAGACAACATAAGAAAACAAAGCAACCAAAACGGCCACCTTCATGTATATACATATAACCGAATGCTTAAAATCCTTTAAACTCGCCACACAACAAGATTCATGCACTCTAAGAATGTAACAACTATGACGGACAGGCCCCGACATACCTCAATGTACAAGTACCTACAATGACAGAGACTATACCAAAAGATAAGCCTCCAGAGAAACGGAGCTTCCCACGCCGAATCGCGATCCTATGAGCGAGGATCAACAACTGTGTACTCTACCGCGCATGAACGCAGCCTTCAAGCAGTCAAGCATAACAGTACCAAGTATGTGAAATCAAAATACGGTAATGAAATCACATTTCATCCTTTTATAAAACCATTTCGCAATAAGTAAACAAGAAGCTGGCAAGTGGGACGATATCCCTGCATAATCACCCACACATAACTATGGGTCTCACGCCTATAATATCAATCATGCCCGTGGAACTCATTCCTCACTGTCGGCAGTACATGATGTAAAACAACACCCATATGTGAACCTGAACACTAGATCCTCGCTCAAGGCTATCAAACCGACGCCAAGTAGAATAGCCAACTACCACCCAAAAGCTAGTCATATCCCTTCACTGCAAGGTACTAAGCCAACTACCAGTCCAAAAGCTAGCCACGCAACTGGCCGAGGCAAGTATCTTAAGCTAGTGTACCCAAGCCTACCGTCTCACGAGATATGACCGAGGCAAGTATCTTAAGCTATCTACCAGAGCCTGCCGATACACGAGAAATGACCAGGACAAGTGTCACGACCCGACCTCGGGCCCGCGACTGGTGCCTTACCCCGGGCACCCTAGTGATACAACATCAGAGAAAATCAATGAAATAAAACTTATAAAGACAAATGAAATAAAGACAAAGCAACCAAAACGGTTACCTTTCTGTATATATATAAAAAAAGCTTGAACAATTACATCCCTTTTACAAACCCTGCCCACAACAAGATTACATGCACTTAAGAATTTTATAACAACAACGACGGACAATTCCCGCCATACCCCGAATGTAAGCACCTACAACGATGTGGACTATACCAAAGATAAGCCTCCGAGAAACCGAGCTTCCTAAAACGATTTAACGTGATCCTACGAGCGAGGATCAACAATCGTGTACTCTACCGCAGATTTAACGCAGCTCGGGCGAGGTCAAGCATAACAGTACTAAGTATGTGAAATCAGAAAGATCAAATAAAATCATAACATTTTAAAACCAAGTACAAATACAACTAATTCAACAAAGACATAGTGCCACAAAGATAAACAAGAGCTAAATAGATATAATGTAATCGGTCTTTTCTAGGCCGCTAATGATCAAAGCAAGGTCAATCGCCCATAGTATCACATGCGAGCCTATTCTCGAACTTCCGCACCGCATAGATCACCTAGGTCCGCATGAGGTATTCCTCGTGACGGGGTAGCTAACCCGCGCAGATCATCCTCGACCCCGTCCGCATAGTCACATTGCATCGCATGAGGTATTCTCAGACGGATAACACACCCGAGTGATCATCCCGAACTCCCGCAGCCCGCATAGGCCACACAGCCCGCATGAGGTATTCCTCGCATCGAGGTGGCAAGTCCTCAGATCATAACAAGTCGTGGTATGTGATATAATAAGAAGATAACGCTTAGCGCTTAACAACTTAAGCACAACAAGAATAACCCCTTACACAAACATCACAAGACACTAACACACGTAGCATCAGAATATGTTTACTTATCAAACCAGCTTACTACACTTTCCGTAAATCAATACAAGACTTTCTTAAACAAATAAGTAAACTGCTCTTTTATCTTCCTTAAGTCGTTATACCTAACTTCCCATAAAGCTAGTATAACACTTAAGCTTTTAAAACCAAGTATTTCTTTTCTTTCAAAAATGATTCATAACTCTTTTGAAATACTTCAAGATTCTTATTATTTAAAACTCAAGTCAAAAGACATCAAAGTAAAACCAAAACAATTTCCATACCTTCTTTTTAAACCAATCTTAAGACAAAAGCATGCCTTTTTTTTTTTAAACCATTTTAAGACAAAACCATGCCTTTCTTTAAAACAAAGGCACTTTTTCCTTTTTAAAGTCAAGTAGCAATATACTTTTTAAACCAAGTGTCTTACTCTTTCAAAAACAAGTAACCTATACCTTTAAATCAAGTTACTTCTCCTTTCCCAAAATCAAGTTGTTTATGAGTCAAGTTATCATTTTAAATCCAATGATAAAACCATTCATATTTTCGAAATCAAGATAACTTTATTCTTTAAAAGACCACACAACCATTACTCATGAGTGAGGTTTACAACTTTTTAACATAATTCAAGTCCTTAATAATTCATAACAAGTCACTTAACTTTGGAATCAAGTCAAGGACACAAAAGGAAAATCAAATTCCTTTAAACACACGTGCGTCTACCGCACTAAATATATTTCACAAATATCATGCTAGAAAGGATAGGAAGAGGTTCACATACCTCGCGACGATTATCGACAATTAGCAAAACGCTCCAAAGTACTCTAACCTTGCTCGCCTTTTCCACCCTTCAAGTAGAATACGCTACTCGTAGTACTTCAAACTATAATGGTCATAAAACGTCTATTAACTTCTAGATCCCTTCGTAGAATATTTCTAAGTACAAGGTTCCATATTCTACGGAAAATTCAAGAAGATCTCCCCTCCCCGCAACCACATAAATCTCCTCCTCTAACAATGCCCGCTACCAAGCCAACAACCTGGTGGGGTTACACGCCTAACCTGACGTACAATTCTACTCCACAATAATATTACAAGTTCATCAGAATACACCCAATGTAAATACACCAATTCTCTTTAATCATCCTTCCAATATATCTTATACTCAATTCTAAACTACTACAATATGTAATATCCAATTACAATAGATAACATAGATCATTACCTCGATAAGCCCAAAATTATCCAAGATTAAAAGTCGATCTCGAGAAACGCTTAGCTCCAATTCCTTACGCCCAACCCGCCCAAGCAACCCTTAGAAGTTTCTAAACAACTTCTCTTAACACTTCATCTAAGCTATGAAGATTTTTCTAGGCTTCATTTTGCGACTATTGGAAAAATAGTATTTTCCTGCTCTTAGTATTGAAATAACTTGAAATACTACTAGAATACTAGGCTAAGGTATTTGGGATAATACAACAATACTTGAAGTATTTTCTACACAAAGTGGGGGATTTTTCGTGACTTAGAAACATTTGCCGATGAAGAAGTTTCAAACAAGGGGGTATTTATAGAGAAATCAAGGGCTATGATTTAAGCAAGTGTAAGGCGAGGACGGGTACACGGTATGGGTAGTTTGCCAACCATTTGTCCACCATAACAACGGGACAAGGGCAAGCCACTTGTCCCACTCAAACCGCCCAACACACACACACAACACCTACCACACGGCCTCGCGGGTGACACGCGTCGCCTCTACTCGCCCAAAATATTTCTTCTTCCAAAATATCCGTAATGCCAAAAATCCGAAAATAAAGGGCCCCACAAAATCAGAATTTCTCCCGTGGGCCCCACGCGACTCAGCTCCTAAATAAAATTCCATAATTTTAAATATTCCAAAAGTCCGAATACCAACCGGGAATCTAATTCTATTAACGAACTTTTTTCCTACACAAAATTCTAAACTTTTCTCATTAAAAATCACATCTTTCTTCCTTTCCAATTTTATCAGATTCTCGCACGCACGCCCTCATATACATACTGAACTACGGTGTAACATTCTTCCTTAGAAACATTCATCCCAATGTTCTTTCTAAGTCTCCAAACATGCTTACGCAGATAGTCTTTCCTACTATACTTACGAAACCAATTATGCCACACATGGCCAATAATACAACATACTCGCAAAAACGGACATCCAAGCCAACGAAGAATCATCTCTAAAGCGTATAACAATACCATTAGCTCCACCCATGGTCCAAAGGATACTTTCTTCACATTTTTACTTATAAAAAAGGACACTTCCATCTTCTTAACACATCTACTCCTCTTTTCTTACTCGTCGTACCCTCCTCGCACACTCAAACTCTTCCTACTATAATGCACTATATTTCGCCATTGCTCGCTTTCCAAAATCTCGGGTTACTATCTCCAACTTGGTCATCATTAATCGGGAACACTGACGGATCTCTCGATACTCTTCCAAACATAGCACACGGAATACGGACGATCGCTTCCTAAGCCTGACGGACGGCAGCAAACTTATAGCAACATGTCCTATTCTACAACAACTGAAAAGGCCCAAAGTACCTCGCTAAGTTTCCTCGCTTCAAATCTCACACCCTTCCGGTGGTACCTTCAAGACTCCACCACCAACTCAACTCCAAGTGTCGACGCCATTATCCACACGACTTCGCTGACTCGAAGCTAATAACTTCTTCTGGATAAGCTTCACCTTATCCACATCCTGCTGAAACAAGTAGGGACCAACTATCTGAACCTTGCCAACATCGAACCAATCGACCGGCAACCTACACTTCTATTCATACTACGCTTCATAAGACACCATCCGAATACTGAAATGGTAGCTAGTATAATACTCACTTAACAAGAGGCAAATAATCCTCACAGCTACCCCTGAAATCAAAACACCGGCCCGTAACCTATCCTCAAATGTCTGGATAAAACGCGTTGTTCGTCCGTCGGCCCGAGGGTGAATGCAATACTGAGACTCACCTAAGTTCCTAACCCCGCCTGGTAAAACCTCCTGAAAAGAAATAGCCATAAACTGGGCTCCACTGCCTGCCATAAAATAAAAGTAGGAACCCCGTGCAGCCTTACAACCTTCCTGATATACAACATCTCGCTTAACCCTCCGCCGAGTAAACAATCCTGACTAAAAGACAAGATGGGCTGACCTCATCGGCCCGACTATTGGTCGAACGCATCCACGAACTCGTACGATGGTTACCTAAACTTGGGCCTAACACCCTCGTGACCCTATCATCTAGCAGGACCACCTTAAACTGACCCCACCATATTCCGGGCTGCGGGTTGACTCGCGATATGGCCTCAACCCGACCCACTTCGTACTAAACTCTCGTTCCTGGTCCGGAACAATCTTACTATTTCACGTCATGAAAGCTACCACTTATATCTCACATTACCCATGGAATTATCACACAAATACACCACGTATACTATGCACCCTGACAACGATCAAACGTACAATCCTTTACTTAAGATGGCCTTGCATCTAAGGTCTCCATGGTTATCTGTATTCTATGGCTCAAAAATTTTCTCATCCCCAGACTTACCCTTTTTAACTAACCATGTTTTCTAATCACAACTTACACAATGCTAACCGAACATAGCACTCCACATGTATCTACCATAACGACCTAAACAAGTCTCTTAAGGCTGAAGATATCTCTCAGAATTCATCGCCACTTTCCCTTTGTCGCCAAATCAAATCCTCGCTCACTGGCGCATAACTACAGACGGTGATTTAACCACCATCGATCCCGGATCGAGTCGTGAACATCCGTACACCTGCTCGGACAATTTCTCGCAAAATGGCCTCGCCGCCGCAAGCATAACAAGATGTCAAGTAGTACGACACTCCCACAATGACACCTACCACAACGACTACACCGAGCGGAGTGGCCTCCTCCGCTAACACCCTTCCTCTCCAACCACCAATACGCGAATCGACTGGTAGGTCGAGTCCTCCTACTTGCATCCTCCTACTAGACATCCTCTCTCACACGGCCCTCGACGCGCAGTAAAACAAGCACCAAAGAAAGACGACATTCCCGGGACGACACTGCCACATCGTGAACACCGAGGAAAATCGAACCCGGGCTAGAACCTATGTAAATTTCAGAACTGTAAGCCCCGAGCTTTGACCAACTCCTGATACTCCGAACGCCCCAAGTTCGCGAGGACCACTATGTACTACGGAGGCGCATAACCCGCCGCCGCCGGTAGGTCCGCCGAAAGTTACCAAAGGACCTCGCTGCCCCGCCTCTTCGCGATTCGTTAATCCGCCGATCTCTACGCTCTCACCGCTGCAGTAAGCTCGCGGCGCGCAATGTCCATGTCCGATCAAGAGCTACTTTGTACAACCCTCAGAAAATAATTGTCAAGCATCGTGACATATCGGCACACTATCCTCCATGTCTTCCACTAAAGCGGGACATAACGAGCCAATGAGTCAAACTTATAATGTATTCCCAACCGCCCGCCTGCTTCGCCAAAGATCATAAATCTATTCGCCCGAAGCTCTCTCATCTCGCGAGGCGCAAGCTGTAGAAAATGCTCTAAGGTCTTGATTACTTCCATGATCCGCAGAATCGCCGAATAAACTCCGAGGATCTTCTCGCTTCAATCCATAGAACTCGGTGGATCGCAACTCAAGAAGTCCCAAATCTCAACTATCGGATCTGGGTGAACTATCGATACTACCGAACCTCTCGACTCGCTCGCCCTCCCGCCGCTACAAGCCTAGCTAGTAATCGCCATCTCCTAGTAATTCATATCTCGCCTCCCGGCCGGAACTAGAGGCTCAAGTATCGCGGGTCTCGTGAGCTACCGCACGCTTCTAAACTCTCACGGGCTAGCGGCCGCAGTAACTCCCGAATGAAGCACTATCTCGTAATGACCAGTGCTGCCTCAGAACCCTCTCGTGTTCTACTCGCAGCCTCCTCGCCGCCTTGCCTCCTAGGCTCGCTGCCTCGCGTAGAGGCATAACGGTGAAAAGAATACGCGAGGGAGTCCAACTTATAACACGCCTCTAAGGCACGATCTCGAGTGAGAAGAATGGAAACCAATCCTAAATATCCTATAGCCTCCGACATCGCGTGGTGCACAACACACCGATAATCAAGACTCTACTAGATACGGTCAGACACTTTCCGAGGATTAATCGCTCCGATACCACTTTTGTCACGACTGCACTTCTCGCGATCGTGCCTTACCCTGCACCCTAGTGATACAACATCGAGAAAATCAATAAATAAAAACTCATAAAGACAAAAAGGAAATAAGAAGACAAAGCAACCAAAACTGTTACCTTTCTCAGATATATAAAAAGCTTGAACAGCTATATCCCTTTTACAAACCCCGCCACAACAAGATTACAGCCTCTAAGAATGTTATAACAACAACGACGGACAGGCCCCGCCATACCCCGAATGTAAGCACCTACAACGATGCGGACTATACCAAAGATAAGCCTCCGAGAAACGGAGCTTCCTAAAACGCTAAACTGTGATCCCACGAGCGAGGATCAACAATCGTGTACTCTACCGCTGCATGAACGCACTTCAAGGAGGTCAAGATAACAGTACTAAGTATGTGAAATCAGAAAGTATCAAATAAAATCATAACATTTTAAAACCAAGTACAAATACAACTAATTCAACCGCATAGTGCCACAAAGATAAACAAGAGCGTAAATAGATATAATGTAATCGGTCTTTTCTAGGCCGCTTAATGATCGGAAGGCCAATCGCCCATAGTATCATTACGCGAGCCTATTCTCGAACTTCCGCACCGCATGTACCACCTAGGTCCGCATGAGGTATTCTCGTGACGGGGTAGCTAACCCGCTGATCATCCTCGACCCCGGTCCGCATAGTCACACAGACCGCACGCAGGTATTCCTCGACGGATAACACACCGAGTGATCATCCCGAACTCCCGCAGCCCAAGATAGGCCACTGCACTCGCATGAGGTATTCCTCGCATCGAGGTGGCAAGTCCTCAGATCATAACAAGTCGCGGGTATGTGATATAATAGCAAGATAACGCTTAGCGCTTAACAACGTAAGCACAACAAGAATAACCCCTTACACAAACATCACAAGACACTAACACACGGAGCATCGTATAATGTTTACTTAGCAAACCCTCTTACTACACTTTCCAGAAATCAATACAAGACTTTCATAAACAAATAAGTAAAATGTTCCTTCTATCTTCCTTAAGTCGTTATACCTAACTTCCCATAAAGCTAGTATAACACTTAAGCTTTTAAAACCAAGTATTTCTTTCTTTCAAAAATGATTCATAACTCTTTGAAATACTTCAAGATTCTTATTATTTAAAACTCAAGTCAAAAGACATCAAAGTAAACCAAAACAATTTCCATACCTTCTTTTAAACCAATCTTAAGACAAAAGCATTTTCTTTTTTTAAACCATTTTAAGACAAAACCATTCCTTTCTTTAAAACAAAGGCACTTTTTCCTTTTTAAAGTCAAGTAGCAATATACTTTAAAACCAAGTGTCTTACTTCTTATTTTCAAATCAAGATAACTAAATATATTTCACAAATATCATGCGCCCAAAGTACTCTAACTTGCCGCCTTTCAACCTATAATGGTCATAAAACGCCTATTAACTAAATCTCCTCCTCTAACAAGGCCTCGCTACCAAGCCAACAACCTGTGTGGGTTACACGTCTAACCGGACGTGTACAATTCTACTCCACAATAATATTACAACATCAGAATACACCAATGTAAATACAGCCAATTCTCTTTAATCATCCTTCCAATATATCTTATACTCAATTCTAAACTACTACAATATGTAATATCCAATTACAATGTATGAACATAGATCATTACCTCGATAAGCCCAAAATTATCCAAGATTAAAAGTCGATCCCGAGCAACGCTTAGCTCCACCTTACGCCCAACCCGCTCCAGCAACCCTTAGAAGTTTCTAAACAACTTCTCTTAACACTTCATCTAAGCTATGAAGATTTTTCTAGGCTTCATTTCATGACTATTGGAAAAAGTAGTATTTTCCTGCTCTTAGTATCAAATAACTTGAAATACTACTAGGAATACTAGGCTAAGGTATTTGGGATAATACAACAATACTTGAAGTATTTTTCTACACAAAGTGTGGGGAGATTTGGACGAGAGCTACAAGTTAAGTCTCAAACAAGTGGGTATTTATAGAGAAATCAAGCGGCTATGATTTAAGCAAGTGCGAGGACGGGGTACATGCGCTGGTAGTTTGCCAACCATTTGTCCGCATTAATCGGGACAAGTGGCAAGCCACTTGTCCCACTCAAAACCGTCCAACACACACACACAACAATCGGCCCACATGGCCTCAAGGGGGGGTGACACGTGTCGCCCCCCTTACTCGTCCAAAATATTTCGTCTTCCGAAAATATCCGTAATGCCAAAAATCCGAAAATAAAGTGGGCCCCACAAAATCGTGAATTTCTCCCGTGGGCCCCACGTGACCAATTCCAGAAATAAAATTCCATAATTCTTAAATATTCCAAAAAGTCCGAATACCAAATCTGGGAATCCAATTCCCATTAACGAACCTTTTTCCTTCACAAAATTCGGAAACTTTTCCGTTGAAAAATCACATCTTTCTTCCTTTCCAATTTTACTGTCGTATTATCGTACGTACGTCCTCATATACATACTCTGGAACTACGGGGTGTAACAACAAGTATCTAAAGTGTGCCTGTAACCACATGTACAAATCAAGCCCGTGATCGCTCGTCACCGCGACAAGCTTTATGGATTAGCGGTCCATGGACTAATAACATAAACCTCACAATGACCGCATGCCCCAAGATCTTACTCCTGTGATAAGAACGGCCATGAAACCATCCGTCACGACTCCGACCCAAGCTCGCGATCGTGCCCTACCCGGGCACCCTTACATGTATACATCGAGATAATCACGAACATACATGAAACTATAAAATAAAACAACATAAAACAACAAAGTTAGCCGACAGTGGCTACCTTTCCCCGACATATAATATACAACCAAGCAATGCCTCATTTCCTTTACAAATCGACCCACAATACGTGACTACAAACTCTAAGAGTTTTAACATAACAAATGTATGGACAGGCCCCGCCATACCTCGAATATACGAATCTACAACCTCGTGGGAAACTGCATCAAGAGATAAGCCTCCGAGCAAATGGAGCTTTTTCCTAAATCAACCGAGATCCTAAGAGCAAGGATCACCAACCTGGTACCTAAACTCGCGGCATTTAACGCACTCTCGGCGGGGTCAAGATAACAAAAATTTAATATGGAATGTAAATAACGCATGCAAGAAATGTGATCAAAATCGCATAAAAGAATGACAGGACAAGTATAAAAAGTACATACTGATCCTCGCCGTGTCATTACCACTTATGAACTTAATTTCACATCAATATCTTTTCCCATTTTCAATAAAGGTTATAGCCACATTTTTACGCATTACGATTAGGAAAAATCATTAAGTTCATTTCTATATAACTTACTTATCTTTCATAAGTATAATCCGCCCTTGGGCGAGGGCGATATACTACCCGCCTAACTGGGACGCGATCAAGTCACACAAATATCAAAGCGCATGTGGAATCCCCATCACCGCCGACAACTTTAAGTGTAAAATATAACCACGTGACGCGCTCGCGGCATCCCACCTCACCGCTTGCCAGATACATACACAACACATATATATATATCTCCCGCCCGTGGAATCCCACATCACCGCCGACAACTATAAGTGTAAAATATAACCACGTGACGCGCTCGCGGTATCCCACCTCACCGCTTGCGAACACATACACAACATATATATATATATATATATATATATATAACGCGCCGCATGCCCTAATCCCACATCATATAAGCACGGCCATAACGCGCTCCTCTGCATCCTCATCGTAGCGCAGTCTTCACGAGCTAGCCCATGGAGTAATAATATAACATGCCCCTAATCCTCATCGCGGTACATGTCTTCACGGGAGCTAGCCCATGGAGTAAAATATAACATGGTCGCATGCCCCGGAATCCCACATCGTATAAGCATGGCCATAACGTAATAAAACACGCGAGCATCTAACCCGCATCCTGGCTGCATGCCCCGGCATCCCTTATCGTATAAGCATGGCCAAGATCAATCACAATGGAAGCATACCCGTGGAATCCCCACACGCCGCAGACGTCTAATAAAATGTCCGCATCCGACCCGCATCTCGGTCACATGCCCTAATCCCACATCGTAAGCATGTCCAGATCAATCACGATGGAAGATACCCGTGGAATCCCACATCACCGCTTCAGACGCTCCAAGTAAACTTATAACAAGACAAACGCCCTCCAACTGAGAGTCGCGACAACGTAACATATAATACTTGCACTCAAAGCTATCACAAGCAAACCTAGGCAAGTTCATTAAACCTTTAGACTTCCATCTTTATAAACTCATGGCACTTTCGTTTTACACATTAAAAATCCGGGAATTTAACCACAAGTACTACGTACTTCTACTCTTTTAGAAAGTCCCTTTTTCAAATAAAACTTCCAAGATACTAACAACCGTAGTATCAAGTCATACTACCTTCAAGACAAGTCACAATACCTTCTTAGAAATACAATTACCGGCTTCTAAATCAAGTGACTTCTTCCTTAAAACATTAACGATTTAAACCATTAAGATAGTTGCCCTTCTTTATTTCAAACCATTTCTTTGCTTACATTATTAGAGAAAACCATTCTCTTAACCTTCCATAAAGTCGTTATAACCAACTTCCCATAAAGCCGTTATAACCCTTTATGGTTTTAGACCAACTCATTCCTTTATAACCAAGAGACTTATACTTTTTGAAACCAAGTATTATATACTTTCAAATCAATTCTCTTAACTTTCAAAAATACAATTAGTCTCTTAACCATTAGAATTCAAGTGACTCCTTTTATTATAAAACCTTAGGCAATTGATGACTTAAAAACAAGTTGACTTTTTACTAAAATCAAGTCATTTATCTTTCCATAAAGCAAATATAACCAACTTCCCATAAAGTCGTTATATTCACTTTATACCTTAGCCAAAAATATAATTTCCTATCCAAGGACTTATACGCTTAAAACTAACACGTATCACATACTTCAAAACTCTTCAAGTCCCTTAACTTTAATAAACATTGGACATCCTTAATACTTTCAAATAAGTGAGTTAATCTCCTAACTCACCCGACTTGGCTATTCATAAAACTAGTACAGGATATCAAGGTCTTCAGACGCTCACCGCACTATATACGCATAACTAGTCATGCTCAAAAGATAGGAAAAGTTCTACATACAAGAAATCACACAACTACCTCTTAACTTCTAAGAGTAGAAGGAAACATGAAATGATACCCTGCATATTCCATACATAGAATCATGCCAAAGGAAGGAAGAGGTTCACATACCTCATGACGATTAACCATAAGAGCAAAATGCTCCAAAGTACTTCAATCTTGATAGCTATACCATCCATCAAGTAGGATACGCTATACTTAGTACTTCAACCTATAATGGTCACAATACGTCCATTAACCTCTCACTTTAAACGTAGAATATTCTAAGTGCTAAGTCACTAAATTCTACGGAAAATCGGACAGGACCTCCTTTGTTTCTACTTACTTTGCCACCTTTTTCAAGGTCGAATACAATAACCAAACACGCCACATTTAAGGCCCAATCAATGCAATTATCAATAGGGGATTACACGCCTACCAGACGTGTAAAATTCCGCCCCACAAAAGATATCAAACTAATACAAACTACATGTCCAATTCGGCAACATTGAGTGCCATAACACCAATTCTTATCCAATTTCCATTTCAATCCAAGTTGTTAGTATAACATGATATCAAGTCGCAATTGATTAAACTACTATAACCTTCAAGTATGTAACATGCGACGATTCTAGTAAACGACCAAATTGTAATCCAACTCCACATGGCTTACATTACATTTCAGATTTAAGGCTACAAGCAACCCATAATACTTATAAACTTCAACATATCAACTTCATGCTAGCAACATGTAAAGCTAACAACAACAATAAATATATAATCTTGCAACACTATTAAGAGACAAGATTATACCTCAACGAATCTCAATCCAACTCCCAATCCGAAGTCGCTTCCTTAGCAAATTAGAGCCTCTTCAAGACACTTCAATCCGCTACTTGAGACCCTTAGAACAATACCAACAACTTCCCTTCAAACTTCCAATCCAAAACCTAGAAAGCAACTAGGTTTTCACTTTCATGACTAATCCAAAACTATCTTTTCCGAGATTTTTCTATCGAGATATGCTTACAATACACTCAAGAACCTTGGTTTAAAATTTGAATCTTAAAGAACAAGAAACGAATTTTTTCTTCTCTAAGTGGCTAGAACCCGAGAGCACTCTCGCTTCTTCCTTCAATTTTCTTGAAATTTTTCTAAGTGTTAGGCTTAGTCTTGCTACTAGTAGTATTATATGTGACAATGAGGGTCAAGATACAACCAAACGGGTGGTTTGATGAGCACTTATCAAATATCAAGCTCATGTCCTTTGACCAAGTCAATTCTCTCAAGTTTCCTCAAGTTGCAAGACTTGTCTTGCTAACAAAGTTCCAATGACTCTTAGCCCTTGCAAAAATCGCCCAAGGCATTTTAAAGGGGGTGACACGTGTCGACCTCCCATTCACACAATAATACGCTTTCCGACAATTTCTTAATTCGATAAATTTTTACAAGTCTCAAATCTTAACACCATGAGTTCTTACGCACGCTCTAAAACATGTCTCAGAAATACGGTGTAACATTCTTCCCCTTAGAAACATTCGCCCCCGAATGTTCTTTCTGAGCCAAACTTATAATTAAAGCACGACATAGTCTCCTTATACTACACCCTTCTACGACATAGGCCACCCATGGCCACATAACAAATTTATACTAAGACGCCAACCTCGCACTCACGGCCAACTAGCCCATACTTATAATGACCTCAAAGTCCGCCATAATCCTCTCTACTAGGTCTACAAGTGGTCCGACGATCAGATCATCACCGGAAAACCTCATATTCCCGCCTACCACCCCACACACTCACTGCGTAGTTACCTCGAAAGCGTTCTTATGGATTCGTGCTCTATTCATTTACACTTGGTCGTTATCTTTCTTACTGGTCGCATTTCTTCCGTATTTCCAACTCACACTAGTATACATAACTTCCATACCGACGCCGCCTCCAATCTGGAGTCACTTTAAACAACATAAGGCCATTTTCGACTCCCACGACTGACCCGTGGTGGAACACGCCCACGAACCCAGAAACAATTAACTAGACTGGGCCTTGCACCGCGGACTCGCCACGAGCTTTAACTACTACCAACCGATCCCACTCCATTCCGTGCCACGGGAGACCCGCAATGTGTCCTCACCCCACCCGCCGCCGCACTTAACTCTTATTCTCGTCTATAATAAATCTTTCTACCCGGAAGACCTTGTACATCTAAGGTCTCACGGCCTTCAACATTCTTAGGCTCGCAATTTCCATGCCCAAGCCTATCTTATCGCCTCCCAGAACGGTACAAAACTTCTCATAATACCATAATCGTGTCGCTGATCACAAGAACCATTACTTACTCTATACTGACTCATCCGCATAATTTTCTTAAGCCTACTACGCAGCCTTAATCTATTTACATTTACATTCCGCTAAGTTCCTTAACATGGCTTCTGTGGTTCACTACCCTATCGATACCTCATCCCTTCCCAATTATCTCAAAACAACACATAAGATTCAAGAGAATTTATTAACTGCTCCATACCTTCCTCGGTATCTAGTTAGCCTTTACCACTCTTGGTAAATCTAAAACCATTCTAGGCAACCCATAAACGACCTCATACGAACTCCGTGATGCAGGTATGTCACAATACCAACTATAATATAATCATTACCAACCCGGATACGCAATCCACATAGTCCTTCCCGGTCACTACCGCATTTCTCGTAATGCAATCAACATAACTCGCAGGAGAGACGACCCTAACAACACAAATTCTACGGCACGATCTCGAGTGGTAAGAATGGAAACCAATCCTAAATGTCCCGCAGCCTCCGATTATAGATGTGGTAACAACACACCGATAATCAAGACTCTACTAGAACGGTTCAGACACTTTCCGAGACTAATCGCTCGATACCACTTTGTCACGACTCACTTCAAGCTCGCGATCGTGCCCTACCCGGGCACCCTTATGTATACATCAGAGATAATCACGAACATACATGAAACTATAAAATAAAACAACAGTATAAAACAAAGTTAGCCGACAGTGGCTACCTTCCCGACATATAATATACAACCAAGCATTGCTCTTTCCTTTACAACCGACCCACAATACGTGACTATGCACTTAAGAGTTTTAACATAACAATCGCATGGACAGGCCCCGCCATACCCCAATATACATAATCTACAACCTCGGGGAAACTGCATCAAGAGATAAGCCTCCGAGCAAACGGAGCTTTTTCCCAAATCAACCGAGATCCTAAGAGCAAGGATCACCAACCTGGTACCTAAACTCGCGGCATGAACGCAATTTCAAGGGGGGCCGCATAACAAAAATTTAATATGGAACAATAACGACAAGAAATGCATCATAACTGCATAAAAGAATGACAGGACAAGTATAAAAAGTACATACTGCATTCTCGCCGTGTCATTACCACTTATGAACTTAATTTCACATCAATATCTTTTCCCATTTTCAATAAAGGTTATAGCCACATTCTTACGCATACGATTAGGAAAATTATTAAGTTCATTTCTATATAACTTACTTATCTTTCATAAGTATAATCCGCCCTTTAGCGAGGGCGCATATACTACCCGCCTAACTGGGACGCGATCAAGTCACACAAATATCAAAGCGTGTCCGTGGAATCCCCATCACCGCCGACAACTATAAGTGTAAAATATAACTACGTGACGCGCCCGCGGCATCCCACCTCACCGCTTACAGACACATACACAACATATATATATATATCTCCCGCCGTGGAATCCTACATCACCGCCGACAACTATAAGTGTAAAATATAACCACGTGACGCGCCTGTGGCATCCCACCTCACCGCCGGGCGCATACATACACAACACATATATATATATATATATAACGCGCCGCATGCCCTAATCCCACATCGTATAAGCATGGCCATAACGTGCCTCTGATCCTCATCGTAGGCGCAGTCTTCACGAGCTAGCCCACGGAGTAATAATATAACATGCCCCTAATCCTCATCGCGGTACATGTCTTCACGAGCTAGCCCACGGAGTAAAATATAACACGGTCGCATGCCTAATCCCACATCGTATAAGTACGGCCATAACGTAATAAAACACGCGAGCAGCTAACTCAGATCTCCGCCGCACGCCTGCAGATCCTCATCGATAAGCATGGCCAAGATCAATCACAATGGAAGCATACCCGTGGAATCCCGCCACCGCAGACGTCCAATAAAATGTCCGCATCTAACCCGCATCTCGTCACATGCCCTAATCCCACATCGTAAGCATGTCCAAGGATCAATCATGACAAGATACCCGTGGAATCCTACATCACCGCTTGACGCCCAAGTAAACTTATAACAAGAAAGCCGGCCCTCCAACTGAGAGTCGCGACAACGTAACATATAATACTTGCACTCAAAGCTATCACAAGCAAACCTAGGAAAGTTCATTAAACCTTTAGACTTCCATCTTTATAAACTCATGGCACTTTCGTTTTACACATTAAAAATCCGGGAATTTAACCCCAAGTACTACATACTTCTACTCTTTTAGAAAGTCCCTTTTTCAAATAAAACTTCCAAGATACTAACAACCGTAGTATCAAGTCATACTACTTTCAAGACAAGTCACAATACCTTCTTAGAAATACAATTACCGGCTTCTAAATCAAGTGACTTCTTCCTTAAAACATTAAACGATTTAAACCATTAAGACAAATGTCTTCTTTATTTCAAACCATTTCTTTGCTTACATTATTAGAGAAAACCATTCTCTTAACCTTCCATAAAGCCGTTATAACCAACTTCCCATAAAGCCGTTATAACCCTTTATGGTTTTAGACCAACTCATTCCTTTATAACCAAGAGACTTCTACTTTTTGAAACCAAGTATTATATACTTTCAAATCAATTCTCTTAACTTTCAAAAATACAATTAGTCTCTTAACCATTAGAATTCAAGTGACTCCTTTTATTATAAAACCTTAGGCAATTGATGCCTTAAAAACAAGTTGACTTTTTACTAAAATCAAGTCATTTATCTTTCCATAAAGCAAATATAACCAACTTCCCATAAAGTCGTTATATTCACTTTATACCTTAGCCAAAAATATAATTTCCTATCCAAGGGACTTATACGTTTAAAACGGAACAAGTATCACATACTTCAAAACTCTTCAAGTCCCTTAACTTTAATAAACATTGGACATCCTTAATACTTTCAAAGAAGTGAGTTAATCTCCTAACTCACCCGACTTGGCTATTCATAAAACTAGTAAAGGATATCAAGGTCTCAGACGCTCACCGTACTATATACGTACAACTAGTCATGCTCAAAACATAGGAAAAGTTCTACATACAGTAAATCACACAACTACCTCTTAACTTCTAAGAATAGAAGGAAACATGAAATGATACCACAGGTATATTCCATACATAGAATCATGCCAAAGGAAGGAAGAGGTTCACATACCTCGGGACGATTATCGACAAGTAGCAAAATGCTCCAAAATACTTCAATCTTGATAGCTATACCATCCATCAAGTAGGATACGCTATACTTAGTACTTCAACCTATAATGGTCACAATACGTCCATTAACCTCTCACTTTAAACGTAGAATATTCTAAGTGATAAGTCACTAAATTCTACGGAAAATCGGACAGCACCTCCTTTGTTTCTACTTACTTTGCCACCTTTTTCAAGGACGAATACAATAACCAAACACGCCACATTTAAGGCCCAATCAATGCAATTATCAATAGGGGATTACACGCCTACCAGACGTGTAAAATTCCGCCCCACAAAAGATATCAAACTAATACAAACTACATGTCCAATTCGGCCACATTGAGTGCCATAACACCAATTCTTATCCAATTTCCATTTCAATCCAAGTTGTTAGTATAACATGATATCAAGTCGCAATTGATTAAACTACTATAACCTTCAAGTATGTAACATGCGACGATTCTAGTAAACGACCAAATTGTAATACAACTCCACATGGCTTACATTACATTTCGGATTTAAGGCTACAAGCAATCCATAATACTTATAAACTTCAACATATAAACTTCATGCTAGCAACATGTAAAGCTAACAACAACAATAAATATATAATCTTGCAACACTATTAAGAGACAAGATTATACCTCAACGAATCTCAATCCAACTCCCAATCCAAAGTCGCTTCCTTAACAACTTAGAGCCTCTTCAAGACACTTCAATCCGCTACTTGAGACCCTTAGAACAATACCAACAACTTCCCTTCAAACTTCCAATCCAAAACCTAGAAAGCAACTAGGTTTTCACTTTGCGACTAATCCGAAAACTATCTTTTTCCGAGATTTTTCTATTGAGATATGCTTACAATACACTCAAGAACCTTGGTTTAAAATGTGGAGCTTAAAGAACAAGAAACGAAATTTTTTTCTTCTCTAAGGGCTAGAACCCGAGAGCACTCTTGCTCTTCCTTCAATTTTCTTGAAATTTTTCTAAGTGTTAGGCTTAGTCTTGCTACTAGTAGTATTATATAGGACACTGAGGGTCAAGATACAACCAAACGGGTGGTTTGATGAGCTCTTATCAAATATCAAGCTCATGGGTCCTTTGACCAAGTCAATTCTCTCAAGTTTCCTGTTGCAAGACTTGTCTTGCTAACAAAGGTCCAATGACTCTTTATCCCTTTGAAAATCGTCCAAGGCATTTTAGCGGGGGTGACACGTGTCGCCTCCCATTCACTACAATAATACGCTTTCCGACAATTTCATAATTCGATAAATTTACAAGTCTCAAATCTTAACACCGTGAGTTCTTACGCACGCTCTAAAACACGCCTCAGAAATACGGTGTAACACCATCCCATCGACGATACCCGACCATCCATCGTGGTCGATGTCCAAAGGAAATAACAAGATAATACTCAAAGTGGACGATACCGCGACCATCCAACGGTCAAGATGTCCAAACAATTAATCGATAGTCGGCTTCTCCCGAGAGACACAGAGTACGTAATCAAAACACTTGCACAACAAAGGTTATCACAACAAGCATAGGCAAGTTCAACGATTTCCATTTTATATCAACAATCCGGTTTCAACCCAAAATACTACATACTTTCATTCTTTCAAAAGACCTCTTTATGTAAAAGCCACACGATACTAATACTCGTAGTATCAAAACACGCTTTTCAAACCAAATTACTTCACCTTTGTAAAAATCTTTACAAGACTTATAAAATCAAGTACTTTTCTTTTAAAACAACATCAAGTATACTCTTTAAAACCCAAATAACTTACTCTTTTCAAAACAAGTAACCTATACTTAAATCAAGTTACTTCTCCTTCCAAATCAAGTCGTTTATAAGTCAAGTCTCTTATCTTTTAAAATCAAGTCGTTTATCTTTCAAAATCAAATATTTATTTTATCTTCATAAAGTAGTTATAAAAAACATACCAAAAATCCAATATAAAACATTATTTTTTAAACAAACAAAAATCAATTAACACACCTACGTCTACCGTACTATATAGTTCACAACAATCATGCTCAAGAGTATAGGAAGAATCACATACCTCTTCGGCTTAAACCACAAGCCAAGTCGAGTATGCCGCGCGCAGAAGATCCGCCTATAATATTCACAATACATCTATCAACTTCTAGTTCTCTTCGTAGCATATTCTAATTAAACAGTTCCTTATTCTACGGAAAATTCGCAAAGACCTCCCCCGCAATCACATAAATAACCTCCCTAACAAGGCCTCGCTACCAAGCCAACAACTCATGGGATTACACGCCTAACCTGACGTACAATATCGCCACAATAATACCACACAAGTTCATCAGAATACACCAATGTAAGTACGCTCAATTCTTTATAATCATCCTTCCAATATCTTATACTCAATTCTAAACTACTACAAAGATGTAATATCCAATTACAGTGGACATAGATCATTACCTCGATAAGCCCAAAAATTATCCAAGATTATAAGTCGATCCTGAGCAACGTTTAGCTCCAAATCCTGACACTCCAACCTGCTCCAAGCAACCCTTAGAAGTTTCTAAACAACTTCTCTTAACACTTCAACCAAGCTAGGAAGATTTCTCTAGGGTTTCATTTGCGACTATCAGATAAAGAGTATTTACTGCCCTAGTATTGAAATAACTGTGGAATACAACTAGAGATACTAGGCTAAGGTATTTGGGATTTATACAACAATACTAAAAGTATTTTCTACACAAGAGGGGGGGGACGAAAACAAGCCTAAAGGGAGGGGATATTTTGCCTCGAAAGCTAAGGCTGGACGATAATAAGTCTTCAACTGCGGGGTATTTATAGAGGATTCAAGCGGTCAAGATCTACGCAAGGCGTGGTCAAGATCGGGCCACGCGCGTGGGTCCCACCACACCACATGGCCAACGAAATTAAGCTCCAAGTTGTCACGGCCATTTCGCCAAGGACAAGCTGACACTGTCTCCTCCACCCGCCATGCCACACGGGGTGACACGTGTCGCCCCTACTGGCCCAAAATATTTCGCCTTCCAAAATATCCAAAATACCAAAATCTCAAAACAAAGCTGGGCCCTACAAAACAGAATTTCTCCCGTGGGTCCCACGTGACCATTTTCGAAAATAAAATCTCATAATTCTAATATAATCCAAGAAGTCCAAATACCAAATCTGGGAATCCAATTCCCATCAACGAACCTTTTTCCTTCACAAAACCCGGAAACTTTTCCGTCGAAAAATCACATCTTTCTTTCTTTCCAATTTTACTGTCGTATTCTCGTAAGTACGTCCTCACATACATACCCTGGAACTACGGGGTATAACAAAGGTCTTCCACACTTAGAAAAAAATTAGAGAACCTTGTGTTCTTCAAGATAGCTCTCGGGTTCACCATTTGCTCACAAGAAAATTTTGTAGTTTTGATCCATTATTCACAATACTTTAATCCAAGGTCCCTAAGGGTATTGTAAGGATATTTATATAGAAATATTTCGGAAAAACGAGGTTTTCACGTTAGTCGCAAGGCGAAACCTAAGTCGTTTTCACAAGTTTGGATTGGAATTGGAAGAGAAGTTGGTTGTGAGCTTCTAAAGGCTTCAAATAATGGACGGAGCAGAAAGGAAAGCGAGCTAAGAATTGCTAAGGAGCGACTTTGAATCTTGGAAATTTTAAGGGCTTGTAAAGGTATAAATCTTGGAAATTTTAGCAATTAAAGTTTACTTATCACTTTAGTTATGGATATTAGCAAGCATGAGGTATTTAGTATGAAGTTTGATAAGTGTATTGACTATTGGAACCCTAATCCAAAAACTAGCATGTTTAGCCTTAAGATTACAATTCAAGTTGATTAATAGTTTAAGTCACATGTTATATAAAGAAGGAATATTAGTCGTTAAGTTGTTTATGGCTATATAACATGTTAGACCTAAGAACTCGATTGAAAAGAATCGAAAGGACTCAGGTTGTCAGATATGTCGGTGAGAATGGCTTCATGAGTATTAAACAACTTCGTATGAATTGTGGGACAGAATTTTACACGATTGTAAGGCGGTAATCCCCTTTGGTCGGTTGATGTACGAGCCTTAAATTTGGCATGTTGGTTATTGATTATCGCCTTGAAAAAGGTGGAAAAGTATGTAGAAACAAAGGAAGTGCTGCCCGATTTTCCGTAGAATAAGAGACCGTATACTTAGTATTATTCTAAGTTAGAAACTATAAATTGATAGTCATGTTGTGACCATTATAGTTGACACTTCACGCATGCGATTCGACTTATCTGGTATTGTCTAAAAGGTATGTGAACCATCTCCTCTTCTTCTAGCATGATTCCTTAAGATAAAGAAAGTAAGTCCTACTCCTTAAATGATCCATTCCTCGTCAGTACTTGGATTGCCTAATATAGAATTTGTTCTATATACTTCCTTGATTGTACTTTGATGTTTAAATTGTAAGTTGTTATAATCCATTTCCTTAGTGAAGTTTGGATTCTCAAAAGTGAAAGTATTTTACTTAAAGTACATAGCCTCGAAAAGGAAGTGGTTTTCAAATCTTTTGGCAAGGCCTTAGTTCCAAAACCTAAAGGTTGTTATAATGACTTTAGGGAGTCAAAGGAGTGATTTACTTAATTGATTTAAAAGAGGAGAAATGACATGATTTAAAGTTATGGACTCAAGTATTTTGAAAGTTAAGAAACTTGATTTCTAAAGATTAAGAGACTTGCAGTATTTTGAAAGTTAAGAAACTTGATTTGAAAGTATGTGATACTTGGTTTTAAAAGTATAAGTCTCTTGGATATAAAAAGAATAAATTTGTCTAAAACCATGTGGTTATAACGCTTATGGGAAGTTGGTTATAACGGCTTTATGGAAGGTTAAGAGAGTTGTCTATTTTGGTTGATAGGCATGAGTTTCCTAGATTGTAAAAATTAAAGTTACTTGGTTTCAAGCCTTGAAATGAATTTCGGAAAGGGTAGTAACTTATTTTGAAAAATAGATATGCCTTGATACTACGAGTGTTAGTATCTTGGGGTTTTTCATAAAAAGGAATCTTTTGAAAAGAATGTACGTACGTAGTACTTTGGCTTGTTTAAATGAGAATTTTTCCATTCAGGCTCAGATAGTACTTTGTCTTGTTTAAACGAGGATTATTCTATGTGTGCCTTGATAGTACTTTGGCTTGTTTAAATGAGAATTATTCTACGTGGCCTTGATAAGTACTTTGGCTTGCTTAAATAAGGATTTCTCGTTTATGTAAAAGAAGGCATGGTAATTGTCTTGGTTTATGGAAAAGGGCATGGTAATTGTCTTGCTCAGGTAAAGGCATGGTATTGTCTTGGCTTATGACAAAAAGAAAGACATGGTAATTGTCTTAATTTGTGTAAAGACATGGTTTTGCCTTGGTTTGCTTGCATATGGGTTGCTCATATAGACATTCGTGCAAGTGTCATATTTCCACATCTCCGCATCCCTCCATAAAGCGGCCTGTGAATTTGTTTCAAGGATATCACGGGTTAGCTCACGCGGGTGAGTGGTACACACTCACGCTGGTTGGTATTTGACTCGGCGTTAAATTCCCGGATATATAAGCCACGGATTAGCTTATCCGTGACGCGAGTATCGTGGTACCGATGACTCATCATGGGTCCTCGCGACCTAAGCTGGTGAAATAGTCCTCGCGTGAAATAGTCCTATGATAGGTTGCATTATAACACGTGTGGTCGACTCAGCATCGCACGGCCTTCATGTTTTGAAACGATATTGATTTCATTAATAAAAGCGGTGCAGGTGTTCATGACTTAAAGTGAACAGCTTGGTACGGCAGCCCTGGATAGCTTTTCGCACTTGCCTTGGCCATATCTCGTGACGATAGGTCGGATCCGTAGTTAGCTGACTTGCCCTGGCCACTGACGACGCAGACTTGATCCGTAGTTGGTTTTCGATTTTGCCTGGCCACGGCGACGCAGCCGGATCTCGTGGTTCATTTTCCTACTGCTCGCATAGCTTTTAGACACAAGTGGGACTTCGTGTTCATGTATGCTTATTCGTGTTATATTATATCATGGATCGGCAGCGAGGAAGCGATTCCACGCATTATTGATATTACGGGCGCGAGACCCATGGTTATATTCGAGTAACGACTTTGGCGGCGCCAAGGCCCTCGACTTGATATGATCGCTATGTATCAGGTAATCGTAGGTCGCTATCATACATGTCTCTGCTTGTTAGGATCATATGATTTCATTACGATTTATCGCTTACATACTTGGTACATTCTTCGCATCGACCTCCTTCGGGCCGCTCATGCCGCAGTTTAGGTACGCAGCTTGCGATCCGCAGTGTAGGATCCTCGCCGTAGTTTTTGGATAGCTCCATCTGCTCAGAGTTTATCATTTTGGCATAGATCCTTCAAGATGTGCTTTGTACAGCATGGGTACGGCGGCCTTGTCCGCCATATTTCAAGAAACTCTTGAGGTCCAGATTCATACGTGGATTGACTCGTACAACAGAAGTGTATTTTGATTATGTATATTATATGGCAGCCTTGCCGCTTTGCTCGCACGTATGTTGGTTTTAAAAAAATGAGGTGTTATTTTAATTCACGTTTACTCAGGTCGCTAGTATGGTGCCTGTGTAGGCACCACACGCCCGGGTTCGTGGTGACAGAGTGGTATCGAGCAATACCCTGAATGTTTATAGACCGTGTCTAGTAGAGTTCGACATCGCACATGCGCGCCACACCCATAAACAGTGAGGCTACAGGACATTTAGAGTTGGTTTCATTCTTCTCACTCGCAGATCGTACATAGAGCCGTGTTATTAAGATAATTCCTCTCGACGATTTTTGTGTTACAACTATGCCTCCGCGAGGTCAACAGCGCCTGTAGTGGCAAAAGAGTAAAGATGAGCTACCAATGACTCAGAGAGTTGATAGGCTTACGCCTGTGGTATACCTGGATGTCAGGCCGTAGTCGCGAAGTTCTTCTCACACAGTTTTCGAGGCCCCAAGACTGCAGCCTCCGCTTTCGCCAGGAGAAGACTATGTGGTCGCGAGGAAGCAGCTATGTTATCGACCAAGATAGCGATGCTACCGCTTCATCACAGGAGGTTATTCTACCAAGACATGCATGTGTACAGAGTGGCAGAGGTCCAACGCAGAACCTGTAAGAGGCTAGACCGGCTGGTTATCCCTGAGTGTTTGGACGAGCAAAGATCAGCAAATGAGTGAGATATTCATCCCAAACAACCCAAGACATACCCCGCAGCCACTTGACGGGAGATTCGACCTCACAAGGTATTTAGAGCTCTGGCCCAAGCTCGCGGGTCGAGGTTCTCAGCGAGCAGAGGATTTTCTCACGAGGCCACCTATTCCTCAAGATTTCGGCGTAGTAAGCGCCATTTGGGGAAATGCCGCCATGGCACGTGTGTTTGTTATTATCAGGACCGACCGCCATAAGCAGCTGGAATGTCCCGTTAGAAAGAGCATCAAGATGGTGGCTCACCATACGAGGTCGGTAGTCGTTCCATTTCCTCCACAACAGGTAAGGCCCCTGTATAGTTGTGATACCCGTAGTTCCGTGGTATATATGTGAGGATGTACGCAAGTAGAATACGACAAAAATTTTGGAAAGAAAGAAAGACGTGATTTTTCGACTAAAAGCTTTCCTGATTTCAAGGAAAAAGGTTCGTTAACGGGAATTGAATTCAGATTTGGTATTCTGACTTCGAATATTTTAGAATTATGGAATTTTATTTCCGAATTGGTCACTGGGCCCACTGAGAAATTTACTGGCTTTGTGGGCCCACTTTGTTTTCTAGATTTTGGCCTTTATGGATATTTTCTAAGATGAAATATTTTGATCTAGCAGAGGGACACGTGTCACCCCCTAGGTGGCCTCAGGTCGAAATCAGGTGCCAAGTGGCAAGACAAGTCGCCAAGTCTCGCTAGATATTTTTGCGGACAAGTTGGCTCATGGGCCCACACACACTTGTCCCCAATTTCAACCACACACTTGCCTTCATCCTATCCCTCGTTGTCCTATATATGCACTACTAGTTGATGAAATCTCCCACACTTAACCATTTCAAGACAAGAAATTCTCCCTTCTCCTCGACTCGCTTCTCGCTTTTTTAGCCCTTTCGAGCTAAATTTGTCCAACAATTCTTAAACTCTCAAGTGTTCTTCCCAAGGTGTTAGGAAGATTGTGTACCAAGAGTTGGAAAAGATTTCACACCCCTAACCTCTAAACTTCACCTGGCCGAGAGCTCCACTTAACAAAAACCCTGTGTTCTTCACTGAGTCAATCTTAAAGAGAAGCTTGGTTGTGAGCTTCTACGGGTTGCTTGTAGCGGATTGGAACGTAAAGATTTGGAGCTAAGACTTGCTTGGAGCGACTTTAAGAACTTGGATATTCTCGGGCTATTCGAGGTAGTGAATCTTAAACCTCTTTGTGAATCGTGATTATACATATATTATAAGTATATTACGAGTATATAATATACGGAGTAAAGTTTAAAGAGTTGATCTTGTTAACTTGTTAAAGAAAGGATTGGTCGTTAGCCATTAAAATGGTAAAAACGATCTTACTTGCTAAGAAGCTAATAACAAAGTAACTATAACTTATATTAAGAATGGAAATATGTCGACGACTAACTAATGAGTAATTGATAAGTAAATGGACAAAGTCGCCATGACCCCAACTTAAGGATCAGATATTACTTGGATTGTATTTACTTGGATCGTATTTACATTGGATCAGATTTACATTTCGTTAAGGGGAAGATTTTTCAATCGCATTCCGCTTCGGGCGGTGATCCCTTTTAATTATTGTATCATGCATGGCGTGATAGTAAACCGCGCACGGCCATGCGTAATCCCCTTCTTTTACTTATTGTTATTACGGCGTGATAGTAAACCGCTACCGCTTGGGCGTGTAATCCCCTTCTTTATGTTGTTTAATTATTACGCCTTATATATGGTATATATATTACTGCTATTCGCCTTGGAGAAAGATGGAAAAGTTGAGTAAAACGGAAAGTTACGCCCAATTTTCCGTAGAATTAGAGGGCTTTTATTGGTATAAGTCTTCAATGGTAAGAAAGGTTTGATAGAAGTACTATGACCATTTTAGGATGAGTACTACGTGGCGCGATCTACTGGGCTTAAGGAGTAGCCGACGAGTCAAGTACTTGAGCGCTTTGCTATTTGTCGATAATCGCCGCGAGGTACGCGAACCTCTTCCTATCCTTTCTAGCATGATGTTTTGTAAACTATGTAGTACCAGAGACGCATACGTGCTAAATGAATTTGTTGGTTTAAAACATGTGTGTTATAATAGCTTTACGGGATGTTAGTTATAACGACTCCACGTAGGTAAAAGAATGGTTTATCGATTGTAGGTTAAGAGACTTGATCTTGAAAGATAAGAGACTTAACTTAATTGACTTGATATATAACATTTTGTTAAAAGTGTTGTAAAACCTCATTCGCGAGTAACGAGTACTGGCTTCTAAAGAATAATGTTTTATCGATTTCGAAATGAGAATAAGTATCGAACAAACCATCGCATCGTTAATAAAGGAAATGTATCGACTAACTAATTGTTATTAAAACCAAGAGAAACCTCCATCCGCATGTAAGCTAAGATAAGACAAAATGATATTACATTTCCTAGATCACGGTCACAGAATAAGATTGTTATAAACAAGAATAAACTACCACACATAAGACTTATGTTACTCAATTGTTTTAAAAGAGATTAAGACTACGAGTTATGAAACCTTTCTAAAATAAGAGACTCGAGCATTTGAAAATAGGCAAACTTGAACGTTTGGAAAATAATGTTGTTACTTGATTTTAAAAAGAAGGTGTTCTGGTTTACTTAAAAATGCGAGTCACTCTGTTTTTAATACTACTGTATCGGTGACCTTTATAAAAGAAATGGATCTTTAAAAGAACTTAACGACGTAATACTGGGGGTTAGAACCGCCTTCTGCATAAAATGAAAGTACTTGAGTCGCGTGTAAACTTGCCTATGTTTGCGGTGATAGCCTTGTTGTGCAAGTATTGTATTTCTATACCACCGCTGCCTCACTGGAGGTCGATCGATTTGTTATGTATGATTCTTTATCGAGTCCCACGGACGGGCCGAGACACGATTCCACCGATTCTTTATCGAGTCCCACGAGACGGGCCGAGACACGATTCCACATGATTCTTTATCGAGTCCCACGACGGGCCGAGACACGATTCCACATGATTCTTTACCGAGTCCCACGGACGGGCCGACACGATTCCACATGATATATACCTAGATCGCCGGCTGAGGAAGCGAGTTCCACGTACGGCGGATGACTTTGAGGGCGAGTCCCCGACTCGACACGATCGCTTTATATTCGTGGAATCGTAGTTTTGTTATCATACATGTCTCCTGCTTTTAGATAGATCTATGATTTCATTTACGATTTTCGCCACATACTTGGTACTGCCAGATCGACTCTCCTTCGGGGTCGCGCTCACGCCGCAGTAGAGGTACACGGCTGTGGATCCTCGCCATGTGATCACGTCAACAGGTTGGAAGCCCCGCTTTCTGAGGCTTATCTTTTGCATGCTACCCCGAGTCCGTAGGTTCTCAGACATTCGTGGTATGGCGGGCCCCGCCCCGCCATAGTTGTTGTCACTTCTAAAGCGTCCGTAGTAATCCAGGCGTAGTTTGTAAAAGGATAATTGTCGGCTTTTTATGTATATATACGTATGCAAATCGCTTTGGCTGGCCTGCTTATTTATCATGTCTCGTTTCATGTTCATGTCTTTATTTCCGCCGTTTTTCTCTCGATGTTGTATCACCAGGGTGCCCGGGTAAGGCACCACCACGGCCCCGTTCGGTCGTGACAAAAGTGGTATCGAGCGCTTAATCCTGGAAAGTGTCTACGCATCGCATCTAGTAGAGTCTTGATTATCGGTGTCGCGCACCACATCTATAATCGTGAGGCTACGTGGATATTTAGGATCGGGTTCCATTCTTCTCATTCCGAGATCGTGCCTTAGAGCCGTGTTGTCACTGACTCCTCCGACGATTCTTATGTGCGTTATGCCTCCACGCAAGGAAATCTGGGCCTGCGAGGGCAAGCAAACAGTATGAGTCGCGAGTGGAGTAGCGGTCTCATCGAGGCAACAGCATTCGACGCCGCACCACCCGCAAGGAACAGAGGAGACGGGTTACGCGAGATGGCCCGCTTATTGGCCGTGATAGTGGCAAGGCACGAGGATAGCCGGACGCAGCAATTCCAGACTGAGTACCCGTAGTTCACCCGAGAACGACAGCTTGAGATCGGGACTTTCTCGAGCCGCACCGCCAGAGTTCTACGGGTCGAGACCGAGGATGATCCGCAGGAGTTCATCCGACGCTACATGCGATCGCGAGAGTGATCGAGCCGAGACCGAGCCGCTGGTCCTAGGTTCACATCGGCCGCGTGATACCGCAGCCGATCGTTTGATCTACGGAATCGCCCCGAGGGGAGCATGCGCTCCCAAAGAATTGGGGCGAAGTTCTCGGCGGCATTTCTTGCACATTTCTTGCCTCCACAGATGACGAGGGCTCGCCAACATATTTTTGACGCATGCGCATCGCGCATTTGCCAGGAGTACAACGTGGAGTTTTACTCGCTGCCTCGTGATGTCCCCGCCTTAGTGACCGGAGCATGGAGGATGAGTGCACCGCCACGCCACCGCTCGATGATTACTTGGCAGAGGCTTGTTCGTAGCTTTTCACCGCACGGACATTGCCCGCACGCAGCTCACGCACCAGGATGCGAGGCACGAGAGAGGTCGACGGAATGACCGGATCGCGTAAGGCCGTAACATCGTGGTCCTTTGGTAACTTTCGAGGCGACCGCCAAGAAGAAAGTTAGTTATGTACCTCCGCCAAGACAGAGCGTCCTCCGCGCCTTCGTGACGCTCGGTATTCGAGCCGGTCGTGGCTCCGTGGCTTCGTTCACGATATACACGGGTTCTAGCCACGGGTTCGTTTTCTCAGGCACGATGCGTAGGCGCCATCCCGAATGTCGCTTTTTATCGGTGCTTGTTTTGCTCGCGCCATCAGGGCCATGTGGCGAGAAACTGTCCTAATAGGAAGGATACAGGCAGCAGGACTCACCACCGGTCGCAAGTGTTCATCACCTTCTACAGCCATGCGCTACAGGCATGATTATGATTAGAGCGACGTAAGGAAAATGGAGCATGATACAGTATATTCTTACCCTCTGTAGACTGCATGCTTGTTGATATGATGATGTGCTATGTATTATGTTCCGATAGCGCTTTGTTAAATGATGATTTAGGGCCCGTTAGTAAGTGGAAGTCGAAAAGATTTTGTTTACAATTGACCTTTGTCGAGAGCGTAGTATACGAGGGGTATATTTGTGTGATAAGTCCCCGAGTGGTATGAATTATAAGAGGGTAGTTGAGCTAAGAAGCACTACCAGTTTTCGTGACTTGATTAGCAGGATTGTTCCGATCGGGAACAAGAGTTTGTGCATTTAGTGGTCGGGCCGAGGGCCATTTGCGTGTCAACCCGCAGCCCGTAACGAGGTGGGCGGCTCGAGGTGGTCCCGCCAGTGGTAGGGTCAGCGCGGTGCTATGCCCAAGTTTAGGTAACCATCGCACGAGTTCGTGGACGCGCTCAACCAGAATCGGATCAGAAGGCGGGATGGCCTTAAAAGAATTTGAGGCCGCGAAGATGACCAAGTTCGAGGTAGTGACTCCAAGGTTTTGGAACCGCAGCGATGACGGAAATATGGTACGGTACTAGAAAGAGTTCGTGTACGAGAAAGGTACGACGAGTAAGAAAGAAGCGAACATGTGTTAAGAGACGGAAGTGATCATTTTTGCGAAGTCAAGGCGAAGGAAGCATCCTTTGGACCAGTGAGAGTTAGTGTTGTTTTACATCTTAGAGGTGATTCCTCGTTAGTTTGGATTTGGGTTTCTCACAGATGTGATATTATGGCCATGCATGGCATAATTGGTTTTGTAAAGTATAAGAGTGAAGAATATACCTACGCACGGTGTTTTGGAGATTTAGAAGGAACATTCGACGAATGTTTCTGGGGAAGAATGTGATACCCTCGTAGTTCCGTGGTATATATGTGAGGATGTACGCGAGAATACGCATGTAAATTTTGGAAAGAAAGAAAGACGTGATTTTTCGACTTTAAAAGTTTCCTGATTTCGTGAAGGAAAAAGGTTCGTTAACGGGAATTGAATTCTGATTTGGTATTCGACTTCTTGGAATATTTTAGAATTATGGAATTTTATTTCCGAATTGGTCACTGGGCCCACTGAGAAATTTACTGCTTTGTGGGGCCCACTTTGTTTTCTAGATTTTGGCCTTTATGGATATTTTCTAAGATGAAATATTTTGACGAGCAGGAGGCACACGTGTCACCCCCTAGGTGGCCTTGTGGTCAAATTGTGCCAAGTGGCAAGACATGCGCCAAGTCTTGCTAGATATTTTGTGTGGACAAGTGGCTCATGGGCCCACACACACTTGTCCCCAATCTCAACCACACACTTGCCTTCATCCTATCCTCGTTGTCCTATATATGCACTACTAGTTGATGAAATCTCCCACACTTAACCATTTCAAGACAAGAAATTCCATCCCTTCTCCCTTGACCTCGCTCTCGCTTTTTAGCCCTTTTCGAGCTAAATTTGTCCAACAATTCTTAAACTCTCAAGTGTTCTTCCCAAGGTGTTAGGAAGATTGTGTACCAAGAGTTGGAAAAGATTTCACACCCCTAACCTCTAAACTTCACCTTGGCCGAGAGCTCCATGAACAAAAACCCTAAGTGTTCTTCACTTGAGTCAATCTCAAGAGAAGTTTGGTTGTGAGCTTCTACGGGTTGCTTGTAGCGGATTGGAACGTAAAGATTTGGAGCTAAGACTTTCTTGGAGCGACTTTAAGAACTTGGATATTCTTGGGCTATTTGAGAGTGAATCTTAAACCTCTTTGTGAATCGTGATTATACATATATTATAAGTATATTACGAGTATATAATATATGGAGTAAAGTTTAAAGAGTCGATCTTGTTAACTTGTTAAAGAAAGGATTGGCCGTTAGCCATTAAAATGGTAAAACGTATCTTACTTGCTAAGAAGCTAATAACAAGTAACTATAACTTATATTAAGAATGGAAATATGTCGATGACTAATGAGTAATTTGGATAAGTAAATGGACAAAGTCGCCAAGGACCCCAACTTAAGGATCAGATTTACTTTGGACCGTATTTACTTTGGATCGCATTTACTTTGGATCGTATTTACATCGGATCAGATTTACATTTCGCGGGAAGATTTTTCAATCGCGCCCGCTTGGGCGTTGATCCCCTTTAATTATTGTATTGCATGAAGGCGTGATAGTAAAACGCTGCACGGCCGCGTAATCCCCTTCTTTTACTTATTGTTATTACGAAGGCGTGATAGTAAACCGCTACCGCTGGGGCGTGTAATCCCTTCTTTATGTTGTTTAATTATTACGCCTTATATATGGTATATATATTACTGTTATTCGCCTTGGAGAAAGATGGAAAAGTGAGTAAAACGGGAAGTTGCCCAATTTTCCGTAATCAGAGGGCTTTATTGGTATAAGTCTTCAATGGTAAGAAAGGTTTGATAGAAGTACTATGACCATTTTAGAGCGGAGTACTACGCGTGGCGTGATCTACTTGGCTTAAGGAGTAGCCGACGGTTGAAGTACTTTGAGCGCTTTGCTATTTGTCGATAATCGTCGCGAGGTACGTGAACCTCTTCCTATCCTTTCTAGCATGATGTTTTGTAAACTATGTAGTACGTAGACGAACATGCTAAATGAATTTGGTTGGTTTAAAACATAGGTGTTATAACACTTTACGGGAAGTTAGTTATAACGACTCCATGAGGTAAAAGAATGGTTTATCGATTGTAGAAGTTAAGAGACTTGATCTTGAAAGATAAGAGACTTAACTTAATTGACTTGATATATAACATTTTGTTAAAAGTGTTGTAAAACCTCATTCGCGAGTAACGAGTACTGGCTTCTAAAGAATAATGTTTTACCGATTTCGAAATGAGAATAAGTATCGAACAAACCATTGCATCGTTAATAAAGGAAATGTATTGACTAACTAATTGTTATTAAAACCAAGAGAAACCTCCATCCGCATAAGCTAAGATAAGACAAAATGATATTACATTTCCTAGATCATGGTGCTATAACAAGATTGTTATAAACAAGAATAAACTACCACACATAAGACTTATGTTACTCAATTGTTTTAAAAGAGATTAAGACTATGAGTTATGAAACCTTTCTAAAATAAGAGACTCGAGCATTTGAAATTAGGCAAACTTGAACGCTTGGAAAATAATGTTGTTACTTGATTTTAAAAAGGCGTGTTCGCTTACTTAAAAACGCGAGTCACTCGCTTTTAATACTACGGTATCGTGACCTTTATAAAAGAAACGGATCTTTTAAAAGAACTTAACGACGTAATACTTTGGGGGTTAGAACCGCCTTCGTGATAAAATGAAAGTACTTCGAGTCGTGTGTAAACTTGCCTATGTTTGCGCTGGTGATAGCCTTGTTGTGCAAGTATTGTATTTCTATACCACCGCGCCACTCAATGGAGGGCCGGCTGATTTGTTATGTATGATTCTTTATCGAGTCCCACGGGACGGGCCGAGACACGATTCCACCGATTCTTTATCGAGTCCCACGAGACGGGCCGAGACACGATTCCACATGATTCTTTATCGAGTCCTACGAGACGGATCGAGACACGATTCCACATGATTCTTTACCAATCCCACGGGACGGGCCGACACGATTCCACATGATTTATACCTAGATCGGCAGTGAGGAAGGAGTTCCACGTACGAGGGATGACTTCGAGGGCGTGAGTCCTCGACTTGACACGATCGCTTATATTTGTGAATCGTAGTTTTGTTATCATACATGTCTCCTGCTTTTAGATAAATCGTTATGATTTCATTTACGATTTTCGGGCCACATACTTGGTACCAGCATCGACTTTCCTTCGGGGCCGCTCATGCCGCAGTGAGGTACATCGGCCAGGATCCTCGCCATAGATCACAGCCAACAGGTTGGGAAGCCCCGCTTTCTGAGGCTTATCTTTTGCATGCTACCCTCGAGTCAGAGGTTCTGTACATTCTGTGGTATGGGGCCCCGTCCCGCCATAGTTGTTGTCACTTCTGTAGGTCCGTAGTACCGCTGGGCAGAGTTTGTAAAAGGATAATCGCTCGGGTTTTTATGTATATATACATAAGGCAACCGCTTTGCTGGCCTGCTTATTTATCATGTCTCTTGTTTCATGTTCATGTCTTTATTTCCGCTGTTTTTCTCTCGATGTCAGATCACTAGTTCCCGGTAAGATCAACACGCGCTCGCTCGTCGTGATGTGTCACGACTGCCCGGCCCGTGACTCGCGGCCTTACCCGCACCCAAGTAGTCATACATCGAGTAATCGAATATAAAAACAAGACATGAAACGAATGTAAATGACACGCTTTATCCGAGAAAAGTCTCCTTTCGCATATATATATAAACAAGTCCGCGCTACATCCCAACTATACAATAGACTACATGCACTTAAGAAGATAAACAACTATGGCGGACAGTGGCCCCACCATACCTCGAATGTACATATATCTACAACACCAGGAGAACCATACCAAAAGTCGAGCCTCCTATAAGACGGAGCTCGTGACACCAAAGTAAAGATCCTAAGGACGCGGATCTAGCACCGCTTTCCTTACTCGCATTTAACGCAGCCTCAAGGAGGTCAAGATAACAGTACCAAGTATGTGAAATCAGAAAGTACTTTAAATGAAATCATATCATTTTAAAACCAATTTACAAATATGTACGAAACAATCAACGAATCGCACATAGTGCCACATCACGCAACAAGAGCAATAATAGGTAAATCAGAATGTCTTTTCTAGGCCGCGAATGATCGGGCAAGGCTACCACCCATAGTATCATTATGCATGCCTAATCTCGACTCGTAGTCCGCATAAAGCCACCTAGGCCCGCATGCAGGTATTCCCGCATCGAGGGTAGCTACTCCTGCATCATCCTCGACTCGTAGTCCGCATGGCCACATCGACCGCACGAGGTATTCCCCGCACACTAACTCCGAACTCTCGTAGTTCCGCATAGGTCCCCGACCCGCACGCAGGCATCCTCGACGGGGCAGCTTAACCCCAGATAACATGTCAAGAGGTGAGTGGTATAATACTAACATAACGGCTTATCGTTAAACAACATAAGCACAATAAGAATAACCTCTTTATACAAACGTTACAAGACACTAACACACATAGCATCATAATATGTCTACTCATCCAAACATCTTACTATACTTTCCAGAAATCAATACAAGTCTTTTATAAACACATAAGTAAACCGTTCCTTTTATCTTTCTTAAGTCGTTATACCTAACTTCCCATAAAGCTAGTATAACTCTTAAGTTTTTTGTTTAAAAACCAAGTATTACTCTTCTTTCAAAAATGATTCATAATTCTTTTGAAATACTTCAAGATTCTTATTATTTAGACTCAAGTCAAAAGACGTCAAGTAAAACCATGTTCAGTTAACACACGTACGTCTACCGTACGATATATATATATATTTTAAAATATCATGCTCAAGAGGATAGGAAGAATCACACACCTCCTCGGCGAAATCCACCTGCCAAGTCGAATATGTCGCGCGCAGAGTATCAACCTATAATAGTCAAATACGCCTATCAACGTCTAGACTACTCTGTAGAATATTCTGAGCAGAAGGTTCTTAATTCTACGGAAAATTGGGCAGCACCTCCCTACCCGTCATACTACACAAGTTCATCAGAATACAAATTCCATGTAAGTACAGTTCAATCTTCTTTAATATCCTTCTATACGATGTAATTACAGTTCAACTCACTTCTGTAATATCCTTCTATGTAATTACAGTTTAATTCTCTTCTTTAATATCCTTCTATGTATCTTATACTTATTTCTAAACTACTACAGTATGTAATCTCCAATTACAATAGAAGGATAAGATTATTTACCTCGATAAGCCCAAAATTATCCAAGATATAAGTCGATCCTGAGCAAGGTTTAGCTCCTAACTGACGCCAACCGCCTCCAAGAAACCCTTAGAAGTTTCTACACAACTTCTACTTACTACTTCAACCAACTATGAAGTTTCTCCTAGGGTTTCGCTTAGTGACTAAAGGAAGTATAGTAGTATTTTCTGCTCTAAGTATAGAGGTAACTTTGGAAATACTACAAGGATTGGCTAAGGTATTTGGGAATAGTAACAATACTTTGGAGAGATTTTTCTATCAAAGGGGGGGGGGGGTGTTTCGGCTAGAACACTCAAGAGAGGAGGGGGTGTGCTTTGAACGAGACACAAGGAAGGGGGGGGGGGGCAAGAGCTTGGACGAAAGCTCACTAGGGGAGAAGGGAGTTTTTAAGACTTGGAAAATATTTGTGGATGAAGAATTCTTCCAACTTAGGGGGGGTATTTATAGGACCCTCAATGGTCAAGATTGAAGACGTGGATGGCGGATTTGGACATGTGTTGTGTGGGTCCCACCTTAACCATCTACTACACAAATATCACAAAATATCCTACCTAACCTTGACCAATGTTTAAGGCCTTTTCCTTGACAAAAACGTGCCAAGATTTTCGTCCACCAATTCCGCCAACTTGAGGGTGACACATGTCGCCCTCTCGTTGGTCCAAAATATTTCATCTCTAGGAAAAATCCGCAAAAATTATAAATGTCGCAACCGTAATTTTCCCTTCGCAAGGTTTGGAAAACTTTTCGTCGAAAAACAATTCTTTTCGTTGGTTGTGCACAATTTTCGTCCCTTGCCTACTTAAGGCTTAAACTTTTGCACGACGCCTCACGCATATACTCCGAAATACGGTATAACAGTGCGGTGTTCGATGTCACCACCGTGGTAGAAGTCGTGGTGGATTTATAGTTCACGCGATCCTTCGAACCGCATAGACGACGTGATCATCGAAGGATCGTGAGGCAACATCGCATGGGGTTACGTATATTTCGATTCTTTTGAATCATACGTGCATTGATAGATTCAGATTTCGCCTAGCATATATGTTTTCCCTTTATCGCTAGTAGTTGTAAGTGATAGTACCCCGAGGTAGGGATACTTTGATTAGTAAAGTGAAAAGTGAAGAATGTCGATAAGAATGGTGTTGAACGATACTATAGTTGGTAGAGTTCACAAGTCAGAAGTTACCCCATAATAAGTGTAAGACCGATAGGAAGCGGTGTACAAGAAGAAATACTTTGGCCTACGTGACGAACCTCAGTGAATGTAAGGATAGTGAGAAGACTCGAGATAAGAGAGAGAGATTTATTTCGCACTAAGAATGAAGTTGCCGCGACGTACGGGTCAGCATGGAGTCATCTCTGGTCACCAAGAGTATGAAACGGGTGACGCCGCTAGAAATGGTCCCGCCACGTGATAGGGTCACGAGGATACAAGGCCCAAGTCTAGTTAATCATCAGACGAGTTCGCGGACGCTGCTCCACCGAATCCAGTCGAGAGGCCGGTATGGCCTTAATGAAATTCAAGCAGCATAACGGCCAAGTTCGATAGTGTCAAGACCAACCTGCCCGTGATCGTGCCTTACCCGCACCCTAGTGATACAACATCGAGTAATCGGAATATAACACAACAACATGAAATAACAAGAAGCGCATAACGCTTATCTTTAGAAACTTGCCTTTCGCATATATAATAATAACAACTCTTTCAAAATGAATGATTAATCCTTTCTTTACAAACCCCGCCCACAAACAAGATTACTGCACTTCTAAGAAATGCTATGACAACAATGGCGGACAGTGGCCCCGCCATACCCCGAATGTAAACACCTACAACAACAGTGGGCTATACCATCGATAAGCCTCCGAGAAACGGAGCTTTCCCAAACGCTGAATCGGACTCAAGAGCGAGGATCAACGATCGCGTATTTTTACCGCGCAGATTTAACGCACTTCGGGCGAGGTCAAGATAACAAAAATTTAATATGTGAAATCAAAATAACATCAGAAATGAAATCATAGTAGTCTATAAAGCAGAGACATGTATGATAACCAAACTACGCTCACAATAAATAAGCAAATATGTCGTGACTCACGCCCTCAAGTCATCACTCAAATACATAAATATGGGTCTCACGCCCACAACATCAATTATGCCCGTGGAATACCTTCCTCACTGCCGGCAGTCTATGATATATAAAAGCACCAAGAGATACACATGAACATCAGGTCCCACCTGTGTCATAATAAAATCGTACGGGGTAAGTTTGAAGGCATAGCCGACTACTAAAACCCACCGTACTCAACAAGCGTCATAAATCAGATCATGAAATATGTCTGCACTGGCCACATGATCAAAGCCGCCACTCGCTCGCAGATCTAATGCGCGCGCTTCAGCCCCGAACTTCCCGCAGCCCGCATAAAGCCACCCCAATGGCCCGCATGAGGTATTCCCGCGATCGAGGGTAGCTACTCCCGACATCCGCCGACTTCGCACCGCATGGCCACATAGACCGCATGCCCATAAAGGACGCAAACTAACTCGAACTCTCGTGAGTTCAAGATAGGCCCTCGGGACCCGCATGAGGTATCTCAATCATAGGTCACACAGACTACCGAGTCTACCCCGCATCGTAGGCGCTTAACCTCCGAATAAGTCAAGGTGAGTGGTATAATACCAACATAACTACTGATCGTTAAACAACTTTAAGCGCAAACGAGGAAAATCCCTTTACACAAAACATCACAAGATACTAACACACGAGATCCTAGCATGTTTACTTATCAAATCGACAAGAAAGTATTACAAGGCTATCATAAACCAATACAATCAAGTTATACACACAAGGTACTTTCTACTAACAGGTTCGGGTATCTATCCCCAAAGTACTTCATACATTAAATCTTTAAAAGATCTGTTTCTTTCACATAAGTCACACAATACCCGTAGTATAAAAATAGAGTGACTGTTCTTTTTTGTAAACCAAAACACTTACCTTTGTAAAATCAAGTAACAACATTATTTTCCAAACGCTCAAGTTTGCCTAATTTCAAATGTTCATGTTTCTTATTTTAGAAAGGTTTCGTAGTTCATGGTCTTATTCATTTAAGAATATAATTCTCTTTTAAACAATCTGAGAAACATAAGCCTTATATGTGAGTAGGATATTCTTGTTTATAACAATCTTATTACAGAAACATGATCTAGGAAATATCATTTTGTCTCATCTTAGCTTCTATGCAGATGGAAGTTTCTACTAGTTTTATTAATATTCATTAATCAAAACATTTCCCTTTATTAACGCTGCAGTGGTTTGTCGATACACATTCTGATTTCCGAAATCAGTAAAACATTATCCCTTTTAAAACCAAGTACTCATTACTCACGAACGAGGTTTCACACAAAATTCATATAATTCATTTAAGTTAAGTCTCTTATCTTACAAGATCAAGTCTCTTAACTTCTAAAATAAATAAATCATTCGTTTTATCTCTCTTAAGCCGTTATACCTAACTTCCCATAAAGCTAGTATAACTCTTAAGCTTTTAAAAACAGTTCTTAATTCTCTTGAACTACTTCAAGATTATTATTATTCGGGCTTAAGTCAAAAGACTTTGCCGCATAACCACGCTCAACTAACACACGACGCTCACCGCATACTACATAGTTATACACACATCATGCTAGAAGAGATAGGAAGAGGTTCACATACCTCGCGACGATTATCGACTATTAGCAAATCGCCCACTGGCCATAACCCGCTTAGCCTGGTCCACCTTCTCAAGAGACACGCTACTCAGTAACATTCAACCTATACAGGTTATACAAGCCTATCAAAGTCTAGACTACTCGGTAGAACAAATCTAGATACAAGATCCTACGGGAAATTTGGGCAGCCCTCCCCTACCCGTCAAACTACACAAGTCTATCAGACTACACTCCCACGTAATTACGCTCAGCTTCTCTTCTTTATATTCAGGCTTAAGTCCAAGGACATTGCCACAAAACTATGTTCAGTTCTTATATATATAGTATACTTCAACTATATATTCCTACAACATGTAATCTCCAATTACAATAGGGGGACAAGATAATTACCTCGATAAGCCCATAATTTATCCAAGTATAGATGTCGATCCTGGGCAACGTTTAGCTCCAACTCCGTGCGCTCCAACCCGCTCCAAACCACCCTTAGAAGTTCTAACCAACTTCTACATAATACTCCAACTTACTATGGAGATTTTCCTTGTGGTTCTGCCAGGATCGACGGAAAGTATAATAGTATTACTGGCTTTTCAGATAGGTATAACCTAGAATACTACAAGGTATACGACTAAGGTAATTGGGTATAAGAACAATACTTTGAGAGTATTTCTACCAAGAGGGGTATTTATACGAGACAACACCACAAGTGGGGTGTATACCCTCTACCTACCCCACTGTGGGGTATTCTCGGCCATGTGGGAGGGCTCTCGCCAAGAGGCCTCACAAGGGGGAGGACGAGAACACTACTCAAAGGGAGGGAGGATTTTAACACTTAGGAATTTTTAGGAACGGATGAAGTTAAGTCTTCCATGTGGGTATTTATAGTTCAGCAAAGGCCAACCAACGGCCAAGATCTTTCCAAGTGCAAGGCAAGTGTAGGCCAAGATCTTGCCAAGTGCACCTTATCCATCTACCACAAAATATCCTACCAACCCTCGACCAAACAAGGCCAATTGGCCCCACTTGTACCGCCACAACGCAGTTTCCAATGAGAGGTGCCGCGCCTCTTGTTGGTCCAAAATGTTTCGCCTCTAAAAATCCGCAAAAATTAAATATGACATAGCCGAATTTTCCTACGAAAGTGTGGAAACGCTTTCGCAAAAACGACTTAACCGTGTCAGGCACAAAGAAAATTCGCCAAGCTTAATCTTCAAGTTCAAATTTTCACGACGCCCATACGCATATTACCAAAATACGGTATAACAGATAGTAACTCCAAGGATTGGAGAACAGTAATCAATAATTGAAATTTTGTACGATGCTAAATAAGTTCAAGTACGAGAAAGTATGACAAGTAAGAAAAGAAAGGAACCTCTAAGATCCCGTGTTCGAGAAGATCAGAACCTTCGAGTATCGCGGAATGGACCACGGATGGAAGGTCCATTGTTATGTCTACGATGTTATGTGGTGTCCATGTGTGGCATCGCTGGTCTTGCGGAGTATTGATCGACAGCATAAGATGTAGATCGGCCGAGTTTGTATAGCTTGACAACCGACTAAGAACATTCGGGGACGAATGTTTCTAAGGGGGGAAGAATGTTACACCTCGTAAGTCCGGGACATGTATAAGAGAATGTACGTAAGGAATCTAGACTTGAAAATTGGTACGAAAGGAAGAATTGTTTTTTTACGAAAATCTTCCGAACGCCGGAAAGGAAAAATGTTCGTTGTTGAGAATTGGATTCTCAAAATGCATTATTTGAAGAATATGGAACTTATTAACATTATGGAAATTTAATTTTACGGATTTGGTCATGTGGGGCCCACCCGAGGAATTTTACGTTTTGTGGGGCCCACGAGGGTTACGGAATTTTATTGACGAATGGAATGGCGACACGTGGCACCCCCTTCCTCCCCCCCCACATGGTCTTGGACGAATTTATGCAAGGGTAAAATGGTCATTGACCATGGTAGATGAACAAGTCTTCAAAGCTTGAGATTGTTGACTTGTCAACTTGTCCACTTGGCTAATTATCCAAGTGTTCTTCATCCTAGCCACACATATGTTGATATCTTGACCCTCCATTGTGTTATATATACACACTAGTAGCAAGACAAATAAGGCGGGGGGTTCTCCTCTCACGCCTTATGCACTTAGGGATCTTGGAGAATTCAGGAATGTTCATGGACCTTCTTCCGGTTCCTTCTACACTTGGACGAATGGTACGATTTGTTCTAAGATTGATAGAGTGATGATGAATCAACATTGGAGTGATTTGACCCTTGAATGTAAGGCAAATTACTTGCCTATGGAACCTATCTCGGACCACTGTCCCGTGATAGCTACGGTTATTGCATCATATAATGTTGGGAAACGGCCTTTCAAGTTCATGAATATTGGTTATCTCATCCAAATTCTTCGACAACATATTGACTTACATCGAGACAAGACATATTGGGAACCGCCAATTCGCTCGCCTCAAAATTGAAAGCCTCAAGCAACTATCATGTATCGAACATAAGTGATTTTGGAAGCATTGAACAAAGAGCAAATGGGGCAAACATTGAGTTTAAGGAGGCTATCAATGCGCATATGGAAGATCCCTTTGATGAGGATCTCAAAGCCAAGGTTAAGTCCACAAGAGCTAAAGCAAACACCTTACTGGAAGCCGAGAGGCACTTCATAAGGCAAAAGTCGAGGCAGAAACACTTGCTTGGAAGTGATAGATGCTCTAAATACTTCCACAGCTTGATCAAGAGGAGTAATGTCAGGAACTCAATCAACTACCTTGTCAAGGCCAATGGCACTATCACATCATCTCTTAGGGAAGTTAGAGAATTGCTTGTGGAATTTTACAAAGACCTTTTAGGTACATCCAGATCCACTACCAACTTTGATCCCGATGTGTTCAACTCTGGCCCGAAGCTACGAAGAGGACGGATTACAACTTTTGCATTTTATCTCCCAAAGGAGATTTGGGAAGCCCTTTCCGATATAGGCAATGACAAGGCACTGCCCTGATGGTTTTTCTACGCTTTCTTCAAGAATACGGAGAGACGCGGCAAGACGTGGTAAGAAGTGTTCAAGAGTTCTTCTCATCCGAGTTCTTTCAAGAAAGTGAACCATACCATCATTACCCTCCCGCCAAGATCGAACGGATCCCAAGGTAAATTATTTTAGGCCTATCGATTGACTAACGTGGTCTACAAGATTATAACAAAGATTTTAGCAAACAGAATGGCAAGGGTTCTTCCTACTTTGTTGACAAATCTCGGGCTTTGTGAAAGCGAAGAAACACGATGGATAATGTCCTTGTTACACAAGAGCTTGTGAGAGGTTTCAATAGAGCTGAGTCTCACCAAGGTGTATGCTTATGGTGGATCTTCTGAAAGCATTTGATACGGCCCTCGAGCCTTGAGCCTGCATTTCAAGAGGTCTCAAATTTCCTGACTGATTTGTAAGATGGATTATGGAACGTGTTAGCTCAACTTCTTTCTCTCTTTCAATCAACTGAGAGCTACACGGTTACTTCATGGTAAGCGCCTAAGACAAGGTGATCCTATGTCCCTTCGCCTTTATCTTGTGCATAGAATATCTTTCAAGGATGCTACAACTAAAGGCTACGACAAAGAGCTTTCTCCTATTATCCAAAGTGTAAAGAGATCGGGCATTACTCACCTTGCATTCGCGGATGATCTCATGCTTTTGCCAAAGGAGACGATCTTCCGTTGGGATTCTTATGGAGTGTCTTCAAGAGTCGAGGCTGTCTCTTAACCCATCTAAATCCAATGTCTACATAGCAGGAGTGCATGATACAGTTCGTGACTTGATCTTGTCCAGAGTTGGTTTCGCATCGAAGCTTCCCCAGACGCAGATTGGGGATCCCTTTGTCCCCAATTTCAGTCTCTGGATCAGTTTGCTCCATTCACTAGTGCAATATTGGATTACATTCAGAAACGGGGCATCACTCGATATCTTACGCGGTAAGCCGGAACTTATCAGCCTGGCCATTCAAGGGGTTGAGAGTTTTGGTTCTGGCACTTCCTATTCCAGCATCGCCCTCAACAAGGTACTGGCCTGCATGTATTCAGCTTCTATGGGGGAAACCACCAAGAGTCGCCGATGTCATCCGCTTGCCCCACCAAGGAGGCTTGGGCCATATGAACATCAAAGAATGGAACCATGCCTTGCTATCACAGACCATTTGGCAAACTCACACTGACGCAGATTCCTTATGGGTCCAATGGATCAATAGCTACTATTTGAGAGGCCTATCATTTTGGGATTATGAGGTACGTCCTAGGGACTGACACTTATTCAAAAGAATTTGTGGGATCCACGACAAATTTGTTTCCATCTTGCAGCCAAGGCGACGCTATTGCCGACTTGGAAAAGTGTCACCAATGAAAAATTGATTCTAGCCTCTGTATGATATTTTGTGCATTACGCAAGATAAAAGCTTGATGTCACAAATTTGGAAAGGCTTCATCCTCCCAAGTTCTCTTCACAAGATGGCTCACCAGAGAAAGCGGTTAGCTACAAAAGACACTCTCTCATATCCGAACTCGGAGGATAAGTCTCATGTTCCGCAAGCGTTAACGAGACAAGGAGCACCTCTTCTTTACTTGCCCCTATACCCGCTTGATTTGGAAGAGCATAAGGGAATGGTTGGGTATTAGAAGAGAAATGACAATCGTTGGAAAGCTCTCTGTGGATCAAGAAAGACCACCGCGATGTGCATCCGAGCCAAATCTATCTTGCTTGGCTTTTGCATAGTGGTCTATGAGATTTGGAGGACAAGAAATACATTGCTCTTTGAAGGCACAAGCATACCAGCAGAGGAGGTCATTGCAAGGATTAAAACAACATCTTATAGAGTTCTATATGACTTAATCCTCTCAGAAGGCACCTTTGAGTGACCACCCCTCTCCTCCTCCATTTCTTGTTTATATTACGCTGAGGATCGGGAACCTCAATGATCGATCAGAGCCACCTTTCTTTCCGTTATTAGTAATAATATTTGCATTTACCTAAAAAAAAAAGGTCTTCCACACTTAGAAAAAAATTAGAGAACCTTGTGTTCTTCAAGATAGCTCTCGGGTTCACCATTTGCTCACAAGAAAATTTTGTAGTTTTGATCCATTATTCACAAGACTTTAACCCAAGGTCCCTAAGGGTATTGTAAGGATATCTCAATAGAAATATTTAGGAAAAACGACGTTTTCACGTTAGTCGCAAGGCGAAAACCTAAGTCGTTTTCACAAGTTTGGATTGAAATTGGAAGAGAAGTTGGTTGTGAGCTTCTAAAGGCTTCAAATAGCGGATTGGAGCGTAAAGGAAAGGAGCTAAGAATTTCTAAGGAGCGACTTTGAATCTTGGAAATTTTAAGGGCTTGTAAAGGTATAAATCTTATCGTTTTAGCAATTAAAGTTTACTTATCATTTTAGTTATGGATATTAGCAAGCATGAGGTATTTAGTATGAAGTTTGATAAGTGTATTGACTATTGGAACCCTAATACGAAAACTAGCATGTTTAGCCTTAAGATTACAATTCAAGTTGATTAATAGTTTAAGTCGTCACATGTTATATAAAGAAGGAATATTAGTTGTTAAGTTGTTTATGACTATATAACATGTTAGACCTAAGAACTTGGATTGAAAAAGAATTGGAAAGGACTTGTGTTGTTGTATATGTTGGCCGAGAATGGCTTGTGAGTATTAAACTACTTCGTATGAATTGTGGGGCAGAATTTTACACGTATTGTAAGGCGTGTAATCTCCTTTGGTTGGTTGATGTATTGAGCCTTAAATGTGGCATGTTGGTTATTGATTATCGGGCCTTGAAAAAGGTGGAAAAGTATGTAGAAACAAAGGAAGTGTTGCCCGATTTTCCGTAGAATAAGAGACCGTATACTTAGTATTATTCTACGTTAGAAACTAGAAATTGATAGTCATGTCAGGACCATTATAGTCGACACTTCACGCTACGCGTATTCGACTTATCTTGTGGATTAAGCCGAAAAGGTATGTGAACCATCTCCTCTTCTTCTAGCATGATTCCTTAAGATAAAGTGTTACACCCCGTAAGTCCAGGACATGTATAAGAGAATGTACGTAAGGAATCAAGACTTGAAATTGGTACGAAAGAAATAATTGTTTTTCCGACGAAAAATCTTCCGAACGTCGGAAAGGAAAAATGTTCGTTGATGAGAATTGGATTCTCAAAATGCATTATTTGAAGAGTATGGAACTTATTAACATTATGGAAATTTATTTTTACGAATTTGGTCATGTGGGGCCCACCCGATGAATTTTACATTTTGTGGGGCCCACGAGGGTTACAAAATTTTATGGACGAATGGGAGGGCGACATGTGGCACCCCCCCACAATGGTCTTGGACGAAATTAATGCTAGGGTAAAATGGTCATTGACCTTCAAGGAAGATAAGTCTTCAAAGCTTGAGTTTATTGACTAGTCAACTTGTCCACTTGGCCAATTAATTAATTGCTCTTCATCCTAGCCCACAAGTGTTATAATCTAAGCCATCCATTATGTTATATATACTATATTAGTGCAAGACTAGCTCTTGAAACACTTAGAAAAATTTCACACATTCTTGTTCATTGTAGTAGCTCTCGGCTTTAGTGACATTCCCACACAATTTTTTTGTAGTTTTGATCCATTATTCACAAGACTTTAACCCAAGGTCCCTAAAGGTATTGTAAGGATATCTCAATAGAAAGATTTCGGAAAAATGACATTTTCACGTTAGTCGCAAGGCGAAAACCTAAGTCGTTTTCACAAGTTTGGATTGGAAATGGAAGAGAAGTTGGTTGTGAGCTTCTAAAGGCTTCAAATAGCGGATTGGAGTGTAAAGGAAAGGATCTAAGAATTTCTAAGGAGCGACTTTGTATCATGGAAATTTTAAGGGCTTGTAAATGTATAATTCTTGTCATTTTAGTAATTAAGATTACTTATTGTTGTAGATATGGATATTAGCAAGAATTAGATGTTTATATTATGAAGTTTGATAAGTATATTGCCTATTGGAACCCTAATCTGAAAACTAGCATGCTTAGCCTTAAGGTTACAATTCGATATGATTATAAGTATAAGTCGTCACATGTTATATAAAGAAGGAAATTGTAGTTGTTGAAGTTGTCTATGACTATATAACATGTTAGACCTAAGAACTTGGATTGAAAAAGAATCGGAAAGGACTCAGGTTGTCAGATATGTATATGTCACGAGAATGGCTTCATGAGTATTAAACTACTTCGTATGAATTGTGGGGCAGAATTTTACACGATTGTAAGGCGGTAATCTCCTTTGGTTGGTTGATGTATCGAGCCTTAAATATGGCATGTTGGTTATTGATTATCGCCTTGAAAAAGGTGGAAAAGTATGTAGAAACAAAGGAAGTGTCGCTCGATTTTCCGTGAGAATAAGAGACCGTGATACTTAGTATTATTCTACGCTAGAAACTAGAAATTGATAGTCATGTCATGACCATTATAGGTTGACACTCTACGTGCGCGATTCGACTTATCTTGTGGATTGCCAAAAGGTGCATGTGAACAATCTCCTCTTCTTCTAGCATGATTCCTTAAGATAAAGAAAGTATGTCCTACTCCTTAAATGATCCATTCCTCGTTGTACTTGGATTGCCTAAAATATAATTTGTTCTATGTACTTCCTTGATTGTACTTTGATGTTTAAATTGTGTTGTATAATCCATTTCCTTAGTGAAGTTTGGATTCTAAGAGTGAAAGTATTTTACTTAAAGTACATGTAGTCTTGAAAAGGAAGTGGTTTCCAAACCTTTGGCAAGGCCTTAGTTCCAAAACCTAAAGATTGTTATAATGACTTTAGGGGAGTCAAAGGAGTGATTTACTTAAGCGATTTAAAAGAGGAGAAATTACATGATTTAAAGGGAAGTAACTTGTTTTAAAGGTGTGAGTTACTTGAATTTAAAAGTAGAAGAAACTTGATTTGTAAGTATGTGATACTTGGTTTTAAAAGTATAAGTCTCTTGGTTATAAAAGGAATGAATATGTCTAAAACCATAAAGTGGTTATAACTGTCACGACTCCATTCCTGCTCGCGATCGTGCCTTACCCCAGGCACCCAAGTGATACAACATCAGTGAAAATCAGCGGAAATAAAATCAAAGACATGAAACAATAAAGAGTAAGAACAATCTAACCGAGAAGATGTCGCTTTCTAAGATGCATATATAAACAAAAACTTGAATAAGCATATCCTTTACAAACTCGCCACAACAAGATTACATGCACTTAAGAATTTTATATCAACTATGACGGACAGTGGCCCCGCCATACCCCGAATGTACAAGTACCTACAATCTCAGGGAATCATACCAAAAGATAAGCCTCCGGAGAAACGGAGCTTCCCAAAACGCTGAACTGTGAACCTACGAGCGAGGATCAACGATCGACGTACTCTACCGCAGATGAACGCAGCCGAAGGAGGTCAAGATAACAGTACCAAGTATGTCAAATCAAAATATCAGAATTAAAATCACAATAGTCTATATAAAATAGAGGCATATATGATAACCAATTTACGATATATAATATGTAAGCAGTCATGTCAAGTCAGGGACTCACGCCCTCAAAGTCATCACTCAAATATAACCATGGGTCTCATGCCCACAATATCAATCATGCCCGTGGAATTCCTTCCTCACTGTCGGCAGCCCATGATATAAAACACCAAGGAAATACACATGAACACCAGGTCCCACATGTGTCATAATAAAACCGTACGGGGTAAGTACGAAGGCATAGCCGACTACTAGAACCCACCGTACCAACAATGCTATAAAACTGTATCACGAGGTCTTTCTATACCGCCCAATGATCGCTAAGCCACTCGCTCGCAGATTACTGCGGCGCTGCCTAACTCGAACTCCCGCAGCCCGCGATAAAGCCCGCATGAGGTATTCCTCGCATCGCAGGGCAGCTAACCCTCGGCAACATCCTGGATTCCCGCAATCCGCATGGCCACATGGACCGCATGAGGTATTCCTCGCACCACATTCCTGGAACTCCCGCAGCTCCGCATAGGTCATATGGACCCGCATGAGGTATTCTCGTGATCGGACGCTTAACCCCCGGCATCATAACAAGTCAGGGGGGTGAGTGATACAATATTAACACAACGGCTTATCGTTAAACAACATAAGAACAACAAGAATAACCTCCTTACACAAACATCACAAGATAATACTAACACAACGGCTTATCGTTAAACAACATAAGCACAACAAGAATAACCTCCTTACACAAACATCACAAGATAATATTAACACAACGGCTTATCATTAAACAACATAAGCACAACAAGAATAACCTCCTTACACAAACATCACAAGATACTAACACACTTAGCATCATAACATGTTTATTTATCAAACCAACTTACCACACCTTCAGAAATTATTACAAGGCTTTTATAAACAAATAAGTAAATCGTCCCTTTTAACTTTCTTAAGTCGTTATACTTAACTTCTCATAAAGCTAGTATAACACTTAAGTTTTATTTAAAAACCAAGTATTACTTTTCTTCCAAAAATGATTCATAACTCTTTTTGAAATATTCAAGATTCTTATTAATTAAAACTCAAGTCAAAAGACATCAAAGTGAAACCAAATTTAGTTAACACACGTACGTCTAACGTACTATATATAGTTCACAAATATCATGCTCAAAAGGATAGGAAGAATCACATACCTCCTCGGCTAAATCCACTTGCCAAGTCGGATATGTCGCGCGCAGAGTGTCAACCTATAATAGTCAAAACACGCCTATCAACTTCTAGTTTTTCGTGGGATTCTTCTAAGTAAGACTTCTCTTAGTCTACGAAAAATCGGGCAAAGACTTCCCATTTCTACTCAATTCTCCACCTTTTCAAGGCCCAATAATAGTAACCAACATGCCATAAATAAGGCGCAATAATTCAAATTAAAGAAGGGATAACACGCCCAAACTAACGCGACATTAACAATCTCTCCTTCATAACAACAATAATTAAAGAAGGGGATAACACGCCCAAACGGAACGCGATTAACAATCTCTCCTTCATAACAACAATAATTAAAGAAGGGGATAACACGCCCAAACGGAACACGATTAACAATCTCTCCTTAATAACAACAATGCAAATACGGTCCAAAGTAAATATAGTCCAAAGTAAATACGGTCCAAAGTAGATACGGTCCTTAAGTTGGGGTCCTTGGCCAACCTTTACAATTTTACTTATCCAATTACTTCATTAGTGTTATACCCCGTATTTCCAGGGTATGCATGTGAGGACGTACGTACAAAAGTTTAAGCCTTAGTTAGGCATAAGGGACGAAATTTGTGCACAACTAGCGATAAAGATTGTTTTTTCCGACGGACAATTTTCCGAACTTTGTAAGGGAATTTTGCGTGTTCAATAATTTAATTTTTGCGGATTTTTCCGAGAGATGAAATATTTTGGACCAACGAGAGGGCGACACGCGTCACCCTCAAGTGGGCGGATTTGGTGGACGAATTGAGGGCACGTTTTTGTCATTTTTAAGGCCTAAAACATTTGGTCAATGTTTGCTAGATATTTTGTGGGTAGATAGATAAGGTGGGACCCACACAACACTTGTCCAAATCTTCACCCTCCACTTGCTTTGATCTTGGCCATTAAATGTCCTATAAATACCCCTTAAGATCAAGACTTATTCTTCATCCCTTAAACATTTTCCAAGTCTCAAAGTCCCTCTCCCCCTCTTGAAAGCTCTCGTCCAAGCTCCCCCTCCCCCTTTGTGAGGCCCTCGGCCGAAACCCCCCCCTTCCTAGTTGTGCTTGTCGAAATACCCCCCCCCCCCCTTGGTTGAAAAGTATTCTCCAAGTATTGTTACTATTCCAAAATACCTTGGCCCAAATACCTTGTAGTATTCCAAAGTCACCTCTATGCTAAAAGCCCAGAAATACTACCTTATATCCATTAGTCACTAAACGATACCCTGGGGAAATCTTCATAGTTGGTTGAAGTATTAAGAAGAAGTTGTGTAGAACTTCTATGGTTTCTCGAGCGTATTGAGCGCATTTAATGTGAGCTAAACGCTGTTCAGATCGACATTTTAACTTGATAATTTTGGGCTTATCGAGGTAAATAATCTTGTCCTTCTATTGTAATTGAGATTACATATTGTAGAAGTGTAATCGAGTATAAGATGATAGAAGGATATTAAAGAAGAGAATTGAATCAGATTTACATAGATCGCATTTACAGAGACTTGTGTAGTTTGTCGGCAGGAGGCGCCGCCCAATTTTCCGTAAAAGTAAGAACCTCCCCGCTTAGAATATTCTATGCAGTAGTCTAGACGCTGATAGACTTATACGACCGCTATAGGTTGAAGTTCTTCGAGTAGCACGGCTCATCGAAAGGGTGGAAAAGGCAGCAAGGTTAGAATACTTTGGAGCGTTTTGCTATTGTCGATAATCGTCGCGAGGTATGTGATTCTTCCTATCCTCTTGAGCATGATATTTTAAAAGAATATATATAGTACGGTAGACGTACGTGTGTTAACTGAACGTGGTTTTACTTCGATGTCTTTTGACTTGAGTTTTAAATAATAAGAATCTTGAAGCATTTCAAAAGAATTAAGAATCGTTTTTGAAAGAAGAGTAATACTTGGTTTTGAAAGCTTAAGAGTTATACTAGCTTTATGGGATGTTAGGTATAACGACTTAAGTGAGATAAAAAGAATGATTTATTGATTTTAGAAGTTAAGAGACTTGATCTTAAAAAAAATAAGAGACTTGACTTAATTGAATTGATATGAATTTGGTTAAAAAGTGTGAAACCTCATTCGTGAGTAATGAGTACTTGGTTTTTAAAGAATAATGTTTTACTGATTTCGGAAATGAGAATAAGTATCGAACGAACCACTGCAGCGTTAATAAAGGAAAATGTATTGACAAATAATTAATTATATTAAAACCAGTAGAAACCTCTATCTGCATAGAAGCTAAGATAAGACAAAATTGTATTACATTTCCTAGATCATGGCTGCTTTAATAAGATTGTTATAAACAAGAATAACCTACTCACACATAAGGCATACGTTACTCAATTGTTTTAAAAGAGATTACGTTATTTGATTAAGACTATGAACTATGAAATCTTTCGAAACTAAAAGACTTGAGTATTTGAAATTAGGCAACTTGAACTTTTGGAAAAGAATGTTGTTACTTGACTTTAAAAAGGAAAGTGTTTTGGTTTAAAAAGGAGGGCATAATATTGCCTTAGTTGATTTAAAAGGAAAGCATGGTATTATCTTAATCTGTCTTAAAAGAGAGTTAAATGTTATGGCCGATTCGATACCGAGTTCATGGGATGAACCGGGAATGTATTTCACACGACACCGAGTTCATGGGATGAACCGGGAATGTATTCCACATGATTCTATACCGAGTTCATGGGATGAACCGGGAATGTATTTCACACGACACCGAGTTCATGGGATGAACCGGGAATGTATTCCACACGACACCGAGTCCATGGGATGGACCGGGAATGTATTCCACACGATACCGAGTCCATGAGATGGGCCGGGAATGTATTCCATACGATCCGACACCGAGTCCATGAGATGGACCGAGACATGTTATATGTATCACACGATTTATACCTAGACTGCCGGCAGTGAGGAATGAGTTCCACGCGCAGGATGACTTTGAGGCGCGAGTCCCCGACTTGACATGATCGCTTTATGTTGGAATCGTAGTTTTGTTATCATATATGTCTTCGCTTTATATAGACTATTATGATTTCATTTTCATTATTTTCGCTTCACATACTTGGTACTGCCAATCGACTCCTTCGGGGCCGCGCTCATGCCGCAGTAGAGGTACATCGGTTGTTGATCCTCGCCATGGATCACAACCAACAGATTGAAGCTCCGTTTCTCCGGAGGCTTATCTTTTGGTATGTTTCCCTGAGTTGTAGGTTCTTGTACATTCAGGGGTATGGCGGGGCCCTGTCCCGTCATAGTTGTTATAACATTCTTAGAGGTCTGTAGTACTGTTGTGGGCAGGTTTGTAAAAAGGATGTAACTGTTCAAACATTTATATATATATGCCGAAAGGCAACTTTTCTCAAATAAACTGTTTCTCAATTCATATTGTTTCATGTCTTGTTTTATATTCCGCTGGTTACTCTGATGTATGTCTACTTGGGTGCCCGGTAGGCACTACCACTGCCCGGGTTCGGGTCGTGACAATTAGTCTTCCAACTTATATTCCAATCTTTATATAAGTTATAGTTTCTTTGTTGTTAGCTTCTTAGCAAGTAATGGATACATTTTTACAATTTTAATGGCTAATATGCCAATTCTCCTTTTAACATCTTAACATGATCCAAATATTTCCTTATATCTCATACTTCATAATATACTTCCAATATATGTATAATATCCAATATACATAATAATCAACTTCACAAAGAGGTTAAGGTTCATTACCTCAATAATAGCCCAAAAATATCCAAGAACTTAAAGTCGTTCCAAAGCAAGTATTAGCTCCAAATCTTTGAGTTTTAGCTCCAAATATTTGTGTTCCAAACCACCACAAGTCACCCTTAGAAGTTCCTAACCAACTTCTATTCAAGAATTAACTCCAAAAAGTGAAGAACACTTAGGCTTCAAAACTGCCCACTCTCGGCTTTGTGAGGATTTTTGGGGCTAGGGGTGTGAAATCTTGTCTAAATCTTGGTTAATAATCTTCCTAATACATTAAGGAAGAACACTTATAAGTTTAAGAATTTTTGGACAACATTTGCTCAAGAAAGGGTGGTGTTGGACGAGAGCACTAGGGAGGGAGAGGAAAATATTTTCCAGTCTTGAAATGTTCTAAGTGTGGAAGATTTTCATCAACTAGAGGTATTTATATAGGACAACCAAGGGTTAGGATTGAAACATGTGTATGGTATAGATTGTTTGTGTAGGTTCCTTTCTCCACTTGTCCCACAAATGCCATGCAAGACTTTGACCATTTGACTTTCACACTAATTGCAAAACCGCCCAACTTGCCACGCAATACCACGCAAGACTTTTGGCCACTTGCCTTGCCCACTAGTCTTGAAAAACGCCCACACGGCATCTCGGGATGACACATGTCGCCCTCCTATTGGTCCAAAATATTTATCTCTCGGAAAAATTCCATAATCGGCTCAAATTTTGAAAACGTAAAATAATTTCCTTCACAAGGTTCGGAATATTTTCCGTCGGAAAACAATTCTTTTATTCTTACCCTAATTAGGGTTTATACATTCGTACGTACATACATACTCCGGAACTACGGGGTATAACATTTTTCCCCCTTAGAAACATTCGTCCCAAATGTTCCTTCTAAGTCTCTAAACATACCTGTGCCGGTATAGTCTTCCCTACTATACTTACGAAACCAATTATGCCACTCATGGCCATAATACAACGTACGCGCAAAAACTCACATCCGAGCCAACGAAGAATCATCTCTAAAGCGTATAACAATACTATTAGCTCCACCCATGGTCCAAAGGATACTTTCTTCACATCTTTACTTTATAAAACGGAAACTTCCATCTTCTTCACACATCTTCGCCTCTTACTCGCCGCATTCCTCTCGATACTCGAACTCTTTCTACTATAATGATCACATTTCGCTATTGCTTTTTTTTTTTTTTTAAATCTCGGGGTTACTATATTCAACTTGGTTGTCATTAATCGGGAACACTGACGGATTCCGATACTATTCCGAATCATAGCAACATGAAAGATCGACGCATCGCTTCCTAAGTCTGGACGGCAAGCTAACTTATAGGCAACCTGGCCTATTCTACAAATGATCTGAAAAGGCCCAAAGTACCTTGGGCTAAGTTTCCCCTACTTTCTAAATCTCGTCACACCCTTCCGGGGTGGTACCTTCAAGAAGACCCACCGTCAATCCTGAACTCCAAGTGTTGACGACGATTACCGCAAGACTCTTGTTGACTCTGAGCTGCTAATAACCTCTTTTGGATAAGTTTCGCCTTATCCACATTCTGCTGAATCAAGTATGGACCAGCTATCTGAACCTTGCCAACATCGAACCAATCGACCGGCAACCTATACTTCCGCCCATACAAGGCTTCATAAGGCGTCATCCAAACACTGAAATGGTAGCTATTATAATACTCACTCAACACGAGGCAATAATCCTCACGCCCATTAAGTCAAAACACCGCCCAGAATCTATCCTCAATCGTTCGATAAAACGTGATGTTTGTCCGCCGCCCGGCGGTGAATACACATCGAGACTCACCCGAAGTTCCTAACCCTCCCGTAAAACCTCAAAAAAGAAAATAGCCGTAAACCGCTCCACCGCTCATATAAAATAAAAGTAGGAACCCCTGCAGCCTTACAACCTTCCCGATATATAACATCTCGCATAACCTCCGCGAGTAAACAAATTCCCGATCGAAAGACAAGATGGGTCGACTCATCGCCCGACTATCGTCGAATCCATCCACGAACTCGCACGATGGTTACCTAAACCCGCCTAACACCTCGTGATCCTATCACCCAGTGGGACTACCTCAAACCGACCCCACCTCAATCCGGCCGCGGGTTGACCCGCGATCTTGCCTCAACCCAACCCATTATCGCCTAAATTCTTGTTCTCGTCGGACAATCTTACTTATTCTCGCCATGAAAATTACCACTTTTATCTTGCTCGACCTATGAAATTATCCCGCAATACATTTCACGATACCAAGTACTTCGACAAAGACTAATCAGAAAATCTTTTACTCAAGACTACTCACATCTAAGGTCTCAACTGTTATAATATTCTAAGGCTCACAATTTCCCTGCCCCTAAACTTACCTTCTCAACTAACCATGTTCTCTAAATCACAATTTTACACACTTATCCAAACATAACACTTTAACATAAAATCATCATATCACGCATACAAATCTCTAGAGGGTTAAGGATATACATGTAACTACTGCTTCACTCTAATCATAGTCCCGCCTCGTAGGCGATAGCAAAAGAAGGCGATTTAACCACCACGATCCCGGGCGTCGAAGTCAGAACATCCGCGCCACCTCCTCGGACAATTTCTCGCAAATGGCCCGCTGGCCGCAAGCATAACAAGTTGTCGGGTAGTACGACACTCCCACGATGACACCTACCACAACGCCACACCGAGCGGTGGCCTCCGCAAACACCCCTTTCTCTCCGAACCATCGAACCAAGAATCGACCGGTAGCCGAGTCATCCCACCGTATCCTCATACTAGACATTCTCTCTCACATGGCCCCGCCGACCGCAGTAAAACAAGCATTGGTGAAAAGACGACATTTCCTGAATGACGCTACCACATAGTGAACATCGAGGGAAAATCAACTGGCCAAGAACCTATGTAAATTGCGAACTAAAAACCCCGAGCTCGACTCAACTCCCGTGATACTCGAAAGTCTCAAGTCCGGGAGGACCACTCAGATCGGGCGGAGGCGCATAACCACCTCACCGGCGAGGTCCGCCGAAAGTTACCAAAGGACCTCGCTGCTCGCCCTCTTCTCGCGATTCGTTAATCCGCCGATCTCTACGCTCTCACCACGCATAAGCTCAGACGCTGGCAATGTCCATGCTTGATCAAGAGCTACTTGTACACCCCTTTACTAGATAATCGCTTCAGGCCCGTGATATATCGATGCACTCTATACTCTCCGCTTGCTAACATCCTAGCTAGTAATGCATCCATCCTTTGTAATCCATACTCTTGTTCCCTGGCCGTGAATCAAGGCTCATATACCCGCCGCAGAGGAATCGCTGCTGTGTTAAACTCGCTGGGCCGCGACGCCACGTAACTCTCTAAATGAAGCACAACCTCGTGTGATGGTTGGGTCCGTGCCCTCGCATTCTCTCGTGTTCTACTCGCAGCCTCCTTCACGCCGCCTTGCCCTTCGGGCTCCTCGGTTTTCGCAAAGCGCATAACTAGTAAAAAGAAGTACGCTGAGGGGTCCAACTTATAACACCTCTAAGACACGATCTCAGAGTGAGAAGAATGGAAACCAATCCTAAATGCTCGCAAACTCCCGATTATAGACGTGGTGCACAACACACCGATAATCAAGACTTACTAGACACGCCTCAGACACTTTCCGAGGACTAATCGCCTCGATACCACTTTTTCACGAATTCGCCTTCGCCCGCGATCGTGCCTTACCCGCACCCAAGTGATACAACATCGAGAAAATCAGCGAAATAAAATCAAAGACATGAAACAATAAAGAGTAAGAATAGCCTAACCGAGAAGATGTCGCTTTCTAAGACATATATAAACAAAAACTTGAACAAGCATCATTTACAAACCCCGCCCACAACAAGATTACAAACCTCTAAGAATTTTATAACAACTATGACGGATGTGGCCTCGCCATACCCCGAATGTACAAGTACCTACAATCTCGTGGAATCATACTAAAAGATAAGCCTCCGAGAAACTGAGCTTCCCAAAACGCTGAATCGTGATCCTTGAGCGAGGATCAACGATCGATGTACTTCTACCGCTGCATGAATGCACTTCAAGGAGGTCAGTACAAAAGGTACCAAGTATGTCAAACTGAAAATACTGTAATTAAAATCACAATAGTCTATATAAAATAGGAGGCATATATGATAACCAATTTACGATATACAATATGTAAGCAGTCATTGTTATACCCCGTATTTCCAGAGTATGTAGGTGAGGACGTACGTACAAAAGTTCAAGCCTTAAGTAGGCATAAGGGACGAAATTTGTGCACAACTAGCGAAAAGAATTGTTTTCCGACGAAAAGTTTTCCGAACTCATGGGCGGAAAATTACGGTTGCGACATTTTTAATTTTTTCGGATTTTTCCGAGAGATGAAATATTTTGGACCAATGAGAGGGCGACATGTGTCACCCTCAAGTTGGCGGAAATGGTGGACGAATTTCATGGCACGTTTTTTTCATTTTTGTGGCCTAAAACCTTTGGTCAATGCTTGGTTAGATATTTGTGTAGTAGATGGATAAGGTGGGACCCACACACACTTGTCCAAATCTACACCCTCAACTTGCCCTCCACTTGCCTTAATCTTGGCCATTGAAAGTCCTATAAATACCCCTCAAGTGCAAGACTTATTCTTCATACTCACTTGATAAATTCCAAGGCAAAAATCCTTCCCCCTCTTAGTAGAGCTCTCGTCCAAACCACCCCTACCCCTTTTGTGAAGCCTTGGCCGAAACAACCCCCCCCCCCCCCTTGGTAGAAAAGTATTCTCCAAGTATTGTTACTATTCCAAAATACCTTGGCCCAAATACCTTGTAGTATTCCAAGGTTACCCCTATACTAAAAGCCCAGAAATACTATTATACTTCCTTCACTACAAAAACGAAACCCTAAGGAAAATCTTCATACCTGTGAAGTATTAAGAAGAAGTTGCGTAGAACTTCTAAGGGTTGTTTGGAGCGGGTTCGAGCGCCTGCAGTAGAGCTAAACGTTGCTCAGATCGACATTAAATCTTGGATAATTTTGGGCTTATCGAGGTAAATACTTGTCCTTCTATCAGAATTGGAAATTACATACCGTAGTTATATAGAAATGAGTATAAGATATAAAGAAGGATGGTATAAGAGAAGAGAATTGAATTGAAATCACATCGTAAGAATATTAAAGAAGAAGATTAAATCAGATTTACATAGATCAGATTTACAGAGACTTGTAGTTTAACTGCAGGAAGGTCGCCGATTTTCCGTGAGAATAGAGAACCCTCTCGCTTTAATATTCTACAGAGTAGTCTAGTCGCTGATAGACGATATGGCCTTTATAGGTTGAAAGTTCCGCAACTAGCATGTTCTACTTGAAAGGTGACAAGGCTAGCCGTTATAATGGAGCGCTTTGCTATTTGTCGATAATCGCCACGAGGTATGTGATTCTTCCTATCCTCTCGAGCATGATATTTTAAAAGAATATATATAGTACGGTAGACGACGTGTTAACTAAACGCCGCTTTACTTCGATGTCTTTTGACTCGAGTCTAAATAATAAGAATCTTGAAGATTTCAAAAGAATTAAGAATCCTTTTCGTTAAGAGTAATACTTGGTTTTAAAAGCTAAGAGTTATACTAGCTTTACGGGAAGTTAGTATAACGACTTAAGAGAGATAAAAGGAACTACATTTAATTGTTTATGAACACCTTGTATTGATTTCTAAATGAGAATAAGTATCGAACAAACCATCGCATACTAATAAAGGGAAATATATTGACTAATTAAGTATTATTAAAACCAAGAGATACCTCCATCCGCATGAAGCTAAGATGAGACAAAATGATATTACATTTCTTAGATCACGGCTGCTTTAATAAGATTGTTATGAACAAGAATAACCTACTCACACATAAGGCATATGTTTCTTAAATTATTTTAAAAGAGAATTATATTATTAAGTGATTAAGACTACGAACTACTAAACCTTTCAAAATAAGAGACTTGAGTATTTGAACTTAGGCAAACTTGAACTTTGGAAAAGAAGATTGTTACTTGTCTTTAAAAAAGGGAAATTGTTTTGGTTTACTTAAAAGATAGTCACTCTATTTTAATACTACGGTATCGTGACTTTCATGAAAGAAACAGATCTTTAAAGAGATAATGTATGAAGTACTTTGGGGATAAAACCCGAACTTGTTGGCATAAAATAGAAAGTACCTTGTGTGAATAACTTGACTATGTTGGTTTGTGATAGCCTTGTAATACTTTCTTGTTGGTTTGATAAGTAAACATGTTAGGATGCTACGCAGTTAGTGTCTTGTGATGTTTGGTGGGGTTTCTTGTCAGGCTTATGTTGTTTAACAATAAGCCGCTATGATAGTATTGTACTACTCACCTCGACATGTTATACCGGGGTTGTCGCCTCCGACGCGAGGTATACCTCGTGCACCAGGTGACTATGATTCGAGAATACCCTACGCGGGTCCAGGGACCTATGCGAGCTACGAGAGTTCCGTGTTAGTGGCGGTCTATGTGGCCACGCGGGTTCATGTGGCCACGCGACTACGAGTCCGTGATGACGCCGAGGAGAGCTACCCTCGACGCGGGAATACCTCACGCGCCTACGCGTGGCCATGAGTCGCGGGAAGTTCCAGGATTAGACGCGCACATTGATACTGCGGGCGAGTGGCCAACTTCGATCATGTGGCGGTCTAGAAAGACCTCGTGATACAGTTTATGGCATTGTTGGTACTGTGGGTTTTAGTAGTCGGCTATGCCTTCGTACTTACCCCGTACGGTTTTATTATGACATAAAGCGGACCTCGTGTTCATGTGTATTCCTTGGTGCTTTTATATCACGGATCGCCAATGGCGGGAAGGAATTCCACGCATGATTGATATTGTTTGCACGAGACCCATGGTTATATTTGAGTTATGACTTTAAGGCGAGTCCTCGACTTGATATGATCGCCACATCAGGTATCAGAAATTGGTTATCATATATGTTACACCCCGTAAATTCAAATATAAGATAAGTTGGCAACCATGTGTCGAACGGATTTTAAGTCTTCGGGAATGTTGTACCCCAATATTTTTTTATAGTACGGGGTGTTTAGCTAGCCTAGTATTCATTGATTTAGTCTAGTTTCCAACGCAACAAACCACTCGCCGGCGGGACATCTGAGCTGGCGGGTACGGGCGTTAGAAATTCAAAGAGTGCGCAGAGGAAGGATTTTCGTATCGTGTTCAGCACGCGCGCCGCCGCAGGCCGCGCGCCACTAGTCCTCAAGATCTCGAGGTTTCAGCCGCGCCGGTAAGTGGCCGCGCCAAGCGGACTTTTTCATGGAATTGCTAAAAACAGGGATATTTTCGAAAAGAGCCTGGAGGGTGACAAGTGTCCTCCCATCTTGTTGACTACGAAAACAGCTTCTATTTTAAGACCAAGTCTTGAAATACTTGGTCATTTCACCTTTGAACACCTAAAAACCCCTCTCCTCCTCTCTTGAGATTTGAGAAAGACCTAGCTTAGCTGGGCGTTGTCGAGCTAGAAGAAGGCAAAGTGCCGGTAAGCTTATGGGAAACTCACAAGGACGAGTTTGACGAATAGAAGTCAAGAAAGAGAGCTTCAGTGGCTAACCCAAAGGTAAGAGACTTCCTCTCCTCTTGGAAATTGATAGAAATCCTTGTTAAAGTTGATATCGCCACGTGAATCATGTTTAGATTGATATGTATAATAGGTTTGGTGAGCCAATCGGCTGTTTAGTTATGCATCAGATCGACTACTTTATATAAATTGCGCGAGCCAATCGGGGCTGTTTGGTTATTGTATTCTACCGTAAAGAGGTGGCAAAACGAGTAGAAACAGCGAGGCGCTGTCCGATTTTCCGTAGAAAATAGAGACTTAACACTTATAATATTCTACGATCAAGCAAGGCTTTAATAGACGTATTGAATATTATAGGTTGACATACTACGCGGACTTTGTACTTGGCAAGTGGTTTGACCCGACGAGGTATGTAGAACTTTTCCTATCTTTCGAGCACGACTAGTTTCACAGATATAGTACTAAGAGACGACAAGACTTTGACATTCCTTACTAGCCTTATAAAATGCCAAGTCGGGTGAGTTAGGAAGTTAACTCACTTATTTGAAAATATTAAGAATGTCTTAAGTCTTAGTAAAGTTAAGTGGACTTGAAGGGATTTAAAGATGTGATACTTTTGTCGCTTTAATCGTGATAAGTCCCTCGATAGGAAAATGTATTGACTAAGGTATAAAGTGAATATAACGACTTTATGGGGAGTTGGTTATATTGACTTTATGCAAAGGTAAATGGCTTGTGTTAATGAAAGGCAATTTGATTTTAAGGTACCAATTGCCTAAGATTTTTAATAAGAAAATGAGTCACTTGATTTAGAAACCGACTTTAATTCTAAAGGTATCGTGACTTGTCTTGAAATGTAATTTGGACTTGATACTAGGGTTACTAGTGTCTTAGAAGCTTTCTTCTAAAAGGAGTCATTCGCTTTAAAGAATAGAAGCACGTGGTCCTTCGGGTTAAATGCCTGATTCTTATAAAAGAAATGATAAGGCCTTTAAGTAACTAAAATGAGCGTAGATTTAATAAGACTAATAAGAAGTTGTGGATTGCTAACTTGCTTAATTATAGTACGACGGTATTGAGATAGGTAAGAGTATCAAGAGGGGCAAACCCCAAGACGCTATACCACCTTCTCCGTGATAAGAGTATAAACGGCGGTAAGCCCCAAGACGTTATACCACCGCACATTATCTTCTTCGTGGTAAGAGTATAAATGAGGGCAAACCCCAAGACGTTATACCACCCGCCTGTGGTAAGAGATAAATGAGGGGTAGGAACCCCAAGACGTTATACCACCGTTTTGTGGGTTCGCTACCCATGATATGATCGGAGACCGCTATCGTGATATCAGCATTTATTCTCTTGTTGTACTCTCATTGTTAGTAAGGCAATCGTGGTAATCGTAATTTTGTTATCATACACGCCTCCCGCTTTCTTTTAAACTTATGTTGTAATTACAAGATTTTTACGCTTTACATACTTAGTACATATTGTGTAATCGACCTTCCTGGGCCGCTCACGCCGCAGAGTGGTAAGGTGTCATGGATCCACACTCTAGATCACTTATCGACGCCTAAGCTCCATTCTCCGAGGCTTGTCTTTCTTTTGGTACGCTCTTCCCCGATGTTGTAGATTATGTACATTCGTGGGTATGGCGGCCCCGTCCCGCCACGCTTGTTATTCCTGAGGTCTGTATTCACATACGTGGTCGGGCTATAAGAACCGAGTTGTAAAGTTGTACTTTTGACTTTGTTTATATTACGGAAGACGGCTTTATCTGGCCAGCCTCGTGTTGTATATTATTTTTACACACGTGTTTATGTTGTGTATGTTCCGCTGCTTCTCTCGATGTATACCAACGGGTGCCTGTGTAGGCACTACCGCGCCCGGTCGGGTCGTGACAAAAGTGGTATCGCAGCGCTTAGTCCTCTGAAAGTGTCTACGCATCGCGGTTCTAGTAGAGTCTTGATTATCGTGTGTCAGGCACCACATCTATAATCGTGAGGTCGCAGGACATTTAGGATTGGTTTCATTCTTCTCTCTCGAGATCGCATTAGAGCCGCCTTATTAGGTCAATCCTCTCCGACCTCTTCTTATGAAATGCCTATGCCTCCACGAAGGCTACCAGTGGCCTGTGGCAAGGCAAGAGCAGAGTCGAATGCGACTCAGGGTTACACGCTCGTGCACGAGTATGCCCGAGGTAGTAGGCGGTCGGCAAGTTCAGCCACGCCGCAGCTTTAGAGCCGAGAGCGGCAGAGCTCCAGAGGTTCCGATACTGCACTCTCCAGCCTCCCACCAGTACGAGCATAGAGACTACGGGAGCAGATTCGGTTATTGACCAAGATAGTAGCCGGCAAATACGACAGAGCAGCACCCACCCTAGAGCCGATGCTTATGGATTAGGGATTTTCCGGGATGTCATCCACCGAGTTTTATGGTTCAAGGTCCACGAGGATCCGCAGGAGTTCGCTCGACACCACAATGCGACCATGCAGTTCTTAGGGCTTCAGAGACAGAGTTCGTTACACTAGCCTCCTACCGGCGCGATATCACGTTGAACCGGTTTGAGTCGGTTGCTTTCGAGAGGTGATGATGCTCTTCTAAATTGCTGGGGAGGAGTTTACAGAGGCCTTCATGGATCACTTTTTGCCTCCCGAGACGAGGAGAGCCTGCAGACAGATTCTGACCTCGAGGCGTAACTGAGGACTGCAGCGAGTATAGCTGAGTTTGACTCGCTGTGCACGCGTGATACTATTGTAGCTAGCATGGCGGATAGAGTTCATCGCATGTGACGGGCTAGACCGCCATATGATTACAAAGATGCTTGGGGTGGCTCTTCACCCTGCATGGACATTGCTAGACGCAGCCTATGCTCGTGGATGAGGATAGAGAGAGGAGGACCAGATTGACGCAGCCACCCAAGAGGCCGTGACATCGTGGTCTCAGGGCTGAGGCGGACAGCCTTCAAAGAGCAGAGTAGTCCACACCCAAAGACAGAGTGCTCCACACGGCTCGGGCAAGAGGTCCGACGCCAAGTCGCCAGGAGCAGTCGTGGCCCGGACTACAGGATTTCGGGGCGTGAACCACCACCGACGGGACCACCCACACCTCGTTGTGCTCAAAGGTGGTAGGTTCCACTGTGGCGAGTGTGTCGCAGAGCCGGAGCTTGTTACTGGTGGCCACCGGGCCATTTGAAGAGAGATTGTCCGCTCAGAGGCAGATGTGGGTAGTACAAAGACACCGACGGGATCGGGCTGGCCGGGTCTTCTCCTTCAGTGGTTACGCGCCCGAGGCGTGGTACTCACGACAGCAGCCGCGTAGAGGTCGAGGTGGTGGTTCTAGTTCTAGGTCCTCGTAACCGCATATATTCATTAGCCACCGCCAGATCGTGAGGCTTCCTCGACGCCGCCACGTACTTTATCGATTTCAGTCGTGATGTTTATGCTTTGATAGATCCGTGTTCTACCTTGTCCTATGTGTCCCTCTTATCGCGGGTAGAATCGGATAGAGCCAGGTCGATAGAGCCGCTTGAGGTAGCTACGCCTGGTGATTCTTGTTAGCCATGCGGGTGTACCGAGGTTGTCCGGTTTATATTTACACGCCGACTCGCACTTGATAGAGCCGAGATGACGATTTTGACGTCATTACGGTACGGATCGCTTGGCTTCGTTATGCCAACGCGGATCGTAGGGACAGTTGGTTCGTTCCGCTTCGCGAGCCGCTTATCGAGTGGAGGGGCAACACAAAGATCGCCGGCGGGTAGGTTTATTTCTTACCTCAAGGCTGTAAGATGGTGCCGGCGGTTACATCTATCATCCGTTCGGTATTTGATACGTAGACCGAGGTGCCGCTTCTTCCGCCAGTGGTTAGGAGTTTCGACGTGTTCCTGCATGATCTTTCCGCATCCTCCCGAGAGGGAGATTGAGTTTTGTATTGACACGCTACCAAACACTGACCTATTTCCATTCCGCCATACGTGACGGCACCCGCCGAGTTGAGGGAATCAAGGACCACCAAAGATTTGCTGAAAAGGCTTTATCAGCCTAGCGATTCTCCCGGGAGCGCTGTTGTTTGTGAAGAAGAAGGATGGACGCCACAGATGTGGTGTTGACTACAGCAATTGAATAAGGTAACCATTAAGAATAGGTACCCTCCCCGTGATTGATGATTTGTTCGACCACTGCAGTGGTGCGAGGTGTTTTCAAAGATAGACTCGCGTCCGTTATCATCGTTCGAGTTCGAGAGGCAGATATCCCAAAGATCGCATTCAGACCCTAGATGGGCACCATGAGTTTGTGGTTATGTCTTCGGTTTGACCAACGCCCAATGGTATTTATGGATTTGACGAACCGTGTTCAAGCCATTTTTGGATACATTTGTGATTGCATTCATTGATGACATCCGGTTTATTCACTGACAGAGCAGAGCACGCAGATCACTCGGCGATTGTACTGGGATTCTCCGAGCCGGCAGCTATTCGCCAAGTTCTCCGCGTGAGTTTTGCTGGCCTCAGCGGCATTCCCGGGCATATTATCAATGACGGTGTTCGCGTGGATACGCAAAGATCGAGGCGCAAGTTCGCCGAGACCTACTACTCCAACCGAGGTGCGCAGCTTAGTAATGGTCGCAAGGTATTATCGTAGGTTTGTAGAGCAGTTTGCTTCGATTTCAGCACCATTGACTCAGTCGACCTGCATGCGCCAAGTTCCAGCGACGAGGTCATGAGCGTGGTTTCCATTGTCAAGGAAAGGTCGACTACGACTCCAGCTTACTCTTCCCGGCGGGTTAGACGGTTATGTGATTTATCGCGATGCCTGCATCGAAAGTTAGGTGTGTTTCACGCAAAGACGGCAAGGTGATAGCCTATGCTTCCGGCAGATTTAAGCATGAGAGGAATTACCCTACCCATGACTTAGAATTGGCCGCGGTTATTCATGCCTTGAAGATTTGGAGACACTATTTGTTACAGGGTTACCTCGTACTCAGAGGAAGTACGACTCCATTTGGGTTATTGTTGACAGGCTGACGAAATCAGCCCATTTCCTTCCATGACGACGCCACCGAGGACTATGCCCGATTGTACATCAGGGAGATTGTGAGGCTGCACGGTGTCCCAGTGTCGATTATTTCTGATAGGGGAGCCCAGTTTACGGCTAATTTCTGGAGGTCTTTCCGTGGTTTGGGGACACAGTGAGTCTCAAAGACACCTTTTCATCCTCGATCGACGGCAGCAGAGCGCACTATCCGCATACACTGAGGATATGCCGCGAGCCCGCGTGATTGATTTCGCGGTAGCCGAGGATCATTTGCCTCTTGTGGAGTTTTCTTACAACAACAACTACCATTCCAAAGATACGACGGGCGCCATACGAGGCTTTATACGGGCGAAATGCAGTCGCCGATCGCTGGTTCGACGTGGGCGAGGTACGCTTAGTTGGCCTGCACTTGGTACAGCAGTCGTGGATAAGGCGAAGCTTATCCAGAGAGATCATAGCGCTCGTAGTCGGCGTAAGTCTTACGCGGATAATCGGGCGCCGTGATTTGGAGTTCCGTGTCGACGATCGGGTCTTCAGTGCCACCCATGGCGGTGATGAGATTCAGAAGAAGGGGAAACTCACCAAGGTACATCGGGCCCTACCGCATCGCTCGTAGAGTGGGCAAGGTTGCCTACGAGTCGATCTCGCCATCGAGTCGAGGCGTACATCCGGCTTTCCATGTTTCTATGTCATGCGAAGTGTATCGGTGATCCACGAGAGTTTTCCCTACTAGTGAGGTCCAGTGACAGAGGGGTTATCGATGAGAGAGTCCCATAGCGATACTCGATCGCTGTGTCAGCGATCATGACCAAGGATGTAGCTTCCACAAAGTCCCGTGGAGGAACGATAACCGAGAGGAGATGACTTGGGAGGCGGAGGAGGACACGCTGGCGAAGTATCCTCACTTATTTCCTACACCTTCGTGTAATTCATCTTCCCTTACTTGTCGTTTTAATCAAGTATTTCTTTTGCTTAAATGCTTGTGTGGTATTCTTGGTATGTCGGGATGTGAAAGGAAACTATGTCGCTATTTAAGTTTGACTCAAAGAACATTCGGGACGAATGTTTCTAAGGGGAAGAATGTTACACCCCGTAAATTCAAATATAAGATAAGTTGGCAACCATGTGTCGAACGGATTTTAAGTCTTCTTGGGAATGTTGTACCCCAATATTTTTTTTATAGTATGGGGTGTTTAGCTAGTCTAGTATTCAGTTGGATGAGTCTAGTTTCCAACGCAACAAACCACTCGCCGAGGGGACATCGGAGCGGAGGGCCATGGGAGTGAGAAATTCAGAAGAGCGCAGAGGAAGGATTTTCGATCGTGTCTCGTAGCGCCGCTGCCAGGCCGCGCGCCACTAGTCCCAAGATCCTCGGAGGTTCAGTGCGCGGCCAGAAGTGGCCGCGCAAAGGCGCGGACTTTTTCTCGGGAATTGCTAAAAACAGGATATTTTCGAAAGAGCCATGAGGGTGACAAGTGTCCCTCCCATCTTGTTGACTACTAAAACAGCTCCTATTTTAAGACCAAGTCTTGAAATACTTGGTCATTTCACCTTGAACACCTAAAAACCCCTCTCCTCCTCTTGAGATTTGAGAAAGACCTAGCTTAGTGGGTGTTGTTGAGCGGCGGTAAGAAGGCAAAGTCTGGTAAGCTTGTGGGAAACTCACAAGGACGAGTTTGACGGGAATAGAAGTTGAAGAAAGAGAGCTTTGGTGGGCTAACCCAAAGGTAAGAGACTTCCTCTCCTCTTGGAAATTGATAGAAATCCTTGTTAAAGTTGATATTGGCCACGTGAATCATGTTTAGATTGATATGTATAATAGGTTTGGTGAGCCAATTGGGGCTGTTTAGTTATGCATTGTATTGGACTACTTTATATAAATTGCGCGAGCCAATCGGGGCTGTTTGGTTATTGTATTCGGCCTCGAAAGAGGTGGCAAAATGAGTAGAAACAAAGGAGGTGCTGTCCGATTTTCCGTAGAAAATAGAGACTTAACACTTATAATATTCTACGATTGAAGCAAGGCTTTAATAGACGTATTGTGAATATTATAGGTTGACATACTACGGGCGGGACTTTGTACTTGGCAAGTGGTTTGACCCGACGAGGTATGTAGAACTTTTCCTATCTTTTGAGCATGACTAGTTTCACAGATATAGTACGGTAGACGTACAAGACTTTGACATTCCTTACTAGCCTTATAAAATGCCAAGTCGGGTGAGTTAGGAAGTTAACTCACTTATTTGAAAATATTAAGAATGTCTTAAGTCTTAGTAAAGTTAAGGGACTTGAAGGGATTTAAAGTATGTGATACTTTTGTCGTTTTAATCGTATAATTCCCTATGATAGGAAAATGTACTTGACTAAGGTATAAAGTGAATATAACGACAGTATTGGGAGTTGGATATATTGAATTTATGCAAAGGTAAATGGCTTGTGTTAATGAAAGGCAAATTGATTTTAAGGTATCAATTGCCTAAGATTTTTAATAAGAAAAGGAGTCACTTGATTTAGAAACCGACTTTAATTCTAAAGGTATTGTGACTTGTCTTGAAATGTAATTTGGACTTGATACTAGGGTTACTAGTGTCTTAGAAGCTTTCTTCTAAAAGGAGTCATTCGTTTTAAAGAATAGAAGACGTGGTCCTTCGGGTTAAATGCGGATTCTTATAAAAGAAATGATAAGGCCTTAAGTAACTAAAATGAGAGTGTAGATGAATAAGACTAATAAGAAGTTAGGGGATTGCTAACTTGCTTAATTATAGTACGACGGCCTGTATTGAGATGGTAAGAGTATCGGTGAGGCAAACCCCAAGACGCTATACCACCTTCTCCGTGATAAGAGTATAAACGAGGGTAAGCCCCAAGACGTTATACCACCAAGCATTATCTTCTTCAGTGGTAAGAGTATAAATGAGGGCAAACCCCAAGACGTTATACCACCGCCTGGTAAGAGTATAAATGAGGCAGGAACCCCAAGACGTTATACCACCGGTTTTAGGGGTTCGCACCCATGATATGATCGGAGACCGCTATTGTGATATCAGACGATTCTCTTGTTGTACTCTCATCATAGTAAGGCAATGTCTTTGTAATTTTGTTATCATACATGCCTCCCGCTTTCTTTTAAACTTATGTTGTAATTACAGATTTACGCTTTACATACTTAGTACATATTGTGTCGACCCCTTCCTGGGCCGCGTTCACGCCAGAAAGTGGTAAGCAGTTGCGGATCCACACTCTAGGATCACTTATCGCACGCCTAAGCTCCATTCTCCGAGGCTTGTCTTTCTTTTGTACGCTCTTTCCCGATGTTGTAGATTATGTACATTCGTGGTATGGCGGGCCCGTCCATACGCTTGTTATTCCTAAGGCAGTATTCACATACGTGGTTGGGCTATAAGAATCGAGTTGTAAAGTTGTACTTTTGACTTTGTTTATATTACGGAAGGCGGCCTTATCGGCCAGCTTTGTGTTGTATATTATTTTACACACGTGTTTATGTTGTGTATGTTCCATTCTCTCGATGTATACTGAACGGGTGCCTGTGTAGGCACCGCCGCGTGGTCGGAGTCGTGACAATATATGTCTTCGCTTTATATAGACTATTGTGATTTCATTTACGATTTTTTGCCACATACTTGGTACTGCCATCGACCTCCTTCGGCTGCGCTCATGCCGCAGTAGAGGTACACCACCGCCGATCCTCGCCAGGATCACAGTTCAGCGTTTTGGGAAGCTCCGTTTCTCCGGAGGCTTATCTTTGGTATAGTCCCCTGTTGTTGTAGGTACTTACATTCAGGGGGTATGGCGGGGCCCTGTCCCGTCGTTGTTGTTATAACATTCGTTGAGGTCTTTAGTACTGTTGTGGGCAGAGTTTGTGTCACGACCCGTTTCGGGGCCCGTGACTGGTGCCTTACCCGGGCACCCAAGTAGTCATACATCAGAGAAAATCAGCGGAATATAAAACAAGACATGAATCAAATGAAAATTTAGACACAGTTTATATGAGAAAAAGTCGCCTTTCGGCATAATATATATAAACCAAGTTTTGCAGTTACATCCCAAATGTACAATAGGACTACAAACCTCTAAAGAAGTAAACCACTATGGCGGGACAGGGCCCCGCCATACCCTGAATGTACAAAACTATCTTACAATACAGGGAGATCATACCCAAAAGTAGAGCCTCCGGAGAAGATGGAGCTCCTGACACCAAAGAAAAGATCCTAAGGATGTGGATCTAGCACCTGCTTGCCCCGAAGGAGGTCAGTACAACATGTACTAAGTATGTGAAACTGTAAAGTACTTAAATGAAATCATATCACTTTAAAACCAATTTTACAAATATGCACGAAACAACCAATGTAACCGCACATAGTGCCACATCATAAACAGGAGCAACAATAGGTAAACTGTGACAGGTCTTTTCTAGGCTGCGAATGATCGAAGCAGGGCCACTCACCCATATTATCATTCTGCAAGCCTAATCTCGACTCCGAGTCCGCCTAGGCCACTCACATAGGCCCCCAAGAGGGATAACCCCGCATCGAGGGGAGCTACTCCTGCATCGCCCCGACTCGTTGTCCGCACGGCCACATGCACCGCATGAGGCATAACCCCGCACACTAACCCGAACTCGTAGCTCCGCATAGGCCCCCTGGACCCGCATGAGGTATTCTCGAATCATGGTCCCAGACCGCCTGAGTCTACCCCGCATCGGAGGGCAGCTTAACCCCCGGTATCATCTCAAGAGGTGAGTGATATAGTACTAACATAACAGCTTATAGTTAAACAACATAAGCACAAGTAAGACTGACCTCTTTACACAAACGTTACCAGATACTAACACACATAGCGTCACAATATGTCTACTCATCAAAACCATCTTATTATACCTTTCAGAAATCAATACAAGTCTTTTATAAACACATAAGTAAACTGTTCCTTTTTATAAAACTTAAGCCGTTATACTTAACTTCCCATAAAGCTAGTATAACCCTTAAGCTTCTTGTTTTTAAAACAATTATTCTTCTTCTTCAAAAACTGTTTTATAATTCTTTTGAAAGACTTTTTAAGATCTTTATTATTCAGGCTTAAGTCGCAAGACATTGCCGTAAGTATTATTCAGGCTTAAGTCAAAAGACATTGCCGTAGTTATTATTCAGTTAACATACGTACGTCTACCGTACTATATATATATTTAAAATATCATGCTCAAAAGTATAGGAAGAATCACATACCTTCTTGGCGAAATCCACCTGCCAAGTCGAATATGTCATACGAGAATCAGCCTATAATAGTCACAGACATCTATCAAAGTCTAGACTACTCTGTAGGTCATTCTAAACAGAGGGTTCTCAATTCTACGGAAAGTCGGGCAGCACTTCCATACCCGGTGAGCTATATAAGTCTACTGTGAAAACAGTCTTATGTAAGTATAGTTCAATTATTCTTCTTTTATACCCTTCTACTGTGATAACAGTTCAATTCTATTCTGTAATATTCTTCTAAGTATTTAATACTTAATCTTATACTTCTACAGTATGCATTCTCTAATTATAAAAGAAGGGTAAGTTTATTTACCTCGGTAAGCCCAATAATATCCTAGATATACGTCGATCCTGAGCAAGGTTTAGCTCCTAAGTTGTACGCTCCGATAGCTCCAAGAACCTTTAGAAGTTCTTCACAACTTCTACTAAGTACTAAAGGATTTGGGCTAGGGTATTTTGGGCATTATAACAATACTAGAAGGCAACTTTTCTACCAAGGGAGGGGGGGTAGTGTTTCGGCTAGGGCTTCTTTTAGAGGGGGGGGGGGGGGGTATTCGGCCAAGGCTTCTCAAGGGGGAGGGGAAAGGAGGCTTGGACGAAAAAGCTTCAAGGGAGAGGGGAGGATTTTCAAGACTTAGAAAGCTTGTTTGTGGATGAAGAACTCTTCATCACAAGAGGGGTACTTATAGGTCAAGGGATGGCCAACCAATGGCCAAGATTATGCCAAGTGCAAGGCAAGTGTAAGGCCAAGATTAGGGCAAGTGTACCTTATCCACTTGCACACAAAATATCCTACCAACTCCAAGACAAAAATAAGCCATCCATTCGGCCCTATGAACGCCTCACGTCCATCAATTGGAGGGTGACAAGTGTCGCCCTCCCGTTGGTCCAAAGTGTTTCGTCTCTCGGAAAAATCCGCAAAAATTAGAAATGGCATAGCCGGAATTTATCCTACGCGAGTCTAGTAAAACGTTTCGTCGAAAAACGATTCTTTGTGAGAGTTGTGCCAAAAAAAAACGTCCCATGCCTAAACTTTAAGGCTAAACTTTCGTACGTACGCCCTCACGTACATACTCCGGAAATACGGGGTATAACAGTTTGTAAAAGGGATGTAACTGTTCGGGTTCAAGTTTTATATATATATGCCGAAAGGCAACTTTTCTCAGATAAACTGTTTCACACTTCATATTATTTCATGACTTGTTTTATATTCTGCTGATTACTCTGATGTATGTCTACTTGGGTGCCCGGGGTGTTACACCCCGTAAGTCCAGGACATGTATAAGAGAATGTACGTAAGGAATCAAGACTTGGAAATTGGTACGAAAGGAAGAATTGTTTTTCCGACAGAAAATCTTCCGGACGTCGGAAAGGAAAAATGTTCGTTGTTGAGAATTGAATTCTCAAAATGCATTATTTGAAGAGTATGGAACTTATTAACATTATGGAAATTTATTTTTACGGATTTGGTCACGTGGGGCCCACCCGAGGAATTTTACGTTTTGTGGGGCCCACGAGGGTTACGGAATTTTATGGACGAATGGGAGGGCGACATGTGGCACCCCTCCCACATGGCTTGGTCGAATTATTCAAGGGCAAATGGGTCATTTGACAATTGAAAAGATGAGAAAGTCTTGCTAATTAAGAGCTTGACATTGTTGACCAAGTCAAGAGCCATTTGGCTTGATCCCATTCATCCAATTTTTACATATGTTGTAATCTAGACCCTCCAATGTGTTTTATATATCATACTAGTGCAAGACTTGGCATTTTACACTTAGAAAAAATTGAGAGAACTTAGAGCTTAGCAAGACATGCTCTCGGGTTTGGCCATCCACTCACAAGAAATTTTTTAGTTTGTGATCCTTTGTTCACAAGACTTAAACCCAAGGTTCATGAGTGTATTGTAAGTGTATCCCAATAGAAAAATCCCGGAAAGAGAGAGTTTTCGTGTTAGTCGCAAGGTGAATGTCACGACCCGTTCCGGGGCCCGTGACTGGTGCCTTACCCCGGGCACCCTAGTGATACAACATCAGAGTAATCAGCGGAACATAAAGACAATACATGAAACCAATGTAATAAGACAGTGAAATAAGAAGACAGGCTAACCAAAAACGGTTACCGTCAGTACATATAAATAACAATTTGAACAGATTAATCCTTTTTACAAACCCTCTTACAATTTCTGCCCACAACAGTACTACAGACCTCTAAGAATGATACGACAACAATGGCGGGACAGGGCCCCGCCAAACCCCTGAATGTAAACACTTACGACGGCGGACTATACCATCGATAAGCCTCCGAGAACGGAGCTTCCCAAACGCTCAAATCGTGACCACGAGAGCTAGGATCAACGGCGGTGTACCTCAACTGCGGCATGAACGCAGCCCCAAGCGAGGTCGATAACAGTGCCGAGTATGTGAAATGAAAATACATCAGAAATGAAATCATAGCGATCATATAAAGCGAGACATGTATGATAACCAAACTACGATTTACAACAAAGCGGTCATGTCAAGTCGTGGACTCACGCCTCAAGTCATCACTCAAGTATAACAATGGGTCTCGTGCCCACAACATCAATCATGCGTGGAATACCTTCCTCACCGCGTGATCATGATATAAAAGCACCAAGGAACACACATGAACACGTGTCCCACTGTCATAATAAAATCGTATGGGGTAAGTGCGAAGGCATAGCCGACTACTAAAACCCACCATCAACAAGGTCATGAATCGTATCATAAGATCTGTCTAGACCATCATGATCAAAGCCGCCACTTGCCCGCAGATATCGATATGCGCGTCTAACCTCGAACTCCCGACTCCGCGATAGGCCAATCTCATCGGCCCGCATGAGGTATTCCCGCATCGAGTAGCTACTCCGGCATCGCCCCGGACTTCGCATCCGCATGGCCACATGGACCGCATGCCCATAAAGGCGACACTAACACGGAACTCGTAGCTCGCATAGGCCCGGGACTGCATGAGGTATTCTCGAATCATAGGTCCATCGACTACCGAGTCTACCCGCGTCGGAGGCAGCTTAACCCGGAATCATCTCAAGAGATGGTGATGTAAAATACTAACACAACAACTTATCGTTAAGCAACATAAGCACAACAAAGGTAACTCTTTACACAACATCACAAGATACTAACACACGTAGCATCCTAGCATGTTTACTTATCAATCAACAAGAAAGTATTACGGGCTATCACAAACCAACACAATCGGGTTATACACACAAGGTACTTTCTACTATATGCCAACAAGTTGGGGTTTTATCCCCAAAGTACTTCATACATTAACTCTTTAAAGATCGTTACTTTCCCAACGTCACACAATACCGTAGTATAAAATAGAGTGACTATCCTTTTAAAGTAAATCAATTACTTCTCTTTGTAAAATCAAGTAGCAACATTCTTTTCCAATGATCAAGTTTGCCTAATTTCCAATGTTCAAGTTTCTCATTTTAGAAAGGTTTCGTAGTTCATAGTCTTATTTATTTAAGAATATAATTCTCCTTTAAACTATCTGAGAAACATAAGTCTTATATGTGAGTAGGATATTCTTGTTTATAACAATCTTATTACAGCAGCCATGATCTAGGAAATATCATTTTGTCTCATCTTAGCTTCATGCAGATGGAAGTTTCTACTGGTTTTAATAATACTTAATTATTAAAAACATTTCCTCTTATAAACGCTGCAGTGGTTTGTCGATACACATTCTGATTTCCAAAATCAGTAAAACATTCTTAAGACGTTATACCTAACTTTCCATAACGCTAGCATAACTCTTAAGTTTTCAAAACAAATCAAGTATTACTTCTTCTTTCGAAATGATTCAAAAATCTTTTGAAATACTTCAAGTTCTTTATTAACACATAACACGCCAGTTATAGTTCAAATCAGTTACCTTTTTAAAAACCACAAGTATTTTCTTACCAACATAAAGCTGTTATAACCAACTTCCCATAAAGCTGTTATAACACTTTATGTTTTAAATAACCAAATACATTTAGCACGTACGACGTCTACCGTACTACATAGTTCACACATATCATGCTAGAAGAGATAGGAAGAGGTTCACATACCTCGCGGCGAGTATCGACTAATAGCAAAACGCCCAAGTACCTCCAATCGTTGGCTACTCTTTAAGCCAAGTAGATCGCGCCACGTAGTACTCAACCTATAAGGCCACAAGGCGCTTATTAATATTTAGATCTCATCGTAGAACATTCTAGAAAATTCATGAGCACTTCTCCCCGCATGGCGTAAATCTCCTCTCTATCGAGGCCGGCTACCAAGCCAACCGGGAGTTATACATCTAACCTAACGGTACAATTCTACTCCACGGTACTACTTCACAAGTCTCTGTAATACAACCCTAAGTAATTACAACAAGAATCTTCTTTAAATTCAAGCTTAAGTCGCAAGACATTCTGTAAGTATTATTCGAAGCTTAAGTCAAAAGACATCGCTAATAACTACGTTGATTCTATATATAGTATACTTCAACTATATATTCTAACAATATGTAATTTCCAATTACAATAGAGGACAAGATAATTACCTCGATAAGCCCATAATTATCCTAGTTAAAGTCGATCCCGGCAATCGTTTAGCTCCAACTCCGAGCGCTCCAACTCGCCTTAAACCACCCTTAGAAGTTCTAACCAACTTCTACACAATACTCCAACGGACTATGGAGATTTTCCTAGGGTTTCGGTTTTTGTGGAAGGAAGTATAATAGTATTTCGGCATTTTTGTATAGGTATAACCTTAGAATACAACAAGGTATACTGGCTAGGGTAATTTGGGCATTATAACAATACTTTTGAGAGTATTTCTACCAAGAGGGGTATTATACGAAAACAACTAGGCAGGGGTACCCCGGCTAGCACCCGAGGGGGTGTATACCTCGGCCTACCACTAGGGGAACTCTCGACCAGGGGAGGGAAGGCTTTGGACGAGAACCACAAGAAGGGAGAGGGAGGATTTTAACACTTAAAAGATTTTAGGATGAAGAAAGTCTTCAACATAGGGTGGTATTTATAGGCCAACCAATGGCCAACCAATGGCCAAGATCTTGCCAAGTGCAAGGCAAGTGTAGGGCGAGATCTTGCCAAGTGTCCCTTAACCAACTAACACACAAATATCCTACCAACTAAAGCCATTCCAATCGGCCACAACCGAGCTCTCACGTCCGCCAATGGGAGGTGCCAAGTGGCGCCCTCTTGTTGGCCCAACACGTTCGTCTCTCGGAAAAATCATAAAAATTAAAAATGACATAGCGGAAATTCCCTACGAAGTGTGAAAACGTTTAGTCGAAAAACGACTCTAAGCGTGTTGTGAACAAAATTAATTCGCCAAGCCTTAGTACAAGTTTCAAATTTTTCACGCACGCCCTTACGCACATACTGCGGAAATACGGGTATAACATTCTCCTCCTAGAAACATTCGTCGAATGTTCCTTATAAGTCTCAAAACAAACGGCGCCCAATATAGTCTTCACTACTATACTTACGAGAACAATCCCGCCACAAATGCACTGCGTAAATACTTATATCCAAGTCCACGAGAAACACCTCTAACATCACCACAACCACCTCCGTGGTCTAAAATATACTTCCTTCCTACCTTCTCTCTACAAAAGAAATGATCACATCTAGGCTCGCCATACATGCTCGCTTCTCTCGTCGTAGATACCACTTGTCACTTTGCACCGAGGCATTAACCTTCTCAGGCGACCCAACAATTGGTACCGGGCTGCTTGCGACCCCTGAGGCTGTCGTATACTTGAACTCTCACCACATTCTGATACGGCTTCAGTTTCCAAAACTCGGGGTTACTATCCCTAACGTGGTCATCATTAGCGGGAACACTCTGGATGGATCTCGATACTTTCGAACATAACAATACGAAAGACCGGACGTCTCGCCTCCTAAGTCGGACGACAAAGCTATCATATAGGCAACTGGCCTATCCTTCACATGAACTCAAAAGGGCCCAAAGTAACACGGGCTAAGTTCCTCCGTCATACCAAAACTCGTCACACTAACCACGATCTCTTTGGAACAAGCTCGAACCAACTATGCGGACCTTGCCAACATCGAACCAATCGACCAAGACTTACACTTCCGCCCTTACAAGGCTTCATAAGCGATATCAGAACACCGAAATGGTAGCTTAAACACTTCCTCCACAGAGACAACAATCCCCACGACTACCTCGAGATACACATCGGCCCGATTCACGAGTTCTTAACACATGCTTGGCAAAACTTCCGAAACAACAATTCACCTGGCTCCACATCTGTCATAAGGTGAAGGTAGGCACCGTGCAGCCTTACAACCTTCGGATAACTCAACACACCGAGTAAACGGTCGAGAAGAACACGATGGGCTGCCCCATCGACCCGACCACCGGCCGAACGCATCCACGAACTTCGACTGTTTGGTTAATCGAACATGGGCCTAACACCTCGTGACCCTACCACAAGGCGGGACCACCACAAACTGACCCACCACCAAAGCGCCGCGGGTTGACCCGCAACGTGGCCCTCAACCCGACCGGCAACGCGCATCATACTAGCTCCCAACCGAACAATCTCACTAATCACGTTACGAAAACCTAGCGGTCTTCTTAGCTCAACTACCCTCTTTCATTCCACACTACTAGGGACCTGTCCCAACATAACTCACGTGCACTATGCACTCCGATAAGGTCAAACATAACACTACACCTTTTCTCGAGATGGCCTCACCTCTAAGGTCTCTACGTAAAAAGCTCTAAGGCTCACACCTTCATCCCCAAAATCTTACTCGGTTAAACAACCATGATCTAATCACGACTAACACCTTGTTATCGTAACATAGCACTTAAGGTATACTCACCTTATCACACATCTTGATCTACAGGGTTAAAGATATATCTATATCTCCGCTTCACTCCTTAGTCGCTCAAATCAAACTCGCCGTAGGTAGCGCGCTAAGGAAGATGACGAACTACCCACCGATCTGAAGGCTAAGTCCTCCTACAAGGACACTCTCGACACATGGCCACGACGGCCGCAGTACAACAAGTACCAACTAAAAGACGACATTCCCCGGGATGACGTCACACACCTAATGAACAGAGGAAAACTGAATCGGTGTTGGAACCTACGTGTAGCGTGAACCGAAGCTCGAGCTCGACCAACTCCTGCATACGAGCGTCCCGAACCACAGCGGAGGACCACTGCAGACCGTGGATCGCATATTCAATCTTTGGTGAGGTGACTCGCCTCGAAAGTTACCAAAGGACCTTGCGCTCGCCTCTTCTCGTCCCGTTAACCCGTTGATCTCTACGTTTCTTGGCCTGTTGCGCATAAGCCCGTACACAGGCCATGCTCAAGCCTAACTGAAGAATTACTCTTGCACAACCCTCACTTAGATAGTCATCAAGACCCGTGGTACATCGGTATACTCTCTGGTAGCCACATCCATAGCTAGTAACAGGGTCGTCTTCTTTGCACTCTATATTCACTTGCTCGGCCGTGGGCGAAGGTTCAAATATCATGGCCGCAGTGGGACCGCTGCCGTGCCAAACTCGCTGGGGCTAGTGGCGTCGCAAAACTCCCGAATGAAACACTACCCTAGGTAATGATTGGGCTGTTCCTCGCCACCCTCTGAACTCTACTCGCGGCTCCGCCGTGCCTTGCCCTCACGGCGGGTTGCCTGCGGAGGCATAGCGGTAAGGAAAGAAATACGTCAGAGGGTCCAACTTACAACACAGCTCTAAGGCACGATCTCAGAGTTAGAAGAATAGAAACCAATCCTAAATACCCTATAGCCTCATGATTATTGGTGTGGTGCACAACACACCGATAATCAAGACTCATCGATGCGCTCAGACACTTTCCGAGGATTAATCGCTCGATACCACTTTGTCACTTTGCGCGAGGTTCTAGTGTCACTCCGCGACCCAACAAATGGTACCGGATGCATGCGATCCACGAGGTTTGGACCTTCTCGGGGCGTGCCATACGGAGAGCCACGGTTCGGTCTGTTCGCGTGAGATGCTCGGCCTCTTTATACGCTCGGCCAGAAGGAGGTCGATAACAGTACCGAGTATGTGGCGAAAATACATCACGTAAATGAAATCATAGCGATCATATAAAGCGTGAGACATGTATGATAACCAAACTACGATTTACAACAGCGATCATGTCAAGTCGAGGACTCACGCCTCAAGTCATCACTCAAGTATAACAATGGGTCTCGTGCCCACAACATCAATCATGCGTGGAATACCTTCCGCCGGCTGGCGATCTATGATATAAAAGCACCAAGGAACACACATGAACACGGGTCCCACGTGTCATAATAAAGCGTATGGGGTAATGCGAAGGCATAGCCGACTACTAAAACCCACAGCACCAACAAGGTCATGAATCGTATCATAAGATCTGTCTAGGCGTCACATGATCAAAGCCGCCACTTGCCCGCGATGTCAATGCGCGTCTAACCCTGGAACTCCCGCAGCTCCGCATAGGCCAATCTCATCGGCCGCGTGGTATTCCCGCATCGAGGGTAGCTACTCCGGCATCGCCCCGGACTTCGCGATCCGCAGCGCCACATGGACCGCATGCCCATAAGGGCGACACTAACACGGAACTCGTAGCTCGCATAGGCCCCGGGACTGCGTGAGGTATTCTCGAATCATAGGTCCATCGACCCGCTGAGTCTACCCCGCATCGGAGGCGACAACCCGGAATCATCTCAAGAGATGAGTGATGTAAAATACTAACACAACGACTTATCGTTAAGCAACATAAGCACAACAAAGGTAACCCTTTACACAACATCACAAGATACTAACACACGTAGCATCCTAGCATGTTTACTTATCAATCAACAAGAAAGTATTACTGTGCTATCACAAACCAACACAATCAAGTTATACACACAAGGTACTTTCTACTATATGCCAACAAGTTCGGGTTTTATCCCCAAAGTACTTCATACATTAACTCTTTAAAAGATCGTTACTTTCCCAACGTCACACAATACGTAGTATAAAATAGAGTGACTATCCTTTTAAAGTAAATCAATTACTTCTCTTTGTAAAATCAAGTAGCAACATTCTTTTCCAATGATCAAGTTTGCCTAATTTCCAATGTTCAAGTTTCTCATTATAGAAAGGTTTCGTAGTTCATAGTCTTATTTATTTAAGAATATAATTCTCCTTTAAACTATCTGAGAAACATAAGTCTTATATGTGAGTAGGATATTCTTGTTTATAACAATCTTATTACAGCAGCCATGATCTAGGAAATATCATTTTGTCTCATCTTAGCTTCTATGCAGATGGAAGTTTCTACTGGTTTTAATAATACTTAATTATTAAAAACATTTCCTCTTATAAACGCTGCAGTGGTTTGTCGATACACATTCTGATTTCCAAAATCAGTAAAACATTCTTAAGACGTTATACCTAACTTTCCATAACGCTAGCATAACTCTTAAGTTTTCAAAACAAATCAAGTATTACTTCTTCTTTCGAAATGATTCAAAAATCTTTTGAAATACTTCAAGTTCTTTATTAACACATAACACGCCAGTTATAGTTCAAATCAGTTACCTTTTTAAAAACCACAAGTATTTTCTTACCAACATAAAGCTGTTATAACCAACTTCCCATAAAGCTGTTATAACACTTTATGTTTTAAACCAACCAAATACATTTAGCACATGTACATCTACCGTACTACATAGTTCACACATATCATGCTAGAAGAGATAGGAAGAGGTTCACATACCTCGCGACGAGTATCGACTAATAGCAAAACGCTCCAAGTACCTCCAATCGTTGGCTACTCCTTAAGCCAAGTAGATCGCGCCACGCGTAGTACTCAACCTATAAGGCCACAGGCGCATTAATATTTAGATCTCATCGTAGAACATTCTGAAAATTCGCACCATTTTCCCGCACATGGCGTAAATCTCCTCCTCTATCGAGGCTGCCAAGCCAACCTGGGGTTATACATCTAACCTAACGGGTACAATTCTACTCCACGGTACTACTTCACAAGTCTCATGTCTGACCCTAAGTAATTACAGTTCGGTAATCTTCTTTAAATTCAGGGCTTAAGTCGCAAGACATGCTGTAAGTATTATTCAGCTTAAGTCAAAAGACATTGCCAATAACTACGTTGATTATATATAGTATACTTCAACTATATATTCTAACAATATGTAATTTCCAATTACAATAGAGGACAAGATAATTACCTCGATAAGCCCATAATTATCCTAGTTAAAGTCGATCTGGGCAATCGTTTAGCTCCACTCGAGCGCTCAACTCGCTCTTAAACCACCCTTAGAAGTTCTAACCAACTTCCACAATACTCAACGGACTATGGAGATTTTCCTAGGGTTTCGGTTTTGTGTGGAAGGAAGTATAATAGTATTTCCGGGCATTTTGTATAGGTATAACCTTAGAATACAACAAGGTATACGGCTAGGTAATTTGGGCATTATAACAATACTTTTGAGAGTATTTCTACCAAGAGGGGCATTATCTGAAAACAACTAGGCTAGGGGTACCCGGCTAGCACCCAAGGAGGGGGTGTATACCCTCGGCCTACCCACTAGGGGAACTCTCGGCCAAGGGGAGGAAGGCTTTTGGGCGAGAACCACAAGAAGGGAGAGGAGGGATTTTAACACTTAGAAGATTTTAGGATGAAGAAAGTCTTCAACATAGGGTGGTATTTATAGGCCAACCAATGGCCAACCAATGGCCAAGATCTTGCCAAGTGCAAGGCAAGTGTAGGGCCAAGATCTTGCCAAGTGCCCCTTAACCAACTAACACACAAATATCCTACCAACTAAAGCCATTCCAATCGGCCACAACCGAGCTCTCACGTCCGCCAATGGGAGGGTGCCAAGTGGCGCCCTCTTGTTGGCCCAACACGTTTCGTCTCTCGGAAAAATCCGCAAAAATTCAAAATGACATAGCCGGAAATTCCCCTACGAAAGCTGTGAAAACGTTTCGTCGAAAAACGACTCTAAACGGGTGTTGTGAACAAAATTAATTCGGCCAAGCCTTAGTACAAGTTTCAATTTTTTCTACGTACGTCCTTACGTACATACTCTGGAAATACGGGGTATAACAGTGAAAACCTAGTTGCTTTTCTAGGTTTTGTTTGCAAATGGAAGAGAAGTTGGTGGTGAACTTCTAAGGGCTTCAATAGCGGATTGGAACATAAGGAAAGGAGCTAAGAATTGCTAAGGCGCGACTTTGAATCTTGGAAATTTTAAGGGCTTATAAAGGTATAAATCTTGTCGTTTTAGCAATTAAGTTTACTTATCATTGTAGCTATGGTTATTAGCAAGCATGAGTTATATATTATGAGGTTTGATAAGTGTTTTGGCTATTGGAACCCTAATCCGAAAACTAGCATGTTTAGCCTTAAGATTGGAATTCAAGTTGATTATTAGTTTAAGTCGTCGCATGTTGTATAAGAAAGAAATTGTAGTTGTTGAAGTTGTTTATGACTATATAACATGTTAGACCTTAGAACTTGGAATTGGAAAAGGATTGGAAAAGACTTTGAATTGTTAAGTTATGTAGTTGGCCGAGAATGGCTAGTGAGTATTAATCTACTTGGTATGAATTGTGGGGCGGAATTTTACACGTATAGTAAGGCATGTAATCCCCTTTGTTTGGTTGTTGGTTTGAGCCTTAAATGTGGCGTGTTGGTTATTGTATTCAGCCTTGAAAAAGGTGGCAAAGTGAGTAGAAACAAAGGAAGTGCTGTCCGATTTTCCGTAGAATTAGAGACCGTATACTTAGTATTATTCTACGTTGAGACTAGAAGTTGATAGTCTTATTGTGACCATTATAGGTTGACACTTCTACGTACGGCGTATTCGGCTTAGCTTGTGGATTTAGCCGAAAAGGTATGTGAACTATCTCCTCTTCTAGCATGATTCCTTAAGATAAAGAAAGTAAGTTCTACTCCTTAAATGATTCATTCCTTGGTTGTACTTGGATTGCCTAATATAGAATTTGTTCTATGTACTTCCTTGATTGTACTTTGATGTTTAAATTGTAAGTTGTATAATCCATTTCCTTAGTGAAGTTGGATTCTTAAAAGTGAAAGTATTTTTACTTAAAGTACATGGAGTCTTGAAAAGGAAGTGGTTTCCAAACCTTTTGGCTAGTGCCTTAGTTCCAAAACCTAATGGTCGTTTTAAATGACTTTGGGGGATACAAAGGAGTGATTTACTTAATGGTTTTAAAAGAGGAGAAATGACATGATTTAAGAGAAGTAACTTGTTTTAAAGGTGTGAGTTACTTGAGGTTTAAAAGTACAAGAAACTTGTTTTCTAAATATTAAGAGACTTGTAGTAATTTGAAAGTTGAGAACTTGATATATAAAGCATGTGATACTTGGTTTTAATAGTATAAGTCTCTTGGTTATAAAAAGAATGAAATTGTCTAAAACCATAAAGGGTTATAACGGCTTTATGGGAAGTTGGTTATAACGGCTTTATGGAAGGTTAAGAAAGTTGTCTATTTTGATTATTGGGCATAAGTTGCCTAGATTGTGAAAATTTGAAGTTACTTGATTTCAAGCTTTGAAATGAGTTTTCTAAAAGTGTAGTAACTTACTTTAAAAAATAGACACACCTTGATACTACGGGTGTTAGTATCTTGGGATTTTACATAAAAAGGAGTCTTTGAAAAGAATGTACGGACGTAGTACTTTGGCTTGTTAAATGAGAATTATTCTATTTGTGCCTTGATAAGTACTTTGGCTTGTTAAATGAGAATTATTCTATTTGTGCCTTGATAAGTACTTTGGCTTGTTAAATGAGAATTATTCTATTTGTGCCTTGATAAGTACTTTGGCTTGTTTAATGAGAATTATTCTATTTGTGCCTTGGTAAGTACTTTGGCTTGTTAAATGAAAATTATTCTATGTGTGCCTTGATAAGTACCTTGGCTTGATTAATTGAGAATTGCCTATGTGTGCTGGCGATAGCCTTTGAGTGCAAGGATTATGTTTTATTAAGTTGCCGCGACTCTCGGTTGGAGGGCCGGCTGTCTTGTTATAAGTTACTTGGACGTACCGACAGTGATGTGGGATTCCACGGGTATGCTTCCGTTATTTGTAGTACTTGGGTGAAATTCCCGAATTTTTATAGAAGACATGGTAGTGCTTCTGTTTTGTTTGACGGCCGGTAGAGATAGGGTAAGAGTATAAGTGAGGGGTAAACCCCCAAGATGCTATACCACCTTCTCCAGGGTAAGAGTATAAGTGAGGGGTAAACCCCCAAGATGCTATACCACCTTCTCCAGGGTAAGGGTATAAGTGAGGGGTAAACCCCCAAGACATTATACCCCCTGCTTGTTTTGTTTGATGGTCGGTTGAGATAAGGTAAGAGTATAAGTGAGGGGTAAAACCCCAAGATGCTTTACCACCTTCTCCAGGGTAAGAGTATAAGTGAGGGGTAAACCCCCAAGACATTATACCCCCTGCTTTACCGCTCGCTTTCTTTTGCTTGCGTGTTTTTTTTTAGGACAGGTGGGACTTGGTGTTCATGTATGCCTATTGGTGTTATATTATATCATGGACTGCCGGCAGTGAGGAAGGATTCCACGGGCATGATTGACAATATGGGCGTGAGACCCATGGTTATGTTTTAGTAATGACTTTGAGGGCATGCGTCCCTGACTTGATATGACTGCGTATGTATTGTGTACTGTAGGTTGGCTATCATACATGTCTCCTGTTTTGTTTAGACTGTTATGATTTCATTACAGTACTTACTGTTTCACATACTTGGTACATTCTTCGTACTTGTTATACCCCGTAGTTCCAGGGTATATAGGTGAGGATATACGTGCGAGATTACGACAGAAATTTTTGAAAGAAAGAAAGATGTGATTTTTCGACGGAAAAGTTTCCGGTTTTTGTGAAGAAAAAGGTTCGTTAATGGGAATTGGATTCCCAGATTTGGTATTCGGACTTCTTAGAATATTTGAGAATTATGGAATTTTATTTCCGGAAATGGTCACGTGGGGCCCACGGGTGAAATTCTGGTTTTGTGGGGCCGCTTTGTTTTTGAGATTTTGGCCATTATGGATTTTTCGGAAGATGAAATATTTTGGGCGAGTAGGAGGCGACACGTGTCACCCCTAGGTGGCTCTTGGCCGAAATCCTTGGACAAGTGGCAAGCAAGTGGCCTTGTCTTGCAAGATATTTTAGCTTGGACAAGTGGCTTGTGGGGCCCACACACACTTGTCCCCAATCTCAACCACACACTTGCCTTCATCCTAACCCTTGGTGGTATTATATATACACCCTTAGTTGATGAAAACTCCCACTTAACCATTTCAAGACTTGACAAAATACTCTCTCCTGAACATTGCTCTCGGCCAAGACCTTGTTCTTGAGCAAAGATTTGTCCAACAATTCTTAAAACTCTTAAGTGTTCTTCCCAAAGTGTTAGGAAGATTGTGTACCAAGTGTTGGAGAAGATTTCACACCCTAACCTATTCTTGATGCCTTGGCGAAAGTTCCAAGTTTGGAACCCTAAGTGTTCTTCACTTTTTGGAGTTGAATCTTGAAGAGGAGTTGGTTAGGAGCTTCATGGGTTGCTTGTAGCGGATTGGAACGTAAAGATTTGGAGCTAAGACTTGCTTGGAGCGATATTAAGTTCTTGGATAGATTTTGGGCTATTTGAGGTAGTAAATCTTAACCTCTTTGTGATTTGGTAATTTTTACATATATTATAAGTATATATGGATTATATAATATATGGAGTAAGTTTGGAAGAGTTGGATCTTGTTAACTTGTTAAAAGAAAGGATTGGCCGTTTGCCATTAAAATGGTAAAAAACGTATCTTACTTGCTAAGAAGCTAATAACAAAGTAACTATAACTTATATTAAGAATGGAAATATAAGTTGGATGACTAATGAGTAAAATTGGACAAAGTTGGCCAAGGACCCCAACTCAAGGATCAGTATTTACTTTGGACGTATTTACATCGATCAGTATTTACATTTCGTTAAGGAAGATTTTTCAATCGCGTTAGTTTGGGCGTGTGATCCCTTTTTAATTATTGTATTGTTATGGCGTGATAGTAAACCGCGTTACGGTTGGCCGCGTAATCCTTCTTTTACTTATTGTTGTTATGGAGGCGTGATAGTAAACGCGCTAGTTTGGGCGTGTAATCCTTCTTTATGTTGTTTAATTATTACGCCTTATATATATATATGGTATATATATTACAGTTATTCGGGCCTTGGTAAAAGATGGAAAAGTGAGTATAAACGGGGGAAGTGCTGCCGAAATTTCCGTAGATTTTGAGGGCTTTTTATTGGTATAAGTCTTCAATGATAAGAAAGGTTTGATAGAGTACTATGACCATTTTAGGAGTGGAGTACTACGTGTGGCGTGATCTACTTGGCTTAGGAGTAGCCGGGTTGAAGTACTTGGAGCGTTTTGCTTATTGTCGATAAATCGTCGCGAGGTATGTGAACCTCTTCCTATCTTTTCTAGCATGATTGTTGTGAACTATGTAGTACGGTAGACGTACATGTGCTAAGTGATTTGGTTGGTTTAAAACATAGGGTGTTATGATAGCTTTATGGGAAGTTAGTTATAACGACCTTATGTAGGTGAAAATGGTTTACTGATGTTAGAAGTTAAGAGACTTGATCTTATAAGATAAGAGACTTAACTTATTTGTTTTAATGTGGATGTTGTGTGAAACCTCATTCGTGAGTAATGAGTACTTGGTTTTTAAAGGGATAATGTTTTACCGATTTGGAAATCGAACGTGTATCGACAGGACCACCGCAGCGTTAATAAAAGAAAATGTATTGAATAATGATGTGTTGTATTAAAACCGGTAGAAACCTCCATCCGCATAAGCTAAGATGAGACAAAATGATATTACATTTTCTAGGTCATGGCTGCTGTAATAAGAATGTTGTAAACAAGAATAACCTACTCTCACGTAAGACATATATTACTCAATTGTTCTAAAAAGGAATTGAGTGATTAAGTTTATGAACTATGAAACCATTTGAAAATGAAGCTTGAGTAATTGAAACTAGGAACACGGGAATTTAGGAAAGAATGTTGTTAGGATTTTGAAAAGGAATGTGGGTTGGTCATTCTAATACTACTGTATCGGGTGACTTTTATAAAAGTAATGGATCTCTCTTAAAGAATTTAACGACGTAGTACTTTAGGAGTTAAAACCGGATTTTGTCATAAAATGAAAGTACTTTGAGTTGTGTATAACTTGCCTATGCTTGTTGTTGTGAAACTTGCCTACGCTTGTTGTTGTGAAACTTGCCTATGCTTGTTGTGATAGCCTTTGTTGTGCAAAGCGTTGTATTCGTGTTCTGGCGTCTCTCGATGGAGGTCGGTTGGTAGTTGAGAACTTACTTAGGCGTCGGCGGTGGCGGAGAAATTTCACGCACGCGTTCTGTGATAGTATTATTGTGGTTGTCGCTTTGGATATACCGACTACGATGCGTAGCGCGGGTATGTTTCCATTTTGATTATCGCTGGTGATTTCTTTTTGGACATACCGACACGATGCGTAGCGCTGCGGGTATCGTCCATTTGGAATGCTGTCTATTGTTTCCCTTTGGACATACCGACCACGATGCGCGCAGCGGGTACGCGTCCATTTGGAATGTTGTCTTATTGTTTCCCTTTGGACATACCGACACGATGCGTAGCGCAGGTATCTTCCATTTGGATTCTTTGTCTTGTTGTTATCATATCATAGATGGCCGTGATGAGGAAGGTATTCCACCGCATGATTGATGTTGTGGCGTGAGACCGACTTGATATAATCGTTATATGTTGTATCGTAGTTTGACTATCATACATGTCTCCGCTTTGTATACCGTTATGATTTCATTTACTGATATTATGCGATTTCACATACTTGGTACTGTTATCGACCTCCTTCGGCTGCGTTCATGCCGCAGTGAGGTACATCGGCCGTGGATCCTCGCTCTTAGGACCACGCTCAGCGTATTGGGAAGCTCCGTTTCTCGAGACTTATCTTTTGGTATGTGTTTCCACTGAGTTGTAGGTTCTTGTACATTCGGGGTATGGCGGGCCACTGTCCGTCATAGTCGTTGTAAATCTTAAGTGCAGAAATGCTTGTGTGGCGGGGTTGTAAATGATTAAACTGTTGTGTTTATATATATACAAGGCAACTGTTTGGTTGCTGCTTATTATTATATCTCTTGTTGCATGTCTAAGTTTTTATTTCCGCTGGTTTTTCTCTGATGTTGTATCACTAGGGTGCCCGGTAAGGCACGATGCTGCCCCAGGCGGCGTTACAAAAGTGGTATCGAGCGATTAATCCTCGGAAAGTGTCTATGCATCGTGTCTAGTAGAGTCTTGATTATCGGTGTGTTGTGCACCACATCTATAATCGTGAGGCTATAGGACATTTAGGATTGGTTTCATTCTTCTCATTCGAGATCGTGCCTTAGAGCGTGTTGTAGGTTGGACCCTCCGACGTATCTCGTTTTTACAGTTATGCCTCCGCAAGGCAACCGAGCCCGAGAAGGGCAAGGCAGCGAGGAGGCGCTAGTGAGCTCTGAGAGAGTACGAGGCACAGGTGCCTCACTGAGATAGTACTTCAGACGGAGAGTTTGGCGATACCGCCAGCACCAGCAGAGTTTAGAGCCGCAGCAGAGGCTGCTGAGACTACAGTACCTGAGCCTCCAGTCCCACAGCCTGGAGCAGATGAGATAAGTACAAGAGATGGCGATTCTTGGCGGTCGTGGCAGAGATATGAGGATAAATTTGGATGAGCGATTTCCAGTTCGATACTTTGATGGTTCACCCCGGCGAATAGTTTGAGGCTACGACTTTCGAGTTGTAGCCCGCCAGAGTTTTATGGGTCGAGGCACGAGGATGATCCGCAGGAGTTCATCCAAGCGATTCTGACGGATCATGAGTGATCAAGGCTTGAGACCGAGTCGGTGGTCTAGGTTCGCATCGGTGCGTGATACCGCGATCGTTTGATTCGCGAGCTCTCCGGGAGAGAATGCACTTCGGCCGTTTGGGACGAGTTTGGGGCCTTCGGCACATTTCTTGCCTCCACGGATGAGAGGGCTCGGTAAACAGATGTTTGATGTTGAGGCGAGAATGGCGTCTGATTCGAGTACAACGTGGAGTTCGACTCGTTGGCCCGGTATGTTCCCGCTTTAGTAGCTTGTATGGAGGATAGGGTGCATCGCTACGTCACCGGGCTAGATGATTATATGGCTGAGTCTTGTGCGGGTGTTTCTCTTCAGCCGGGCATGGACATTGCCCGCATGCAGGCTCATGCACTAGGATGTGAGGCACGGAGGTCGACGGAATGACCGGGATCGGCAGAAGAGGGCCGGCAGGTCCTGGTGACTTCGAGGCGGACCGCCTCGGAAGAGCTAGTTATGTACCCCGCGGTCAGAGTGGTCCTTCTCCGTCTTCAGGAGCAGGTGAGGGCTCCAATGGGTCAGATTTTCGGGAGAGCAGGGGTGTTAACCAGCTGAAGCCACGCCTACCTCTTTGTGACCATTGTGGTAGACTGCATTTTGGAAGTGTCGTGCTAAATGGGAGTTTGTTTTGCATGCGACCAGCGGGGCCATTTTGCGAAGGCTGTCAGGCCAAGGGAAGCACGGATGTTACGACTCGACGCCGTGGATCGATGGTGGTTCATCGCCTTCAGATTATCGCCTGTGGCGGGCCTATGATTAGAGAGGAGCGGTAGATGGGTATATCCTTAACCTCTAGAGTTTTGGTATGCTTGTTATGATGGTCTCATTATTATGTGCTATGCGAATAGCGTTGTGTTAATTGTGAGTTAGAAAACATGCTTAGTTGGGAGGATACGTGTGGGGGCATGGAAAGTGTGAACCTTAGAGTTTTATACGTGGAGACCTTAGAGGCGAGGCCGTCTTGAGTGGGTGATTTTATGGTTGGTCTTTGCGATGTACTTGGTATGCGGGAAATATTGTGGGATAATTACATGGGTAGTGTGAGATGGAAGTGGTAGCTTTCATGGCGTGAATTAGTAAGATTGTTCGGATCGGAACAAGAGTTTGGCGCGGTTGGGGGTCGGGTTGAGGACCATTGCGGGTCAACCGTAACCGGTTTGGGTCGGGTTGAGGACCATTTGCGGGTCAACCAGTACCCGTTTAAGGGGTCAGTTCGGTGGTCCCGCGGTGGTAGGTCACGAGGATGCTAGGCCCAGTTTGTATGATCATCGTATGAGTTCGTGGATCGTTGACCAATCGGATCGTGAAGGCCGGAATGGCCTTAGAGTAAATTGAAGCTAGTGGGAGCTGTTGTAAGATTAGAAATGATTCCTCGTTGGCTTGGATTTGAGTTTTGCGCACATGTTATATTCTGACCATTGGTGGCATGATCGGTTTTGTAAGTATAGTAGTGAAGACTATACCGACACAAGTACGTTTGGAGACTTAGAATGAACATTCGGGACGAATGTTTCTAAGGGGGGAAGAATGTTATACCCCGTAGTTCCAGGGTATATAGGTGAGGATATACGTGCGAGATTACGACAGAAATTTTGGAAGAAAGAAAGATGTGATTTTTACTGGAAAAGTTTCGGTTTTGTGAAGAAAAAGGTTCGTTAATGGGAATTGGATTCCCAGTTTGGTATTCGGACTTCTTAGAATATTTGAGAATTATGGAATTTTATTTAGGAAATGGTCACGTGGGGCCACGGGTGAAATTCTGGTTTTGTGGGCCCGCTTTGTTTTGAGATTTTGGCCATTATGGATTTTTGGAAGATGAAATATTTTGGGCAGTAGGACGGCGACACGTGTCACCCCCCCTAGGAGGCTCTAGGCCGAAATCCTTGGACACGTGGCCAGACAAGGGGCCTTGTCTTGCCAGATATTTGTTAGCTTGGACAAGGGGCTGGTGGGGCCCACACACACTTGTCCCCAATCTCAACCACACACTTGCCTTCATCCTAACCCTTGGTGGTCTTATATATACACCCTTAGTTGATGAAAACTCCCACACTTAACCATTTCAAGACTTGACAAAATACTCTCTCCTCTCGCTTCTGCCAAGACCTTGTTCTTGAGCAAAGATTTGTCCAACAATTCTTAAAACTCTTAAGTGTTCTTCCTAAAGTGTTAGGAAGATTGTGTACCAAGTGTTGGAGAAGATTTCACACCACAACCTATTCTTGATGCCTTGGCCGAAAGTTCCAAGTTTGGAACCCTAAGTGTTCTTCACTTTTTGGAGTTGAATCTTGAAGAGGAGTTGGTTAGGAGCTTCATGGGTTGCTTGTAGCGGATTGGACGTAAAGATTTGGAGCTAAGACTTGCTTGAGCGATATTAAGTTCTTGGATAGATTTTGGGCTATTTGAGGTAGTAAATCTTAACCTCTTTGTGATTTGGTAATTTTACATATATTATAAGTATATATGGATTATATAATATATGGAGTAAGTTTGGAAGAGTTGGATCTTGTTAACTTGTTAAAAGAAAGGATTGGCCGTTTGCCATTAAAATGGTAAAACGTATCTTACTTGCTAAGAAGCTAATAACAAAGTAACTATAACTTATATTAAGAATGGAAATATAAGTTGGATGACTAATGAGTAAAATTGGACAAAGTTGGCCAAGGACCCCAACTTAAATTGTATTTACTTTGGTGTATTTACATTGGGTATTTACATTTACATTAAGGGAAGATTTTTCAATCGCGTTCCGTTTGGGCGTGTGATCCCCTTTTTAATTATTGTATTGTTATGAAGGCGTGATAGTAAACCGCGTTACCGGTTGGCCGCGTAATCCCCTTCTTTTACTTATTGTTGTTATGGGCGTGATAGTAAACGCGTTACCGTTTGGGCGTGTAATCCCTTCTTTATGTTGTTTAATTATTACGCCTTATATATATATGGTATATATATTACGGTTATTCGGGCCTTGGTAAAAGATGGAAAAGTGAGTATAAGCGGGAAGTCTTTGTGAAATTTCCGTAGATTTTGAGGGCTTTTTATTGGTATAAGTCTTCAATGATAAGAAAGGTTTGATAGAGTACTATGACCATTTTAGGAGTGGAGTACTACGTGTGGCGTGATCTACTTGGCTTAAGGAGTAGCCGACGGGTTGAAGTACTTGGAGCGTTTTGCTTATTGTCGATAAATCGTCGCGAGGTATGTGAACCTCTTCCTATCTTTTCTAGCATGATTGTTGTGAACTATGTATGCGGTGAGCGTACGTGTGCTAAGTGATTTGGTTGGTTTAAAACATAGGGTGTTATGATAGCTTTATGGGAAGTTAGTTATAACGACCTATGTAAAAATGGTTTCACGATGTTAGAAGTTAAGAGACTTGATCTTATAAGATAAGAGACTTAACTTATTTGTTTTAATGTGGATGTTGTGTGAAACCTCATTCGTGAGTAATGAGTACTTGGTTTTTAAAGGGATAATGTTTTGATTTCGAAATCGAATGTGTATCGACAGGACCTGCGGCGTTAATAAAAGAAAATGTATTGAATAATGATGTGTTGTATTAAAACCAGTAGAAACCTCCATCTGCATAGAAGCTAAGATGAGACAAAATGATATTACATTTTCTAGGTCATGGCTGCTGTAATAAGAATGTTGTAAACAAGAATAACCTACTCACGTAAGACATATATTACTCAATTGTTCTAAAAGGAATTGAGTGATTAAGTTTATGAACTATGAAACCATTTGAAAATGAAGCTTGAGTAATTGAAACTAGGCAACCTGGAATTTAGGAAAAGAATGTTTAATGGATTTTGAAAAGGAATGTGGGTTGGTCATTCTAATACTACGAATTATCGGGTGACTTTTATAAAAGTAATGGATCTCTCTTAAAAGAATTTAACGACGTAGTACTTTAGAGTTAAAACCGGATTTTGTCATAAAATGAAAGTACTTTGAGTTGTGGTATAACTTGCTATGCTTGTTGTTGTGAAACTTGCCTATGCTTGTTGTTGTGAAACTTGCCTATGCTTGTTGTGATAGCCTTTGTTGTGCAAAGCGTTGTATTCTGTTACCGTCTCTCGATGGAGGGTCGGTTGGTAGTTGAGAACTTACTTAGACGCGCTTGGCGATGGCGAGAAATTTCACCGCACGCGTTCGCTGATAGTATTATTGTGGTTAATCGCTTTGGATATCACGACACGCGTAGCGCACGGGTATGTTTCCATTTTGATTATCGCTGGTGATTTCTTTTTGGACATACCGACACGATGCGTAGCCGCGGGTATGCGTCCATTTGGAATCTGTCTATTGTTTCCCTTTCGACATCCGACACGATCGTAGCGCTGCGGGTATCGTCCATTTGGAATGTTGTCTTATTGTTTCCCTTTGGACATACCGACACGATGCGTAGCGCACGTATGCTTCCATTTGGATTCTTTGTCTTGTTGTTATCATATCATAGATCGTGATGAGAAGGTATTCCACGCATGATTGATGTTGTGGCGTGAGACCACGACTTGATATAATCATTATATGTTGTATCGTAGTTTGACTATCATACATGTCTCTGCTTTGTATAGATTATGATTTCATTTACTGATATTGTCTGATTCCACATACTTGGTACTGTTATCGACCTCCCCGGGGCTGCGTTCATGCCGCGGTAGAGGTACACGATGCGTGGATCCTCGCTCTTAGGACCACAGAAGCGTATTGGGAAGCTCCGTTTCTCCGAGACTTATCTTTTGGTATGTGTTTCCCGAGTTGTAGGTTCTTGTACATTGAGGGTATGGCGGGGCCTGTCCGTCATAGTCGTTGTAAATCTTAAGTGCAGATCGCTGTGGCGGGGTTGTAAAGCGATTAAACTGCTCGTGTTTTATATATATCAAGGCAACCGCTGTTTTGGTTGCTTTGTTATTATTATATCTCTTGTTGCATGTCTAAGTTTTTATTTCCTGGTTTTTCTCGATGTTGTATCACTAGGGTGCGGGTAAGGCACGATGGGAACCGGGCAGGCGTAAAGATCTTGACCTCCTTGGCGCTCATGCCGCAGTTTAGGTACGCTTTGTTTGGTGATCGGCAGTGTAGGACCGCCATAGTTTTTGGATAGCTCCTTCGCTCGGAGTTTATCTTTGTTATACTGTATTTCCAGTATGTACGTGAGGCGTTTATAAAATTTAAGCCTTAAGATTAGGCAAGACCGAAAATTTTGTGCTTAACACACGAAAAGAATCGCTTTCCGACTAAACGTCTTCCAAGGCTTGCGAAGGAAAATTCCGCTATGTCATTTATAATTTTATGGATTTTTCCGAGAGACGAAATATTTTGGACCAACGAGAGGCGACACTTGTCACCCTCTAATTGTGGACTTGTGGGCGCCAATTTGGACGATTGATATCAGAGTTGGTAGGATATTTTGTGTTAGTTGGTGTGGTAGATGGATAAGGTACACATGGGTAAATCCTCACCCTACACTTGCCTACCACTTGGCTTGATCTTAGCCCTCGTTGTCCTATAAATACCCCTTTGTGAAGACTTCTTCATCCTAAAATCTCTAAGTCTTGAAAATCCTCCTCTCTTGTAGTGTTTCGTCCAACACTCCCTCCCCTTTGAGTAGGCCTGGCCGGCGGGTACACACCCTCCCAGTGGCCTTGCCAAGAGGTATCCCCTACCTTGAGTTGTTTTCGTAAAATACACCCCCTGGTAGAAAATACTCTCCAAGTATTATTACTATTCCAAAATACTGCCCAAATACCTTGTAGTATTCCAAGGTTACACTTATACTAAAAGCCCGTAAATACTATTATACTTCCTTCATACAAAACACAACCCTAAGGAAAATCTTCATAGCCGATCAAGTATTGAAGAAGTTGCGTAGACTTCTAAGGGTTGTTTGGTGCGGGTTGGAGCACCCAGAGTAGGAGCTAAACGTTGCTCAGGACCGACATTAAAACTTGGAAAATATTGGGCTTACCGAGGTAAATACTCTTGACCTTCTATTGTAATTGGAAATTACATACTGTAGTGGTATAGAAATGAATGTAAGATTCATAGAAGGATATTACAGAAAAGACTGGAACTGAAATCGCATCAGTAGAATATTAATGTAGAAGTTGATAGACTTATATAACCTTTATAGGTTGAATGTTCTGCGAGTAGCATGTACTACTTGAAAGGTGGACAAGGCTAGCCCGGTTATAGCCGTGGAGCGTTTTGCTAATAGTCGATAATCGTCGCGAGGTATGTGATCCTTCCTATCCTCTTGAGCATGATATTTTAAAAGAATATATATTTAGTACGGTAGACGTACGTGTGTTAACTGAACGTAGTTTTACGGCAATGTCTTTTGACTTAAGCCTGAATAATAAGAATCTTGAAGTATTTCAAAAGAATTAAGAAACCTTTTTGAAAGAAGAGTAATGCTTGGTTTTAAAAAGCTTAAGAGTTATACTAGCTTTATGGGAAGTTAGGTATAACGACTTAAGAGAGATAAAAAGAATGGTTTATTAATTTTAGAAGTTAAGAGACTTGACTTAAATGAATTAATATGAATTTTGTGTGAAACCTCATTCGTGAGTAATGAGTACTTGGTTTTTAAAAAGGAATAATGTTTTACTGATTTCGGAAATCAGAATAAGTATCGAACAAACCACTGCAGCGTTAATAAAGGGAAATGTTTTGACTAATTAAGTATTATTAAAACTAGTAGAAACCTCCTTCTGCATAGAAACTAAGATGAGACAAAATGATATTACATTTCCTAGATCATGGCTGCAGTAATAATATTGTTATGAACAAGTATAACCTACTCACACATAAGGCATATGTTTCTCAAATGGTTTTAAAAGAGAATTATATCATTAAGTAATTAAGACTACGAACTACGAAACCTTTCGAAAATGAGAAACTTGAGCATTTGAAATTAGGCAAACTTGAACGTTTGGATAATAATGTTGTTACTTGATTTTACAAAAGGAAGTGTTTTGGTTTACTTAAAAAGATAGTCACCCTATTTTTATACTACGAGTATTGTGTGGCTTTTGTGAAGGAAACGTATCTTTAAAGAGTTAATATATGAAGTACTTTGGGGATAAAAACCCGAACTTGTTTAAAGTAGAAAGTACCTTGTGTGAATAACTTGATTGTGTTGGTTTGTGATAGCCTTGTAATACTTTCTTGTTTATTTGATAAGTAAACATGCTAGGATGCTACGTGTGTTAGTATCTTGTGATGTTTGTGTAAAAGGGTTTCCTCGATCGCGCTTTATGTTGTTTAACGATCAGTTATGTTGGTATTGTACCACTCACCTTGACTTGATCCCGGGGTTAAGTCGCCTCCGACGCGGGTAGACTCAGCGGATGCAGGACCATGATTCGAGAATACCTCACGCGGGTCGGGGACCTACGCGAGCTACGAGTTCCGGTGTTAGTGTGCGCCTTTATGGTCATGCGGTCTATGCGCCACGCGGATCGCGAGTCCGTGACGATGCCGGAGTAGCTACCCTCGACGCGGAATACCTCACGGGCCATCGGAGTGGCCTATGCGAGTCGCGGAAGTTCGGGACTAGACGCGCGACATTGATATCGCGCGAGTGGCGGCTTTGATCATGTGACGGCCTAGACAGATCTCATGATACGATTTATGACCTTGTTGCATCGGGTGTTAGTAGTCGGCTATGCCTTCGCACTTACCCCGTGACGGTTTTATTATGACACGTGGGACTCGTGTTCATGTATTACTTGGTGCTTTTATATCATGATCGCCGGTGAGGAAGGTATTCCACGCATGATTGATGTTGTGGCGTGAGACCCATAGTTATATTTAGTGATGACTTTGAGGCGTGAGTGCACGACTGACATGATCGCTTATTTATCAGAATCGTAGTTTGGTTATCATACATGTCTTCGCTTTATATAGATCGCTATGATTTCATTTACGATTTTCGCCACATACTTGGTACCCAGATCGACTGCCGGGCGCGCTCATGCCGCAGGTAGGTACACCGCCGTTGATCCTCGCCATAGGGTCACGCCAAAGATTTGGGATGCTCCGTTTCTACGGAGGCTTATCAGTGGTATAGTCTCCTGTCGTTGTAGGTACTTACATTCAGGGGTATGGCGGGGCCCTGTCCCGTCATTGTTGATAAAAATCTTAGAGGTCTGTAGCACTGTTGTGGGCAGAATTGTAAAAAGGGATGTAACTGTTCTAGTTGATATATATATATGCCGCAAGACAAGTTTTCTCAGATAACTGTTTTACACTTCACTTTATTCATGTCTTGTTTTATATTCCGCTGATTACTCTGATGTATGGCTACTTGGGTGCCCGGGGTAAGGCACGACCACGCCCGGTTCGGTCGTGACAAAAGTGGTATCGAGCGCTTAATCCTCGGAAAGTGTCTACAGACCGTATCTAGTAGAGTCTTGATTATCGGTGTGTTGTGCACCACACCAATAATCAGGAGGCTATAGGATATTTAGGATTGGTTTCCATTCTTCTCACTCTGAGATCGTGCTTAGAGATGTGTTATAAGTTGGACCCTCTAAACGTATTTCTTTCCCTTACTGTTATGCCTCCGTGTAAGGCAACCCGCCTGGGCGCGCAAAGCGGAGCCGCGAGCAGAGAGTACATAGGGTTACGAGGGCACAGTCCCAACCATCACCTGAGTTGGTGCTTCATTCGGGGAGTTCTGCGACGTCGCCAGTCCCAGCAGAGTCTAGCACAGCGGCAGCAGTTCCTACTGCGGCCATGATATTCGAACCTTCAATTCCACGACCGGTAGCAGAAAGTATAGATTGCAAATAGACGACCCTGTTACTAGCTAAGGATGTAGCTACCAGAGAGTATGAGGTATCGCTTTATCACGGGTCTTGATAACTATCTAAGAGAGGGTTGTACTAGAGTAGCTCTTGATCCAGCTTGAGCATGGCCCGCGGTACGCTTACGCGCAGAGTCGAGAGACGTAGGGATCAACGGGTTAACCAAGATCAGCAGAAGGGGGCCAGAACAGCAAGGTCCTTCGGTAACTTTCAAGGCGAACCGCCTCAGCAGCAGATTAGATATGCACCTCCGCCAGTGCAGAGTGGTCCTCCACAGACTTCAGGACGTTCGGAGTATGCCGGAGTTGGTCAGAGCTCCAGGGCTTCTGGTTCACAGCTATACGTATATTCTAGCCAGCCGGGTTCAGTTTTCCTTAGTGTTCACAGTGTGGCAGACGTCATCCCGGGGAATGTCGTCTTTTGTTGGTACTTGTTTTACCGGCGGCCGTCAGGGCCATGTGTCGAAAGGATGTCCTAGTAGGAAGGATGCGAGTAGGAGGACTCAGCCTACCAGATCGACGCGATTCTGGTTCGGAGAAAGGGGTGCTAGCCAGAGGAGGCCACCCCCACCTCGATGTGGCCGTTGTGGTAAGTGTCATCGTGGAGAGTGTCATACTCCTTCGACAGCTTGTTTTGCTTGCGCCCAGCAGGGCAGGACTGATTGGAACGACAGAGGGGAGTGAAGCAGTAGATACAGGTGTATCCTTAACCCTCTAGAGTTGGTGTGTGTGATAAGATAAGTATATCTTAAGTGTTACGCCTGAGTAACATTGTAAATCATGGTTAGAAATCATGGTTAGTAATAAGGGTAAGATTGGGGATAAGGAAAGTGTGAGTCTTAGAGTGTTATACGTAGAGACCTTAGAGGTAAGGCCATCTCGAGTAAAAGACGATTTTTATGTTTGACTTTATCTGAGTGCATAGTGCACGCGAGATATGTTTTGTGATAAATCCTCGAGTGGTACGAAATGAAAGAGGTAGTTGAGTGTCACGACCAACCCGCCCGTGGATCGTCCCTTACCCTGCACCCAAGTAGACATACATCAGAGTAATCAGCGGAATATAAAACAAGACATGAAATATGAAACCGTTATCTGAGAAAAGTTGCCTTTTGGCATATATATATAAAAACTTAAATCCGAACAGTTATATCCCTTTAAAACTCGCCACAACAAGATTACATGCACCTCTAAGAATGATATGACAACAATGGCGGATGGTTCTACCATACCCCGAATGTAAGTACCTACAACGACAGGGACTATACCACTGATAAGCCTCCGAGAAACGGAGCTTCCCAAACGCCGAATCGTGACTCCATGAGCGAGGATCAACAATCGTGTACTCTACTCGCGGCATGAACGCACCAAGGAGGTCAAGATAACAGTATCAAGTATGTGAAATCAAAATATCAGAAATGAAATCATAGTAGGCTATATAAAGCAGAGACATGTATGATAACCAAACTACGCTCACAATAAATAAGCGGCATGTCAAGTCGTGACTCACGCCTCAAAGTCATCACTCAAATATAACTATGGGTCTCACGCCCACAACATCAATCATGCCCGTGGAATACCTTCCTCACTGCCGGCAGTCTATGATATAAAAGCACCAAGGAATACACATGAACACCAGGTCCCACCTGTGTCATAATAAACCGTGACGGTAAGTACGAAGGCATAGCCGACTACTAACACCCACAGCATCAACATGGTCATAAATCGTATCACGAGGTCCGTCTAGACCGCCATGATCGGCCGCCACTCGCCGCAGATCAAATGTGCGCGTCTAATCCTGGAACTTCCCGCAGCTCCGCATAGGCCACTCACATAGGCCCGCATGAGGTATAACCCCGCATCGAGGGTAGCTACTCCCCGGCATCGTCCTGGACTCGCAGTCCGCATGGCCACATAGACCGCATGACCACAAAGGCCGCACACTAACCTGGAACTCTCGTAGTTCCGCATAGGTCCCCTGGACCCGCATGAGGTATTCTCGAATCATGGTCCCAGACCGCCTGATTCTACCCCGCATCGGAGGGCAGCTTAACCCCCGGTATCATGTCAAGAGGTGAGTGATATAATACTAACACAACAACTTATCGTTAAACAACATAAGCACAACAAGGGAAACCCCTTTACACAAACATCACAAGATACTAACACACGTAGCATCCTAACATGTTTACTTATCAAATCAACAAGAAAGTATTACAAGGCTATCACAAACCAACACAATCAAGTTATTCACACAAGGTACTTTCTACTTTATGTTAACAAGTTTGGGTTTTTATCCCCAAAGTACTTCATACATTAACTCTTTAAAAGATCCGTTTCTTTCACAGAAGTCACACAATACCCGTAGTATAAAAATAGAGTGACTATCTTTTTAAGTAAACCAAAACACGTCTCTTTGTAAAATCAAGTAACAACATTCTTTTCCAAACGTTCAAGTTTGCCTAATTTCAAATACTCAAGTTTCTCATTTTCGAAAGGTTTCGTAGTTCATAGTCTTAATCACGTAATAAGATAGTTCTCTTTTAAACAATTTGAGAAACATATGCCTTATGTGTGAGTAGGTTATTCTTGTTTATAACAATCTTATTAAAGCAACCATGATCTAGGAAATGTAATATCATTTTGTCTCATCTTAGCTTCTATGCAGATGGAGGTTTCTACTGGTTTTAATAATACTTAATTAGTCAATACATTTCCTTTATTAACGCTGCAGTGGTTCGCTCGATACTTATTCCGATTTCAAATCAAGAAACATTATCCCTTTGAAAACCAAGTACTCATTACTCACGAATGAGGTTTCACACTTTTTAACAAAATTCATATTAATTTAATTAAGTCAAGTCTCTTATCTTTTAAGATCAAGTCTCTTAACTTCTAAAATCAATAAACCATTCTTTTTATCTCTCTTAAGTCGTTATACCTAACTTCCCATAAAGCTAGTATAACTCTTAAGCTTTTAAAACCAAGTATTACTCTTCTTTCAAAAAGGTTTCTTAACTCTTTTGAAATACTTCAAGATTCTTATTATTTAAAACCCAAGTCTAAAGACATCGAAGTAAAACCACGTTCAGTTAACACACGTACGTCTACCGTACTATATATACATTCTTTTAAAATATCATGCTCAAGAGGATAGGAAGAATCACATACCTCGCGACGATTTATCGACTATTTAGCAAATAGCTACAAAGTATTGTAATCCTGCTAGCCTTTTCCACCCTTCGAGTAGAATACGCTACTCGCAGTATTTCAACCTATAACGGTTATACAAGTCTATCAAAGTCTAGACTACTCAGAGAATAAATCTAGATACAAGATTCTACGGAAAATCAAGACTCTCACCACAAACTACACAAGTCTATCAGAATACAAATTCTATGTAAGTACTGCTTTAATCTTCTTCTTTAATATTCTTCCGATGTGATTTCAGTTCAATTCTCTTCTCTTATACCATCCTTCATATCTTATACTCATTTCTATACTACTACGGATGTAATTTCTAATTACAATAAGGACAAGAGTATTTACCTCGGTAAGCCCAAAATTATCCAAGTTTTAATGTCGATCCCGAGCAACGCTTAGCTCCTACTCGGCGCCCAACCCGCCTCCAAACAACCCTTAGAAGTTCTACGCAACTTCTTCTTAATACTTCAACTGACTATGAAGATTTTCCTTAGGTTTCGTTTTTGTGGATCAAGGAAGTATAATAGTATTTCGGCTTTTAGTATGTGGTAACCTCGAATACTACAGTTATTTGGGGCCAAGGTATTTTGGAATAGTAACAATACTTGGAGAATACTTTTCTACCAGTGGGGTATTTTACGAGAGCTTCAAGGTAGGGGTACCCTGGCTAGCACTACTAGGAAGGAGGTACCTCTCGCCAAAAGGCCTCTTGGAGGGGGCTCTGGACAAGAGCCTCCAAAGGGGAGAAAGGGTTTTCAAGACTTAGAAATTTTTGTGGATGAAGTCTTCAACAAAGTGGGGTATTTATAGCCAATCAATGGCCAAGATTAAGAAAAGTGGTGGGCAAGTGTAGGTCAAGATTTGGACAAGTGTTTGTGGGTCCCACATGTTCATCAACTACACAAAATATCCTACTTAACCTTGACCAAAACAAGGCCAAAAACGCAAGAAAACGCCACAAAATCGCCCACTTAGGGTGACAAGTATCGCCTCTCTCGCTGGTCCAAAATATTTCATCTCTAAAAATCCGCAAAAATAATAAATGACATAGCCGTAATTTTCCTTCGCAAGTTTTGGAAAACGCTTTGAAAAACGATTCTTTTCGTGGGTCAGAACAAAATTTCGACCCTTGCCTACTTAAGGCTTAAACTTTTATACGCACGCCTCACGCACATACTGAAATACGGGTATAACATTCTCTCTTCTTAGAAACATTCGTCCGAATGTTCCTTCTAAGTCTCAAAACAACCATGCGCCAAAGATAGTCTTCACCGCTATACTTACGAAACAATCATGCCACACCGCCACAATACAACACGCAAATACTTACATCCAAGTCCACGAGGAATCACCTCCATCACTAGAAAAGCTCCCACTCGAGGTCTAAAATATACTCCTTCGCACCTTCACTTTACAAAAGAAATGATCACATCTATGCTCGTAACACATGCTCGCTTCTTCCCTTACTCTCGCACTTTCTCGCACACTAAATATTTCTCATAACTTACCACATTTCAAGTATCGCCTGCCTAAAATCTCCGGGTTACCACCTCCAACTCGGTCATCATTAATCGGGAACACTGACGGATCTCCGATACTTTTCCGAACATAACAACATGAAAGACCGACGACGCTTCCTACGCGGACGACAATGCCAACTTATAGGCAACCCGCCTATTCTACAAACAATCAAAATGCCCAAAAGCACTTTGGGTTAAGTTTCCTCGCTTTCCAAAACTCGTCACACTTTCTCGGGTGGTACCTTCAAGAAGACCCACCGCAACTGAACTCAGCCGCCGCCGATTATCCGCACGACTTCGCTGACTCGAGCCGCCGATAACCTCTCCCGATAGGCTTCACCCTATCCACATCCTGCTGAAACAAGAATGAACCAAATTTATCCAACCTTGCCAACATCGAACCAATCGACGGCAACTTATACTTCCGCCCTACGCGCGCCATAAGGCGATATCCGAATACCGATATGGTAGCTATTAAACACTCCTCAATAGAGACAACAATCCTCACTACACCCGAAATCCAAACACCGCCCGAGGGCGAACGCGACATCGAGACTCACCGAAGTTCCTAACCCCGCTCGTAAAACTTCCAAAAGAAATACCAGAACCGGCTCCATCCGCCGCCATAAGGTGAAAGTAGGCACCTCGTGCAGCCTTACAACCTTCCCGATATAACATCTCGCATAACCTCGCGCGAGTTAACGGCCTTGGCTAAAGACAAGACGGGTCGACTTATCACCCGACATCGGTCGAACGCATCCACGAACTCGCACGATGGTTAACTAAACTCGGGCCTAACACCCTCGTGACCCCACCACCGGCGACCACCTCGAATCGACCCCACCACAATGCAAAGCCGCTGGTTGACCCGCGATCGGCCTCAACCCGACCCGCTATCGCAAGAAAACTCTTGCTCCCGATCCGAACAATCTCACTAATCAGCTACGAAACCTAGTGGTCTTCTTACATCAACTACCCTCTTTCATTTCATACCACTCCGGGACTTATCACACAGACATATCTCACGTGTACTATGCACTCTGATAAGGGTCAAACATAAAATAAATCTTTTACTCGAGATGGCCTTGCCTCTACGGTCTCTACGTATAACATTCTAAGGCTCACACTTTTCCTATCCCCAATCTTACCCTTTTAACTAATCATGATTTCTAATCACCATTAACACAATGCTATCAGAACACAACACTTAAGATACCCTTATCTTATCACACATACAATCTCTAGAGGGTTAAGGATATACCTGTATCTACCGCTTCACTCCCCTTTGTCGTTCTAATCAATCCTGCCCTGTTGGGCGCATATCTAGGGAAGATGATGAATCGTCACCGATCCCGGCGCCGAGTCCTCCTACTTCCATCCTCCTACTAGGACATCCTTTCGACATACGGCCTCGACGGCCGCAGTAAAACAAGTACCAACAAAAGACGACATTCCCGACGACGCCACATCGTGAACACCGGGAAAAATCAATCCGGCCGGGCCGAACCTACGTATCTGTAGAATCGGAAGCCCCGAGCTCACCAACTCCAGATACCTCGAACGCCCTAAAGTTCGCGGAGGACCACTGCATCGGGCGGAGGTGCATAACCACCGGCCGGAAGCGTCCGCTCGAAAGTTACCAAAGCGACTTCGCCGATCGCCTTCTTCTCGCTGATTAACTGCCGATCTCTACGCTTTCGCTCACGCGCATAAGCCCGCATACGTGCCATGCTCAAGCTCGATCGATAAGCTACTCTTGCACAACCTCTCTTAGATAGTCATCAAGACCCGTGATAAATCGATCCATAATATACCTCTCGTTGCTAACTCCTAGCTAGTAATGTGGTCGCCTTTGCAATCTATTCTTTCGCATCGGTCGTGGAATCAAGGTGTAAATGCCATGGCCGCAGAGAATCGCCGCCGCTGCAAACTCACTGGGCCGGGCGATGTCAAAGAACTCCCGAATGGGCACCACCCTAGGTGATGATTGGGCCTGCCTCAGAACCTCTCTCAGGTTTCTACTCAGCCTCCTCACCGCTTTGCCCTTCGGGCCCGGGTTGCCTTTACGCGAGGCATACCCAGAATGGAAAGAAATACGTTAGAGGGGTCCAACTTATAACACACTCTAAGGCACGATCTCAGAGTGAGAAGAATGGAAACCAATCCTAAATATCCTATAGCCTCTCGATTATTGGTGTGCACAACACACCGATAATCAAGACTCTACTAGATACGGCCTCAGACACTTTCCGAGGATTAATCGCTCGATACCACTTTTGTCACGACCAACCTGCCCGTGGATCGTGCCTTACCCGGCACCCAAGTAGACATACATCGAGTAATCACGGAATATAAAACAAGACATGAAATATGAAACAATTATTCGAGAAAAGTTTTTTCGCATATATATATAAAAACTTAAATCCGAATCAGCTACATCCCTTTTACAACTCGCCCACAACAAGATTACTCTGCACTTCTAAGAATGATATGATAACAATGGCGGACAGTGGCCCCGCCATACCTCAATGTACCTACAACGACAGGACTATACCATCGATAAGCCTCCGAGAAACGGAGCTTCCCAAACGCTGAATCGTGACCCTATGAGCGAGGATCAACAATGGTGTATTTACCGCAGATGAACGCAAATTCAAGGAGGTCAAGACAATGTGTACCAAGTATGTGAAACTGAAAGTACTGTAAATGAAATCATAGTAGGCTATATAAAGCAGGAGACATGTATGATAATCAAACTACAGTTCACAATAAATAAGCAGTCATGTCAAGTCGTGGACTCACGCCTCAAAGTCATCACTCAAATATAACTATGGGTCTCACGCCCACAACATCAATCATGCCCGTGGAATACCTTCCTCACCGCCAGCCTATGATATAAAAGCACCAAGGAATACACATGAACACCGTGTCCCACTCGTGTCATAATAAAACCGCACGGTAAGTACGAAGGCATAGCCGACTACTAACACCTACGCATCACCAACAGTGGTCATAAATCAGACACGAGGTCTGTCTAGACCGCCACATGATCGGCCGCCACTCGCCCAGATCAAATGTGCGCGTCTAATCCTGGAACTTCCCGCAGTTCTGCATAGGCCACTCATATAGGCCCGCATGAGGTATAACCCCGCATCGAGGGTAGCTACTCCCGCATCGCCCCGACTCGCACCGCATGGCCACATAGACCGCATGACCACAAAGGCCGACACTAACCCGAACTCGTAGTTCCGCATAGGTCCCCGACCCGCATGAGGTATTCTCGAATCACGGTCCCAAACCGCTCGAGTCTACCTCGACGGAGGCGCTTAACCCCGTGATCATGTCAAGAGCGAGTGATATAATACTAACACAACAAATTATCGTTAAACAACATAAGCACAACAAGTGGAAACCCCTTTACACAAACATCACAAGATACTAACACACGTAGCATCCTAACATGTTTACTTATCAAATCAACAAGAAAGTATTACAAGGCTATCACAAACCAACACAATCAAGTTATTCACACAAGGTACTTTCTACTTTATGTTAACAAGTTCGGTTTTTATCCCCAAAGTACTTCATACATTAACTCTTTAAAAGATCCGTTTCTTTCACAGAAGTCACACAATACCCGTAGTATAAAAATATAGTGACTATCTTTTTAAGTAAACCAAAACACTTCTCTTTGTAAAATCAAGTAACAACATTCTTTTCCAAACGTTCAAGTTTGCCTAATTTCAAATACTCAAGTTTCTCATTTTCAAAGGTTTCAGAGTTCATAGTCTTAATCACGTAATAAGATAGTTCTCTTTAAACCATTTGAGAAACATATGCCTTATGTGAGTAGGTTATTCTTGTTTATAACAATCTTATTAAAGCAACATGATCTAGGAAATATAATATCATTTTGTCTCATCTTAGCTTCTATGCAGATGGAAGTTTCACTGGTTTTAATAATACTTAATTAGTCAATACATTTCCCTTTATTAACGCCGCAGGGTTCTGCTCGATACTTATTCGATTTCAAATCAAGAAACATTATCCCTTTTGAAAACCAAGTACTCATTACTCACGAACGAGGTTTCACACTTTTTAACAAAATTCATATTAATTTAATTAAGTCAAGTCTCTTATCTTTTAAGATCAAGTCTCTTAACTTCTAAAATCAATAAACCATTCTTTTTATCTTCTCTTAAGTCGTTATACCTAACTTCCCATAAAGCTAGTATAACTCTTAAGCTTTTAAAACCAATTATTACTCTTCTTTCAAAAGGTTTCTTAACTCTTTGAAATACTTCAAGATTCTTATTATTTAAAACCCAAGTCTAAAGACATCGAGTAAAACCACGCTCGCTTAACACACGACGCCTACCGCACTATATATACATTCTTTTAAAATATCATGCTCAAGAGGATAGGAAGAATCACATACCTGCGACGATTTATCGACTATTTAGCAAATAGCTCCAAAGCATCAGAATCCTCGCTAGCCTTTTCCACCCTTCGAGTAGAATACGCTACTCGCAGATTTCAACCTATAACGGTTATACAAGTCTATCAAAGTCTAGACTACTCGTAGAATAAATCTAGATACAAGATTCTACGGAAAATTGGGCAAGACTCCTACCCACAAACTACACAAGTTTCATCAGAATACAAATTCTATGTAAGTACGCTTTAATCTTCTTCTTTAATATTCTTCGATGTGATTTCAGTTCAATTCTCTTCTCTTATACCATCCTTCTATATCTTATACTCATTTCTATACTACTACAAGATGTAATTTCTAATTACAATAGAAGGACAAAAGTATTTACCTCAGTAAGCCCAAAATTATCCAAGTTTTAATGCCGATCCCGAGCAACGCTTAGCTCCTACTCGGGCGCCCAACCCGCCTCCAAACAACCCTTAGAAGTTCTACGTAACTTCTTCTTAATACTTCAACCGACTATGAAGATTTTCCTGTGGTTTCATTTTTGTGGATCAAGGGAAGTATAATAGTATTTCCGGGCTTTTAGTATAGGTAACCTCGAATACTACAAGGTATTTGAGCCAAGGTATTTTGGAATAGTAACAATACTTGAGAATGCTTTTCTACCATGGGGGGTATTTTACGAGAGCTTCAAGGTAGGGGTACCTCTGGCCAACTAGCACTACTAGGAAGGGTACCTCTCGCCAAAAGGCCTCTCAGTGGAGGGCTCTTTGGACAAGAGCCTCTCCAAAAGGGGGGAGAAAGGGTCAAGATTTGGACAAGTGTTTGTGGGTCCCACTTGTTCATCAACTACACAAAATATCTACAAAATATCCTACCTAACCCTTGACCAAAAACAAGGCCAAAAACGTGCAAGAAAACGCCCACAAAATCGCCCCACTGAGGGTGACAAGTGTCGCCCTCTCGTTGGTCCAAAATATTTCATCTCTCGGAAAAATCCGCAAAAATAATAAATGACATAGCTGTAATTTTCCCTTCGCAAGTTTTGGAAAACGTTTCGTCGGAAAACGATTCTTTTCGTGGGTTGTGAACAAAATTTCGACCCTTGCCTACTTAAGGCTTAAACTTTTATACGTACGCCCTCACGTACATACTCTGGAAATACGGGGTATAACATTGAGCTAAGAAGACCACTAGGTTTTCGTGACTTGATTAGTGAGATTGTTCCGGATCGGGGAACAAGAGTTTTTGCGCGATAATGGTCGGTTGAGGACCACCGCGGTCAACCCGCGACCGTATTGTGGTGGTCGGTTGTGGTGGTCCCGCCAGATGGTAGGGTCACGAGGGTGTTAGGCCCAAGTTTAGTTAACCATCGTACGAGTTCGTAGATGCGTTCGACCAGTAGTCGGGCCGAGGGGGTCAGTCCCTCTTATCTTTCAGTCAAGATCGTTTACTCGGCAGAGGGTTATGCGAGATGTTATATCAGGAAGGTTGTAAGGCTGCACGAGGTGCCTACCTTCACCTTATGACAGTTGGAGCCCGCCATTTACCGCTTTTTCCGAAGTTTTACCAGCAGGTTAGGAACTCAGTGAGTCTCAAGATCGCATTCGCCTCGCCGTTGTTTGGATTTCGCGGGTAGCCGTGAGGATTGTTGTCTCCCGCTGAGGGTGTTGTTATAGCTACCATATCAGTATTCGGATATCGCCTTATGACGCCTTGTAAGGGCGGAAGTGCAAGTTGCCGGTCGATTGATTCGATGTTGGCAAAGTTCAGATAGTTGGTTCATACTTGTTTCAGCAGGATGTGGATAGAGTGAAGCTTATCCAGGAGAGGTTATCGGCAGCTTAGAGTCAACAGAAGTCATGCGGATAATCGGTGACGACGCTTGGAGTTCAGGTTGACGGAGGGTCTTCTTGAAGGTACCACCCCGGGCGTGTGACGAGATTCGGAAAACAGTATAAGCTTAGCCCGGTTACTTGGGGCCTTTTCGTGTCATGTGAAGAATAGGCCAAGTTGCCTATGGTTAGCATTGCCGCTCGATGCGAGGCAAGGCGTCCGGTCTTTCATGTTGCTATGTTCTAAAAGTATCAAAATCCATCCAGATTGTTCCCAGAATGATGACCAAGTCGAGGTAGTAACCCGTAGACGTGGAAACTAAAGCGAAGAAAGGTGGTAAGTTATGAAAAGAGTTCGAGTGTACGGTATGCACGACAGTAAGGGAAGAAGCGAGCATGTATTACGAGCATGGATGTGATCATTTCTTTGTAACGTGAAAGTGCGGGCGAGTATATTTTAGACCCTGGGAGCTTTTGTATTGATGGATTTGATTCCTCGTTGACTTGGATTTAAGTATTTGCGCTGGTGTTTTCTCGTGGCCAGTGTGGCATGTTTATTTTCACAAGATGGTAGTGAAGACTATACGGCGCATGTGTTTTGAGATTAGAAGGAACATTCGACGAATGTTTCTGGCGAGGAGAATGTTATACCCCGTATTTCCAGAGTATGTACGTGAGGGCGTACGTATAAAATTTAAGCCTTAAGATTAGGCAAGGACCGAAAAATTTGGTGCTTAACACATGAAAAGAATCGTTTACGAAACGTCTTCCAAGGCTTGCGAAGGGAAAATTCCGGCTATGTCATTTATAATTTTTGCGGATTTTTCCGAGAGACGAAATATTTTGGACCAACGAGAGGATGACACTTGTCACCTCTAATCGGTGGACTTGTGGCGCCAATTTGGACGATTGGAGCATCAGAGTTGGTAGGATATTTTGTGTTAGTTGGTATGGTAGATGGATAAGGTACACATGGGTAAATCCTCACCCTACACTTGCCTACCACTTGGCTTGATCTTGGCCCTTGGTTGTCCTATAAATACCCCCCCCCCTTTGTGAAGACTTCTTCATCCTAAAAATCTCTAAGTCTTGAAAATCCTCCCCTATCTTGTAGTGTTTCACCCAACACTCCTCCCCTTGAGCAGCTCTTGGCCTGTGGTACACACCCTCCTAGTGGCCTTGGCCGAGAGGTATCCCCTACCTCGAGTTGTTTTCAGAAATACACCCCCTTGGTAGAAAATACTCTCCAAGTATTGTTACTATTCCAAAATACCTCGCCCAAATACCTTGTAGTATTCCACGGTTACACTTATACTAAAAGCCCGTAAATACTATTATACTTCCTTCACTACAAAACACAACCCTAAGGAAAATCTTCATAAATTATCAAGTATTAAGAAGAAGTTGCGTAGACTTCTAAGGGTTGTTTGGCGGGTCGAGCACCTGCAGTAGGAGCTAAACGTTTCTCAGGACCGACATTAAAACTTGGAAAATATTGGGCTTACCGAGGTAAATACTCTTTACCTTCTATTGTAATTGGAAATTACATACTGTAGTGGTATAGAAATGAATGTAAGATTCATAGAAGGATATTACAGAAAAGACTGGAACTGAAATCGCATCAGTAGAATATTAATGTAGAAGTTGATAGACTTATATAAACTTTATAGGTTGAATGTTCTGCGAGTAGCATGTACTACTTGAAAGGTGGACAAGGCTAGCCGAGTTATAGCCGTGGAGCGTTTTGCTAATAGTCGATAATCATCGCGAGGTATGTGATCCTTCCTATCCTCTTGAGCATGATATTTTAAAAGAATATATATTTAGTACGGTAGACGTACGTGTGTTAACTGAACGTAGTTTTACGGCAATGTCTTTTGACTTAAGCCTGAATAATAAGAATCTTGAAGTATTTCAAAAGAATTAAGAAACCTTTTTGAAAGAAGAGTAATGCTTGGTTTTAAAAAGCTTAAGAGTTATACTAGCTTTATGGGAAGTTAGGTATAACGACTTAAGAGAGATAAAAAGAATGGTTTATTAATTTTAGAAGTTAAGAGACTTGACTTAAATGAATTAATATGAATTTTGTGTGAAACCTCATTCGTGAGTAATAAGTACTTGGTTTTTAAAAAGGAATAATGTTTTACTGATTTCGGAAATCAGAATAAGTATCGAACAAACCACTGCAGCGTTAATAAAGGAAAATGTTTTGACTAATTAAGTATTATTAAAACCAGTAGAAACCTCCATCTGCATAGAAGCTAAGATGAGACAAAATGATATTACATTTCCTAGATCATGGTCATAAAGAATAATATTGTTATGAACAAGTATAACCTACTCACACATAAGGCATATATTTCTCAAATGGTTTTAAAAGAGAATTATATCATTAAGTAATTAAGACTACGAACTACGAAACCTTTCGAAAATGAGAAACTTGAGCATTTGAAATTAGGCAAACTTGAACGTTTGGATAATAATGTTGTTACTTGATTTTACAAAAGGAAGTGTTTTGGTTTACTTAAAAAGATAGTCACCCTATTTTTATACTACGAGTATTGTGTGGCTTTTGTGAAGGAAACGTATCTTTAAAGAGTTAATATATGAAGTACTTTGGGGATAAAAACCCGAACTTGTTTAAAGTAGAAAGTACCTTGTGTGAATAACTTGTGATGTTTGTGTAAAGGGGTTTCCCTCGATCACGCTTATGTTGTTTAACGATCAGCCGTTATGTTGGTATTGTGCCACTCACCTTGACTTGATCCCGGGTTAAGCCTCCGACGCTGGTAGACTCAGCGGTCCGGGACCATGATTCGAGAATACCTACGCGGGTCCAGGGACCTATGCGAGCTACGAGAGTTCCGTGTTAGTGTGCGCCTTTATGGTCACGCGGCCTACGCGCTACGCGATCGCGAGTCCGTGATTTACGCCGGAGAAGCTACCGACGCGGAATACCTCACGCGGGCCATCGAGTGGCCTATGTGGAGTCGCGGAAGTTCCGGACTAGACGCGCACATTGATACCGCGCAGTGGCCGCCTTTGATCATGTGACGCAGACAGATCTCATGATACGCTTTATGACCTTGTTGGTATCGCTGGTGTTAGTAGTCGGCTATGCCTTCGCATTTACCCCGCACGGTTTTATTATGACACAGTGGACTCGTGTTCATGTATTCCTTGGTGCTTTTATATCATAGATCGGCAGTGAGGAAGGTATTCCATGTGCATGATTGATGTTGGGCGTGAGACCCATAGTTATATTCGAGTGATGACTTTGAGGCGCGAGTCCTCGACTTGACATATCGCTATTTATTGTAAATTGTAGTTTGGTTATCATACATGTCTCTGCTTTATATAGATCGCTATGATTTCATTTATGATTTTCGCCACATACTTGGTACTGTAGATCGACCTCCTTTCGGGCCGCTCATGCCGCAGTAGAGGTACACCGCCGTTGATCCTCGCCATAGGGTCACAGCTCACGTTTGGGAAGCCCGTTTCCCGGAGGCTTATCGATGTATAGTCCCCTCGTTGTAGGTACTTACATTCTGTGGTATGGCGGCCCCGTCCGTCATTGTTGATAAAACTCAGAGGTCTCAGAGTAATCGCAGTAGGCATTGTAAAAAGGGATGAATCGTTTCTAGTTGATATATATATATGCCGCAAGGCAAGTTTTCTCAGATAACTGTTTTACACTTCACTTTATTCATGTCTTGTTTTATATTCCGCTGATTACTCTGATGTATGGCTACTTGGGTGCCCGGGGTAAGGCACCAGTCACGGGCCCGGGTTCGGGTCGTGACAATCTTTTTGGTATAAGTTCTTTCAGTACAGGCTTTTGTACAGTTATGGGTACGGCGGGGCCTTGTCCCGTCATAGTTCAGTATAACTCTTAGAGGTCTGTATTCATATATGGGATTGGACTCATGTACGGTGTAGTGTCTTTTGTTATGTATATTATATGGCAGCCTTGTCGGCTTCGCCCTTGCACGTACGATTGGTTTAAAAAAAAAAAAAAGGGGTGTTATTTTATTTCCGCAGTTTACTTAGTTGTTAAGGTAGAAGGGTGCCTGTGTAGGCACCACACGCCCGGGGTTCGGGGCGTGACAGAGTGGTATCAGAGCAGTCAGTCCTCGGAATGTCTACAGACCGTATCTAGTAGTGTCTTGATTATCGGTGTGTTGCGCGCCACACCCATAAACAGGAGGCTACAGGACATTTAGGAGTTGGTTTCTATTCTTCTCACTCTAAGATCGTGCCCTAGAGCTGTGTTAGTGAGATAATTCCTCTCTGACATAATTTTGTGTTACAGTTATGCCTCCAAGGAGGGCAACAGCCGCCCAGAAGGGCAAAGGAGTAGTAGGAGCTACTAGTCAGACTCAGAGAGTTGATAGGGCTCGTGCCTGTGGTATAATGGATATTGGGCGCAAAGAAACGAGTTCTTCAAGGCCAAGTTTTGAGGCCCCAAAGCACCAGAGCCTCCGCTTTCTCGATTAGGAGAAGATTTAGGGTCACGGAAGCCATCATGTTATTGACCAAGATAGCAGTACTACAGCTTTATCGCCAGGAGGTTACTGGCCAAGCAGACAGTGTACAGGGTAGAGGCCGCGTGGAGATCTGCGTAAGAGGCTAGGACCGGTTGGTTATTCCGGTGAGTTTTGACGAGCCCGCTCAAAGAGTGAGATATTCGTCCCACCTACCCAAAGACATACCCCGCAGCTCACAGTGGGAGTTTGGACCCCACAAGGTATTTAGGAGAGCCGGTCCGAGCTCCAGAGGTCGAGGTTCTCGAGATGAGCGAGGACTTTCTGGCCGAGGCCACCTATTCCTCGTGTATCGGATGGTAAGCGCCATTCGGGAAATGCCGTTATGGCACGTGTGTTTGTTTTTATTGTGGTCGCCCGCCATATTCGAGGGTATGTCCTTTAGAAAGAGCACCGGTGGAGTGGCTCACTACGAGGCCGATGGTTGATTATCTTTCCTCCACAGCTGTGCGTTCCCCAGGGCAGGGTGTTCAGATGTTAGCCAGCCGTGGTGGAGGTCAGGGTGGAGTTTATAGTTCTGGCGGTCCTTCGAACCGCAGAGATGACGTGACTACTGGACAGGATCAGGAAGCGACACCGCACGGGGTTACAGGTATATTTCGATTCTTTTGAATCATACGTGCATTGTTAGATTCAGATTTTACCCTAGCGTATATGTTTTCCCTTTGTTGCAGAGTTGTAAAGTGATAGTACCCTGCAGGTAGGATACTTTGATTAGTAAAGTGAAAAGTTAAGAATGTTGACAAGAATGATAAGTGAACCGAGACTATAGTTGTGTAGAGTTCACAAGTAGTAATTACCCGCAATGTGAGACCGACAGGGAAGGATGTCTGAGAAATACTTTGGCTTATGGACGAACCTCTAGTGAATGGGAGGATAGGGTGAGAAGTACCTTGAGATAAGAGAGAGATTTATTTCAGACTAAGAATGAGAAGTTAAGTGTGACGATGAGTCGGGTTATGGACTCATTTCGGGTCACCAGAGTGTGGAAACGGGTGACGCTTAGAAATGGTCCCGCTATGTGGTGGGGTCACGAGGGTGCTAGGCCTAAGTCTAGTTGATCGTTGTACGAGTTCGTGGATGCGTTCCACCGGAACTAGGTCGTAAGGACCGAGAAGAGCCTTAACGGGAATGTAAGTAACTATATGGCCAAGTTTGGATAGTAACTCCAGGATTGGTGAAGAGAAACAAAATTTGAGATTTCAGACGTATGCAGATAGGTTGAAGCTCGGGCGTACGAAAGTATGACAAGTAAGGAAATGAAGGAACCTCTAAGGATCCCGTGTTTGGGAAGATCAGAACCTTCGAGTTTTGTGAGAAGGGACCATGCATTTAAAGGTCCATTATTATGTTTACGGATGTTAGGTGGTGGCCACATGTGGCATCGTTAGTCTTGTGGAGTTTTGATTGATAGGCATAAGATGTAGTTTATGTCGGAGTTTGTATAGCTTGGCAACCGACTAAGAACATTCGGGGACGAATGTTTCTAAGAGGGGAAGAATGTTACACCCCGTAAGTCTAGGACATGTCTAAGAGACTGGACGTAAGGAATCAAGACTTGGAAATCGTACGAAAGGAAGAATTGTTTTTCCGACAGTAAAATCTTCCTGACGCCTGAAAGGAAAATGTTCGTTGTTGAGAATTGAATTCTCAAAATGCATTATTTGAAGAGTATGGAACTTATTAACATTATGGAAATTTATTTTTACGGATTTGGTCACGTGGGGCCCACCCGAGGAATTTTACGTTTTGTGGGGCCCACGAGGGTTACGAAATTTTATGGACGAATGAGAGGGCGACACGTGGCACCCCTCCCACATGGCTTGGTCGAATTATTCAACGGCAAATGGGTCATTTGACAATTGAAAAGATGAGAAAGTCTTGCTAATTAAGAGCTTGACATTGGTGACCAAGTCAAGAGCCATTTGGCTTGATCCCATTCATCCAATTTTTACATGTGTTGTAATCTAGACCCTCCAATGTGTTTTATATATCATACTAGTGCAAGACTTGGCATTTTACACTTAGAAAAAATTGAGAGAACTTAGAGCTTAGCAAGACATGCTCTGCTCGCCATCCACTCATAAGAAATTTTTTAGTTTGTGATCCTTTGTTCACAAGACTTAAACCCAAGGTTCATGAGTGTATTGTAAGTGTATCCCAATAGAAAAATCCCGGAAAGAGAGAGTTTTCGTGTTAGTCGTAAGGTGAAAACCTAGTTGCTTTTCTAGGTTTTGTTTGCAAATGGAAGAGAAGATGGTGGTGAACTTCTAAGGGCTTCAATAGCGGATTGGAACATAAGGAAAGGAGCTAAGAATTGCTAAGGCGCGACTTTGAATCTTGGAAATTTTAAGGGCTTATAAAGGTATAAATATTGTCGTTTTAGCAATTAAGTTTACTTATCATTGTAGCTATGATTATTAGCAAGCATGAGTTATATATTATGAGGTTTGATAAGTGTTTTGGCTATTGGAACCCTAATCCGAAAACTAGCATGTTTAGCCTTAAGATTGGAATTCAAGTTGATTATTAGTTTAAGTCGTCGCATGTTGTATAAGAAAGAAATTGTAGTTGTTGAAGTTGTTTATGACTATATAACATGTTAGACCTTAGAACTTGGAATTGGAAAAGGATTGGAAAAGACTTTGAATTGTTAAGTTATGTAGTTGGCCGAGAATGGCTAGTGAGTATTAATCTACTTGGTATGAATTGTGGGGCGGAATTTTACACGTATAGTAAGGCGTGTAATCCCATTTGTTTGGTTGTTGGTTTGAGCCTTAAATGTGGCGTGTTGGTTATTGTATTCGGCCTTGAAAAAGGTGGCAAAGTGAGTAGAAACAAAGGAAGTGCTGCCCGATTTTCTGTAGAATTAGAGACCGTATACTTAGTATTATTCTACGTTGAGACTAGAAGTTGATAGTCTTGTTGTGACCATTATAGGTTGACACTTCTACGTACGGCATATTCGGCTTAGCTTGTGGATTTAGCCGAAAAGGTATGTGAACTATCTCCTCTTCTAGCATGATTCCTTAAGATAAAGAAAGTAAGTTCTACTCCTTAAATGATTCATTCCTTGGTTGTACTTGGATTGCCTAATATAGAATTTGTTCTATGTACTTCCTTGATTGTACTTTGATGTTTAAATTGTAAGTTGTATAATCCATTGCCTTAGTGAAGTTGGATTCTTAAAAGTGAAAGTATTTTTACTTAAAGTACATGGAGTCTTGAAAAGGAAGTGGTTTCCAAACCTTTTGGCTAGTGCCTTAGTTCCAAAACCTAATGGTCGTTTTAAATGACTTTGGGGGAGTCAAAGGAGTGATTTACTTAATGGTTTTTGTCACGACCCGAACCCGGGCCCGTGACTGGTGCCTTACCCCGGGCACCCAAGAAGACATACATCAGAGTAATCAGCGGAATATAAAACAAGACATGAAATAACATGAAGTGTGAAATGCTTATTCGAGAAAAGTTGCCTTTCAAAGATATATATATAAAAACTTAAATCGAACAGTTACATCCTTTACAAACTCGCCACAACAGATTACATGCACCTCTAAGAATGTTATAACAACAATGACGGACCGCCCCGCCATACCCACGAATGTAAGTACCTACAACGATGTGGACTATACCTGATAAGCCTCGAGAAACGGAGCTTCCCAAACGCCGAATCAGGACCCTATGAGCGAGGATCAACAATCGGTGTACCTCTACCGCGCATGAACGCACCCGGAGGTCAAGACAACAGTACCAAGTATGTGAAATCAAAATATCAGAAATGAAATCATAATAGTCTATATAAAATGTAAGACATATATGATAACCAATTTACGATACACAATATGTAAGATATGTCAAGTCGTGACTCACGCCCATAAAGTTAACACTCAAATATAACCATAGGTCTCATGCCCACAATATCAATCATGCCCGTGGAATTCTTTCCTCACTGCCGGCAGTCCATGATATAAACACATCCAAGGAATACACATGAACACCAGGTCCCACCTGTGTCATAATAAAACCGTCGGTGGCGAAGGCATAGCCGACTACTAAAACCCACGCACAATAATGCCATAAAATCGTATCACAAGGTCTTTCTGACCGCCACATGATCGGCCGCCACTCGCCCGCAGTATCAATGTGCGCATCTAATCCTGGAACTTCCCGCACCTCCGCATAGGCCCACACATAGGCCCGCATGAGGTATTCCCCGCATCGAGGGTAGCTACTCCCCGGCATCGTCCTGGACTCGCAGTCCGCATGGCCACATAGACCGCATGGCCACATAGACCGCACACTAACCTGGAACTCTCGTAGCTCCGCATAGGTCCCCGACCAGACGCAGGTATTCTCGAATCATAGTCTCATAAATCGCCCGAGGTATACCCCGTGATCGGAGGCGCCTTAACCCCAGATCATGTCGGGTGAGTGGTGCAATACTAACATAACGGCTTACCGTTAAACAACATAAGCATAACAAGGGAAACCCCTTTACACAAACGTCACAAGACACTAACACACGTAGCATCCTAACATGTTTACTTATCAAATCAACAAGAAAGTATTACAAGGCTATCACAAACCAACATAGTCAAGTTATTTGTTATACCCCGTATTTCCAGAGTATGTACGTGGGGGACGTACGTAGAAATTTTCGAACTTCTTTAGGCTTGGCCGAATTCTTTTTGTGCACAACACCCGGTTAGAGTCGTGTTTAGAAGTAACCATTTAAACGCTTTCGTAGGGGAATTTCCGGCTATGTCATTTATAATTTTTGCGGATTTTTCCGAGAGACGAAACATTTTGGACCAACGGGAGGGTGACATGTGTCACCCTCACATTGGAAGGCTTGGACGGCAACCATGGCTTGACTTGGACGATTTGGACCACTTTAGTTGGTAGGATATTTTGTGCAAGTTGTGTGGTAGATGGATAAGGTCCACATGGTTGAAATCTAGCCCTACACTTGCCTTACACTTGGTTGAATCTTGGCCATTGGTTGGCCATTTCTTGACCTATAAATACCCCACCCTTTGGAAGACTTCTTCATCCAAAAATCTTCCTAAGTCTTCAAGTTCTCTTCCTCCTCCTTGTGTAGTGGCCCACCACCCCTCTTCCCCTTGTGAGGCCTTGTGGCCGAGAAACCCCTACCCCTTTGTGAGTACTAGCCGAGAGCACCACCCTCCTAGCTGGCTTAGCTGGGTACCCCTAGCCTAGTTGTCTCGTATAAATACCCCTTGTTGTGGTATAGAAATACTCTCCTAGTATTGTTATAATGCCCAAATACCTTGGCCCAAATACCTTGTAGTATTCCCAAGGTTACACGTATACAAAAGCCCAGAAAATACGATTATACTTCCTTTAGCCACAAACACGACACCCTAAGGAAATCTTCACCGTTGTTGAAGTTGTAAGTAGAAGTTGGTTAGAACTTCTAAGGGTTGTTTGAGCGCCGAGTAGAGCTAAGCGTTGCTCGGGATCGACTTTATACTTGGATAATTTTGGGCTTATCGAGGTAAACACTATCGCCCTTCTATTGTAATTGGAAATTACATAAGTGTTGAATATATAGTTGTTGTATACTATATATAGAACTGAACTTAGTATTGTGGCAATGTCTTTTGACTTAAGCTGAAGAATGAAGAATTGAAAGAATCACATGTAAGGATAATAAAGAAGAATCGAGCAGTAATTACATGGACCAGACAGAGACTTGTGTAGTATTAAGAGTAGAATTGTACGCGTCCGGTTAGGCGTATTAACCCCCGTTGGCTTGGTAGCCGACCGATAAAGGAGGAGATTTACGCTGTTATGCGGGAGGTCGCCGAATTTTACGTAGAAAGATAAACTTGTGTTTTGGGGTTAATAGACGCCAGTGACCTTTATAGGTGAAAGTACTAAGAGTAGCGTATTCTACCTCGAGGAGTGGAAAGGGCTAGAGGTTGTAGTACTTGGAGCTTTTTGCTTATTGTCGATAATCGTCGCGAGGTATGTGAATCTCTTCCTATCTCTTCTAGCATGATATGTGTGAACTATGTAGTACGGTAGACGATACGTGTTAATCGTGTTTGATTGTTCTTAAAACATAAAGTGTTATAACGGCTTTATGGGAAGTTGGTTATAACAAATTTTATGTAGGTAAGAAAATACTTTGTGGTTTTAAAAGGTAATCATGTGAATTATAACTGGCTAGTTATAATAAAGAACTTGATGTATTTCAAAAGATTTATAAATCGTTTTGGAAGGGAGAGTAACACTTGGTTTTAAAAGGTTTTAAAAAGAGTTATACTAGCTTTATGGGGAGTTAGGTACAATGTCTTAAGAGAGGTAAAGAAAATGGTTTACTGATGTTAGAAGTTAAGAGACTTGATCTTATAAGATAAGAGACTTAACTTATTTGTTTTAAATGTGAATGTTTGTGTGAAACCTCATTCGTGAGTAATGAGTACTTGGTTTTATTTAAAGGGATAATGTTTTACTGATTTCGGAAATCGTAATGTATCGACAGACCAACGCAAATGCTAATAAAGGAAAATGTATTGAATAATGATGAATTGTATTAAAACCGAGAAACCTCATCCGCATAGAAACTAAGATGAGACAAAATGATATACATTTTCTAGATCATGGTCTGTAATAAGAATGTTGTAAACAAGAATAACCTACTCTCACGTGAGACATATATTACTCAATTGTTCTAAAAGGAATCAAGTGATTAAGTTGGAAACTATGAAACCATTTGAAAATGAGAAGCTTGAGTAATCAAACTAGGCAACCGAACTTAGGAAAAGAATGTTGTTACTTGATTTTGAAAGGAATGTGGGTTGGTCATTCTAATACTACGTATCGGGTGACTTTATAAAAGTAATGGATCTCTTTAAAAGAACTTAACGTATGTAGTACTTGGGGTTAAAACCCGACTTTGGCATAAAATGAAAGTACTTTGAGTTGTTGTGAAACTTGCCTTCTGTTATTGTGAAACTTGCCTTTCTTTGGATGTTGTGAAACTTGCCTTTGCTTGTTGTTGTGAAACTTGCCTATGCTTGTTGTTGTGAAACTTGCCTATGCTTGTGATGATAGCCTTTGTTGTGCAAGTGTGGTATTTCGTTACCGTCTCTCGATAGAGGCTTGACTTGTTGAGAACTTACTGACGCTTTGGCGGTGATGGAGAATTCCACGTATGTTTCCATTTTGATTACCGTCTTGTTGTTGATGTCACATGGACATGTCTACACCGACGCGATTCCGTGGCACGCGCCACGCGTCGGTTGATTACCCGATATATGGTTATTATCGCAACATGGACGTGTCTACACCGACGCAGATTCCGGGCACGTGGCCACGCGTGGTTGACCACCCAAAGATATTATTATTGAGGTTACATGGGCATGTCTACACCGGCGCAAGATTCCGGTACGCGGCCACGCGGCCTTGTTATTATTGTTGCATCATGGACATGTCTACACCGATGCAAGATTCCGGGGCACGCGCCATGATACGAACATGATGGATGTTGCGGGCGTGAGACCCATAGTTATATTCGAGTGGTGACTTGAGGCGTGAGTCCCCGACTTGACCGCTTTTATGTTGCATCAGTATTTTGGTTATCATACATGTCTCCGCTTTTAAGCTATTATGATTTCATTTACGATGATTTGATTTCACATACTTGGTACTGTTATCGACTCCTTCGGGGCCGCGTCATGCCGCAGTAGAGTACATCGCCGTGGATCCTCGCTCTAGGATCTCATTTCAGCGTTGAAAGCTCTCTTCTGAGGCTAATCTTTGGTATGTTTCCCGAGTAGGTTCTTGTACATTCGTGGTATGGCGTGGCCCTGTCCCGCCATAGTTGTAAATCTTAGAGGTCCAGAGTAATCGCTGTGTGGGAGTTTGTAAAAAGGATAACTGTTCAGGTTTTTATGTATATACTAAAGGAAACTGTTTTGGTTGGCCTATTTATTTATTATATCTCTTGTTTCATGACTCGTGTTTTATTTTCCGCTGGTTTTCTCTGATGTTGTATCACTAGGGTGCCCGGGGTAAGGCACCAGTAACGGGCCCGGGTTCGGGGCGTTACAAAGTGGTATCAGAGCAGTTAGTCCTCGGAAATTCTCTACGCATCGTGTTCAGTAGTCTTGATTATCGGTGTGTTGTGCACCACATCTATAATCAGGAGGCTATAGGACATGTAGGATTGGTTTCTATTCTTCTCATTCTGAGATCGTGCCTTAGAGCTGAGTTGTAAGTTGGACCCCTCTGATGTGTTTCATTTTACCAGTTATGCCTCCGCGCAAGGCGAACAAAGGCCCGGGCGGCAAGGCACCGAGGAGCTGCTAGTGGATTCAGAGGAGTACGAGGGCGCAGCCCGGCCAAGACTGAGGTAGTGCTTCAGACGGCGAAGTTTTGCGCCGCCAAAGACCAAAGAAGTTTAGAGCCGCAGCAGCTGGCCGCCGAGACTACAAGACTGAGCCTCCGCCCCACACCGAGCGGGGGAGATGGGTCACGCGAGATGGCCCGATTATTGGCCAGGTGGTCAGGCGACATGAGGATAGGCCGACGCAGCAGCCAGCCCAAAGAAGACTGTAGTGCACCCAGGCGCATACTGAGGCTACGGATTTCCTTAGTTGTAGCCCGCCGAAGTTTTACGGTCGAGGCCGGAGGATGATCCGCAGGAGTTCATCCGCCACCGCAGAGGATCACGCGTGATCAAGGCTTCGAGATCGAAGTCTGCGGACATTTGTTCGTGATCGGCCGCGTGATACCGCTATGATCGTTTGACTCGCGGAGCTTTCCGGGAGAGCATGCACTTCCACCGCTTGGGACGAAGTTTTCGGGGCCTTCGGCACATTTCTTGCCTCCACAAATGAGGAGGGCTCGCCATGATTTTTGATGTTGAGGCGCAACGCGCATTCCGAGTACAATGTGAGTTCGACTCATTGGCGGTATGTTCCGCATTAGTAGCTAGTATGGAGGATCGAGTGCACCGATATGTTACGGTGGCTCGATGATTACCTAGCAGAGTTGTTCGGGTGTTTCTCTTCACCGAGCATGGACATTGCCCGCATTCGTGCTCATGCACTGCGCGGCGAGCGCAGAGATCGACGCAGCGGACCGCCACAGGTTAAGGCGCCAAGACGGCCGGATATTTTGGCGACTTTCGAGGCGGACCGCCAAGAAGCAGACTAGTTATGTACTCCGCCATTGCAGAGTGGTCCTCCGCAGCTTTCGGACCTTGGGATATTCAGGAGCGTGTCGTGGCTCCTGTGTTTCGATGTTCGCGAGTAGGGTGTTGGCAGATGCATCACCCTACCTACCTGTGGTCGATGTGTAGACCGCATTTCGTGAGTGTCGTAGTACCAAGGGAGCTTGTTATTCTTGCGCCAACAGGCCATATGACGAGACTGTCCGACTGGTGGTAGCGCTGGTAGATAGCACAGATTACAGAGGCGATGGGCCACCAGAGGTCGCGTGGAAGTTCCCGCTTTAGCCTTGAACCGCCTAGTTTCAGGTATATCCTTAACCCTGTAGATACTTGTATGTATTGATGTTAATGATGTGTTAAGTGTTATGTTCGGATAGCTTTGTGCTATGGTTAGTGAAAAGGGTAAGTCCCTGGGTAGTGTGAAATGGAAGTGGTAGCTTTCATGACCTGTAGAGGTAAGATTGTTCGGATCAAGAAACTAGAGAGTTGGCGTGACGGAGGGTCGGGAGGCGTGTTGCGTGTCAACCCGTAGCCCGGATTGAGGTGGGGTCAGCTCTGGGTGGTCCCGCCAGGAGGTAGGGTCACCAGGGTGTTAGGCCCAAGTTTTGATGACCAACGTATGAGTTCATAGATATGTTCGACCAGAATCAGTTCGTGAAGGCCGAGAATGGCCTTAGAGGAAATCGAGGGTAGTAAGATGACCAAGTTTGGAGGTAGTAACTCCAAGGGTTGGAAACAGAACGTTGACTAAGTGTGGCGTGATATTAGAAAGAGCTCGAGTGTTCGGAAAGTACGACGAGATAGGGAGAAGTGAACGTGTGATCGCTTTCTTTGTGAAATGTAGGTGCGAAGGGAGTATATTTTAGACCTTGGTGGGGACTTTTGTGCTAACTGAGGTGGTTCCTCGTTGGCGTGGATTTGGGTTTTGCGCGCATGTTATTTTGTGGCCAGGTGTGGCATGTTTGATTCTCGTAAGTATAGTAGTGAAGACTATACTGACGCACGTTTGTTTTGAGACTTAGAAGGAACATTCGGGACGAATGTTTCTAAGGAGGGGAGAATGTTATACCCCGTATTTCCAGAGTATGTACGCAGGGACGACGAGAAATTTTCGAACTTCTTTAGGCTTGGCCGAATTCTTTTGTGCACAACACCCGGTTAGAGTCGTTTTTCGACGAAACGTTTTCACAGCTTTCGTAGGGGAATTTCCGGCTATGTCATTTATAATTTTTGCGGATTTTTCCGAGAGACGAAACATTTTGGACCAACGGGAGGGTGACATGTGTCACCCTCACATTGGAAGGCTTGGACGGCAACCATGGCGGCGACTTGACGATTTGGACCACTTTAGTTGGTAGGATATTTTGTGCAAGTTGTGTGGTAGATGGATAAGGTCCACATGGTTGAAATCTAGCCCTACACTTGCCTTACACTTGGTTGAATCTTGGCCATTGGTTGGCCATTTCTTGACCTATAAATACCCCACCCTTTGGAAGACTTCTTCATCCAAAAATCTTCCTAAGTCTTGAAGTTCTCTTCCTCCCTCCTGTGTAGTTCGTCCACCACCCCTCTTCCTCAGGAGGCCTGGCAGAAACCCCTACCCCTTGTGAGTACTAGCCGAGAGCACCACCTCCTCCTGGTAAATAGCCGTGGGTACCCCCCTAGCCTAGTTGTCTCGTATAAATACCCCGTGTTGTGGTATAGAAATACTCTCCTAGTATTGTTATAATGCCCAAATACCTTGGCCCAAATACCTTGTAGTATTCCCAAGGTTACACTTATACAAAAGCCCAGAAAATACGATTATACTTCCTTTAGCCACAAAAACGAAACCCTAAGGAAATCTTCACCCGTTGTTGAAGTTGTAAGTAGAAGTTGGTTAGAACTTCTAAGGGTTGTTTGGAGCGCTCGGAGTAGGAGCTAAGCGTTGCTCAGGATCGACTTTATACTTGGATAATTTTGGGCTTATCGAGGTAAACACTACTGTCCTTCTATTGTAATTGGAAATTACATAAGTGTTGAATATATAGTTGTTGTATACTATATATAGAACTGAACTTAGTATTGTGGCAATGTCTTTTGACTTAAGCCTGAAGAATGAAGAATTGAACAGTAATCACATAGAAGGATAATAAAGAGAAGAACTGAACGGTAATTACATAGGACTGTATTGCAGTAGACTTGTGTAGTATTACTGAGTAGAATTGTACGCGTCCGGTTAGACGTGTTAACCCCCCCCCTGGTTGGCTTGGTAGCCGACCTCGATAAAGGAGGAGATTTACGCTGTTGCGGGGGGGGAGGTGCTGCCGAATTTTCTGTAGAAAGATAGAAACTTGTGTTTTGGGGTTAATAGACGTTTGTGACCTTTATAGGTGAAAGTACTAAGAGTAGCGTATTCTACTCGAGGAGTGGAAAGGGCTAGCAAGGTTGTAGTACTTGGAGCTTTTTGCTTATTGTCGATAATCGTCGCGAGGTATGTGAACCTCTTCCTATCTCTTCTAGCATGATATGTGTGAACTATGTAGTACGGTGACGTCATGTGTTAATCGTGTTTGATTGTTCTTAAAACATAAAGTGTTATAACGGCTTTATGGGAAGTTGGTTATATGACTTTATGTAGGTAAGAAAATACTTTGTGGTTTTAAAAGGTAATCGATGTGAATTATAATCGGCTAGTTATAATAAAGAACTTGATGTATTTCAAAAGATTTATAAATCGTTTTGGAAAGGAGAGTAACACTTGGTTTTAAAAGGTTTTAAAAAGAGTTATACTAGCTTTATGGGGAGTTAGGTATAATGTCTTAAGAGAGGTAAAGAAAATGGTTTACTGATGTTAGAAGTTAAGAGACTTGATCTTATAAGATAAGAGACTTAACTTATTTGTTTTAAATGTGAATGTTTGTGTGAAACCTCATTCGTGAGTAATGAGTACTTGGTTTTATTTAAAGGGATAATGTTTTACTGATTTCGGAAATCAGAATGTGTATCGACAGACCACTGCAGCGTTAATAAAGGAAAATGTATTGAATAATGATGAATTGTATTAAAACCAGAGAAACCTTCATCCGCATAGAAACTAAGATGAGACAAAATGATATACATTTTCTAGATCATGGTCTTTGTAATAAGAATGTTGTAAACAAGAATAACCTACTCACGTGAGACATATATTACTCAATTGTTCTAAAAGGAATCAAGTGATTAAGTTGGAAACTATGAAACCATTTGAAAATGAGAAGCTTGAGTAATTGAAACTAGGCAAACCGGAACTTAGGAAAAGAATGTTGTTACTTGATTTTGAAAAGGAATGTGGGTTGGTCATTCTAATACTACGGGTATCGGGTGACTTTTATAAAAGTAATGGATCTCTTTTAAAAGAACTTAACGTATGTAGTACCTTGGGGTTAAAAACCCGGACTTTGGCATAAAATGAAAGTACTTTGAGTTATTGTGAAACTTGCCTTTACCGTTATCGTGAAACTTGCCTTTCTTTGGATGTTGTGAAACTTGCCTTTGCTTGTTGTTGTGAAACTTGCCTATGCTTGTTGTTGTGAAACTTGCCTATGCTTGTGATGATAGCCTTTGTTGTGCAAGTGTGGTATTTCGTGTTACCGTCTCGATGAGGTAGGTTGACTTATTGAGAACTTACTTGGAGCGTCTTTGGCGTGATGGAGAATTCCACGGGTATGTTTCCATTTTGATTCGTCTTGTTGTTGATGTCACATGGACATGTCTACACCGATGCAGATTCGGGGCACGCGCCACGCGTGGGTTGATTACGATATATGGTTATTCGCAACATGGACATGTCTACACCGATGCAGTATTCCGGGGGCATGTGGCCATGCGGCAGGGTTGACCACCCAGTATATTATTATTGAGGTTACATGGGCATGTCTACACCGGCGCAAGATTCCGGGGGCGTGGCCACGCGCCTTGTTATTATTGTTGCATCATGGACATGTCTACACCGATGATAGGGGCATGCGCCATGATACGAACATGATGGATGTTGTGGGCGTGAGACCCATAGTTATATTTAGTGGTGACTTGAGGCGTGAGTCCCCGACTTTCCGCTTTTATGTTGCGTCATGTATTTTGGTTATCATACATGTCTCCCGCTTTTAAGCTATTATGATTTCATTCTGATTTGTGATTTCACATACTTAGTACTGTTATCGACCTCCTTGGGCTGCGTTCATGCCGCAGTAGAGGTACATCGCCGTGGATCCCCGCCTAGCATCTCATTTCCGCGTGTTGGAAAGCTCCGTTCCTTCGGAGGCTTATCTGTGGTATGTTTCCCTGAGTTGTAGGTTCTTGTACATTCAGGGGTATGGCGGGGCCCTGTCCCGTCAGAGTTGTTGTAAATCTTAGAGTGCATGCAATTTGTTGTAAGTGTGGTTTGTAAAAAGGATAACTGTTCGGGTTTTTATGTATATACTAAAGGCAACTGTTTTGGTTGGCCTATTTATTTATTATATCTCTTGTTTCATGACTCGTGTTTTATTTTCCGCTGGTTTTCTCTGATGTTGTATCACTAGGGTGCCCGGGGTAAGGCACCAGTAACGGGCCCGGGTTCGGGGCGTTACATTATTCACACAAGGTACTTCATACATTATCTCTTTAAAAAAAACTCTGTTTCTTTCACAAGAGTCACACGATACCCGTAGTATTAAAATAGAGTGACTATCTTTTTAAGTAAACCAAAACAATTTCCCTTATTAAAGACAAGTAAAAACCTTCCTTACAAAAGTTCAAGTTTGCCTAAGTTCAAATACTTAAGTCTCTTATTTTCGAAAGGTTTCGTAGTTCATCGTCTTAATCACTTAATAATATAATTCTCTTTTTAAAACAATCTGAGAAACATATGCCTTATATGTGAGTAGGTTATTCTTGTTCATAATCAATCTTATTAAAGCAGCCATGATCTAGGAAATGTAATATCATTTTGTCTCATCTTAGCTTCTATGCAGATGGAGGTTTCTACTGGTTTTAATAATACTTTATTAGTCAATACATTTCCCTTTATTAGCGCTGCTGTGGTTTGTTCGATACTTATTCTCATTTCCGAAATCAATATAAGGCTTTCCTAAACAATTAAGTAAACCGTTCCTTTTATCTCTCTTAAGTCGTTATACCTAACTTCCCATAAAGCTAGTATAACTCTTAAGCTTTTAAAACCAAGTATTACTCTTCTTCAAAACGATTCTTAATTCTTTTGAAATACTTCAAGATTCTTATTATTTAGACTCAAGTCAAAAGACATCGCAAAGAAACCACGTTCAGTTAACACACGACGCTCACCGTACTATATATATTCTTTTAAAATATCATGCTCAAGAGGATAGGAAGAATCACATACCTCGCGACGATTATCGATAATTAGCAAAACGCTCCACCGCTATAACCCGACTAGCCTTGTTCACCTTCAAGTAGAACATACTCGCAACATTCAACCTATAAAGGCCATATACGCCTATCAACTTCTAGACTACTCGTAGAATATTCTAAGCAATAGGTTCTCTATTTTACGGAAAATCGGGCAAAGACTTCCCTACCCGTTAAACTACACAAGTCTCATCAGAATACAATCTTATGTAAGTACAGATTCAATCTTCTTTAATATACTGATGTGATTTCAATTCAATTATCTTCTCTTATACCATCCTTACATATATCTTATACTCATTTCTATACTACTACAAGATGTAATTTCCAATTACAATAAGGACAAGATATTTACCTCGATAAGCCCAAAATTATCCAAGTTTAAATGTCGATCCCGAGCAACGCTTAGCTCCTACTCGACGCCCAACCCGCCTCCAAACAACCCTTAGAAGTTCTACGCAACTTCTTCTTAATACTTCAACCTATGAAGATTTTCCTTAGGGTTTCGTTTTGATTGAAGGAAGTATAATAGTATTTCTGGGCTTTTAGTATAGGGGTAACCTTGGAATACTACAAGGTATTTGGGCCAAGGTATTTTTGAATAGTAACAATACTTGGAGAATACTTTTCTACCAAGGGGGGGTGTTTTTACGAGAACAACTCTCAAGAGGGGAGTACTTTCGCCAAGGCTTTCTCAAGGGGAGGTGCTCTTGGACGAGCAACAAGAAGGGGAGGATTTTCAAGACTTAGAAAATGTTTTAGGGATGAAGAAGTCTTCAACTCAAGGGGGGTATTTATAGGGAAATCAATGGCCAAGATTAAGACAAGTGGTGGGCAAGTGGAGGGTGAGGATTTGGACAAGTGTTGTGTGGTCCCACTTACTCATCTACCACACAAAATATCTACAAAACATTGACCAAATGTTTTAGGCACAAAAATGAAAAACGTGTAAGGAATTGCCCACTTGATCCACTGAGGGTGACAAGTGTCGCCTCTCGTTGGTCCAAAATATTTCATCTCTCGGAAAAATCCAAAAATAATAAATGTTGCAAACGTAATTTTCCCTTCACAAAGTTTGGAAAACGCTTAGTCGGAAAACAATTCTTTCGTGGGTTGGAACAAAATTTTCGCCCTTGCCTAACTTAAGGCTCAAACTTTTACGACGCCTCACGCATACTCCGGAAATACGGTATAACATTCTCCCCTTAGAAACATTCATCCCGAATGTTCCTTCTAAGTCTCAAACACACATGCGCTCGTATAGTCTTCACTACTATACTTACGAAACAATCATGCCACACCGCCACAAAAACACCCGCGCAAATACTTACATCCAAGTCCATGAGGAATCACCTCATCACTACAAAAGCTCCCACCCGAGGTCTAAAATATACTCCGCGTGACCTTCACTTTACAAAAGAAATGATCACATCTATGTTCTTAACACATGCTCGCTTTCCTTACTCGTCGATCTTCATACACTCGAACTCTTTCTCATAACTTACCACATTTCATATCGCTTGGTTTCAAAATCTCGGGGTTACTAACTCCAACTTGGTCATCATTAATCGGGAACACTGATGGATCTCCTATATTTTTCCAACCTAGCAACACGAAAGACCGGACGCATCGCCTCCTACGCCGGACGGCAATTCTAACTTATAGGCAACCCGCCTATTCTACAAATAATCAAAATGCCCAAAAGTACTTTGGGTTAAGTTTCCCGCTCCAAAACTCGTCACACTTTCCGCGGTGGTACCTTCAAGAAGACCACCGTCAACACGAACTCAAGCGTCGCCGCCGATTATCCGCGACTTACTTGACTCGAGATGCCAATAACCTCTTCCGGATAAGCTTCACCTATCCACATCCTGAAACAAGTATGAACCAACTATCGAACCTTGCCAACATCGAACCAATCGACCAAGACTTACACTTCCGCCCTACAAGGCTTCATAAGGCGACATCCGAATCGAAATGGTAGCTATAAAACACTCTCAACAGGAGGCGACAATCCTCACAAATACCCCGAAATCCAAACACCGGTCCGAGGCGAACGCGACATCGAGACTCACCAGTTCCTAACCCCGCTGGTAAAACCTCCGTAAAAGAAATAGCCGTAACCTGGCTCCATCGTCATAAGGTGAAAGTAGGCACCTCGTGCAGCCTTACAACCTTCCCGATATAACATTTCGCATAACCTCGCTGAGTAAACGGTCTTGACTAAAAGACAAGATGGGCTGACCTCATCGCCCGACCATCGTCGACGCATCCACGAACTCGCACGATGGTTAACTAAACTTGGGCCTAGCGCCGCGTGACCTACCACCGGTGGGACCACTCGAACCGACCCCACATTACAGCCGCGGGTTGACCGCGATCGGTCCTCAATCCGACCATTATCGCGAAAACTCTTGTTCCCGATCCAACAATCTCACCATCGAGTCACGAAAACCTAGTGGTCTTCTTAGCTCAACTACCCTCTTTCATATCACACTACTCGTGGACTATCACACAAACATATCTCACGTATACTATGCACTTTGATAAGGGTCAAACATAAAAAAAACATCTTTACTCAAGATGGCCTTGCCTCTAAGGTCTCCACGTATAAAACTCTAAGGCTCACACTTTTCCTATCCCCAATCTTACCCTTTTAACTAACCATGATTTCTAATCACAATTAACATCATGCTATCTGAACATAACACTTAAGATATACTTATCTTATCCTACATACAAATCTCTAGAGGGTTAAGGATATACCTGTATCTACTGCTTCACTCCCCTTTGTCGTTCTAATCCATCCTGCCCTGATGGGCGCATAGCTAGGAAAGGTGACGAACTAGCCACTGATCCTGAAGGCTGAGTCTCTAAATCCGCGCCACCTTTGGTCGGACAATTTCTCGCAAAATGGCCCTGCTGGCCGCAAGCAAAACAAGCTGTCGAAGAAGTACGACACTCCCCCCCAATGACACTTACCACAACGGCCACACCGAGGTGGGGGTGGCCTCCTCTGGCTAAACACCCCTTCCTCTCCGAACTACTTGTTATACCCTGTATTTCCAGAGTATGTACGTGAGGGCGTACGTACAAAAGTTCAAGCCTTAAGTTAAGACATAGGACGAAAATTTATGCACAACCCCCGAAAAGAATTGTTTTCCGACGAAACGTCTTCCAAAGCTTGAGAAGGGAAAATTACGTCTGCGACATTTATATTTTTTTGCGGATTTTTCCGAGAGATGAAATATTTTGGACCAACGAGAGGGTGACACTTGTCACCCTCAAGTGGACGGCAAAAAGGGCATGGCTTGGCACGATTTTAAGGCCTAAACCATGGGTCAATGTTTGTGAGTGATTTGTGGAGTAGGGATAGGGTGCACTTGTGCAAATCCACACCCTCCACTTGCCCTCCACTTGCCTTCATCTTGGCCCTTGAAAGCCTTATAAATACCCCCCTTGAGTTGAAGACTTCTTCATCCACAAATCATCTTCCAAGTCTCCAAACTTTCCCCCTCCCCCCCTTTGAGAGAAGCTCTCGTCCAAAGCCCTCTTCCCCCCCCCCCCCCCCTCTTGAAGAGCTAAGCCAAAACACCCCTCTCCCTCCCCCTTCCTTGTAGTCTCGGCAAAAGCTCCCCCCCTCTTGGTAGAAAATACTCTCCAAGTATTGTTACTATCCCCAAAATACCCTAGCCGTATATCTTATAGTATTCCAAAGTCACCTCTATACTAAAAGCCCAGAAATACTATCTTATATCCATTAGTCACTAAACGAAACCCTGGGGAAATCTTCATAGTTGGTTGAAGTAGTAAGTAGAAGTTGTGTAGAAACTTCTAAGGGTTTCTTGGAGCGGATTGGAGCGTACAGATTAGGAGCTAAACCTTGCTCAGGATCGACTTATATCTTGGATAATTTTGGGCTTATCGAGGTAAATAATAATCTTATCCTTCTATTGTAATTGGAGAATACATACTGTAGAAGTATAGAAATAAGTATAAAATACATAGAAGGATATTAAAGAAGAGAATTGAACTGTAATTACATAGAAGGGTATTACAGAAGAGAATTGAACTAATCACATCAGAAGAATTAAAGAAGATTGAACTGTACTTACATAGGACTGTATTTACAGTAGACTCGTATAGTTTACCGGGTAGGGAAATGCTGCCCAATTTTCCGTAGAATTAAAAACCTTCTTCTTAGAATATTCTACAGAGTAGTCTAGACATTGATAGACGTATTTGACTATTATAGGTTGATACTCTGCGCGCGACATATTCGACTTGGCAGGTGGATTTTGCCGAGGAGGTATGTGATTCTTCCTATACTCTTGAGCATGATATTTTAAAATATATATATAGTACGGTAGACGTACGTGTGTTAACTGAACATGGTTTTACTTGACGTCTTTTGACTTGAGTCTAAATAATAAGAATCTTGAAGTCTTTCAAAAGAATTATAAATCATTTTTGAAAGAAGAAGAATATTTGTTTTTAAAACAAAAAGCTTAAGAGTTATACTAGCTTTATGGGAAGTTAGGTATAACGACTTAAGAAAGATAAAAGGAACAGTTTACTTATGTGTTTATGAAAGACTTGTATTGATTTCTGGAAAGTATAATAAGATGGTTTGATGAGTAGACATATTATGATGTTATGTGTGTTAGTGTCTTGTAACGTTTGTATAAGAGGTTATTCTTATTGTGCTTATGTTGTTTAACGGTAAGCCGTTATGTTAGTATTACATCACTCACCTCTTGACATGATATACCGGGGGTTAAGCTGCCCCGACGCGGTATACCTCGTGCGATGCAGGTGACTATGATTCGAGAATACCTACGCGGGTCCAGGACCTATGCGAGCTACGAGTTCCGTGTTAGTGTGCGGTCCATGTGGCCATGCGGTCTATGTGGCCACGCGGACTACGAGTCCGGGGCGATGCCGGGAGTAGCTACCTCGATGCGGGAATACCTCATGCGGTCCTAGGTGGCTATGCGATCGCGGGAGTCCAGGATTAGGCAGGCATAATGATACTATGGGCGATTGGCCTTGCTTCGATCATTCGCAGCCTAGAAAAGACCTGTTACAGTTTACCTATTATTGCTCTTGTTTGTGATGTGGCACTATGTGTCACGACCCAACTTGGGCCCGTGACTGGTGCCTTACCCCGGGCACCCTAGTGATACAACATCAGAGTAATCAGCGGAACATAAAACACAATATGAAATAATGCAAAGGAAACACATGTTTCTGAAGAAAAGTTGCCTTCCGGCATATATATAAATAACAACTTTTTCAAAATGAACAGTTTAATCCTTTTTACAAACTCGCCCACAACAAAGATTACTACACTCTAAGAAATGATACGACAACAATGGCGGGACAGGGCCCCGCCATACCCCTGAATGTAAACACCTACAACAACAGGGGACTATACCACTGATAAGCCTCCGGAGAAACGGAGCTTTCCCAAACGCTGAACTGTGATCCGAGGATTAACGACTGGTGTACCTTTTACTGCGGCGTAACGCAGCCCCGGAGGTCAAGACAACAGTACTAAGTATGTGGCGAAAATAAATCAGAAATGAAATCATAGTAGTCTATACAAAGCAGAGACATGTATGATAACCAAATTACAGCTCACATAAATAAGCAATATGTCAAGTCGTGGACTCACGCCAAGTCATCACTCAAATTTAACAATGGGTCTCACGCCCACAACATCAATCGTGCGTGGAACACATTCTCACCGCCAGCGATCATGATATGAAAGCACCAAGGAACACACATGAACACCGTGTCCCACTGTGTTATAATAAACCGTGCGGGGTAAGTAAGGCATAGCCGACTACTAAAACCCACAGCATCAACAAGGTCATAAATCGCATCGTGAGATCTGTCTGGCATCGCATGATCAAAGCCGCCACTTGCCCGCAGATCTAATGCGCGCGCCTAGCCCCGAACTTCCGCTGACTCCGCATAGGCCAAACTCATAGGCTCGCATGAGGTATAACCCCGCATCGAGGGTAGCTACTCTCGGCATCCGCGGACTTCGCATCCGCATGGCCACATGACGCATGCCCATAAAGGACGCACCTAACTCGGAACTCTCGTAGCCCGCATAGGCCCTCGGGACCCGCATGAGGTATTCTCGAATCATAGGTCCATCGACCGCCGAGTCTACCCCGTGACGGAGGCGCTTAACCGGAATCATCTCAAGAGATGAGTGATGTATAATACTAACATAACAAACTTATCGTTAAACAACATAAGCACAACAAAGGAAAACCCTTTACACAAACATCACAAGATACTAACACACGTAGATCCTAGCATGTTTACTTAACAAATCAACAAGAAAGTATTACAAGGCTATCACAACCCAACACAATCAAGTTATACACACAAGGCACTTTCTACTATATGATTAACAAGATCGGGTTTTATCCCCAAAGTACTTCATTCATTAACTCTTTTAAAAGATACGTTACTTTCACAAAAGTCACACAATACCCGTAGTATATGAAAATAGAGTGATTATCTTTTTAAGTAAACCAAAATGCTTACCTTTGTAAAATCAAGTAACAACATTATTTTCCAAACGTCCAAGTTTGCCTAATTTCAAATGTTCACGTTTCTTATTTTGGAAAGGTTTCGTAGTTCATAGCCTTATTCATTTAAGAATATAATTCTCTTTTAAACCATCTAAGAAACATAAGCCTTATATGTGAGTAGGATATTCTTGTTTATAACAATCTTATTACAGCAGCCATGATCTAGGAAATATCATTTTGTCTCATCTTAGCTTCTATGCAGATGGAAGTTTCTACTGGTTTTATTAATGCTTCATTAATCAAAACATTTCCCTTTATTAACGCTGCAGTGGTTTGTCGATACACATTCGATTTCCTAATCAAGAAACATTATCCCTTTTAAAAATCAAGTACTCATTACTCACGAATGAGGTTTCGTGACAAAATTCATATAATTTATTTAAGTTAAGTCTCTTATCTTACAAGATCAAGTCTCTTAACTTCTAAAATAAATAAATCATTCGCTTTATCTCTCTTAAGCCGTTATACCGACTTCCCATAAAGCTAGTATAACTCTTAAGCTTTTAAAACCAAGTATTACTCTTCTTTTAAAACAATTCTTAATTCTCTTGAACTACTTCAAGATTATATCATTCGGGCTTAAGTCAAAAGACATTGCCGCATAACCACGTTCAATTAACACACGACGCTACCGCACTACATAGTTATACACATATCATGCTAGAAGAGATAGGAAGAGGTTCACATACCTCGCGACGATTATCGACTATTAGCAAAACGCCCACGCCATAACGGCTAGCTTTGGCCCACCTTCTCAAGTAGCACGCTACTCGCAGAACATTCAACCTATACAGTTACATAAGTCTATCAACGCCTAGACTACTCGGTAGAATAAATCTAGATGCAAGATCCTACGGGAAATTGGGCACCCTTCCTACGTCAAATTACACAAGTCTCATCAGAATACACCCCACGTAATTACAGTTCAGTTCTCATCTTTAAATTCAGGCTTAAGTCCAAAGACATTGCCACAAGCTATGTTCAGTTCTATATATAGTATACTTCAACTATATATTTCTACAACATGTAATATCCAATTACAATAGGGGGACAAGATAATTACCTCGATAAGCCCATAATTATCCAAGTATAAATGTCGATCCTTAGCAACGCTTAGCTCCTACTCCGGGTGCTCCAACCCGCTCCAAACAACCCTTAGAAGTTCTACGACTTATTTAATACTCCAACCAACTATGGAGATTTTCCTTAGGGTTTCGGTTAGAGACAAAAAGGACATACGGTAGTATTTCCGGTCTCTACGTATAGAGGTTTCTTTGGAATACTACAAGGTATACGGCTAAGGTAATTTGGGTATAGTAACAATACTTTTGAGAGTATTTCTACCAAGAGGGGGGGTATTTATACGAGACAACACCACACGGGGTGTATACCCTCGCCTACCCACTGTGGGAAACTCTCGGCCAAGGGGGTGCTCTCGCCAAAGGCCTCACAAAGGGGAGGACTCTCGCCAAGACACTACACTGGGTGGGAGGAAGGCTTTCAAGACTTAGAGATTTTGGGATGAAGAAGTCTTCAAGGGAGGGTATTTATAGGTCAAGCAAAGGCCAACCAATGGCCAAGATCTAGCCAAGTGTTAGGCAAGTGTAGGGCCAAGATATGCCCAAGTGCCCTCTAGTCCCTACCCTTAAAACCCTCATAAATATCTACCAAAAATATCTACCCACTGACACCCCAAATCGCCAGTGCCGCCCCACTTTGTTTCCAATGTGAGGTGACACGCCACCTCCCGCTGGTCCAAAATGTTCGCCTCTCGGAAAAATCCGCAAAAATAAGAAAAGACATAGCCGGACTTTTCCTCGCAAGTTATGTAAAACGTTTCGTCGAAAAACGACTCTCACCGGGTGTTGTGCACAAATGTCATTCGGCCAAGCCACTGGCGGGGTGACACGTGTCACCTCCTATTGGCCCAAAATAAAACATCTTCGAAAATATCCACAATGGCCAAAATCTCAAAACAAAGTGGGCTCCTACAAAACCAGTAAATTTCTCCGTGGGCCCCACGTGACCATTTCCAAAATAAAATTCCATAATTCTCTAATATTCCAGAAGTCCGAATACCAAACTGGGAATCCAATTCCCATTAACGAACCTTTTTCCTTCACAAAACCGGAAACTTTTCCGTGGAAAAAATCACCTATTTCTTCCTTTCCAATCTTTCAGCCGTATTCGCACGCACGCCCTCGCATACATACCCTGGAACTACGGGGTAAAACATTCTTCCCCCCTTAGAAACATTTGTCCCGAATGTTCCTTCTAAGTCCCCAAACATACAAGCGCCGATATAGTCTCTACTACTATACTTACGAGAACAATCCTGCCACACCTGGCCATGGAAACACCTGCGCAAAAACTTACATCCAAGTCCACGAGGAAACACCTCTACATCACCATAAATACCTCTTCCCGGGGTCAAAAATATACTTCCTTAGTCACTGATACCACTTTGTCACTTTGTCGCGAGCCTTGCTCCGACGACCCAACAAATGGTACCGGCCGCTGCGATCCTCGAGGTACGCCTACGGCCCTTCTCGTGATGTGCCATACGGAGAGCCACGGTTCGGTCTGTTCGTGGTAGAGGCTCGCCTCTTTATACGCCATTCCCGAACATAACAATACGAAAGACCGGACGTACTGCCTCCTAAGTCGGATGGCAAATGATAACATATAGGCAACCTGGCCTATCCTTCACATGAACTTACAAAGGCCCAAAGTAACTCGGGCTAAGTTTCCTCTGTTTTCCAAAACTCGTCACACCCTATCCGGGGTGGTACTTTCAAGAAGATCGATCGTCAACCTGAACTCTAAGCGCCGTCGATTATCCGCACGATTTTCTCGTTTGCGAACCTCTTCTAGACAAGCTTCACCCCATCCACAATCACCGGAACAAGCTCAACTAACTATCGAACCTTGCCAACATCGAACCAATCGACCGCAACTTACACTTCGCCCCTACAAGGCTTCAAAGCGACATCCGAACATTGAAATGGTAGCTTTAAACGCTCCTCCACAGAGACAACAATCCCCACGACTACCCCGAAATCCACACCGCCCGTGGCGAACGCGATTCGAGACTCACCGAGTCCTTAACCCGCTTGGTAAAACTTCCGAAAAAGAAACAGTACCACTGGCTCCACTGGTCATAAGGTGAAGGTAGGCACCGTGCAGCCTTACAACCTTCGATAAATCAACATCGCCGAGTGAACGGTCCTATCAAGAACACGATGGGCTGCCCCCATCGCCCGACCATCGGTCGAACGCATCCACGAACTCGACGTGGTTAACTAAACTTGGGCCTAACACCTCGTGACCTACCACAAGGCGGGACCACCACAACCGCACCACCACCAAACATGCCGCTGGTTGACGCAACGTGGCCTCAACCCGACCCGGCAAGGCGCAAAATACTATCTCCCCGAAGGAACAATCTCACTAAACACGTTACGAAAACCTAGCGGTCTTCTTAGCTCAACTACCCTCTTTCATTTCATACTACTTAGGGACCTATCCCAAACATAGCTCACGTGCACTATGCACTCCGATAAGGATCAAACATAACACTACACCTTTACTCGAGATGGCCTTACCTCTAAGGTCTCTACGTATAACACTCTAAGGCTCACACCTTCTCTATCCCCCAAAATCTTACTCGGTTAACCCACCATGATTTCTAATCACAACTAACACACTGCTATCAGAACATAGCACTTAAGGTATACTCACCTTATCACATAAACAAAACTCTAGGGGGTTAAAGATATGCCTGCATCTACTGCTTCACTCCCCTAGTCGTTCTAATCAAACCTGCCCCGTAGGGCGCATAGCTAAGGAAGGTGACGAACTACCCACCGATCCTGAAGGCTAAGTCCTCCTACAAGGACATTCTTTCGACATCAGACCCTGACGGTCATAGGTACAACAAGTACCAACTAAAAGACGACATTCCCCGGGATGACGTCTGTCACACTGTGAACCGGAAGCCCTGGAGTTCGACTCTCTCGCCACCCCGAACGCCCCGAACCCGTGAGGACCTCTCTCGACCGTGGATGTGCATAATCTAATCCGGCGAGGCAACTCGCCTTGAAAGTTACCGAAGGACCTTGCCGCTCGCCTCTTCGCCCCGTTAACCCGTCGATCTACGTTTTCGGCTGCTGTGCATAAGCCCGCATACGTGCCATGCTCAAGCCCAATCAAGAATTACTCTTGCACAACCTCTCTTAGGTAGTCATCAAGACTCGCAGTACAACGGTATACTCTCGTAGCCAAATCCATAGCTAGTACAGGTCGCCTTCGCAATCTAAATTCTCTGCTCCGGCCGTGGCCGAAGGTTCATATATCATGGCGCAGAGGAACCGCCGCCGTGCTAAACTCACTGGGCTAGTGACGCCGCAGAAATCCCGAATGAAGCACTACCTAGGTAATGATTGGGCTCGTGCCTCGCAACCCTCTCAGATTCTACTTGCGCCTCCCACGCCGCTTGCCCTCCTGGGCCCGGGTTGCCCTACGCGGAGGCATAACGATAAGGGAAAGAAATACGTTAGAGGGTCCAACTTAAAACACAGCTCTAAGGCACGACCTCAGAGTGAGAAGAATAGAAACCAATCCTAAATATCCTATAGCCTCCTGATTATTGGTGTGGTGCACAACACACCGATAATCAAGACTCTACTGGATACGGTCTGTAGACACTTTCCGAGGATTAACTGCTCTGATACCACTTTTGTCACGACCCAACTTGGGCCCGTGACTGGTGCCTTACCCCGGGCACCCTAGTGATACAACATCAGAGTAATCAGCGGAACATAAAACACAATATGAAATAATGCAAAGGAAACACATGTTTCTGAAGAAAAGTTGCCTTTCGGCATATATATAAATAACAACTCTTTCAAAATGAACAGTTTAATCCTTTTTACAAACCCTGCCCACAACAGTACTACAGACCTCTAAGAAATGATACGACAACAATGGCGGGACAGGGCCCCGCCATACCCCTGAATGTAAACACCTACAACAACAGGGGACTATACGTCGATAAGCCTCCGAGAAACGGAGCTTTCCAAACGCTGAATTGTGATCCGAGGATCAACGACTGGTGTACCTTTTACCTGCGGCATGAACGCAGCCCCCCGAAGGAGGTCAGTACAACAGGTACCAAGTATGTGAAACTGAAAATAAATACTGTAAATGAAATCATAGTAGTCTATACAAAGCAGGAGACATGTATGATAACCAAATTACAGTTCACAATAAATAAGCAGTCATGTCAAGTCAGGGACTCACGCCCTCAAGTCATCACTCAAATTTAACAATGGGTCTCACGCCCACAACATCAATCGTGCCCGTGGAACACATTCCTCACTGCCGGCAGTCTATGATATGAAAGCACCAAGGAACACACATGAACACCAGGTCCCACCTGTGTTATAATAAAACTGTACGGGGTAAGTACGAAGGCATAGCCGACTACTAAAACCCACAGTACCAACAAGGTCATAAACTGCATCGTGAGATCTGTCTAGACCGTCACATGATCAAAGCTGGCCACTTGCCCGCAGTATCTAATGTGCGCGTCTAGCCCTGGAACTTCCCGCAGCTCCGCATAGGCCAAACTCATAGGCCTGCATGAGGTATAACCCCGCATCGAGGGTAGCTACTCCCCGGCATCCGCCTGGACTTCGCAGTCCGCATGGCCACATAGACCGCATGCCCATAAAGGACGCACCCTAACCCGAACTCGTAGCTCGCATAGGCCCCGGGACCCGCATGAGGTATTCTCGAATCATAGGTCCATCGACCGCTGAGTCTACCAGACGGAGGTCACTTAACCCTAATCCTCTCAAGAGATGAGTGATGTATAATACTAACATAACAGCTTATCGTTAAACAACATAAGCACAACAAAGGAAAAACCCCTTTACACAAACATCACAAGATACTAACACACGTAGCATCCTAGCATGTTTACTTAACAAATCAACAAGAAAGTATTACAAGGCTATCACAACCCAACACAATCAAGTTATACACACAAGGCACTTTCTACTATATGATTAACAAGATCGGGTTTTTATCCCCAAAGTACTTCATTCATTAACTCTTTTAAAAGATACGTTACTTTCACAAAAGTCACACAATACCCGTAGTATATGAAAATAGAGTGATTATCTTTTTAAGTAAACCAAAATGCTTACCTTTGTAAAATCAAGTAACAACATTATTTTCCAAACGTCCAAGTTTGCCTAATTTCAAATGTTCACGTTTCTTATTTTGGAAAGGTTTCGTAGTTCATAGCCTTATTCATTTAAGAATATAATTCTCTTTTAAACCATCTAAGAAACATAAGCCTTATATGTGAGTAGGATATTCTTGTTTATAACAATCTTATTATCTACCATGATCTAGGAAATATCATTTTGTCTCATCTTAGCTTCTATGCAGATGGAAGTTTCTACTGGTTTTATTAATGCTTCATTAATCAAAACATTTCCCTTTATTAACGCTGCAGTGGTTTGTCGATACACATTCTGATTTCCGGAATCAGTAAAACATTATCCCTTTTAAAAATCAAGTACTCATTACTCACGAATGAGGTTTCGCATAAAATTCATATAATTTATTTAAGTTAAGTCTCTTATCTTACAAGATCAAGTCTCTTAACTTCTAAAATAAATAAATCATTCGTTTTATCTCTCTTAAGCCGTTATACCTGACTTCCCATAAAGCTAGTATAACTCTTAAGCTTTTAAAACCAAGTATTACTCTTCTTTTAAAAACAGTTCTTAATTCTCTTGAACTACTTCAAGATTATATCATTCGGGCTTAAGTCAAAAGACATTGCGCATAACCACGCTCAATTAACACACGACGCCTACCGTATTACATAGTTATACACATATCATGCTAGAAGAGATAGGAAGAGGTTCACATACCTCGCGACGATTATCGACTATTAGCAAAACGCCCACGGCTATAACCCGCTTTGGCCCGCCCACCTTCTCAAGTAGCACATTTTACTCGCAGTAACATTCAACCTATACAGTTACACAAGTCTATCAACGCCTAGACTACTCGGTGAGAATAAATCTAGATGCAAGATCCTACGGAAATTGGGCGCCTTCCTACCACAAATTACACAAGTCTCATCAGAATACACCCCACGTGATTACGCTTCGATTCATCTTTAAATTCAGCTTAAGTCCAAAGACATTGCCACAAGCTATGTTCATTCTATATATAGTATACTTCAACTATATATTTCTACAACATGTAATATCCAATTACAATAGGGACAAGATAATTACCTCGATAAGCCCATAATTATCCAAGTATAAATGTCGATCCTTAGCAACGCTTAGCTCCTACTCCGGTGCTCCAACCCGCCCAAACAACCCAGAAGTTCTACGCGACTCTATTTAATACTCCAACCAACTATGGAGATTTTCCTTAGGGCTTCGGCTTGAGACAAAAGGACATACTGTAGTATTTCCGCTCTACGATAGAGGTTTCTTTGGAATACTACAAGGTATACGGCTAAGGTAATTTGGGTATAGTAACAATACTTTTGAGAGTATTTCTACCAAGAGGGGTATTTATACGAGACAACACCACAAGGGGGTGTATACCCTCTACCTACCCCACTGTGGGGAAACTCTCGCAGGGGGTGCTCTCGGCCAAAGGCCTCACAGGGAGGGACTCTCGCCAAGACACTACACTGGGGGAGGAAGGCTTTCAAGACTTAGAGATTTTGGGATGAAGAAGTCTTCACGCGAGTGGTATTTATAGGTCAAGCAAAGGCCAACCAATGGCCAAGATCTAGCCAAGTGCTAGGCAAGTGTAGGGCCAAGTTATGCCCAAGTGCCCTCTTGTCCCTACTCCTTAAAACCTCACAAATATCTACCAAAAATATCTACCCACTGACACCCCAAATCGTCCAGTCCGCCCCACTTTGTTTCCATGCGAGGGTGACACATGCCACCCTCCCGCTGGTCCAAAATGTTCCGCCTCTCGGAAAAATCCGCAAAATAAGAAAAGACATAGCCGAATTTTCCTCGCAAGTTATGTAAAACGCTTCGTCGAAAACGACTCTAACCGGTGTTGTGCACAAATGTCATTCTACCAAGCCATTAGGCGGGGTGACACGTGTCACCCTTCTATTGGCCCAAAATAAAACATCTTCCAAAATATCCACAATGGCCAAAATCTCAAAACAAAGTGGGCCCACAAACAGTAAATTTCTCCGTGGGCCCCACGTGACCATTTCCAAAATAAAATTCCATAATTCTCTAATATTCCAGAAGTCCGAATACCAAACTGGGAATCCAATTCTATTAACGAACTTTTTCCTTCACAAAACCGGAAACTTTTCCGTGGAAAAAATCACCTCTTTCTTCCTTTCCAATCTTTCTCACGTATTCTCGCACGCACGCCCTCGCATACATACCTCGAACTACGGTATAACACTATGCTTGTTACATTGGTTGTTTCGTACATATTTGTAAAATTGGTTTTAAAATGATATGATTTCATTTAAGTACTTTACGCCACATACTTGGTACTGATCGACCTCCCTGGGCGCGCTCACGCCACAGGTAAGGGAAAGCATGTGCTAGATCCGCATCCTTAGGATCTTTTGCTTTGGTGTCAGGAGCTCCATCTTCTCCGGAGGCTCGACTTTTGGGTATGATCTCCTCGTTGTTTTAGATAGTTTTGTACATTGGTATGGCGGTCCCGCCATAGTTGCTTATCGTCTTAGAGGTCTGTAGGCCTATTGCATGCTGGGATGTAACTACCAGATTTTGGTTATATATATATATCGAAGGCGACCTTTCTCGTATAAATCGTCTCATTTACAATTGTTTCATGTCTTGTTTTTATATTCCGATTACTGATGTATGACTACTGGGTGCCCGTAAGGCACTACCACGGGCCTAACGGGTCGTGACAAAAGTGGTATCGAGCGCTTAATCCTCGGAAAGTGTCTAGCACCAGATCTAGTAGTCTTGATTATCGTGTGTTGTGCACCACCAATAATCGTGAGGCTATAGGATATTTAGGATTGGTTTCATTCTTCTCACTCGAGATCGTGCCTTAGTCAGAACGACCCGCCCGGGCCCGCATCGTGCCTTACCGCACCCTAGTGATACAAACATCGAGAGAAAATCGAACACAAAACAAGAGTCATTTAACAAGAGATAAATGAATAAACAGCCAACCAAAACAGCTTGCCTTGATATACATAAAACCCGAATAGCTTTAATCCTTTTACAACCCCGCCACAACAAGACTACACTTAAGATATATGACTATGACGGACAGGCCCGCCATACCCCGAATGTACAAGAACCTACAACTCGGGAACACCTACTAAAAGATAAGCCTCGGAGAAACGGAGCTTCAAATTCGCTGAACTGTGATCCTATTAGAGAGGAACCACGACCGATGTACGTATACCTGCGGCATGAACGCAGCCCCCCGAAGTAGGTCAGTACAACAGGTACCAAGTATGTGAAACTGCATAACATCAGAAATGAAATCATACTAGTCTATATAAAGCGTGAGACATGTATGATAACCAAACTACGATTCACAACATAAAACGATCATCACTCGATATAACTATGGGTCTCACGCCCACAACATCAATCGAGTTCAGACATGGCGCATGCCCGGAATCTTGCATCGGTGTAGACATGTCCATGTGACCCAACAACAAGACAAAGAATCCAAATGGAAGCATACCCGTGCGCTACGATCGTGTCGTATGTCCAAAGGAAAAATAAGACAACATTCCAAATGGACGATACCCGCGCTACGATCGTGTCGGTATGTCCAAAGGGAAAATAAGACAACATTCCAAATGGACGCATACCCGCAGCGCTTACGCGTCGTGTCGGTATGTCCAAGGAAATCACAAGGCGATAATCAAATGGAAACATACCCGTGCGCCACGATCGTGGTCGATATATCCAAAGCGATTAACCACAAGACCTTAACTAAAATGGAAGCATACCCGCGCTACGCATCGTGTCGAGATGTCCAAAGCGATTAACAACAATAATACTATCAGCGAACGTGCGTGGAATTTCTCCGTCACGCGCACGTCCAAGTAAGTTCTCAACTACCAACCGACCTCTATCGAGACGCGGTAACACGAAACACAACGATGGTACAATACAGGCTATCCTCACAAGCATAGGCAAGTGTCACAACAACAAGCATAGGGCAGTTTCCCACACCTCAAAGTACTGTCAGTTTATGCCAAAGTCGGGTTTTAACCCCAAAGTACTACATACGTTAAGTTCTTTTAAAGAGATCCATTACTTTTATAAAAGTCACCCGATACCCGTAGTATTAGAATGACCAACCCACCTTCCTTTTCAAAATCAAGTAACAACATTCTTTCCTAAGTTCCAATTTGCCTAGTTTCATTACTCAAGCTTCTCATTTTCAAATGGTTTCATAGTTCTCAAACTTAATCACTTGATTCCTTTTTAGAACAATTGAGTAACATATGTCATATACGTGAGTAGTTTATTCTTGTTTATAACGATCTTATTACAGCAGCCATGATCTAGAAAATGTAATATCATTTTGTCTCATCTTAGCTTCTATGCAGATGGAGGTTTCTCGGTTTTAATACAACACATCATTATTCAATACATTTTCCTTTATTAACGCTGCAGTGGTCCTGTCGATACACATTCGATTCGAAATCAAGAAACATTATCCCTTTAAAACCAAGTACTCATTACTCACGAATGAGGTTTCACACAAACATCCACATTAAAACAAATAAGTTAAGTCTCTTATCTTATAAGATCAAGTCTCTTAACTTCTAACATCAGTAAACCATTTTCACTTACATAAGGTCGTTATAACTAACTTCCCATAAAGCTATTATAACACCCTATGTTTTAAACCAACCAAACACTTAGCACGTATGCGTCTACCGTACTACATAGTTCACAACAATCATGCTAGAAAAAGATAGGAAGAGGTTCACATACCTCGCGACGATTTATCGACAATAAGCAAAATGCTCCAAGTACTACAACCTTGCTAGCCCTTTCCACTCCTTGAGTAGAATACGCTACTCTTAGTACTTTCACCTATAAAGGTCAAAACGTCTATTAACCCCAAAACACAAGTTTCTATCTTTCTATAGAAAATTCGCAAAGACTCTCCCACAGCGTAAATCTCCTCAATCGAGGCTGGCTACCAAGCCAACCGGGGTTTACACGCCTACGGACGTGTACAATTCTACTCGATATACTACACAAGTCTACCTGATACACCCTATGTAAATACGATTCGATTCGATTCTTTATTCTTCAGGCTTAAGTCAAAAGACATTGCCGAATACTAAGTAGTTCCATATATAGTATACTTCAACTATATATTCAACCAAACATGTAATTTCCAATTACAATAGAGGGACAAGATAATTACCTCGATAAGCCCAAAATTATCCAAGTTATAATGTCGATCCTGAGCAAGGTTTAGCTCCACTCCGTGCGCTCCAAACCACTCCAAACAACCCTTAGAAGTTCTAACCAACTTCTACTCAAAATACTTCAACCAACTATGAAGATTTCCTTAGGGTTTCGGTTTGAGACTAAAAAGGACAAAAGGTAGTATTTCCGGACTCTACGTAAAGAGGTATCTTTGGAATACTACAAGGTACAAGGCTAAGGTATTTTGGGCATTATAACAATACTAGGGGAGTATTTCTATACCACAACAAGGGGTATTATACGAAAACAACTAGGCTAGGGGGGGGTACCCCACGGCTAGACCTCACAAGGGGGAGGGGAGCTCTTGGACGAGAGTCAACAAGAGGGAGGGGAGGGATTCAAGACTTGGAAACATTTGTGGATGAATGAAGTCTTCACAAAGGGGGGGTATTTATAGCAAACCCAAAGGCCAACCAATGGCCAAGATCTAGCCAAGTGCAAGGCAAGTGTAAGGCCAAGATCAAGCCAAGTGCACCCTAGCCCCTACTCCTTAAAACCTTCACAAATATCTACACAAATATCTAGCACCACAAGCCCCCTCAATTCGGCCAAGTCACGCCCACTTGTCTCCATTGTGAGGTGACACATGTCACCCTCCCGTTGGTCCGAATGTTTTCTCTCGGAAAAATCCGCAAAAATACAAAACGACATAGCGGAATTTTCCTTCGCAAGTTACGAAAACGCTTCGTCCAAAAACGACTCTAACCGTGTTGTGCACAAAGGTCATTTCGCCAAGCCACCTAGGCGGGGTGACACGTGTCACCCTCCTATCGCCCTCAAAAACGCTCTTCGAGAAAAATCCACAATGGCCAAAATCTCGAAAACAAAGTGGGCCCCACAAAACCGTAAATTTCTCCCGTGGGCCCCACGTGACCATTTCCAAAAATAAAATTCCATAATATTCCAGGAAGTCCGAATACCAAATCTGGGAATCCAATTCCCATTAACGAACCTTTTTCCTTCACAAAAACCGGAAACTTTTCCGTGGAAAAATCACCTCTTTCTTCCTTTCCAATCTTTCTGCCGTATTCTCGTACGTACGTCCTCGCATACATACTCTGGAAATACGGGGTATAACATTCTCCCCTCCTTAGAAACATTCGTCCCGAATGTTCCTTCACAAGACGGATATCGATGAAGCTCTTCTAACAAATTGCCAACGCCACAGCTTGGCCACGAAATAACACACGTTATCTTCCTTCCTTACTCGTCGTGCCCTTCTCGAACACTTGAACTCTCCCAGTACGTACCATACTTCAGTCATTACTTCCGTTCCCGAAAATCTCTGGAGTCACTACCTCCAAACTTGGTCATCTTACTAACCTCAAACTTCCTTAAGGCCATTCCCGGCCTTTACGAACCGCTTCTGGTCGAACGCGTCCACGAACTCATACGATGATCATACAAACTTGGGCCTAGCATCCTCGTGACCCTACCACCTGGCGGGACCACCCAGAACTGGCCCCACCCCAAACCGGGTTACGGTTTGACCCGCAAATGGTCCTAAACCCGACCCCCAACCGTGCCAAACTCTTGTTCCCCGATCCGGAACAATCTTACTAATTCACATCATGAAAGCTACCACTTCCATCTCACACTACCCATGGACTTATCACACAAATAAATCCCACGTATACTACTCACCCTTATAAAGGTCAAACATAAAACGAATCCTTTACTCAAGACGACCTTACCTCTAAGGTCTCAGTCGTGAAATAGTCTAAGGTTCACACTTACCATGCCTCCATACGTATCCTTCCAACTAACCATGCATTTTAACTCACACATATCACAATGCTATCCGTACATAGCACACAATAATGAGATCATCATAACAAGCATACCAAAACTCTAGAGGGTTAAGGATATACCTGAAGCTACCGCCCACTCTAATCATAGGCACGCCTGCAGGCATTGTATGAAGGTGATGAACCAGCCCACAGATCACGAAGGTCGAGTCGTAACATCCGACTTCCCTTGGTAGGACAGTTCCTCGCAAAATGGCCCTGCTGGCCGCATGCAAAACAAACTCCCAATCTAGCACGACACTCTCCAAAATGGAGTCTACCACAATGGTCACAACGAGGTAGGGGTGGCTTCAGCTGGTTAACACCCCTGCTCTGCCGAAAATCTGAACCTCGAGCCCGACTGCTCTCAAGAAGGCGGTGGAGGACCACTGCATGCGGTGGGGGTATATAACTAGCTCTTCTGGCGGTTCGCCTCGAAAGCCACCAAAGGACCTGCCGCCCCGGCCTCTTCTCGCTGATCCGGTCATTCCGTCGACCCTCCGTGCCTCACATCCTAGTGCATTAGCCTGCATGAGGGCAATGTCCATGCCCGGCTGAAGAGAAACACCGCACAAGACTCGGCCCATATAATCATCTAGACCGGTGACGTAGCGATGCACCTATCCTCCATATCTGCAACTAAAGCAGGGACATATCGAGCCAAAGAATCGAACTCGACATTGTACTCCCGACGGTCGCCTCTGCTGTCTCAAGAACAAAAATGTTTACCGGCGTGCCCTCCTCATCTGCGGAGGCAAGAAGTGCGTGAGGAAAGCCCCCGAAAACTCATCCCATACTGCTGGAGGTGCATGCTCTCCCCGGGAAAGCTCCCATGAATCAAACCAATCAACTGCGGTATCACGCAGCCGATGCGAACCAAAGGCCACACACTCGGTCACTGAAGCCTTGATCACCCGCATGATCCAGAATCGCCGGATGAACTCCTGCGGATCATCCTCGTGCCTCGACCGAAAAACACCGGCGGGCTACAACTCGTAAAGTCCGTAGCCTCAAACTATCTGCTCGGGGTGAACCATCAGGTGCTCTGGGCCAGGCTGCGTCGGCCTATCCTCATATCGGCCACGACCACGGCCAATCGGGCCATCTCCTTGTAACCCATCTCCTCTCGCCCTGCATGGGATCGAGGCTCAGTGCTGCGGTCTCGCACCATTCTTTGCGGCTCTAACCTCTCGCTGGGCTGGCGGCGTCAAAACCCGCCGTCAAGCACAACTCGTCTTGACGGGCTGCGCCTCGAACTCCTCAGATCTCACTAGCAGCTCCGCTGCCTTGCCCTTCTGGGCTCTGGTTGCCTTGCGCGAGGCATAATCGGTAAAAACGAGATACGCCGGAGGGTCCAACTTACAACATGCCTCTAAGGCACGATCTCGGATGAGAAGAATGAAACTAATCCTAAATGTCTCAGCCTCTCGATTATAGATGTGGTGCACAACACATCGATAATCAAGACTCTACTAGACACGATGCGTAGACACTTTCCGAGGATTTAATCGCTCGATACCACTTTTGTAACGACCCGTTCGGGGCATCGTGCCTTACCGGGCACCCTAGTGATACAAACATCGAGAAAATCAGCGGAACACAAAACAAGAGTCATTTAACAAGAGATAAATGAATAAACAAAGCCAACCAAAAGCAGTTGCCTTCGTGATATACATAAAACGAAGCAGTTTAATCCTTTTACAACCCCGCCACAACAAGATTACTACAGACCTCTAAGATATACACGACTATGACGGACAGTGGCCCGCCATACCCGAATGTACAAGAACCTACAACTCAGGGAACACTGCAAAAGATAAGCCTCGGAGAAACGGAGCTTCAAATGCTGGCGTGATCCTATGGCGAGGAACCACGACCGATGTACCTCTACTGCGGCATGAACGCAGCCCCGAAGAGGTCGATAACAGTACCAAGTATGTGAAACTGCATAATCAGTAAATGAAATCATACTAGTCTATATAAAGCGGGAGACATGTATGATAACCAAACTACGATTCCACAACATAAAACGATCATCACTCCAATATAACTACGGGTCTCACGCCCACAACATCAATCGAGTTCGCATTATGGCGCATGCCGGAATCGCATCGGTGTAGACATGTCCATGTGACCTCAACAACAAGACCAATCCAAATGGAAGCATACCCGTGCGCCACGATCGTGTCGATATGTCCAAAGGAAAAATAAGACAACATTCCAAATGGACGATACCCGTGCGCTACGCGATGTCGGTGATGTCCAAGGAAAAATAAGACAACATTCCAAATGGACGATACCCGTGCGCTACGATCGTGTCGGTATGTCCAAAGGAAATCACAGGCGATAATCAAAATGGAAACATACGTGCGCTACGCGATCGTGTCAAGATATCCAAAGCGATTAACCACAAGACCTTAACCAAAATGGAAGCATACCCGCGCCACGCATCGTGTCGGTATGTCCAAAGCGATTAACAACAATAATACTATCAGCGAGAACGTGCGTGGAATTTCTCCACACGCGACGCCCAAGTAAGTTCTCAACTACCAACCGACCCTCTATCGAGACGCGGTAACACAGAAACACAACGATTGTACAATAAAGGCTATCATCACAAGCATAGGCAAGTTTCACAACAACAAGCATAGGCAAGTTTCACACAACTCAAAGTACTTTCATTTTATGCCAAAGTCCGGGTTTCAACCCTAAAGTACTACGTACGTTAAATTCTTTAAAAGAGATCCATTACTTATCAAAGTCACCCGATACCCGTAGTATTAGAATGACCAACCCACCTTCCTTTTCAAAATCAAGTAACAACATTCTTTTCCTAAGTTCCAGTTTGCCTAGTTTCAATTACTCAAGCTTCTCATTTTCAAATGGTTTCATAGTTCCCCAAACTTAATCACTTGATTCCTTTTTAGAACAATTGAGTAACATATGTCATATACGTGAGTAGTTTATTCTTGTTTATAACGATCTTATTACAGCAGCCATGATCTAGAAAATGTAATATCATTTTGTCTCATCTTAGCTTCTATGCAGATGGAGGTTTCTACTGGTTTTAATACAACACATCATTATTCAATACATTTTCCTTTATTAACGCCGCATGGTCCTGTCGATACACATTCGATTCCCAAATCAGAAACATTATCCCTTTAAAACCAAGTACTCATTACTCACGAATGAGGTTTCACACAAACATCCACATTAAAACAAATAAGTTAAGTCTCTTATCTTATAAGATCAAGTCTCTTAACTTCTAACATCAGTAAACCATTTTCACTTACATAAGGTCGTTATAACTAACTTCCCATAAAGCTATTATAACACCCTATGTTTTAAACCAACCAAACACTTAGCACATGTACGTCTACCGTACTACATAGTTCACAACAATCATGCTAGAAAAAGATAGGAAGAGGTTCACATACCTCGCGACGATTTATCGACAATAAGCAAAATGCTCCAAGTACTACAACCTTGCTAGCCCTTTCCACTCCTTGAGTAGAATACGCTACTCTTAGTACTTTCACCTATAAAGGTCAAAACGTCTATTAACCCCAAAACACAAGTTTCTATCTTTCTATAGAAAATTCGGCACTCTCCCCCATGCAGCGTAAATCTCCTCTCAATCGAGGCCACCAAGCCAACCGTGGGTTTACACGCCTACCGGGCGTGTACAATTCTACTCGATACTACACAAGTCTACCGCAATACTGTCCTATGTAAATACATTCGATTGATTCTTTATTCTTCAGCTTAAGTCAAAAGACATTGCGAATACTAAGTAGTTCCATATATAGTATACTTCAACTATATATTCAACCAAACATGTAATTTCCAATTACAATAGAGGACAAGATAATTACCTCGATAAGCCCAAAATTATCCAAGTTATAATGTCGATCTGAGCAAGGTTTAGCTCACTCGTGCGCTCCAAACCACTCCAAACAACCCTTAGAAGTTCTAACTAACTTCTACTCAAAATACTTCAACCAACTATGAAGATTTCCTTAGGGTTTCGGTTTGAGACTAAAAGGACAAAAGGTAGTATTCCGGACTCTACGTAAGAGGTATCTTTGGAATACTACAAGGTACAAGGCTAAGGTATTTTGGGCATTATAACAATACTAGGAGTATTTCTATACCACAACAAGGGTATTATACGAAACAACTAGGCTAGGGGTACCCACTACGGCTAGACCTCACAAGGGGAGGGAGACCTCACGCCAAAGGCCACTTTCAAGGGAGAGGAGCTCTTGGACGAGAGTCAACAAGAGGGAGGAGGATTCAAGACTTGGAAACATTTGTGGACGAATGAAGTCTTCACAAAGGGGTATTTATAGCAAACCCAAAGGCCAACCAATGGCCAAGATCTAGCCAAGTGCAAGGCAAGTGTAAGGCCAAGATCAAGCCAAGTGCACCTAGCCCCTACTCCTTAAAACCTTCACAAATATCTACACAAATATCTAGCACCACAAGCCCTCAATTCGGCCAAGTGCGCCCACTTGTCTCCGTTGTGAGGGTGACACATGTCACCCTCCCGCTGGTCCGAGAATGTTTCGCCTCTCGGAAAAATCCGCAAAAATACAAAACGACATAGCCGGAATTTTCCTTCGCAGTTACGCAAACGCGTTTACGAAAACGACTCTAAGTGTTGTGCACAAAGGTCATTTCGGCCAAGCCACTGGCGGGGTGACACGTGTCACCCTCCTATTGACCTCAAAACGTCTTTCGAGAAAAATCCACAATGGCCAAAATCTCAAAAACAAAGTGGGCCCCACAAAACAGTAAATTTCTCCCGTGGGCCCCACGTGACCATTTCCGAAAATAAAATTCCATAATTCTCTAATATTCCAGGAAGTCCGAATACCAAATCTGGGAATCCAATTCCCATTAACGAACCTTTTCCTTCACAAAAACCGGAAACTTTTCCGTGGAAAAATCACCTCTTTCTTCCTTTCCAATCTTTCTGCCGTATTCTCGTACGTACGTCCTCGCATACATACTCTGGAAATACGGGGTATAACAAGAGCTGTGTTATAAGTTGGACCCCTCTAACGTATTCCTTTCTCGCATGATTATGCCTCCACGTAAGGCAACCCGCCCGTGGCGGCGCGTAGGGAGTTGCTAGTAGGACACCGAGATTCACGAGGGCTCAGGCCCAGTCTATACCCGAGGCGATACCTCAGACGGCGAGTTCCATGACGCCGCCGGTCCCAAAGAGACCACAATACCGCTCGACTCCAGCGGCACAGGCAGGAGTTAGGGTACAAGGAGACGGCACCATCGCCGGATCGTGGCGAACATGAGATAGTGGACGGTTCGATTCAGCCAAGAAGGTGCTCGTGGTTCACCCGAGATCAGACAGTTTAAGGCTACGGGATTTTCTGAGTTGTAGCCCGCTGCAGTTCTACGGTCGAGGCTCGAGGATGATCCGCAGAGTTCATCCGCCGATTCTGAGAGGATCATGCGAGTGATCAAGGCTTCGGAGACCGAGTCCGTGATCTTCGGTTCACATAGGCTGCGTGATACCGCAGTCGATTGGTTTGATTCGTGGGAGTTATCCTGGGGAGAGCACGCGTCCCCAGCTACTTGGGACGAATTCTCGGAGGCTGTTCTCACTCACTTCGTGCCTCCACAGATGAGGAGGCACGCGGGCGACATATTTTTGTTCCGAGGCGAGAGGCGCACGCTTAGTGAGTACAACGTTGAGTTCGATTCGTTGGCTCGATATGTCCCTGCGTTGGTAGTAGATATGGAGGGTGGTGCACCGCCACGCCACCGGCTAGATGATTATATAGCCGAGTCTTGTGCGGTGTAGCTCTTGACGTGCATGGACATTACCAGATGCAGCTCACGCACTGATGCGAGGCGAGAGGTCGACGGGTTGTGACGTGAAAGAAGGCGGCCAGACGGCAGGTCTTTTGGTAGCTCTCGGTGGACGGCCTCAGCCTAGATTTGCACCACGGCCATTTCGAGCACTCCTACACCGTCTTCGAGGGCAGACCAGGGCCCCAGGACTTCAGACGTCCAGGGTAGCAGAGGTGCTGGCCGATCGGGACCACCCCCCCTCAGTGTGGCCGATGCGGTAGATCCCATTACGGGAATTGTGGTACTGCTCCGGGAGTTTGTTTCAGTTGCGGCCAGCAGGGTCACTTTGCGAGAGCCGTCGGCCAAAGCGCGAGATGGTAGGGGTCACCTACGAGGATGCATCTGCACGGTCTTCATCTCCTACAGTTACTCGCCCCGGAGGGTAGGGTACTCATGGGCCAGCAGGTCGCGGCAGAGGTCGTGGCGCGGGTCCCAGTTCTAGCGGTCCTCAGAACCGCATATATGTCTTGTCCAGCCGGCAGGACCAGGAGGCCTCACCTGATGTCGTCACAGGTACTTTATCAGTTTCTTGTTGTGACGTGTATGCCTTGATAGATCCGGGTTCTACTCTGTCCTATTTATCTCCCCTTATTGCTAGTAGGATAGGGATAGAGCCTGAGTCTATAGACCCTTTCGAGGTAGCTACACCAATGGGTGATTTGGTGGTAGCTCGGCGGGTATATAGGGCTTGTCCAGTGACTTTATGCAGTCGTCAGACCCTAGCCGACTTGATAGAGTTGGACATGACTGATTTCAATGTGATCATGGGTATGGATTGGCTAGCTTTCTGCTACGCCAATGTAGACTGCAGGGAGAGAGTGGTACGGTTCCAGTTTCCTGGGGAGCCGGTTATTGAGTGGGAGGGGAACACTGTGTCGCCGAGGGGTAGGTTTATTTCTTACCTCAAGGCTAGGAAGATGGTGCAGAAGGGGTATATCTACCATCTCATTCGGGTGTTTGATACTGAGGCTGCGGTACCAGATTTTCACCGATTCCGATGGTCGAGAGAGTTCCCGGATGTGTTTCAGACGACCTCCCGGGTATCCCTCCTGAGAGGGAGATAGAGTTTTGTATCGATGTGCTACCAGACACTCAGCCTATTTCCATTCCGCCATATAGAATGGCACCTTCCGAGTTGAGAGAGTTGAAGGACCAGCTGAGAGATTTGCTGGAGAAGGGCTTCATCAGGCCTAGTGTTTCTCCCTGGGGAGCGCCGGTATTGTTCGTGAAGAAGAAGGACGGGACGCTGCGCATGTGTTGATTACTGCGGTGAACAAGGTGACCATTAAGAACAGATACCCTTCCCGAGATTGATGATTTGTTCGACCACCGCAGTGCGAGATGTTTCTCCAAGATTGATCGCGATCGGGCTATCATCAGTGCGAAGTCGAGAGACGGATGTCCTAGGATCGCATTCGGACCCGACGCACTATGAGTTCAGGGTCATGTCCTTCGGTTCGACCAATGCTCCGGCGGTATTTATGGATTTGATGAACCGAGTGTTCAAGCCATTTTTGGATACGTTTGTGATAGTATTCATTGATGACATCTTGGTTTATTCCCGCTCAGAGCAGGAGCATGCGGAGTGTTATACCCCGTATTTCCATAGTATGTACGTGAGGGCGTACGTATAAAAATTTAAGCCTTAAGGTTGGCAAGGTTCGAAATTTGTACACAAGTACCGAAAAGAATCATTTTTCGACGAAACGTTTTACAAGACTTGCGAAGGGAAAAATAAGGCTATGTCATTTATAATTTTTGCGGATTTTTCCGAGAGATGAAACATTTTGGACCAACGGGAGGGTGACATGTGTCACCCTCACATTGGGCGTGATTGTGGGCGGTAGTGGACGAAATGGGGGTCTTGGTTAGGTAGGATTTTTGTGATAGTTGGTGTGGTAGATGGATAAGGTACACATGGTTGAATCCACACCCTACACTTGCCTTGCACTTGGCTTCATCTTGACCCTTGGTTGTCCTATAAATACCCCCCTTAGTTGATGAACTTCTTCATCCACACTTAGACATTTTCCAAAGTCTTGAAATCCCCCCCCTTCTTGTGGTTCTCGTCCAAGAGCCTTCCCTCTCCCCCCCTTGAGAAGCCTTGGCCGAGAGGGTACTCCCTCACAGTGGTGTGGCGAAAGTACCCCACTTGCCTAGTTGTTTTCGTATAAATACACCCCCCCTCTTAGTAGAAATACTCTCCAAGTATTGTTATAATACCAAAATACTCTAGCCCATATACCTTGTAGTATTCCCAAGGTTACCTCTATACGAAAAGCCCAGAAATACTATTATACTTCCTCGATCCACAAAACGAAACCCTAAGGAAAATCTTCATAGCCGGTTGAAGTATTAAGAAGAAGTTGCGTAGAACTTCTAAGGGTTGTTTGGAGCGGGTTGGAGCGCCCAGAGTAGGAGCTAAACGTCGCTCAGGATCGACATATATACTTGGATAATTTTGGGCTTAACGAGGTAAATAATCCTATCCTTCTATTGTAATTGGAAATTACATACTGTAGTTGTATAGAAATGAATATAAGATTCATAGAAGAGAATTGAACTGTAATAGAAGGATATTACAGAAAAGACTTGAACTGAAATCACATCAGAAGAATATAAGTAGAAGATTAAACTGTACTTACATAGGACCATATTTACAGTAGACTTATAACCTTTCTTGGTTGAATATTCTGTGAGTAGCATGTACTACTTGGAAGGTGGACAAGGCTAGCCGGGTTATAGCCGTGGAGCATTTTGCTAATAGTCGATAATCGTCGCGAGGTATGTGATCCTTCCTATACTCTTGAGCATGATGTTTTAAAAGTATATATATATATATAGTACGGTAGACGTACGTGTGCTAACTGAACGTAGTTTTACGGCAATGTCTTTTGACTTAAGCCTGAATAATATATATATATATAGTACGGTAGACGTACGTGTGCTAACTGAACGTAGTTGTACGGCAATGTCTTTTGACTTAAGCCTGAATAATAAGAATCTTGAAGTATTTCAAAAGAATTAAGAAACCTTTTTGAAAGAAGAGTAATGCTTGGTTTTAAAAGCTTAAGAGTTATACTAGCTTTATGGGAAGTTAGGTATAACGACTTAAGAGAGATAAAAAGAATGGTTTATTAATTTTAGAAGTTAAGAGACTTGATCTTAAAAGATAAGAGACTTGACTTAAATGAATTAATATAAATTTTGTGTGAAACCTCATTCGTGAGTAATGAGTACTTGGTTTTTAAAAGGAATAATGTTTTACTGATTTCGGAAATCAGAATAAGTATCGAACAAACCACAGCAGCGCTAATAAAGGGAAATGTATTGACTAATAAAGTATTATTAAAACCAGTAGAAACCTCCATCTGCATAGAAGCTAAGATGAGACAAAATGATATTACATTTCCTAGATCATGGCTGCTTTAATAAGATTGTTATGAACAAGAATAACCTACTCACACATAAGGCATATGTTTCTCAAATTGTTTTAAAGGATTAAAACTATGAACTACGAAACCTTTTCGAAAATGAGAAACTTGAGCATTTGAAATTAGGCAAACTTGAACGTTTGGAAAATAATGTTGTTACTTGATTTTACAAAGGGAAGTGTTTTGGTTTACTTAACAATGTTAGTCACTCTATTTTTATACTACGGGTATCGGGTGACCTTTGTAAAAGAAATGGATCTTCAAAAGGAATTTAACGTACGTAGTACTTTAGGGTTAAAACCCGGACTTTGACATAAAATGAAAGTACCTTGAGTTGTGTATAACTTGCCTATGCTTGTTGTTGTGAAACTTGCCTATGCTTATTGTGATAGCCTTTGTTGTGCAAGAATTGTGTTTCTATACTACCGCGTCTCTCGATGGAGGGCCGGTTGACTTGTTGAGAACTTACTTGGACGTGCCGGCAGTGACGGAGAATTCCACGGGTACGCTCCTGTTGATAGTGTTATTCCATGGACTAGCTCTCCATGAGGTTTTACTGATCGGCCTTGGTATCTGGTGGTCGACTTTCGTACTTGCCCCGTCTCGTGGCTGATTCGGCCTTGGTACCTGGTAGTTAGCCCTCGCACTTGCCCCGTTCAGTGTAGTGACGAAGTCTCGTGATACGGCCTTGGTACCTGGTAGTTAGCCCTCGTACTTGCCCCGGTCAGCTACGTGACCGGCCTTGGTATCTGGTAGTCGGCTTTCGTACTTGCCCCGTGTCGCCCGTGGTTTTGTTGTATAGTATTGTTAGTATGGCTTTGGCATCAGGTAGGACTTGGTGTTCAGGTGTACTTCTTGGGGTTATCATATCATAGACTGCCGGCAGTGAGGAAGGTATTCCACGGGCATGATTGATGTTGTGGGCGTGAGACCCATAATTATATTTGAGTAATGACTTGGAGGGCGTGAGTCCCTGACTTGATATAACTGTTTATATGTGTGTACTGTAGTTTGGTTATCATACATGTCTCCTGCTTTATATAGACTATTATGATTTCATTTCTGATATTTTGATTTCACATACTTGGTACTGTTATCGACCTCCTTGGGCTGCGTTCATGCCGCAGGTAGAGGTACATCAGCTGTCGATTCCCGCTTATAGGATCACATTTCAGCGTATTGGGAAGCTCCGTTCCTTCGGAGGCTTATCTTTTGGTATGTTACCACGAGTGCAGAGGTTCTTGTACATTCGTGGTATGGCGGGGCCTGTCGTCATAGTTGTTGTAAAAATCTTAGAGGTCTGTAGCACTGTTGTGGACAGGGTTGTAAGGATGGTAACTGTTCAAATGTCGATATATATATACTTGCAGAAAGGCAACCGTTTTGGTTGGCCTATTTTCTTTTATCTTGATCCATATTTAATTGTATGTTTAAGTTCTTATTTCCGCTGGTTTTTCTCTGATGTTGTATCACTAGGGTGCCCGGGGTAAGGCACCAGTCACGGGCCCGGGTTCGGGTCGTGACAAAAGTGGTATCAGAGCAGTTAATCCTCGGAAAGTGTCTACAGACCGTGTCTAGTAGAGTCTTGATTATCGGTGTGTTGTGCACCACATCTATAATCAGGAGGCTATAGGACATTTAGGATTGGTTTCCATTCTTCTCATTCTGAGATCATGCCTTAGAGCTGTGTGATAAGTTTGACCCCTCTGACGTATTCCTTTCCTTTACCAGTTATGCCTCCGCGTAAGGCAACCCGGGCCGTGGCAAGGCAAAGCGTGAGAGAGGCGCGAGTAGAGCGTGGCGGTCTACAGAGACCACAAGACTGAGCCTCCGGTCCCGATGCAGGAGAGGAGATGGGTTACAAGAGTTGCCCGCTTATTGTGGTCAGGTTGTGACTTGAGGATAGGCCGGACGCAGTTAGCCAAAGAGCACCGTGGTTCACCCTATATCGAATAGTTTGAGGCTACGGGATTTTCAGAGTTGTAGCCCGCCAGAGTTTTATGGGTCGAGGCACGAGGATGATCCGCGAGAGTTCATCCGGCGATTCTGACGGATCGCGAGAGTGATCAAGGCATCGGAGACCGAGTCAGTGGTCCTAGGTTCGCATCGGCTGCGTGATACCGCAGTCGTGGTTTGATTCGTGGGAGCTGTCCCGGGGAGAGCATGCACTTCCAGCCGTATGGAACGAGTTCTTAGAGGCATTTCTTGCACATTTCTTGCCTCCACAAAGCGGAGGGCTCGCGCGAGATTTTTGGTGTTGAGGCAGAGCGGCCGTACGGTTCGGGAGTACAATGTGGAGTTCGACTCATTGGCTCGGTATGTCCCCGGGTTAGTAGCGATATGGAGGGCGAGTGCACTGTCAAGACCTGCTCGGGGCCGTGGATCGTGCCTTACCTGGGCACCCAAGTAGTCATACATCAGAGAAAAATCAGCGGAACATAACATAACAACATGAAATAACAAGAAGTGTACAACAGTTATCTTAGAAAACTTGCCTTTCGGCATATATTTATAAAGCAACTTTAAACCGAACAGTTACATCCTTTTTACAACCCTGCCCACAACAGTACTACAGACCTCTAAGAATGATACGACAACAATGGCGGGACAGGGCCCCGCCATACCCCTGAATGTAAATACCTATAACGACAGGGGACTATACCACTGATAAGCCTCCGGAGAAACGGAGCTTTCCCAAACGCTGAATTGTGACCCTAAGAGCGAGGATCAATGACTGGTGTACCTTTACCTGCGGCATGAACGCAGCCCCCCGAAGGAGGTCAGTACAACAGGTACCAAGTATGTGAAACTGAAAATAAATACTGTAAATGAAATCATAGTAGTCTATATAAAGCAGGAGACATGTATGATAACCAAACTACAGTTCACAATAAATAAGCAGTCATGTCAAGTCAGGGACTCACGCCCTCAAAGTCATCACAATAGAACCGTACGGGGTAAGTACGAAGGCATAGCCGACTACTAAGACCCGATACCAAAAATGCCATAAATCGTATCACGAGGTCTTTCTAGACCGCACCACATCGAAGGCCGCCACTCGCTCAGTATCAATGTGCGCGTCTATCCTCGGAACTTACCGCACTCGCATAGGTCACACGTGAACCGCATGAGGTATTCCTCGAATCATGGTCCCAGACCGCCTGAGGTATACCCCGCATCGGAGGCAGCTTAACCCCCGGTATCCGCCTGGACTACCGCAGCCCGCATAGTCTCAAAAGACCGCATAGTCCCATGGACCGCATAGGGCATCCCCCGCATCGGGCTAAACACCCGGAATGATCAATCCTGGAGCATACCGTTGCTCCGCATAGTCTCACAGACCGCATAGGCCGTATAGACCCGCATCAAGGGTGGCAAGCCCTCGGTATAATAAGTCAAGGGGGTATGTGATACAATAACAGTACAACGGGCTTAACGTTTAACAACGTAAGCACAACAAGAATGAGCCCCTTTCATAACAATCACAAGATACTAACACACATAGCATCCTAACATGTTTACTTATCAAATTAACAAGAAAGTATTACAAGGCTATTACAAACCAACACAATCAAGTTATTCACACAAGGTACTTTATGCTAACAAGTTCGGGTATCTATCCCCAAAGTACTTCATACATTAACTCTTTAAAAGGTCCGTTTCTTTCACAGAAGTCACACAATACCCGTAGTATAAAATAGAGTGACTGTCTTTTTAAGTAAACCAAAACACTTCCCTTTGTAAAATCAAGTAACAACATTATTTTCCAAACGTTCAAGTTTGCCTAATTTCAAATGTTCACGTTTCTTATTTTAGAAAGGTTTCGTAGTTCGTAGTTTTATTCATTTAAGAATATAATTCTCTTTTAAACAATCTGAGAAACATATGCCTTATATGTGAGTAGGTTATTCTTGTTCATAATCAATCTTATTAAGCAGCCATGATCTAGGAAATGTAATATCATTTTGTCTCATCTTAGCTTCTATGCAGATGGAGGTTTCTACTGGTTTTAATAATACTTCATTAATCAAAACATTTCCCTTTATTAACGCTGCAGTGGTTTGTCGATACACATCCTGATTTCCGAAATCAGTAAACATTATTCCTTTTAAAAAAACCAAGTACTCATTACTCACGAATGAGGTTTCACACAAAATTTATATTAATTCATTTAAGTCAAGTCTCTTATCTTTTAAGATCAAGTCTCTTAACTTCTAAAATCAATAAACCATTCTTTTTATCTTTCTTAAGCCGTTATACCTAACTTCCCATAAAACTAGTATAACTCTTAAGCTTTTAAAAACAAGTATTACTTTTCTTTCAAAAACGGTTCTTAATTCTTTTGAAATACTTCAAAATTCTTATTATTCAGGCTTAAGTCAAAAGACATTGCCGTACAATTACGTTCAGTTAACACACGTACGTCTACCGTACTACATATATATATTATTCAGGCTTAAGTCAAAAGACATTGCCACACGTACGTCTACCGTACTATATATATATATTCTTTTAAAATACTTCATGCTCAAGAGTATAGGAAGAATCACATACCTCGCAACGATTATCGACTATTAGCAAAACGCTCCACGGCTATAACCCGGCTAGCCTTGTCCACCTCTCAAGTAGCACATGCTACTCGCAGAACATTCAACCTATAAAGGTTATACAAGTCTATCAAAGCCTAGACTACTCGGTAGAATAAATCTAGATACAAGATTCTACGGAAATTTGGGCGACCACTTCCCTACCCACAAACTTCACAAGTCTCTTGTAATACGATCCATGTAAATGCAGTTCAATTCCTCTTATATACTTTCCATGTATATACTTATACTTATTCCTATACTTGATAGTATGTACACTTATTTACAAAAGGGAGACAAGATATTTACCTCGATAAGCCCATAATTATCCAAGTTAAATGTCGGTCCTTAGCAACGTTTAGCTCCTACTCTGGGTGCTCCAAACCGCTCCAAACAACCCTTAGAAGTTCTACGCAACTTCTTCTTAATACTCCAACCAACTAGGGAGATTTTCCTTAGGGTTTCGGTTTGAGACAAAAAGGACATAAGGTAGTATTTTCGGGCTCTACGTATAGAGGTATCTTTGGAATACTACAAGGTATATGGCTAAGGTAATTTGGGTATAGTAACAATACTTTGGAGAGTATTTCTACCAAGAGGGGGGGTATTTATACGAGACAACACCACAAGGGGGGGGTGTATACCTCGCCAACCCCACCAGGAGGGTGGTACTCTCCAAGGGGGGAGGGCTCTCGGCGAGGGCCTCTCCAAGGGGAGGGGAGGCTGACGAGACCTCAAACACAAAGGGGGGGAGAGCTCTCAAGACTTAGAGATTTTGTGGAATGGATGAAGAAGTCTTCAAAGGGGGGGTATTTATAGGACAACCAAGGGCCTAGATCAAGACATGTGGTAGGCAAGTGTAAGGTCAAGATTGGGACAAGTGTAAGTGGGTCCCACCTTATCCATCTACCATCCAAAATATCTACAAAATATCCTACCCACTCTTATCCTCCAATCGTCCAAAAGCGCCTCACTCCACCAACTCGAGGTGACAAGTGTCGCCCTCTCGTTGGTCCAAACTGTTTCGTCTCTCGTAAAAATCCGAAAAAATTAAAAATGACCTAGCCGGATTTTTCCCTTCGCATGTTGTGTAAATTGTTTCGTCGAAAAACGACTCTAATCGGGGGTTGTGCACAAATAAAATCGGCCAAGCCTACTTTAAATTCAAACTTTTCTACGCACGCCCCACGTACATACCGGAAATACGGTATAACATTCTCCCTCGCCAGAAACATTCGTCGAATGTTCCTTCTAAGTCTCAAAACAAGCGTGCGCCAATATAGTCTTCACTACTATACTTACGAGAACAATCCCCACACGCGCCACGAAACACTGCGCAAATACTTTCATCCAAGTCCGAAACACCTCTAGCATCACAAAAACCCTTACCCGAGGTCTAAAATATACTTCCTTCGCACCATCTCCTTACAAAAGAGATGATCACATCTATGCCCGCCATACATGCTCGCTTCTTCCCTTACGCGTCGTACCCTTCTCGTACACTCGAACTCTTTCTCATAACTTACCATATTTCATTCGCTTAGTTTCCAAAAACTCTGGGTTACTATCTCCAACTTGGTCATCATTAACTGGGAACACTCTGGATGGATCTCCGACACTTTCCCGAACATAACAATCACGAAAACCGGACATACTGCCTCCTACGTCGGACGGCAATGCTAACTTATAGGCAACCTGTGTCACGACCCGTTCCGGGCGTGATAGTGCCTACCCGCACCCAGTAGTCATACATCGTAGAAATCGTGAATATAAAACAACCAAGATATGAAACGGTAAAAATAAGACACGGTTCACGGAAAAAGTTGCCTTTCGGCATATATATATAATTACCCAAAATGAGCGATTACATCCCAACCTTACAGTCTGGACCTGCAGAGTTTAAAACAACAATGGCGGGACAGGGCCCCGCCATACCCCTGAATGCAAATATCTACAACGACAGGGGACCATACCAAAATGCTAAGCCTCCGGAGAAACGGAGCTTTCCCAACGCTGAAACGGTGATCCTAAGAACGGGGATCAACAGTAGGAGTACCTTTACCTGCGGCATGAACGGCCGAAGGAGGTCGATCTGTGGTACCAAGTATGTGGCGAAAGTGTAAATGAAATCATAGTAGTCTATATAAAGCAGGAGACATGTATGATAACCAAAACTACAATTCACAATAAATAAGCAGTCATGTCAAGTCAGGGACTCACGCCCTCAAAGTCATCACTCAAATGTAACAATGGGTCTCACGCCCACAACATCATTCATGCCCGTGGAATACCTTCCTCACTGCCGGCAGTCTATGATATAAAAGCACCAAGGAATACACATGAACACCAGGCCCTACCGGTGTCATTATGAAACCGTACGGGGTAAGTACGAAGGCATAGCCGACTACTAAAACCCACAGTACAACCAAGGTCGCAACTGTATAATGAGATCTGTCTAGACCGTCACATGATCAAAGCTGGCCACTCGCCCGCAGTATCTAATGTGCGCGTCTAGCCCTGGAACTTCCCGTAGCTCCGCATAGGCCACTCCAATGGCCCGCATGAGGTATTCCCGTCGAGGGTAGCTACTCCCCGGCGTCTGGACTCGCCGTCCGCGTAGCCAAAGACCGCATGACCACAAGGGCGCGTACTAACACGGAACTCCGCGATTCCGCATAGGCCACACAGACCCGCATAAGGTATTCTCGAATCATAGGTCACCAGACCCGCCTGAGTCTACCCCGCATCGGAGGGCAGCTTAACCCCCGGAATCATGAGTGATATAATACTAACATAACAGTTTATCGTTAGACAACCTAAGCACAACAAGGGAAAACCCCTTTACACAAACATCACAAGATACTAACTCACGTAGCATCTTAACATGTTTACTTATTAAGTCAACAAGAAAGTATTACAAGATTATCACAAATCAATACAATCAAGTTATTCACACAAGGTACTTTCTACATTATGTTAACAAGTTCGGGTTTTTAGCCCCGAAGTACTTCATGTATTACTCTTTTAAAAGATCCGTTTCTTTCACAAAAGTCACACAATACATTAGTATAAAAATAGAGTAATTATCTTTTGAAGTAAATCAAGACACTTCTCTTTGTAAAATCAAGTAACAACATTCTTTTCCCAACGTTCAAGTTTGCCTAATTTCAATTACTCAAGTTTCTCATTTTCGAAAGGTTTCGTAGTTCATAGTTTTAATCCTTTAAAACAATTTGAGAAACATATACCTTATGTGTGAGTAGGTTATTATTGTTCATAACAATCTTATTACAGCAGCCATGATCTAGGAAATGTGATATCATTTTGTCTCATCTTAGCTCCTATGCAGATGGAAGTTTCTACTGGTTTTAATAATACTTTATTAGTCAAAACATTTCCCTTTATTAGCGCTGCTGTGGTTTGTTCGACATTCATTCTGATTTCCGAAATCAGTAAAACATCTTTCCTTTTGAAAACCAAAATACTCATTACTCACGAATGAGGTTTCACACTTCTTAACAAAATTCACATTAGTATAATTAAGTCAAGTCTCTTATTTTCTTAAATCAATAAAACATTCTTTTTATCACTCTTAAGCCGTTATACCTAACTTCCCATAAAGCTAGTATAACTTTTAAGCTTTTAAAACCATGTGTTACTCTTCTTTCAAAAAGGTTTCTTAATTCTTTTGAACTACTTCATGATCTTTATTATTCAGGCTTAAGTCAGAAGACATTGCCGTAGTTATTATTCGGGCTTAAGTCAAGAAGACATTGCCGTAATTATTATTCGGTTAATACACGCACGCCTACCGCATATATACATATTCTTTAAAATATCATGCTCAAGAGGATAGGAAGAATCACATACCTTCTGGTGAAATCCACGCCAAGTTGAATATGTCGCGCAGAGAATCGACTATAACGATCAAATCGTCTATCAACGTCTAGATCAGATCTGTACAAAGCTCTAAGCAGAGGGTTCTATATCCTACGGAAAGTTGGGCAGCACTTCCCTACCCGGTGAGCTACTCAAGTCTACTGTGAAAACAGTCCTATCATTCTTCTTTTAAACCCCTCTACTGTGATATCAATTCAATTCTATTCTTTAATATCCTTCTAAGTATTCATACTTATTCCTATACTTCTACAGTATGTATTTTCTAATTACAAAAGGAGGATAAGGTTATTTACCTCGGTAAGCCCAATAATATCCTAGATAAAAGTCGCGCCTGAGCAAGGTTTAGCTCCTAAGTTGTACGCTCCGGTAGCTCCAAGAAAACCTTAGAAGTTCTTCACAACTTCTACTAAGGACTAAGGGATTTGGGCTAGGGTATTTTGGGCATTATAACAATACTAGAAGGCAACTTTTCTACCAAGGAGGGGTAGATTTCGGCTAGGCTAGAGGGGGATTAGCCTCGGCTAAGCTTCTCAAAGGGGGGGGGGAAGTGTGTTGGACGAAAAGGCTTAAGGGAGAGGAGAGGATTTTTCAAGACTTGGAAGTAATTTTGTGGATGAAAAACTCTTCATCACAAGAGGGGTATTTATAGGTCAAGGGATGGCCAACCAATGGCCAAGATTATGCCAAGTGCAAGGCAAGTGTAAGGCCAAGATTTGGGCAAGTGTACCAGCCAACTTGCACACAAAATATCCTACCAACTCCAAGACAAAATGGCTATCCAATTCGCCCCAATGGGCGCCTCAAGTCCATCAATCGATTGGAGGTGACAAGTGTAAGCCCTCCCGTTGGTCAAAAATGTTTCGTCTCTCGGAAAAATCCGCAAAAATTAGAAATGGCATAGCCGGAATTTATCCTACGCGAGTCTTGTAAAACGTTTCGTCGGAAAACGACTCTAATCGGGTGTTGTGCACAAAGTGAAATCGTCCAAGCCAACTAGGGGGTGACACGTGTCGCCTCCTACTGCCCAAAATATTTCATCTTAGAAAATATCAACAATGGCCAAAATCTAAAAACAAAGTGGGCCCCACAAAACCGTAAATTTCTCCCGTGGGCCCCACGTGACCATTTCCGAAAATAAAATTCCATAATTCTCTAATATTCCAAGAAGTCCGAATACCAAATCTGGGAATCCAATTCCCATTAACGAACCTTTTCCTTCACAAAAACCGGAAACTTTTCCGTGGAAAAATCACCTCTTTCTTCCTTTCCAATTTCAATGTCGTATTCTCGTACGTACGTCCTCGCATACATACCCTGGAACTACGGGGTATAACAACCTGGCCTATTCTTCACATGATGCGAAAGGCTCAGTACCTCGTGCTAAGTTTCCTCTGCCTTCCAAAACTCGTCACACCCTAGCCACATTCTGCTGAAACCGGTATGAACCAACCATCTGAACCTTGCCAACATCGAACCAATCGACCGGCAACTTACACTTCCGCCTCTAAGGCTTCATAAGGCAAAAACCGAACACTGAAATGGTAGCTAAAACACTCCCTCAACAGGAGACAACAATCCTCACAGCTACCCCTGAAATCAAAACAACGCCCGAGGACAAATACGACACGGAGACTCTGGGTTCCTAACCTGCTGGTAAAACCTCTAGAAAAGAAAGCAGTAGTACCACAGGCTCCACTGTCATAAGGTGAAGGTAGGAACCCCGTGCCGCCTTACAACCTTTCTTATATATCAACACTGCTGAGTACACGGTCCCGACCGAAAACCACGATGGGCTGCCCCCATCGCCCGACCTCTTGGTTGAGCATCCATGAACTCGTACGCTGGTTAACTAAACTTGGGCCTAACACCCTTGTGACCCTACCACAAGGCGGGACCACCACAAACTGACCCCACCACCATACAGGCCGCGGGCTGACCCGCAACACGGCCTCAACCCGACCCGGCAACGCCCAAAATACTAGCTCCCCGATCCGGAACAATCTCACTAATCACGTTACGAAAACCTAGCGGTCTTCTTAGCTTAACTACCTTCTTTCATTCCACACTACTCAAGGACTTATCCCACAAACATAGCTCACGTGCACAAAGTACTCTGGTAAGGGTCAAACATAAAATAAATCTTTCTCTCGAGATGGCCTTGCCTCTAAGGTCTCTACGTATAACATTCTAAGGCTCACACTTTCCCTTATCCCCAATCTTACCCTTTTACTAACCATGATTTCTAATCACAACTAACATAACGACTGATAGTTAAACAACTTAAGCGCAGTCGAGGGGAAACCCCTTTACACAAACATCACAATTAACACGCTGCTATCAGCACATAGTACTTAAGATATACTCATCTTATCACACATACTGATCTCTAGAGGGTTAGGGATATGCCTGTATCTACTGTTTCACTCCCCTTAGTTGTTCTAATCAAACCTGCCCCGTAGGGCGCATAGCTAGGGAAGGTAACGAACTACCCACCGATCCTGAAGGCTGAGTCCTCCTACTAGGTCACCCATTCGACACATGGCCCTGACGACCGTCGGTAAAACGAGCACCAATAAAAAGACGACATTCCCGAATGGCGCTCATCACACTTAATGGCAAAGTCCCGAGCTCGACCAACTCCGGTATACCGAAAGTCCGAAATCCGTGAAGACCACTGCGGCTGGCGGAGGTGCATATCTGTCGGTGGTGAGGCGATTCGCCGAAAGTTACCAAAGGACCTTGCTGTTACGCCTCTTACGATGTCCTTGGTTAACCCGTCAATCTCTACGTTTCTTGGCCTGCCGCGCATAAGCCCGTACACAGGCCATGCTCAAGCCTAACTGAAGAATTACTCTTGCACAACCCTTTCTTAGATAGTCATCAAGACTCGCGGTACATCGGTATACTCTCTGGTAGCCAAATCCATAGTTAGTAACAGGGTCGCCTCTTTGCAATCTATATTCTCTGTTCCCGGTTCAAATATCATGGCCGCAGTAGGAACTGCCGCCGCCGTGCTAAACTCTGCTGGGGCTAGTGACGTCGCAGAACTCCCCGAATAAAGCACTACCCTAGGTAATGATTGGGCCTGTGCCCTCGCAACCCTCTGTACTCTACTCGCAGCTCCGCCGTGCGCCTCACAGGCGGGTTTGCCCTACGCGGAGGCATAACGGTAAGGGAAAGAAATACGTTTAGAGGGTCCAACTTACAACACAGCTCTAAGGCACGATCTCAGAGTGAGAAGAATGGAAACCAATCCTAAATATCCTATAGCCTCCTGATTATTGGTGTGGTGCACAACACACCGATAATCAAGACTTCCTGGATACAGTGCGCGGAGACACTTTCCGAGGATTAACTGCTCTGATACCACTTTTGTCACGACCCGTTACGGGGCCCGTGACTGGTGCCTTACCCGGGCACCCAAGTAGTCATACATCAGAGAAAATCAGCGGAACATAACATAACAACATGAAATAACAAGAAGTGTACAACAGTTATCTTAGAAAACTTGCCTTTCGGCATATAGATATAAATCAACTTTTTTAAACCGATTACATCCTTTTTACAACCACGCTTACAGCGATACTACAGACCTACAGAATGATACGATAATAATGGCGGACGGGGCCCCGCCATACCACGAATGTAAATACCTATAACGACGGGGACTATACCATCGATAAGCCTCGGAGAAGCGGAGTTTTCCCAAACGAATTGTGACCCTAAGAGCGAGGATCAATAGGCGGTGTACCTTTACCGGCATGAACGCAGCCCGAAGGAGGTCGACAAGGTACCAATGTGGCGAAAATAAAATAAATCACGTAAATGAAATCATAGTAGTCTATATAAAGCGGGAGACATGTATGATAACTAAACTACGATTCACAATAAATAAGCGATCATGTCAGTGGACTCACGCCTCAAAGTCATCACAATAGAAATGCAGGGTAAATGCGAAGGCATAGCCGACTACTAAGACCAGATTACCAAAAATGCCATAAAGCGTATCACGAGGTCTTTCTAGTCGCACCACGTGATCGGCCGCTCGCCCGCAGATCAAATGCGCGTCTATCCACGAACTTACCGCGACTGCATAGGTCACACACGCACTCCGCATGAGGTATTCCTCGAATCATGGTCCTGCACGCACGAGGTATATCCGCGAGGCGGCTTAACCCGGTATCCGCCGACTACCGCAGCCACATAGTCTCAAAAGCGCATAGTCCCATGGACCGCGTAGGGCATCCCCGCGTCGGGCTAAACACCGGAATGATCAATCACCGGAGCATACCGTTCGCATAGTCTCACAGACCGCGTAGGCGTATAGACCGCGTCAAGGGTGGCAAGCCACCGGTATAATAAGTCAAGGGTATGTGATACAATATGATCCGGGCTTAACGTTTAACAACGTAAGCACAACAAGAATGAGCCCCTTTCATAACAATCACAAGATACTAACACACATAGCATCTAACATGTTTACTTATCAAATTAACAGAAAGTATTACAAGGCTATTACAAACCAACACAATCAAGTTATTCACACAAGGTACTTTATGCTAACAAGTTGGGTATCTATCCCCAAAGTACTTCATACATTAACTCTTTAAAAGGTCCGTTTCTTTCACGAAGTCACACAATACGTAGTATAAAATAGAGTATTTGTCTTTTTAAGTAAACCAAAACACTTCCCTTTGTAAAATCAAGTAACAACATTATTTTCCAAGCGTTCAAGTTTGCCTAATTTCAAATGTTCACGTTTCTTATTTTAGAAAGGTTTCAGAGTTCGTAGTTTTATTCATTTAAGAATATAATTCTCTTTTAAACAATCTGAGAAACATATGCCTTATATGTGAGTAGGTTATTCTTGTTCATAATCAATCTTATTAAGCAGCCATGATCTAGGAAATGTAATATCATTTTGTCTCATCTTAGCTTCTATGCAGATGGAGGTTTCTACTGGTTTTATTAATACTTCATTAATCAAAACATTTCCCTTTATTAACGAGGTGGTTTGTCGATACACACGATTTCCGAAATCAGTAAAACATTATTCCTTTTAAAAAAAACCAAGTACTCATTACTCACGAATGAGGTTTCACACAAAATTCATATTAATTCATTTAAGTCAAGTCTCTTATCTTTTAAGATCAAGTCTCTTAACTTCTAAAATCAATAAACCATTCTTTTTATCTTTCTTAAGCCGTTATACCTAACTTCCCATAAAGCTAGTATAACTCTTAAGCTTTTAAAAACAAGTATTACTCTTCTTTCAAAAATGGTTCTTAATTCTTTTGAAATACTTCAAAATTCTTATTATTCAGGCTTAAGTCAAAAGACATTGTATTAATTACGTTCGGTTAACACGTCGTCTGATGGTACTACATATATATATTATTCGGGCTTAATTCAAAAGACATTGCCACAGCGTCGTCTACCGTACTATATATATATATTCTTTTAAAATACTTCATGCTCAAGAGTATAGGAAGAATCACATACCTCGACGATTATCGTATTAGCAAAACGCTCCACGGCTATAACCCGGCTAGCCTTGTCCACCTCTCAAGTAGCACATGCTACTCGCAGAACATTCAACCTATAAAGGTTATACAAGTCTATCAAAGCCTAGAATACTCGGTAGAATAAATCTAGATACAAGATTCTACGGAAATTTGGCGACCACTTCCTAGTCAAACTTCACAAGTCTCATGTCTGATCCTATGTAAATCTGATTCAATTCCTTCTTATATACTTTCCTTGTATATACTTATACTTATTCCTATACTTGATAGTATGTACACTTATTTACAAAGGAGACAAGATATTTACCTCGATAAGCCCATAATTATCCAAGTTAAATGTCGGTCCTTAGCAATGTTTAGCTCCTACTGCAGGTGCTCCAACCGCTCCAAACAATCCTTAGAAGTTCTACGCAACTTCTTCTTAATACTCAACCAACTAGGAGATTTTCCTTAGGGTTTCGGTTTGAGACAAAAGGACATAAGGTAGTATTTAAGACTCTACGTATAGAGGTATCTTTGGAATACTACAAGGTATATGGATAAGGTAATTTGGGTATATTATCAATACTTTGGAGAGTATTTCTACCAAGAGGGGTATTTATACGAGACAACACCACAAGGGGGTGTATACCTCGGCCAACCCCACTAGGAGGGGTACTGCCGGACGAGGGGAGGGCTCTCGGCGAGGGCCTCTCACAAGGGGAGGGAGGCTAGGCGAGACCTCAAACACAAAGGGAGAGCTCTCAAGACTTAGAGATTTTGTGGAATGGATGAAGAAGTCTTCAAAGGGGGTATTTATAGGACAACGAGGGCCTAGATCAAGACGTGTGGTAGGCAAGTGTAAGGTCAAGATTGGGACAAGTGTAAGTGGGTCCCACCTTATCCATCTACCATCCAAAATATCTACAAAATATCCTACCCACTCTTATTCTCCAATCGTCCAAAAGCGCCCACTCCACCAACTTGAGGGTGACAAGTGTAAGCCCTCTCGTTGATCCAAAATGTTTAGTCTCTCGGAAAAATCCGCAAAAATTAAAAATGACATAGCGGAATTTTCCTTCGAAGTTGTGTAAAGCGTTTCGTCAACGACTCTGTCGGGGTTGTGCACAAATAAAATCGGCCAAGCCTACTTTAAAGTTCAAACTTTTCTCGTGCGTCCCACGTACATACTGCGGAAATACGGGTATAACAATGCGCTCGTCCGCGGGCTCGATGACTACTTGGCGAGGCTTGTTGGGTGTAGCTCTTGGCCGGGCATGGACATTGCCGCGTGCGAGCTTATGCACTTGGATGTGAGGCGGAGAGGTCAGCGGAATGACCAAGATCGCGAGAAGAGGGCGAGCAGCGGGGTCCTTTGATAACTTCGAGGCGGACCACCTCGGCGGACTAGTTATGTACCTCCGCCCGATGCAGTGGTCCTCCGCGACCGAGACGCCGGGATATTCGGGAAGCGGTCGGGGCTCCCGGGTTTCAGATTTTGGGAGTAAGTGCTCGCGGATGAGTCGCCCTTGTCTCGGTGTGGCGTTGTGGAAAACTTCATAAGGAGAGTGTCGTACTAACTTGGGGATTGTTATTCTTGCGGCCAGCGGGGCCATCTGGCGAGGCTGTCCAGGCCGAGTGGGTAGCAGGTAGGATAGCCTGACTACGAGATCGATTCGGGTTCTTCACCTTCCATAGCTAGGCGGGATGTTCATACTGCCGTGAGCCACGGCGTCGCGGTGGAAGTTCCCGATTTTAGCGGTCCTTTGAACCGCCTATCTTTTCGGTATATCCTTAACCCTCTAGAGTTTTGCATCGTGATCTGATGATTGTATGTTGAGTGCTATGTACAGATAGCTTTGTGTGTATTGTGGTTTAGAGACATGGATAGTTGAAAGAATAAGTGTGGGGTCAGGGAAGGTATGAACCTTAGAATATTGCACGTTGAGACCTTAGATATAAGGTCGGCTTGAATAAAAGATTTTACGGTTAGTCTTTGTCGAAATACTTGGTTTGCGTATAAATGTATTGTGGGATAATTCCGTGAGTTGTGTAAAATGGAAGTGGTAGCTTTCATGACCTGTATAGGTAAGATTGTTCGGATCAGAAACAAGAGCTTGATCGTTAAGTGGGTCGGGTTGGGGCCATGTTGCGGGTCAATCCATGCCGGTTTGGGGTTGGGTCAGTTCGAGGTGGTCGCGGTGGTAGGGTCACGAGGGTGCTAGGCCCAAGTTTAGATGACCATCGTATGAGTTCGTGGATATGTTCGACCAGAAGCGGATCGTGAAGGCCGGGAATGGCCTTAAGGGGGATTGAGGCTAGTAAGATGACCAAGTTTGGAGGTGGTGACTCCAAAGTTTTGGGAAGCTGCGATGGTGAAGTGTGAATGCGTATACTAGAAGAGTTCAAGTGTTCGAGAAGGGCACGACGAGTAAGGAAGGAAAAGAACGTGTGTTATTTCGTGGCCAGGTGTGGCATTGGCAACTTGTTAGAGGAACTTTATCGTTATCCGTCTTGAGAAGAAACATTCGGGACGAATGTTTCTAAGGAGGGGAGAATGTTATACCGTATTTCAGTATATGCGTGAGGCGTGCGTATAAAAATTTAAGCCTTAAGGTTGGCAAGGTTCGAAATTTGTACACAAGTCTGAGAAAGAATCGTTTTTAAAAAGCGTTTTACAAGACTTGCGAGAAGGGAAAAATACGGCTATGTCATTTATAATTTTTGCGGATTTTTCCGAGAGATGAAACATTTTGGACCAACGGGAGGGTGACATGTGTCACCCTCACATTGGGCGTGATTGTGGGTGGTAGTGGACGAAATAGGGGTCTTGGTTAGGTAGGATTTTTGTGATAGTTGGTGTGGTAGATGGATAAGGTACATGGTTGAATCCACCCCTACTTGCCTTGCACTTGGCTTCATCTTGACCCTTGGTTGTCTATAAATACCCCTTAGTTGATGAACTTCTTCATCCACACTTAGACATTTTCAAAGTCTTAAAATCCCCATTCTTGTGGTTCTCGTCAGAGCCTTCCCTCGCCGAAGCCTTGGCAGAGAGGTACTCCACTCCTAGTGGTGTGGCGAAAGTACCCCACTCCTTGCCTAGTTGTTTCGTATAAATACACCCCTCTTGGTAGAAATACTCTCCAAGTATTGTTATAATGCCAAAATACTCTAGCCCATATACCTTGTAGTATTCCCAAGGTTACCTCTATCTGAAAAGCCAGAAATACTATTATACTTCCTCGATCACAAAAACGAAACCTAAGGAAAATCTTCATGGCCGGTTGAAGTATTAAGAAGAAGTTGCGTAGAACTTCTAAGGGTTGTTTGGAGCGGGTTGGGCGCCGAGTAGGAGCTAAGCGTCGCTCGGGATCGACATATATACTTGGATAATTTTGGGCTTCTGAGGTAAATAATCCTATCCTTCTATTGTAATTGGAAATTACATCTTGTAGTTGTATAGAAATGAATATAAGATTCATAGAAGAGAATTGAGCGTAATAGAAGGATATTACAGAAAAGACTTGGCTGAAATCACATCGAGGAAGAATATAAGTAGAAGATTAGCGTACTTACATGGGACCGTATTCTGATGAACTTATAACCTTTCTTGGTTGAATATGCAGTAGCAAGTACTACTTGGAAGGTGGACAAGGCTAGCCGAGTTATAGCCGTGGAGCATTTTGCTAATAGTCGATAATCGTCGCGAGGTATGTGATCCTTCCTATACTCTTGAGCATGATGTTTTAAAATATATATATATATGATGCGGTAGGCGTCGTGTGCTAACTGAACGTAGTTTTACGGCAATGTCTTTTGACTTAAGCCTGAATAATATATATATATAGTACGGTAGACGTACGTGTGCTAACTGAACGTAGTTGTACGGCAATGTCTTTTGACTTAAGCCTGAATAATAAGAATCTTGAAGTATTTCAAAAGAATTAAGAAACCTTTTTGAAAGAAGAGTAATGCTTGGTTTTAAAAGCTTAAGAGTTATACTAGCTTTATGGGAAGTTAGGTATAACGACTTAAGAGAGATAAAAAGAATGGTTTATTAATTTTAGAAGTTAAGAGACTTGATCTTAAAAGATAAGAGACTTGACTTAAATGAATTAATATAAATTTTGTGTGAAACCTCATTCGTGAGTAATGAGTACTTGGTTTTTAAAAGGAATAATGTTTCTTGATTTGGAAATCGAATAAGTATCGAACAAACCACAAGAACGCTAATAAAGGGAAATGTATTGACTAATAAAGTATTATTAAAACCGATGAAACCTCCATCTGCATAGAAGCTAAGATGAGACAAAATGATATTACATTTCCTAGATCATGACTGCTTTAATAAGATTGTTATGAACAAGAATAACCTACTCACACATAAGGCATATGTTTCTCAAATTGTTTTAAAGGATTAAAACTATGAACTACGATACCTTTTCGAAAATGAGAAACTTGAGCATTTGAAATTAGGAAAACTTGAACGTTTGGAAAATAATGTTGTTACTTGATTTTACAAAGGGAAGTGTTTTGGTTTACTTAACAATGTTAGTCACTCTATTGTTATACTACGGGTATCGGGTGACCTTTGTAAAAGAAATGGCTCTTCAAAAGGAATTTAACGTACGTAGTACTTTAGGAGTTAAAACCGGACTTTGACATAAAATGAAAGTACCTTGAGTTGTGTATAACTTGCCTATGCTTGTTGTTGTGAAACTTGCCTATGCTTATTGTGATAGCCTTTGTTGTGCAAGAATTGTGTTTCTATACTACCGCGTCTCTCGATGGAGGCGGTTGACTTATTGAGAACTTACTTGGGCGTGCGGCGGTGGCGGAGAATTCCGCAGTGCGCTCGCATTGATAGTGTTATTCCATGGACTAGCTCTCCGCGAGGTTTCTACTGTTCGGCCTTGGTATCGGTGGTCGGCTTTCGTACTTGCCGTCTCGTGGTGATTCGGCCTTGGTACACGGTAGTTAGCCCTCGCACTTGCCCGTTCGGTGTAGTGGCGAAGTCTCGTGATCTGACCTTGGTACTGTTAGTTAGCCCTCGTACTTGCCGGTCGACTCGTGGCCGGCCTTGTATCTGGTAGTCGGCTTCGTACTTGCCGATGTCGACCGTGGTTTGGTTGTATAGTATTGTTAGTGCGGCTTTGGCGTCGGTAGGACTTGGTGTTCGGTGTACTTCTTGGGGTTATCATATCATAGGCTGGCGGTGAGGAAAGGTATTCCACGGGCATGATTGATATTGTGGGCGTGAGACCCGTAATTATATTTGAGTAATGACTTGGAGGCGTGAGTCACGACTTGATATAAGCGTTATATGTGTGTCTTGTAGTTTGGTTATCATACATGTCTCGCTTTATATAGACTATTATGATTTCATTTCTGATATTTTGATTTCACATACTTGGTACTGTTATCTTGACCTCGCCCGGAAGTGCGTTCATGCCGCGGTAAGGTACATCGGTGTCGATTCCCGCATAGGATCACATTTCAGCGTATTGGGAAGCTCCGTTCCTTCGGAGGCTTATCTTTTGGTATGTTTGTCAAGACCCGAACCCGGGCCCGTGACTGGTGCCTTACCCCGGGCACCCTAGTGATACAACATCAGAGATAACCAGCGGAAAAATAAAACTTTAACAAGAAACAAGATATATGATCATAAAGCAGTCAACCAAGCGGTTACCTTCGATAAAATATATGTATACAACTCTTTCAAAGCGAAACGATTTAATCCTTTTTACAAACCACACTTGTGCGGTACTACATACCTCTAAGATTTACAACAACTATGACGGGACGGGGCCCGCCATACCACGAATGTACAAGAACCTACAACTCGAGAACACATACCAAAGAATAAGCCTCGAGAAACGGAGCTTCCAATCTGCTGGCTGTGATCATGGCGAGGATCCACTCTGATGTACTACCTGCGGCATGAACGCGGCCCCGAGAGTCGGTTCAGCAGTACCAAGTATGTGGCGAAAATCTGCGGTTAAATCATAACGATCTATATAAAGCGGAGACATGTATGATAACCAACGATGCGCAACATAAGCGGTCAAGTCGAGGACTCGCGCCGCCAGCGTCATCACTCAATATAACTATGGGTCTCACGCCCACAACATCAATCATGCTTGCATCATGGCCACATGCCTCGGATTGCATCGGTGTAGGCATGTCCATGATGCAACAATATAACAATGCCCGGCCACATGCCCCGGAATCTGCGCCGGTGTAGACACGTCCGTATAACATCAACAACAATATCTTTGGATGATCAACCTACCGCGTGGCCACATGCCGGAATTCTACCTCGGTGTAGACATGTCCATGTAACCACAATAACAATATATCGGGTAATCAACCTGCGCACGGCCACATGCCGAGTCTGCGTCGGTGTAGACATGTCCATGTAACCTCAATAACAATATATCACACAACAGGCTATCACAAACAAGCTCAAGCAAATTACCATACTTCTAGACTTTTATAAAAGATCCACTCTTTCTCGAAGTCACACAATACATGATATAAAAATAGAGTGACTATCTTTTAAGTAAACCAAAATACTTCCCTTTGTAAAAATCAAGTAACCACATTATTTTCCAAACATTCAAGTTTGCCTAATTTCAATGCTCAAGTTTCTCATTTTAGAAAGGTTTTATAACTCATAGTCTTAATCCTTTTAAAACAAGTGAGTAACATATGTCTTATGTGTGGCGTTTATTCTTGTTTACAACAATCTTATTCTGTGACCATGATCTAGGAAATGTAATACAATTTTGTCTTATCTTAGCTTCTATGCAGATGGAGGTTTCTACTGGTTTTAATTAGTTATTTGTCAATACACTTTCCTTTATTAGCGCTGCTGTGGTTTGTTCGATACTTGTTCTCCTTTCCGAAATCATTAAAGCATTATTCTTTTAAAACCAAGTACTCATTACTCATGAATGAGATTTCACAACACTTTTAAAAAAGTTAATTACCAAGTAAAACAAGTTAAGTCTCTTATCTTTCAAGATCAAGTCTCTTAACTTTTACAATCAATAAACCATTCTTACCTACATAGAGTCGTTATAACTAACTTCCCATAAAGCTGTTATAACACTCTATGTTTTAAACCAACCAACTCATTTAGCATGCGTCTACCGTACTACATAGTTTACAAAACATCATGCTCGAAGGATAGGAAGAGGTTCACATACCTCGCGACGATTATCGGCGATAAGCAAAACGCTCACGATCGTAACGGCTGGCGTTTCCACTCTTCAAGTAGAATACGCTACTCGTAGTACTTCCACATAAGGCCTGGCGTCATTAACTTCTAACCGCTTGCGGTTCTATGTTCTCTGAAAATTCAAAGACCTTGCCACGCGGCGTAAATCTCTCCTCTATCGAGGCTACCAAGCCAACGAGGGGTTTACATCTAACGGGACGTGTACCATTCTACTACTCAACAATGCTACACAAGTCTCATGTCTGATCCCATGTAATTCTGATTCGATTCTCTTCTTTAAATTGGGCTTAAGTCAAAAGACATTGCACAATAATGTTGATTATATATAGTATACCTCAACTATATATTCCTACAACATGTAATCTCCAATTACAATAAGGGACAAGAATATTTACCTCGACAAGCCCAAAATTATCCAAGTTATAATGTCGATCTGAGCAAGGTTTAGCTCTACTCGTGCACTCCAATCCGCTCCAAACAACCCTTGGAAGTTCTAACCAACTTCTACTTAAATACTTCAACCAACTATGAAGATTTCCTTAGGGTTTCGGTTTGAGACTAAAGGACAAAGGTAGTATTTAGGGCTCGTATAGAGGTAACTTTTGGAATACAACCAGGTAAGGGCTACGGTATTTTGGGCATTATAACAATACTTGGAGAGTATTTCTACCAAGAGGGGGGGTGTATTATACGAAACAACTAGGCTAGGGGGGGTACCCCTCGGCTAGACACTACAAAGGGGGGAGGGGGGGAAGCTCTCGGCCTGAGGCCACTCAAGGGAGGAAGGCTTAGGGCGAGAACAACTAGAAGAGGAGGGATATTTCAAGACTTAGAATGAAATGAGGATGAAGAAAAACCTTGAGCAAGGGGTATTTATAGGGGCGTAGCGGACAAGATCAAGCCATGTGGGGGGCAAGTGGAGGGCCAAGATGTGCCCAAGTGCCCCCTAGTCCCTACTCCACAAAACAAGCCACAAAACATTGCACAAAACAAGGCCAAAACAAGGAATGAATTCGTCCCACTTGAGCCTCACTTTACCGTCCACTTGAGGGTGACAAGTGTCACCCTCTCATTGATCCAAAATGTTTCGTCGCTCGGAAAAATCCGCAAAAATAAGAAAAGACATAGCGAATTTTCCTCGCAAGTTCTAAAGCGTTTAGTCGAAAAAACGACTCTAACCGGGTGTTGTGCACAAAGATGATTCGGCGAGCCACCTAGGGGTGACACGTGTCGCCCTCTACTAGTCCAAAATAATTCATCTTACGAAAATATCCAAAATGGCCAAAATCTCAAAATCAAAGCGGGCCCAAAGCAGTAAATTTCTCAGTGGGCCCAGCGTGACCATTCAGAAAATAAAATCTCAAAATTCTAATATAATCTAAGAAGCCCATATTCCAAATCTGGGAACCCAATTCCCATCAACGAACATTTTCTTTACAAAAGCAGGAAACTTTTTAGTGGAAAAATCACTCTTTCTTCCTTTCCAATTTTTACGTCGTGCTCAGACGTGCGTCCTCGCATACATACCACGAGAATACGGGGTATAACAATGTTACCACAGTCTGAGGTTCTTGTACATTCGGGGTATGGCGGGGCCCTGTCCGTCATAGTTGTTGTAAAAATCTTAGAAGTGCAGCCTTTGTTGTGGGCGGGGTTGTAAGGATGGTAGCTGTTCAAATGTCGATATATATACTTGCGAGAAAGGCAACCGTTTTGGTTGGCCTATTTTCTTTATCTTGATCCATATTTAATTGTATGTTTAAGTTCTTATTTCCTGGTTTTCTCGATGTTGTATCACTAGGGTGCAGGGTAAGGCACGATCACGGGCAGGTTGGTCGTGACACGGAGCATTTGAGGATCTTTGAGAGTTCTCGAGAACCAGCGATTATACGCCAAGTTTTCCAAATGTGAGTTTTGGTTGGCTTGGTGGCTTTTCTTGGGCATATTGTCGGGTAGATGGTATTCGGGTGGATCGGCCAATCGAGGCGATCGAGTTGGCCTAGACCTGCTACTACGGAGGTGCGCAACTTTACGGGCCTCGCGAGTTATTATCGGTTCGTGGAGAAGTTTGTATCTACGCACCGTTGACTAGGTGACTCGAGCGGTAAGTTTGATGGTGATGCTTGTGGCGGGGTTTCCGATTCTTGAAGGAGGCGGCACCGCCCGTTCTTACTCTTCGGAGGTCCGACGGTTATGTAGTGTATTGTGATGCATCAGCGTCGGGCTCGGATGTGTGTTGACGCGGTGGGTAAGTTTATAGCGTCAGCGTCGGCGACAAGAAGCATGAGAGGAACTACCCCCGTGATTTGGAGTTAGCGGCGGTGATTCACGCCGAAGATCTGGAGGCACTATTTGTATGGGGTTCATGTGGATATTTATCTGGACCACAAGAGCCTCGGTATATCTTCAGCGGAGGAGTGAACTTACGGCGAAGGCGGTGGTTAGAGTTACTCAAGGATTATGATGTTGATATCTGTACCACCCGGGAAGGCCAATGTCAGGCAGATGCTCTTGCCGTAGTCGATGGGAGTCCATCGGATGCGGCCGCAGAGGAGGGCATGGTGCATGAGTTACATCGACTAGCGATCCTTGGAGTCCGATTGATTGGTTACGATAGCGGGGTTCGAGTTCGAGAGGTTGCGAGTCTTCCATCGTTGGCGAGGTGAAGAGGCAATTTGAGATCCGGTTTTGACTTCGGTATCGTGTCTGGCTCTTACGTGAGGAAGAGGTCCTTTTGAGGTAGCTTTGATGGGGTGCTAAGGTTTGAGGCGTTGTGTGTGTTCCAGATATTTCGGGACTTGGCGAGGTTCTAGGGGAAGCAAGCGGTAGCGTTACTCTATCCATCCGGTCGACCAAGATGTACCACGACCTCGACCGTATTGGTGGGATGGCTTGAAGAGGACGTTGCGAGTTTGTAGCTCGGTGCCCGTGTTGTCGCGAGTTAAGATAGAGCACGGAGGCTGGTGGATTATTACGACGATAGAGATCCCGACCGGAAGTTGGAGGTGATCAGCATGGACTTTATCACAGGATTACCTCGCACTCGGAGGAAGCATGATTTTATCCGGGTTATCGTCGGCGGTCGACGAAATCAGCCCACTTTCTTCGATCGGGCGACTTTTTCTGAGGATTATGCCAGACTTTACATCCGAGAGATCGTCAGACTGCATGGAGTCCTATTTCGATCATATCAGACAGGAGCCAGGTTACGCTAACTTCGGAGGTCTTTCGGAAGGGTTTAGGACGCAGTGAGTCGAGTCTCGCATTCCATCCTCGAGCAGACGGACAGGCGAGCGTACTATCCGCACTCGAGGATATGCTACGAGCTGTGTTATTGACTTGAGGGGTAGTGGGAGGATCATTTGCCTCTAGTTGAGTTTGCATATAATAATAGCTACCACTCCGTATTCAGATGGCGCCTTATGAGGCCTTGTATGAGGAAGTGCAGATCGCCGATAGGCTGGTTTGATGTAGGCGAGTGCGATTAGTGGGACCGGACCGACATACAGCAGTGGATAAGGTGAAGCTTATCCAGAGCGATTCTCGATACCGAGTCGATGAAGTCATATCGCAGATCATCGTCGTCCGCATCCGGAGTTCGAGGTTGATGATTGGGTTTTCTGGTGCGCGCCACGGCGGTGTGATGAGATTCGGGAAGAAAGGGGAAACTCACCAAGGTACATTGGCGTGATCGACATCCGCAGGGTAGGCAAGGTTGCCTATGAGTTGGATCTGCCGTCCGATCCGAGGCGGTGCATCGATTTTTCATGTTTCTATGCCGGCGAGATGTATCGGGATCCATCTAGGTGCACCGATTGGCGATGTCCAGTGACGAGGGTTATCGTATGAGGAGATTCCCATAGCGATAATCGATCGTCGAGTTAGCGTCTGCGGACGAGGACGTGGCTTCCACAAAGTCTTGTGGCGAACGAGCTCAGAGAGGAGATGACGTGGGAAGCTGAGGAGGACATGAGGCAGAAGTATCCTCACCTATTCCCCACACCTCCAGGTAACTCACTTTCCTACTTGTAAATTTTCATTGATATATTTGCTTAAGTGTTGTATTGTGGCCATGTGAGGCATTTGCAAACTGTTTAAGTTATGAGGAACCTTATCATTGTGTGTCTTGGGAAGGAACATTCGGGACGAATGTTTCTAAGGAGGGGAGAATGTTATACCCCGTATTTCCAGAGTATGTACGTGAGGGCGTACGTACAAAAGTTCAAGCCTTAAGTTAAGACATAGGACGAAAATTTGTGCACAACCCCCGAAAAGAATTGTTTTCCGACGAAACGTCTTCCAAAGCTTGCGAAGGGAAAATTACGGCTGCGACATTTATATTTTTTTGCGGATTTTTCCTAGAGATGAAATATTTTGGACCAACGAGAGGGTGACACTTGTCACCCTCAAGTGGACGGCAAAGAGGGCATGGCTTGGCACGATTTTAAGGCCTAAACCATGGGTCAATGTTTGTGAGTGATTTGTGGAGTAGGGATAGGGTGCACTTGTGCAAATCCACACCCTCCACTTGCCCTCCACTTGCCTTCATCTTGGCCCTTTAAAGCCCTATAAATACCCCCCTTGAGTTGAAGACTTCTTCATCCACAAATCATCTTCCAATTCTCCAAACTTCCCTTCGGCAGAAGCTCTCGTCCAAAGCCCTCTTCCCCTCTCTTGAAGAGCTAAGCCGAAACACCCCTCTCCCTCCCCCTTCCTTGTAGTCTCGGCAAAAGCTCCCCCCCCTCTTGGTAGAAAATACTCTCCAAGTATTGTTACTATCCCCAAAATACCCTAGCCGTATATCTTATAGTATTCCAAAGTCACCTCTATACTAAAAGCCCAGAAATACTATCTTATATCCATTAGTCACTAAACGAAACCCTAGGGAAATCTTCATAGTTGATTAAAGTAGTAAGTAGAAGTTGTGTAGAAACTTCTAAGGGTTTCTTGGAGCGGATTGGAGCGTACAGATTAGGAGCTAAACCTTGCTCAGGATCGACTTATATCTTGGATAATTTTGGGCTTATCGAGGTAAATAATAATTTTATCCTTCTATTGTAATTGGAGAATACATACTGTAGAAGTATATAAATAAGTATAATTTACATAGAAGGATATTAAAGAAGAGAATTGAACTGTAATTACATAGAAGGGTATTACAGAAGAGAATTGAACTAATCACATCAGAAGAATTAAAGAAGATTGAATCAGATTTACATAGAATTTGTATTCTGATGAGACTCGTATAGTTTACCGGGTAGGGAAATGCTGCCCAATTTTCCGTAGAATTAAAAACCTTCTGCTTAGAATATTCTACAGAGTAGTCTAGACATTGATAGACGTATTTGACTATTATAGGTTGATACTCTGCGCGCGACATATTCGACTTGGCAGGTGGATTTCGTAGAGGTATGTGATTCTTCCTATACTCTTGAGCATGATATTTTAAAATATATATATAGTACGGTGACGACGTGTGTTAATCGAACATGGTTTTACTTGACGTCTTTTGACTTGAGTCTAAATAATAAGAATCTTGAAGTCTTTCAAAAGAATTATAAATCATTTTGAAAGAAGAAGAATATTTGTTTTTAAAACAAAAGCTTAAGAGTTATACAAGCTTTATGGGAAGTTAGGTATAACGACTTAAGAAAGATAAAAGGAGCAGTTTACTTATGTGTTTATGAAAGACTTGTATTGATTTGGAAAGTATAATAAGATGGTTTGATGAGTAGACATATTATGATGCTATGTGTGTTAGTGTCTTGTAACGTTTGTATAAGAGGTTATTCTTATTGTGCTTATGTTGTTTAACGGTGGCCGTTATGTTAGTATTACATCACTCACCTCTTGACATGATATACGGGGTTAAGCGCCTCGACACGGTATACCTCGTGCGATCGTGTGACTATGATTCGAGAATACCTCATGCGGGTCCGGGGACTATGCGGAGCTACGAGTTCGAGTTAGTGTGCGTCCATGTGGCCATGCGGTCTATGTGGCCATGCGGACTACGAGTCGGGGCGATGCCGAGAGTAGCTACCCTCGATGCGGAATACCTCATGCGGACCTAGGTGGCTTTATGCGGTGCGGGAGTCGTGATTAGCGGCATAATGATACTATGGGCGATTGGCCTTGCTTCGATCATTCGCAGCCTAGAAAAGACCTGTTACGGTTTACCTATTATTGCTCTTGTTTGTGATGTGGCACTATGTGTGGTTACATTGGTTGTTTCGCATATATTTGTAAAATTGGTTTTAAAATGATATGATTTCATTTAAGTACTTTACGCTTTCACATACTTGATACTGTTATCTTGACCTCCTTCGGGGCTGCGTTCTGCCGCAGTAAGGAAAGCAGTGCTAGATCCGCATCCTTAGGATCTTTTGCTTTGGTGTCGTGAGCTCCATCTTCTCCAGGAGGCTCGACTTTTGGGTATGATCTCCTGTTGTTGTAGATAGTTTTGTACATTCAGGTATGGCGGCCCCATCCCGCCATAGTTGCTTATCTTCTTAGAGGTGCGTAGTCCTATTGCACGGTTGGGATATAGCGCGATTTTGGTTATATATATATATGCCGAAAAACGACCTTTTCTCAGATAGACTGTGTCTCATTTACAATTGTTTCATGTCTTGTTTTTATATTCCGCTGATTACTCTGATGTTTGACTACTTGGGTGCCCGGGTAAGGCACGATCATGGCCCCGAACGGGTCGTGACCTCCGAATCCGCAACTAACTGGTAGGTGAGTCCTCCTACTTGCATCCTCCTACTAGGACATCCTTTCGACACATGGCTGACGGCCGCAGTAAAACAAGTACCAACAAAAGACGACATTCCCGGGATGGCGCCGCCATGCTGTGAACATTGAGGGGAAAACTGAACCCGGCTGGCTAGAACCTACGTATAGCTGTGAACCGGAAGCCACGAGCTCGACCAACTCCAAAGATACCTCGCCCCGAACCTATGGAGGACCACTGCACCGGTGGAGGTGCATAACGATCATGGTGAGGCGATTCGCCTCGAAAGTTACCAAAGGACCCTGCTATTATGGCCCTCTTCTGCTGATCTTGGTTAACCCGTCGATCCTTACGTTTCTCGGCCTGCTGCGCATAAGCCCGTACACATGCCATGCTCAAGCCTGACTGAAGAGCTACTCTTGCACAACCCTCTCTTAGATAATCATCAAGACCCGCGATAAATCGATACCTAATATACTCTCTGGTTGCTAACTCCCTAGCTAGTAACAGGGTCGTCTCTTTGCAATCTATACTTTCCGTTACTGGTCGTGGAACTGCAGGTTCAAATATCGTGGCCGCAGTAGGAACTGCTGCCGCTGTGCTAAACTCTGCTGGGGCTAGCGACGTAGCAGAACTCCCCGAATGAAGCACCACCCTAGGTGATGATTGGGCCTGTGCCCTAGTAACCCTCTGTGCTCTACTCGCAGCTCCTTCGGCTGCCTTGCCCTTCTGGGCCCGGGTTGCCTTACGCGGAGGCATAACTGGTAAGGGAAAGAATTACGTTAGAGGGGTCCAACTTATAACACAGCTCTAAGGCACGATCTCTGAGTGAGAAGAATGGAAACCAATCCTAAATATCCTATAGCCTCCTGATTATTGGTGTGGTGCACAACACACCGATAATCAAGACTCTACTAGATACGGTCTGTAGACACTTTCCGAGGATTAACTGCTCTAATACCACTTTTGTCACGACCGAACTCGTGATCGTGCCTACCGGCACCCAAGTAGACATACATCATAGTAATCAGCGGAATATAAAACAAGACATGAAATAACATGAAGTGTGAAACAGTTATCTGAGAAAAGTTGCCTTTCGGCATATATATATAAAAACATAAATCCGAACAGTTACATCCCTTTTACAAACTCTGCCCACAATAGTACTACAGACCTCTAAGAATGTTATAACAACAATGACGGGACAGGGCCCCGCCATACCCCTGAATGTAAGTACCTATAACGACAGGGGACTATACCACTGATAAGCCTCCGGAGAAACGGAGCTTCCCAAACGCTGAACTGTGACCCTATGAGCGAGGATCAACAACTGGTGTACCTCTACCTGCGGCATGAACGCAGCCCCCCGAAGGAGGTCGTACAACAGGTACCAAGTATGTGAAATCCGAAAATATCAGAAATGAAATCATAATAGTCTATATAAAATAGAAGACATATATGATAACCAATTTACGATACACAATATGTAAGCAGTCATGTCAAGTCAGGGACTCACGCCCTTAAAGTTAACACTCAAATATAACCATGGGTCTTATGCCCACAATATCAATCATGCCCGTGTAATTCCTTCCTCACTGTCGGCAGTCCATGATATAAACACATCCAAGGAATACGTGAACACGGGTCCCCGTGGTCATAATAAAACCGTACGGGGTAAGTACGAAGGCATAGCCGACTACTAAAACCCACAGTACCAATAATGCCATAAAACTGTATCACAAGGTCTTTCTAGACCGCCACATGATCGAAGCTGGCCACTCGCCCGCAGTATCAAATGTGCGCGTCTAATCCTGGAACTTCCCGCAGCCATAAGTCCCTGAGTAGTGTGGAATGAAAGAGGGTAGTTGAGCTAAGAATGACCACTAGGTTTTCGTGACTTGATTAGTGAGATTGTCCCGGATCGGGGAACAAAACAAAAGTGGGTCGGGTTGAGGCCATGTCGCGGGTAAAACCGTAGCCCAGTTTGGGGTGGGGTCAATTCGAGGTGGTCCCGCCAGGTGGTGGGGGCACGAGGGTGTTAGGCCCAAGTTTAGTTAACCATCGTACGAGATCGTGGATGCGTTCGACCAGTAGTCGGGCCGATGAGGTCAGCCCATCTTGTCTTTCAGTCAGAACTGTTTACTCGGCAGAGGGTTATGCGAGATGTTATATATCTGGAAGGTTGTAAGACTGCCCGGGATTCCTACTTTTACTTTATGGCGGGCAGGGGAGCCCAGTTTACGGCTATTTCTTTTGTTTCTGGAGGTTTTACCAGGCAAGGTTAGGAACTCAGGTGAGTCTCCGTATCGCATTCACCCTCGGGCCGGTGTTTTGATTTCAGAGGTAGCAGCGAGGAGTATGTGCCTCTTGTTGAGAAAGTATCATTATAGCTACCATTTCAGTATTCGAATATCGCCTTATGACGCCTTGTATGGGCGGAAGTGTAAGTTGCCGGTCGATTGGTTCGATGTTGGCAAGGTTCAGATAGTGGGTACATACTTGTTTCAGCAGGATGTGGATAGGGTGAAGCTTACCCAGAAGAGGTTATTGGCAGCTTAGAGTCAACAGAAGTCGTGCGGATAATCGGCATCGACGCTTGGAGTTCAGGTTGACGGTGGGTCTTCTTGAAGGTACCACCCCGGAAAGGGTGTGACGAGTTTTGAAAAACAGAGGAAACTTAGCCCGAGGTACTTTGAGCGTTTTCAGGTCATTCGGAAAATAGGCCAGGTTGCCTATAAGTTAGCATTGCCGTCCGACGTAGGAGGCAGTACGTCCGGTCTTTCCTGTTGCTATGTTCGGAAAAGTATCGGAGATCCATCCAGAGTGTTCCCAGTTAATGATGACCAAGTTGGAGATAGTAACCCAGAGATTTTGGAAAAGCAAGAATGAAATGTGGTAAGTTATGAGAAAGAGTTCGAGTGTACGAGAAGGGTACAACGAGTAAGGGAAGAAGCGAGCATGTGTTAAGAACATAGGAGTGATCATTACTTTTGTGAAGTAAGGGTGCGAAGGGAATATCTTTTAGACCTTGGGTGGGAGCTTTTGTGGTGATTCCTTGTGGACTTGGATTTAAGTATTTGCGCGTGTGTTATTTTATGGCCAGGTGTGGCCTGATTGTTTTCGTAAGTATAGTAGTGAAGACTATACTGGCGCATGTATGTTTTGAGACTTAGAAGGAACATTCGGGACGAATGTTTCTAAGAGAAGAATGTTATACCGTATTTTGAGTATGTAGGTGATGTACGACAAAAGTTCAAGCCTTAAGTAGGCATAAGGACGAAATTTGTGCACAACTAGCGAAAAGAATTGTTTTCCGAAAAAGTTTTCCGAACCTTGGGCGGAAAATTACGCTATGACATTTTTAATTTTTGCGGATTTTTCCGAGAGATGAAATATTTTGGACCAACGAGAGGGCGACATGTGTCACCCTCAAGTTGGCGGAAATGGTGGACGAATTTCATGGCACATTTTTTTCATTTTTGTGGCCTAAAACATTTGGTCAATGCTTGGTTAGATATTTGTGTAGTAGATGGATAAGGTGGGACCCACACACACTTGTCCAAATCTACACCCTCAACTTGCCCTCCACTTGCCTTAATCTTGGCCATTGAAAGTCCTATAAATACCCCTCAAGTGCAAGACTTATTCTTCATCCTCACTTGATAAATTCCAAGGCAAAAATCCTTCCCCCTCTTAGTAGAGCTCTCGTCCAAACCACCCCTACCCCTTTTGTGAAGCCTTGGCCGAAACAAACCCCCCCCCCCCCTTCCTAGTTGTTCTCATGAAATACCCCACTTGGTAGAAAAGTATTCTCCAAGTATTGTTACTATTCCAAAATACCTTGGCCCAAATACCTTGTAGTATTCCAAGGTTACCCCTATACTAAAAGCCCAGAAATACTATTATACTTCCCTTCAGTCACAAAAACGAAACCCTAAGGAAAATCTTCATAGCTGGTTGAAGTATTAAGAAGAAGTTGCGTAGAACTTCTAAGGGTTGTTTGAGCGGTTGAGCGCCTGCAGTAGAGCTAAACGTTGCTCAGATCGACATTAAATCTTGGATAATTGGGGGCTTATCGCGCTAAATACTCTTGGCCTTCTATTGTAATTGGAAATTACATCGTAGTTGTATAGAAATGAGTATAAGATATATAGAAGGATGGTATAAGAGAAGAGAATTGAATTGAAATCACATCGGAAGAATATTAAAGAAGAAGATTGAATCTGATTTACATACGATCGTATTTACAGAGATTGGTAGTTTAACTGCAGGGAAGTACTGCCCGATTTTCCGTAGAATAGAGAACCCTCTGCTTAGAATATTCTACAGAGTAGTCTAGACGTTGATAGACGTATATGGCCTTTATAGGTTGAAAGTTCTGCGAGTAGCATGTTCTACTTGAAAGGTGGACAAGGCTAGCCAAGTTATAAGCGGTGAGCGTTTTGCTATTTGTCGATAATCGTCGCGAGGTATGTGATTCTTCCTATCCTCTTGAGCATGATATTTTAAAAGAATATATATAGTACGGTAGACGTACGTGTGTTAACTGAACGTGGTTTTACTTCGATGTCTTTTGACTTGAGTCTAAATAATAAGAATCTTGAAGTATTTCAAAAGAATTAAGAATCCTTTTTGAAAGAAGAGTAATACTTGGTTTTAAAAGCTTAAGAGTTATACTAGCTTTATGGGAAGTTAGGTATAACGACTTAAGAGAGGTAAAAGGAACGGTTTACTTAATTGTTTATGAACGCCTTGTATTGATTTCAGAAATGAGAATAAGTATCGAACAAACCATTTGCGCTAATAAAGGGAAATGTATTGACTAATTAAGTATTATTAAAACCAGTAGAAACCTCCATCTGCATAGAAGCTAAGATGAGACAAAATGATATTACATTTCCTAGATCACGGCTGCTTTAATAAGATTGTTATGAACAAGAATAACCTACTCACACATAAGGCATATGTTTCTCAAATTGTTTTAAAAGAGAATTATATTATTAAGTGATTAAGACTATGAACTACGAAACCTTTCGAAAATAAGAGACTTGAGTATTTGAACTTAGGCAAACTTGAACTTTTGGAAAAGAAGGTTGTTACTTGTCTTTAAAAAAGGGAAATTGTTTTGGTTTACTTAAAAAGATAGTCACTCTATTTTAATACTACGGGTATCGTGTGACTCTTGTGAAAGAAACAGGATCTTTTAAAGAGATAATGTATGAAGTACTTTGGGGATAAAAACCCGAACTTGTTGGCATAAAATAGAAAGTACCTTGTGTGAATAACTTGACTTTGTTGGTTTGTGATAGCCTTGTAATACTTTCTTGTTGGTTTGATAAGTAAAAATGTTAGGATGCTACGTGTGTTAGTGTCTTGTGATGTTTGTGTAAGGGGGTTTCCCTTGTTGTGCTTATGTTGTTTAACGATAAGCCGTTATGATAGTATTGTACCACTCACCTCTTGACATGTTATACCGGGGGTTAAGCGCTCACGCAAGGTATACCTGCAGGCGTGACTATGATTCGAGAATACCTCATGCGGGTCCAGGGGACTATGCGAGCTACGAGTTCCGGTGTTAGTGCGGTCTATGTGGCCATGCGTCTACGTGGCTACGCGGACTACGAGTCTAGGGCGACGCCGAGGAGTAGCTACTCGATGTGGGGAATACCTCACGCGGGCCTATGTGGCCTGCGGAGTCGCGGGAAGTTCTAGGATTAGACGCGCACATTGATCTGCGGCGAGTGGCGGCCGATCATGTGGCGGTCTAGAAAGACCTCGTGATACAGTTTATGGCATTGTTGGTACTGTGGGTTTTAGTAGTCGACTATGCCTTCGTACTTACCCCGTATGGTTTTATTATGACACAGGTGGGACCTGGTGTTCATGTGTATTCCTTGGTGCTTTTATATCATGGACAGCCGGCAGTGAGGAAGGAATTCCACGGGCATGATTGATATTGTGGGCATGAGACCCATGGTTATATTTGAGTGATGACTTTAAGGGCGTGAGTCCCTGACTTGACATGACTGCTTACACATTGTGTATCGTAAATTGGTTATCATATATGTCTTCTGTTTTATATAGACTATTGTGATTTCATTTACAGTATTTTCAGTTTCACATACTTGGTACCTGTCAGATCGACCTCCTTCGGGCTCATGCCGCAGTGAGGTACACCGCCGATCCTCGCTCATAGGATCACAGTTCAGCGTTCGGGAAGCTCCGTTTCTCCGGAGGCTTATCTTTGGTATAGTCCCCTGTCGTTGTAGGTACTTACATTCAGGGGTATGGCGGGGCCCTGTCCCGTCGTTGTTGTTATAACATTCGTAAGTGCAGGCGCCTCAGAGTGTCGCAAGGCGAGTTTGTAAAAGGGATGTAACTATTCGGGTTCAAGTTTTATATATATATGCCGAAAGGCAACTTTTCTCAGATATGTCTACTGGGTGCCTGTGTAAGGCACGATCACGGCCCGGTTCGGTCGTGATACATGTCAAGTCGAGGACTCACGCCTCAAAGTCATCACTCAAATATAACCATGGGTCTCATGCCCACAATATCAATCATGCCCGTGGAATTCCTTCCTCACTGCCGGCAGCCCATGATATAAAACACCAAGGAAATACACATGAACACCAGGTCCCACATGTGTCATAATAAACCGCACGGTAAGTGCGAAGGCATAGCCGACTACTAGAACCCACCGTATCAACAATGCTATAAAGCGTATCACGAGGTCTTTCTATACCGCCCAATGATCGGTGAACCACTCGCCCGCAGTATCATTGTGCGCGTCTAATCCTGGAACTCCCGCAGTTCCGCATAGGCCACATAGGCCCGCATGAGGTACTCCTCGCATCGCAGGGCAGCTAACCCTCGACAACATCCTGGATTCCCGCAATCCGCATGGCCACATGGACCGCATGAGGTATTCCTCGCACCACATTCCTGGAACTCCCGCAGCTCCGCATAGGTCATATGGACCCGCATGAGGTATTCCTCGCATCGGGGGGCAGCTTAACCCCCGACATCATAACGAGTCAGGGGGGGTGAATGATATAATACTAACACAACGGCTTATCGTTAAACAACATAAGCACAACAATAATAACCTTCTTACACAAACATCACAAGATAATACTAACACAACGGCTTATCGTTAAACAACATAAGCACAACAAGAATAACCTCCTTACACAAACATCACAAGATAATATTAACACAACGACTTATTGTTAAACAACATAAGCACAACAAGAATAACCTCCTTACACAAACATCACAAGATACTAGCACACTTAACATTATAACATGTTTATTTATCAAACCAACTTACCACACCTTCAGAAATTATTACAAGGCTTTTATAAACAAATAAGTAAATCGTCCCTTTTAACTTTCTTAAGTCGTTATACCTAACTTTTCATAAAGCTAGTATAACAGTTAAGTTTTATTTAAAAACCAAGTATTACTTTTCTTCCAAAAATGATTCATAACTCTTTTTGAAATATTCAAGATTCTTATTAATTAAAACTCAAGTCAAAAGACATCAAAGTGAAACCAAATTTAGTTAACACACGTACGTCTACCGTACTATATATAGTTCACAAATATCATGCTCAAAAGGATAGGAAGAATCACATACCTCCTCGGCTAAATCCACTTGCCAAGTCGGATATGTCGCGCGCAGAGTGTCAACCTATAATAGTCAAAACACGCCTATCAACTTCTAGTTTTTCGTGGGATTCTTCTAAGTAAGACTTCTCTTAGTCTACGAAAAATTGGGCAGCACTTCCCCCATTTCTACTCAATTCTCCACCTTTTTCAAGGCCCAATAATAGTAACCAACATGCCATAAATAAGGCGCAATAATTCCGAAATTAAAGAAGGGGATAACACGCCCAAACGGAACGCGATTAACAATCTCTCCTTCATAACAACAATAATAAAAGAAGGAGATAACACACCCAAACGGAACGCGATTAACAATCTCTCCTTCATAACAACAATAATTAAAGAAGGGGATAACACGCCCAAACGGAACGCGATTAACAATCTCTCCTTCATAACAACAATAATTAAAGAAGGGGATAACACGCCCAAACGGAACGCGATTAACAATCTCTCCTTCATAAAAACAATGCAAATACGGTCCAAAGTAAATACAGTCCAAAGTAAATACGGTCCAAAGTAGATACGGTGCTTAAGTTGGGGTCCTTGGCCAACCTTTACGATTTTACTTATCCAATTACTTCATTAGTCTTCCAACTTATATTCCAATCTTTATATAAGTTATAGTTTCTTTGTTGTTAGCTTCTTAGCAAGTAATGGATACATTTTTACCATTTTAATGGCTAATATGCCAATTCTCCTTTTAACATCTTAACATGATCCAAATCTTTCCTTATATCTCATACTTGATAATATACTTCCAATATATGTATAATATCCAATATACATAATAATCAACTTCACAAAGAGGTTAAGGTTCATTACCTCAATAATAGCCCAAAAATATCCAAGAACTTAAAGTCGTTCCAAAGCAAGTCTTAGCTCCAAATCTTTGAGTTTTAGCTCCAAATATTTGTGTTCCAAACCACCACAAGTCACCCTTAGAAGTTCCTAACCAACTTCTATTCAAGAATTAACTCCAAAAAGTGAAGAACACTTAGGCTTCAAAACTGCCCACTCTCGGCTTTGTGAGGATTTTTGGGGCTAGGGGTGTGAAATCTTGTCTAACTCTTGGTTAATAATCTTCCTAATACATTAAGGAAGAACACTTATAAGTTTAAGAATTTTTGGACAACATTTGCTCAAGAAAGGGAGGTGTTGGACGAGAGCACTAGGGAGGGAGAGGAAACTATTTTCAAGTCTTGAAATGTTCTAAGTGTGGAAGATTTTCATCAACTAGAGGTGTTTATATAGGACAACCAAGGGTTAGGATTGAAACATGTGTATGTTATAGATTGTTTGTGTAGGTTCCTTTCTCCACTTGTCCCACAAATGCCATGCAAGACTTTGACCATTTGACTTGCCCACTAATTGCAAAAAACCGTCCAACTTGCCATGCAATACCATGCAAGACTTTTGGCCACTTGCCTTGCCCACTAGTCTTGAAAAAACGTCCACATGGCATTTTGGGGTAACAAATGTCGCCCTCCTATTGGTCCAAAATATTTATCTCTCGGAAAAATTCCATAATCGGCTCAAATTTTGAAAACGTAAAATAATTTCCTTCACAAGGTTCGGAATATTTTCCGTCGGAAAACAATTCTTTCATTCTTACCCTAATTAGGGTTTATACATTCGTACGTACATACATACTCCAGAACTACGGGGTATAACAAACGGCTTTATGTGAAGTTGGTTATAACGGCTTTATGGGAAGTTGGTTAAGAAAGTTGTCTATTTTGATTAATGGGCATAAGTTGCCTAGATTGTGAAAATTTGAAGTAACTTGGTTTCAAGCTTTGAAATGAGTTTTCTAAAAGTATAGTAAATTACTTTGAAAAATAGACACGCCTTGATACTACGGGTGTTAGTATCTTGGGATGTTACATAAAAAGGAGTCTTTTGAAAAGAATGTACGTACGTAGTACTTTGGCTTGATAAAAGAGAATTATTCTATTTGTGCCTTGATAAGTACTTTGGCTTGTTAAATGAGAATTATTCTATTTGTGCCTTGATAAGTACTTTGACTTGTTAAATGAGAATTATTCTATTTGTGCCTTGATAAGTACTTTGGCTTGTTAAATGAGAACTATTCTATTTGCGCCTTGATAGTATTTTGGCTTGCTTGAATAAGTATTTCTCTTGGTTTATGTAAAAAGAAGGCATGGTAGTTGTCTTGGTTTATGTGAAAAGAAGGCATGGTAATTGTCTTGGTTTGTGTAAAGGCATGGTATTGTCTTGGTTTGTGAAAAAAAGGAAAGGCATGGTATTGTCTTGGTTTATGACAGAAAGAAAGGCATGGTAATTGTCTTGATTTGTGTAAAGGCATGGTTTTGCCATAGTTTGCTTGCATATGGGTTGCTCATATAGACATTCGTGCAAGTGTCATATCTCCACATCTCCGCGTCCCTCCCTAAAGGGTCGGCAACTTGTTTCAAGGATGCCATGGGTTAGCTCCCCATGGGGGTGAGTGGTACACACTCACGGCGGGTCGGTATTTGACTCGGGCGGGTTAAATTCCCGGATATATATAAGCCATGGATTAGCTATCCGTGATGCGAGTATCGTGTACCGATGACTCATTGCGGGTCCTCACGACCTAAGCGGGTGAAATAGTCCCTTGCGGGTGAAATAGTCCTATGATAGGTTGCATTATAACACAGAGGGTGGTTGACCCTGGCACTGGCACGACCTTCATGTTTTGAAACGGTAGTGATTTCATTAATGAAAGGGTGCAGTGTGGTTACGAATTAAAGTGGAACAGTAATTCTCATTGTTAAAGTCATAACTTAAAAGATAAAAAGGGTTGCATTACTCTCATAATTGTAAGGTTCAGTGTGCTTACTGATGTTGTATTATATCATGGATCGCGGTGAGGAAGGATTCCACGCATGATTGATATTACGGGCGTGAGACCCATGGTTATATTTGAGTAATGACTTTGAGGTACGCGCCCCCGACTTGATATGACCGCTTATGTATTGTGTATTGTAGGTTGGCTATCATACATGTCTCTGCTTTTGTTAGATCGTTATGATTTCATTACTGATTCATCGCTTTCACATACTTGGTACATTCTTCGTACTGACCTCCTTCGGGGGGCTACGTTCATGCCGCAGGTTTAGGTACGCAGTTTGGTGATCTGCAGGTGTAGGACCCTGCTCAGAGTTTTTGGATAGCTCCATCTGTTCAGGAGTTTATCTTTTGGTATAGATCCTTCAGTACAGGCTTTTGTACAGTTATGGGTACGGCGGGGCCTTGTCCCGTCATAGTTCAGTAAAACTCTTAGAGGTCTGTATTCATATATGGGATTGGACTCGTGTACAGTGTAGTGTCTTTTGATTATGTATATTATATGGCAGCCTTGTCGGCTTTGCCCTTGTACGTACGTTGGTAAAAAAATGAGGTGTTATTTAAGTTCCGCGATTTACTTGTGTCGATCAGTGAAGGGTGCCCAAGTTAGTGCACTACCACTGCCCGGTTCAAGTGTGACATAAAGAAAGTAAGTCCTACTCCTTAAATGATCCATTCCTTGGTTGTACTTGGATTGCCTAATATATAATTTGTTCTATATACTTCCTTGATTGTACTTTGATGTTTAAATTGTAAGTTGTTATAATCCATTTCCTTAGTGAAGTTTGGATTCTCCAAAATGAAAATATTTTACTTAAAGTACATAGCGTCTTGAAAAGAAAGTGGTTTTCAAATCTTTTGGCTAGTGCCTTAGTTCCAAAATCTAAAGGTTGTTATAATGACTTTAGGGGAGTCAAAGGAGTGATTTACTTAATTGATTTAAAAAGAGGAGAAATGACATGATTTAAAGTTAAGGGACTTGAAGTATTTTGAAAGTTAAGAAACTTGATTTCTAAAGATTAAGAGACTTGAAGTATTTTGAAAGTTAAGAAACTTGATTTCTAAAGATTAAGAGACTTGAAGTATTTTGAAAGTTAAGAAACTTGATTTGAAAGTATGTGATACTTGGTTTTAAAAGTATAAGTCTCTTGGATATAAAAAGAATAAATTGTCTAAAACCATAAATGGTTATAACGGCTTTATGGGAAGTTGGTTATAACGGCTTTATGGAAGGTTAAGAGAGTTGTCTATTTTGGTTGATAGTCATGAGTTGCCTAGATTGTAAAAATTAAAGTTACTTGGTTTCAAGCCTTGAAATGAATTTCCAAAAGGGTAGTAACTTATTTTGAAAAATAGACATGCCTTGATACTACGGGTGTTAGAATCTTGGGGTTTTTCATAAAAAAGAATCTTTTGAAAAGAATGTACGTACGTAGTACTTTCGCTTGTTTAAATGAGAATTTTTCCATTTGTTCCTTGATAGTACTTTGGCTTGTTTAAATGAGGATTATTCTATGTGTGCCTTGATAGTACTTTGGCTTGTTTAAATGAGAATTATTCTATGTGTGCCTTGATAAGTACTTTGACTTGCTTAAATAAGGATTTCTCTTGGTTTATATAAAAAGAAGGCATGGTAATTGTCTTGGTTTATGTGAAAAGAAGGCATGGTAATTGTCTTGGTTTGTGTAAAGGCATGGTATTGTCTTGGCTTATGATAAAAAGAAAGGCATGGTAATTTTCTTGATTTGTGTAAAGACATGGTTTTGCCTTGGTTTGCTTGCATATGGGTTGCTCATATAGATATTCGTGCAAGTGTCATATTTCCACATCTCCGTGTCCCTCCATAAAGGGCCGGTAACTTGTTTCAAGGATACCATGGGTTAGCTCCCCATGAGGGTGAGTGGTACACACTCACGGCGGGTCGATATTTGACTCGGGCGGGTTAAATTCCCGGGATATATATAAGCCATGGATTAGCTATCCGTGATGCGAGTATCGTGTACCGATGACTCATTGCGGGTCCTCATGACCTAAGCGGGTGAAATAGTCCCTTGCGGGTGAAATAGTCCTATGATAGGTTGCATTATAACACAGAGGGTGGTTGAACCTGGCACTGGCATGGCCTTCATGTTTTGAAACAGTATTGATTTCATTAATGAAAGGGTGCAGTGTGTTCATGACTTAAAGTGGAACAATTTGGTATGGTAGGCCCCGGTGGATAGTTTTTCGCACTTGCCCCGGTCATATCTCATGACGATAGGCTGGATCTGGTAGTTAGCTGCATTTGCCTTGCCGCCACGACGCAGCCGTGGATCTCGTAGTTAGCTTCATTTGCCCCGGTCAATTTTATGATGCAGGCTGGATCTGGTGGTTCGTTTTCCTACTTGGCCCGTACAGTTTTTAGGACACAAGTGGGACTTGGTGTTCATGTATACTTATCTGGTGTTATATTAAATCATGGATCGCCATGGCGGTGCGATTCCACGCATTAGTGATATTACGGGCGTGAGACCCATGGTTATATTTGAGTAATGACTGGCGGGCGCGGCCCTCGACTTGATATGATCGCTATGTATTGTGTAATCGTAGGTTGGCTATCATACATGTCTCTGTTGTGTTTTGACTTTTATGATTTCATTACGATTTCATCGTTTCACATACTTGGTACATTCTTCGTACTGACCTCCTTCGGGGGGCTGCGTTCATGTCGCAGGTTTAGGTACGTTGTTTGGTGATCTGCAAGTGTAGGACTCTACTCAGAGTTTTTGGATAGCTCCATCTGTTCAGTAGTTTATCATTTTGGTATAGATCCTTCAAGATGTGCTTTGTACGCATGGGTACGCGGGCCTTGTCCCGTCATATTTCAAGAAACTCTGCAGGTCTGTATTCATACGTGGGATTGGACTCGTGTACAGTGTAGTGTCTTGATTTGTGTAAAGACATGGTGTTACACCCTGTAAGTCCAGGATATGTATAAGAGAATGTACGTAAGGAATCAAGACTTGGAAATCGGTACGAAAGGAAGAATTGTTTTTCCGACGGAAAAATCTTCCGAACGTCGGAAAGGAAAAATGTTCGTTGAGGAGAATTAAATTCTCAAAATGCATTATTTGAAGAATATGGAACTTATTAACATTATGGAAATTTATTTTTATGGATTTGGTCACGTGGAGACCACCCGAGGAATTTTACGTTTTGTGGGGCCACGAGAGTTACGGAATTTTATGAACGAATGAGAGGGTGACACGTGGCACCTCCCCCACATGGTATTGGACGAAAATTAGCAAGGTTAGAATGGTCATTTGACCATCAGGATGATAGGTCTTCAAGCTTGAGATTGTTGACTTGTCAATTTGTCCACTTGGCTTTTATCCAAGTGTTCTTCATCCTAGCCACACATTTGTTATAATTTTGACCCTTCATTGTGTTATTAAAACACTACACTAGTGCAAGACAAGGTCTTCAACACTTAGAAAATTTCACAACATTTCTTGTCCCTTAAGTGCTCTCGGCTTTGAGGACTTATCCACACAAAATTTTTGTAGTTTTGATCCATTATTCACAAGACTTTAACCCTAGGTCCCTAAGGGTATTGTAAGGATATCTCAATAGAAATATTTCGGAAAAACGACGTTTTCACGTTAGTCGCAAGGCGAAAACCTAAGTCGTTTTCACAAGTTTGGATTGGAAATGGAAGAGAAGTTGGTTGTGAAATTCTAAGGGCTTCAAATAGCGGATTGGAGCGTAAAGGAAAGGAGCTAAGAATTGCTAAGGAGCGACTTTGAATCTTGGAAATTTTAAGGGCTTGTAAAGGTATAAATCTTGTCGTTTTAGCAATTAAAGATTACTTATCATTGTATCTATGGATATTAGCAAGCATGAGGTATTTAGTATGATGTTTGATAAGTGTATTGGCTATTGGAACCCTAATCCGAAAACTAACATGTTTAGCCTTAAGATTACAATTCAAGTTGATTATTAGTATAAGTCGTCACATGTTATATATAGAAGGAATTATAGTTGTTAAAGTTGTTTATGACTATATAACATGTTTGACCTAAGAACTTGTATTGAAAAAGAATTGGAAAGGACTTAGTGTTGTTGTATATGTTGGCCGAGAATGGCTTGGTTATTAAAATATTTGGTATGAATTGTGGGGCGGAATTTTACACGTATTGTAAGGCGTATAATCCCCTTTGATTGGTTGGTATGTTGAGCCTTAAATGTGGCATGTTTGGTTATTGAATTCGGCCTTGAAAAAGGTGGCAAAGTATGTAGAAACAAAGGAAGTGCTGCCCGATTTTCCGTAGAATAAGAGACTGTATACTTAGTATTATTCTACGTTAGACGCTAGAAATTGATAGTCATGTTGTGTCCATTATAGGTTGACAATTCGCGCGCGTATTCGACTTAGCTCATGGATTGGCCGAAAAGGTATGTGAACCATCTCCTCTTCTTCTAGCATGATTCCTTAAGATAAAGAAAGTAAGTCCTACTCCTTAAATGATTCATTCCTTGCTTGTACTTGGATTGCCTAATATAGAATTTGTTCTATGTACTTCCTTGATTGTACTTTGATGTTTAAATTGTAAGTTGTTATAATCCATTTCCTTAGTAAGTTTGGATTCTTAAAAGTGAAAGTATTTTACTTAAAGTACATAGAGTATTGAAAAGGAAGTGGTTTCCAAATCTTTTGGCTAGTTCCTTAGTTCCAAAACCTATGGTCATATAATGACTTTAGGGGAGTAAAAGGAGTGATTTACTTAATTGATTTAAAAGAGGAGAAATGACATGATTTAAAGAGAAGTAACTTGTTTTAAAGGTATGAGTTACTTGAGATTTAAAAGTAGAAGAAACTTGATTTCTAAATATTAAGAGACTTGAAGTATTTGAAAGTTAAGAAACTTGATTTGTAAGTATGTGATACTTGGTTTTAAAAGTGTAAGTCACTTGGATATAAAAAGGAATGAATTGGTCTAAAACCATAAAGGGTTATAACGGCTTTATGGGAAGTTGGTTATAACGTCTTTATGGAAGGTTAAGAAAGTTGTCTATTTTGATTAATGGGCATAAGTTTCCTAGATTGTGAAAATTTGAAGTTACTTGGTTTCAAGCTTTGATATGAGTTTCAAAAAGGGTAGTAACTTAATTTGAAAAATAGACACGCCTTGATAAGTACTTTGGCTTGCTTAAATAAGGATTCTCTTGGTTTATGTAAAAAGAAGGCATGGTAGTTGTCTTGTTTTATGTGAAAGGAAGGCATGGTAATTGTCTTGGTGTGTGTAAAAAGGAAAGGCATCGTATTGTCTTGGTTTATGACAAAAAGAAAGGCATGGTAATTGTCTTGATTTGTGTAAAGGCATGGTTTTGCCTTGGTTTGCTTGCATATGGGTTGCTCATATAGACATTCATGCAAGTGTCATATCCCCACATCTTCGCGTCCCTCCATAAAGGGCCGGCAACTTGTTTCAAGGATACCATGGGTTAGCTCACGGGTGAGCGGTACACACTCACGGCGATCGAGATTTGACTCGGGCGGGTTAAATTCCCGGGATATATATAAGCCATGGATTATCTATCCGTGATGCGAGTATCGTGTACCGATGACTCATTGCGGGTCCTCGTGACCTAAGCGGGTGAAATAGTCCTATGATAGGTTGCATTATAACACAGAGGGCACTGGCACGACCTTCATGTTTTGAAACAGTAGTGATTTCATTAATGAAAGGGTGCAGTGTGTGTATGATTTAAAGTGGAACAATAATTCTCATTGTTAAAGACATAACTTAAAAGATAAAAAAGATTTCATTACTCTCATGATTGCAAGGTTCAGTGTGCTTACTGATGTTGTATTATATCATGGACTGCCGGCAGTGAGGAAGGATTCCACGGGCATGATTGATATTTTGGGCGTGAGACCCATCATTATATTTGAGTAATGACTTTGAGGGCATGCGTCCCTGACTTGATATGACTGCTTATGTATTGTGGTAATCGAGGGTGGCTATCATACATGTCTCCTGTTTTGTTAGACTGTTATGATTTCATTATAGTATTTACTGTTTCACATACTTGGTACATTCTTCGTACTAACCTCCTTCGGGGGGCTGCGTTCATGCCGTAGGTTTAGGTACGCTAGCTTGCGATCTGCAGCGTAGACCGCTAGAGGTTTTGGATAGCTCCATCTGTGCAGGAGTTTATCTTATTGGTATAGATCCTCCAATACAGGCTTTTGTACAGTTATGGGTACGGCGGGGCCTTGTCCCGTCATAGTTCAAGAAACTCTTGCAGGTCCTGTATTCATATGTGGGATTGGACTCATGTACAGTGTAGTGTCTTTTGATTATGTTTATTATATGGCAGCCGTGTCGGCTTTTCCCTTGCATGTAAGTTGGTTTTAAAAAAAAAATGAGTGTTATTTAAATTCGCAGCTTTACTTATGTTGATAGTAGGCGGTGCCTGTGTAGGCACTACCACGCCCGGGTTCGGGCGTGACAGAGTGGTATCAGAGCGATACCCTCGAATGTTTACGCACCGTGTTTAGTAGTTCTTGATTATCGGTGTTGCGCGCCACACCCATACACAGTGAGGCTACAGGACATTTAGAGTCGGGTTTCTATTCTTCTCACTCATATCGTGCCGTAGAGTGTTAGTAAGATAATTCCTCTCCGCGTATTTTTGTGTACACTATGGCCTCCTCGAGGGCAACAATCGCCTGAAGGGCAAAGGAGTAGCAGAAGCTACCAATGACTCAGAGAGTTGATAGGGCTTATGCCTGTGGTATACGGATGTCAGGCCGCAATGGCCAGTTCTTCTCGCCAGCTGTTTTGAGGCCCCAAAGACTGAGCCTCCGCTTCGCCAGGAGAAGACTATAGGTCGCGAGGAAGCTATGTTATTGACCAAGATAGCGGCTACGATTTCATCACAGGAGGTTATTCCGCCAAAGATGCAGTGTACAGAGGGTAGAGGGCCAACGCGAGATCGGGCGTAAGAGGATAGACCGGTTGGTTATCCCGTGAGTGTTTGGACGAGCAAATTTCAAGAATGAGTGAGATATTCGTCCCAGCCTACCCAAGACATACCCCGCAGCTCACGGGTGGGAGTTTGACCCCACAAGGTATTTAGGAGCGGTCCGAGCTCCGTGGTTCGAGGTTCTCAGAGAGCAGAGGATTTTCTCGCCGAGGCCACTTATTCCTCAAGGTGTCCATCAGTAGTAAGCGCTATACGGGAAATGCCATGGCAGCGTGTGTATGTTTTTATTGTGGCCGTCCGCCATATAATCGAGGGTGTGTCCTTTTAGAAAGAGCACCGTGAGGTGGCTCACCTATAAGGCCGATGGTTGGTTACCTTTCCTCCACACCGCGCCCCTGCAGCAAGGTGTTCGATGTCACCTACCGTGGTAGAGGTCAGGGTGGAGTTTATAGTTCTGGCGGTCCTTCGAACCGCGTAGATGATGTGGCTACTGGCAGGATCAGAAGGCAACATCGCATGGGGTTACAGGTATATTTCGATTCTTTTGAATCATATGTGCATTGATAGATTCAGATTTCGCCCTAGCATATATGTTTTCCCTTGTTGCTAGTAGTTGTAAATGATAGCACCCTGCAGGTAGGAATACTTTGATTAGTAAAGTGAAAAGTTAAGAATGTTGACAAGAATGGTAAGTGAACCGAGACTATAGTTGTGTAGAGTTCACAAGTTGTAATTGCCCCATAACAGTTGTAAGACCAATAGGGAAGGATGTACATGAGAAATACTTCGACCTATGTGACGAACCTCAGTGAATAGGGGATAGGGTGAGAAGTACTTGAGATAAAAGAGAAATTTTTTCCGCACTAAGAATGAGAAGTTAAGTATGACGATGGGTCGGGTTATGGACTCCTTTCGGTCAACCAGAGTATGGAATGGGTGATGTCATTGGTAATGGTCCCGCTATATGACAGAGTCACGAGGGTGCGCGCCCAAGTCTAGTTGATTGTCAGACGAGTTCGTGGACGCGTTCCACCGAATCCAGGTCGTAAGGGGCGAGAAGAGCCTTAGCGGAAATTCAAGTAGCATAATGGCCAAGTTTGGAGAGTAACTCCAAGGATTGGAGAACAGAAACAATATTTTAGATTTTGTACGTGTACTAAATAAGTTTGAAAGTACGAGAAAGTATGACAAGTAAGGAAAGAAAGGAACCTCTAAGGATCCCGTGTTTGAGAAGATCAGAACCTTCGAGTATCATGGAAGGTGTCACGACTGCTCGGGCTCGTGGATCGTGCCTTACCCGGGCACCCAAGTAGTCATACATCAGAGAAAATCAGCGGAAATAAAAACAAGACATGAAGCAAGAGATAAGATAAATAAACAAAGCCAACCAAAATTGCTCTCAGATATATACATAAAACCCAACGCTTTAATCCTTTTACAACCCCGCCCACAACAAGATTACTGCACTTAAGAATAAATGATAACTATGGCGACAGTGGCTCTCGCCATACCCCGAATGTACAACAACCTACAACTCAGGGAAAACATACTAAAAGATAAGCCTCCGAGAAACGGAGCTTCCTAATACGAATCGTGATCCTAAGAGCGAGGATCGACAACCGATGTACTTACCGCTGCATTTAACGCACTTCAAGCGAGGTCAAGATAATGTACCAAGTATGTGAAATCAAAATATCAGAATTAAATCATAATAGTCTCAGATAAAGCAGAGACATATATGATAACCAAAATACAAGACGCAACATAAAAGTTAGCCAAGTCGTGGACTCACGCCTCAAAATCATCACCCAAATATAACTACGGGTCTCACGCCCACAACATCAATCATGTTCGTGATCACGGCCGCATGCCCTCGAGTGACGGTGCGAGCATGTCCATGATGCAACAATAATGACAATGTCGCACGGCCACATGCCCGACTCGTGATCGCGCAGACATGTCCATGTAACAATAGTAACCATATATCGGGTAATCAACCCTGCCGCATGGCCACATGCCCCCGGAATTCTTCATCGGTGCAGACATGTCCATGTAACAACAATAACAATATATCGGGTAATCAACCCTGCCGCATGGACACATGCCCCCGGAATTCTGCATCGGTGCAGACATGTCCATGTAACAACAATAACAATATATCGGGTGATTAGCCCGCCGCATGGCCGCATGCCCCCGGAATTCTTCATCGGTGCAGACATGTCCATGTAACAACAATAACAATATATCGCACAACCAGGCTATCACAAGCAATCACAAGCAAATTACCATACTTCTAGACTCTCATAAAAAGATCCATTCTTTCTCAAGAAGTCACCTGATATCAACACTTGCACAATAAAGGCTATCACCACAAGCATAGGCAAGTTCAACATACTTATAGACTCCTATTTTATTACAACAAATCCGGGTTTTAACCCCAAAGTACTACATACAGTTATCCTTTTAAAAGGGCCTTTTTTTACGTAAAAATAACTCGATACTATTATCCGTCGCACCAGTTACGTTCATGTTTTAAAATCAAGTATTTTATACTTTTAGAACAACGTCAAGTAACAGCGTTCTTTTCCAAAAGTTCCAAGTTTGCCTAATTTCAGATACTTAAGTCTTATTAGTTTAGAAAGGTTTCGTAGTTCATAGTCTTAATCACTTTAAGAATATAATTCTCTTTTAAACAATTTGAGAAACATATGCCTTATATGAGTGTAGGTTATTCTTGTTCATAATTAATCTTTTTAAGCAGCCATGATCTAGGAAATGTAATGTCATTTTGTCTCATCTTAGCTTCTATGCAGATGGAGGTTTCATCGGTTTTAATAATGCTTTATTATTCAATACATTTTCCTTTATTAACGCCGCAGTGGTTCGCCGATACTCATTCTCATTTCCGACATCAAGAAACATTTATTCTTTAAAAACCAAGTACTCATTACTCATGAATGAGGTTTCACACTTTTTTAACAAACTTCATGTTAATTCAATTAAGTCAAGTCTCTTATCTTATAAGATCAAGTCTCTTAACTTCTAAAATCAATAACCATTCTTTTTATCTCTCTTACGTCGTTATACCTAACTTCCCATAAAGTCAGTATAACTTTTAAAACCAAGCATTACTCTTCTCTTCAAAAGGTTTCTTATCTCTTTGAAATACTTCAAGATTCTTTATTATTCAGCTTAAGTCGAAAGACATTTCCAATAACTACGCTCGCTTAACACACGCACGCTCACCGTACTATATACATATATATACTTTTAAAATATCATGCTCACGAGTATAGGAAGAATCACATACCTCGCGACGATTATCGACTATAAGCAAAACGCCCACGCTTATAACCCGCTAGCCTTGTCCACCTTCCAAGTAGTACATGCTACTCGCAGAACATTCAACCAAGAAAGGTTATAAGTTCATTGTAAATACGGTCCCATGTAAGTACGCTTTAATCTTCTTCTTTAATATTCTTCTGATGTGATTTCAGTTCAAGTCTTTTCTGTAATATCCTTCTATTACAGTTCAATTCTCTTCTATGAATCTTATATTCATTTCTATAATACTACAATATGTAATTTCCAATTACACTAGAAGGATAGGATTATTTACCCTGTGAAGCCCAAAATTATCCAAGTTTATAAGTCGCTCCTGAGCAACGTTAAGCTCCTGCTCCGGGTGCTCCAACCCGCTCCAAACAACCCTTAGAAGTTCTACGCAACTTCTACTTAACACTCCAACCGACTATGAAGGTTTTCCTTAGAGTTTCGTTGGATCGAGAGAAGTATAATAGTATTTCCGGGCTTTTCATATGTGGTAACCTTGGAATACTACAAGGTATTTAGGCCAAGGTATTTGGGCATAATAACAATACTTGGAGAAGTATTTCTATACCACAAAGGGGAGGGGTATTTGTCACGACCCGATCCCGGGCCCGTGACTGGTGCCTTACCCCGGGCACCCTAGTGATACAACATCGAGAAAACCAAATAATATAAAACTTAAACAAGAAACAAGATATATGATCATAAACAAAGCCAACCAAACGGTTACCTTCCAATAAAATATATATACAACTCTTTCAAAATGAATAGCTTTAATCCTTTTACAAGCCTTGCCACGATAAGATTTCATGCACTTAAGAGTTTTTATATAACACGACGACAGTGGCTCGCCATACCCGAATGTACAAGAACCTACAACTCAGTGGTAACATACCAAAAGATAAGCCTCCGAGAACTGAGCTTCCCAATACGAATCGTGATCCTATGGCGGATCCACTACCGATGTAATCCTACTCGCAGATGAACGCAGCCTCGGGCGAGGTCAAGATAACAGTACCAAGTATGTGAAATCAGAAAATATCAGAAATGAAATCATAATGATCATATAAAAACAGAGACATGTATGATAACAAAACTACGATTCACAACATAAAAGCAATATGTCAAGTCGTGACTCACGCCTCAAGTCATCACTCAAATATAACTACGGGTCTCACGCCCACAACATCAATCGTGTTCAGATTACGGCCGCATGCCCCGATTGCAGATCGGTGTAGACATGCCCATGATGCAACAATAATAACAATGCCCCATGGCCACATGCCCGACTCAGACGGCAGACACGCCCATGTAATATCAACAACAATATACTGGGTGATCAACTCGCCGCACGGCCACATGCCCCTGATTCTACCTCTACAGACATGTCCATGTAACCACAATAACAATATATCGTAATCAACCCCGCCGCACGGCCACATGCCCCGACCAGATCGGTGTAGACATGTCCATGTGACATCAACAACAATATACCACACAACCAGGCTATCACAAACAAGCTCAAGCAAATTACCATACTTCTAGACTTTTATAAAAAGATCTACTCTTTCTCACGAAGTCACCTGATATCAACATTTGCACAACAAAGGCTATCACAACAAGCATAGGCGAGTTACACAACAACAAGCATTACACAACTCAAGGTACTTCCATTTTGTATCAAAGTCTGGGTTTTAACCCTAAAGTACTACGTACATTTACTCTTTTTAAAACCCAAGTACTCATTACTCGCGATGAGATTTCACAACACTTTTAACAAAAAGTTAATTACCAAGTAAAACAAGTTAAGTCTCTTATCTTTCAAGATCAAGTCTCTTAACTTTACAAATAATAAACCATTCTTACTTACATAAGGTCGTTATAACTAACTTCCCATAAAGCTATTATAACACCCTATGTTTTAAACCAACCAACTCATTTAGCACACGACGCCTACCGCACTACATAGTTTACAAAACATCATGCTCAAGGATAGGAAGAGGTTCACATACCTCGCGACGAGTATCGACAATAAGCAAAACGCCCACAAGATCAGAATCGCTAGCCGCTTTCCACTCTTCAAGTAGAATACGCCACTCGCAGATTTCCACCTATAAGGCCACAAACGCCTATTAACTTCTAACCGCACGGTTCCCATATTCTACGTAAAATTGGAAGACTTCCCCACCCCGCAACAACAGAATCTCCTCTCTAACGAGGCCGACTACCAAGCCAACCGGGGTTATACGCCTAACCTGACGATACAATTCTACTATACAAGAATACCACAAGTTCATCAGAATACACCCCATGTAATTACAATCGCTTCTTTTCTTTAAATTCAGCTTAAGTCAAAAGACATTGCCAAAGATTAAGCTTAGTTCTATATATAGTATACTTCAACTATATAATACAACAACATGTAATTTCCGACATAAAAGGGACAAGATTATTTACCTCGATAAGCCCAAAATTATCCGAGATAAAAGTCGATCCCGAGCAAGGTTTAGCTCCTACTCCGTGCGCTCCAACAACCCTTAGAAGTTCTAACCAACTTCTACTTAAATACTTCAACCAACAAAGAAGATTTCCTTGTGGTTTCGGTTGAGACTTAAAGGACAAAAGGTAGTATTTCCTGCTCTACATATGAGGTAACTTTGGAATACTACAAGGTATAAGGCTAAGGTATTTTGGGCATTATAACAATACTGGAGAGTATTTCAATACCACAGCTGGTACCTCACGAAAACACTCCAAGATAGTGGGGTTCTCGCCAAAGGGCCTCGACAAGTGAGGGGAACTCGGCCAAGGCCTCACAAAGGTGGTGGAGTTGGACGAGAGCCAACAAGAGGGAGGAGAGGGTTTCAAGACTTAGACAAATGAAGAGTGGATGAAGACGTTCATCACTACGTGGTATTTATAGAAAGCCAAAAGCTAACCAACGGCCAAGATCAAGCCACGTGCAAGGCAAGTGTAAGGCCTTGATCAAGCCAAGTGCACCCTATCCCCTACTCCACAAAACATGGCTCAAAACAATGCACAAAACAAGGCCAAAACAAGGCACAAAACAAGGCACCAATAAGGCACAAGACGTGAGCCAATCGCCATCAACTGCCCACCACGAGGGTGACAAGTGTCACCTCCCGCTGGTCCAAAATGTTTCGCCTCTCGGAAAAATCCGCAAAAATAGTAAATGACATAGCCAAATTTTCCCTACGTAAGTCGTGGAAACGCTTTTAAAAACGACTCTAACCGTGTCAGGCACAAAAGAATTCGCCAAGCCAATTTGAAATTGAATTTCACGCACGCCCCACGCATACCGGAAATACGGTATAACATTCTCCTCCTTAGAAACATTCGTCCCGAATGTTCCTTCTCAAGACGGATATCGAAGAAGTTCCTTCTAACAAGTTTCCAACGCCACACCGCCACGAAAAATAACACACGTTACCTTCCTTCCTTACTCGCCAGACGATACCACTTTTGTCACTTTGCCGCGCGAGGTTCTAGTGTCACTCGGCGACCCAACAAATGGTACCGAATCGCATGCGACCGAGGTTCTAGTGTCACTCAGACGTGCAATACTTCACCATCGCCTGCTTCAAAGCGTGGAGTCACTACCTCCAAACTTGGTCATCTTACTAACCCCAACCTTCTTTAAGGCCATTCCCGCCTTCACGAACCGCTCGTCGAACACATCCACGAACTCATACGATGGTCACCTAAATCGGGCCTAGCACCCTGCGGACTTACTCCGCGACCACCTAATCGACTCACCTAAACCGGCTGCGGGTCGACCAGCGAGCCGCCATCAACCCGACTCCACAATCGCGCCAATACTTGCTTCTTCAAAAGGAACAATCTTACCTAATCAAGTCATGAAAGCTACCACTTCCATCTCACACTACCCACGGACTTATCACACAAATAATTCCCACGCACTACTTACTCCGATAAGGTCAACCATGAAATAAATCTTTCACTCAAGACGACCTTACCTCTAAGGTCTCAATCGTGACATAGTCTAAGGTTCACACTTACCATGCCCCCATACTTACCCTTCTACAATAACTGTGTGTCTAAATCACATTTAGTACAAAGCTATCCGAACATAACACTAAAACACATCAAAGATACAAAACTCTAGAGGTTAAGGATATACTTGTCTCTACCGCTTAATAATACCTCGCTCGCAGGCGACACGCAGCGGCGTGATGAACCAGCCATCGATCCTGAAGTCGTAACATCCGTGCTACCCTTGGTCGGACAGTTCCGCAAATGGCCTCGCTGGCCGCAAAAATAGCAAGCTCGCACCACGACACTCCCAAACGCGGTCTACTACATCGACCACACCGAGGCAGGGTGACCGCGATCCGCCAACACCCTTACTTCCTCGAAACTCAACCTCGAGCCCGACCGCCCCGAATACTGGATGCTCAAGGTTGTGGAGGACCACTCTGACCAAGCGAGGTACAAAACTAGTATGTCACGAGGCGGTCCGCCTCGAAGTCACCAAAGGACTCGTTGTTCTCGCCCTCTGTCACGACTCCAACCGGCCCGTGGATCGTGCCTTACTCGCACCTCGTGATACAACATCGAGAGAATCGTGAAATAAAAACATAAACATGAAACAAGAGACATGATAAATAAACAAAGCAACCAAAATAGCTTTCAGATATATTCATAAAACCCAACAGCTTATCCTTTTTACAAACTCGCCACAACAAGATTACTGCACTCTAAGAAGGATAACAACTATGACGGACAGGCCCCGCCATACCCCAATGTACAAGAACCTCTGCACTCAAGGTAACATACCAAAAGATAAGCCTCCGAGAAACGGCTTCCTAATACGCTGAATCGTGATCCCATGAGCGAGGATCCACAACCGATGTACCTCTACCGCGCAGATGAACGCAGCCTCGGGCGAGGTCAAGACAACAGTACCAAGTATGTGAAATCAAAATATCAGAAATGAAATCATAATACTATATAAAACAGAGACATGTATGATAACCAAACTACACCATAACATAAAAGCGGCCATGTCAAATCGGGACTCACGCCTCAAAGTCATCCTCACGCCCGTGGAACTCCTTCTTCATCGCCGGCCTAGGTACAAACCATGTGATACGTATAATATGTCTCGCCCATCTCATGGACCTAGTATAGAAACGTGGAATACATTCTGCTCATCTCATGAACTCTGTAATCGGATGGAATACATTCCTGGCCCATCCCACGGACGCGTAATGAGTGAAATACATTCCTGCTCATCTCATGAACGCGTAATCGAGTGAAATACATTCCCGCTCATCCTACGAACGCGGAATGAGTGAAATACATTCCTGCTCATCCTATGAACGCGTAGTCGGTGAAATACATTCCTGCTCATCCTACGAACCTAGTCGAGTAAAATACAAGACTTGCACAACAAGGCTATCACACGCAAACATAGGCAAGTTACACACAACTTAAGGTACTATCATTTTATGCCAAAATCCTGCTTCGACCTAAAGTATTACATACATTAACTCTTTTAAAAGATACGCTTCTTTCACAAAAGTCACACAATGTTCGTAGTATAAAATAGATTGACTATCTTTTAAGTAAACCAAAACACTTCCCTTGTAGAATCAAGTAACACATTATTTTCCAAACGCTCAAGTTTGCCTAATTTCAAATGCTCAAGTTTCTCATTTTCAAAGGTTTCAGAGTTCATAGTTTTAATCACTTAAGAATATAATTCTCCTTTAAAACAAATTTGAGAAACATATGCCTTATGTGTAGTAGGTTGTTCTTGTCTATTACAATCTTATAAAAGCAACCATGATCTAGAAATGTAATATCATTTTGTCTCATCTTAGCTTCATGCAGTGGAGGTTTCTACCGGTTTTAATAACAATTAGTCAATACATTTCCTTTATTAACGCCGCAATGGTTTGTTCGATACTTAATCTCATTTCAAATCAAGAAACATTATTCTTTAAAACCAACTACTCATTACTCGCGAATGAGGTTTTTACAACATTTTAACAAAATTCATAACAAGTCAAACTAAGTCAAGTCTCTTATCTTTCAAGATCAAGTCTCTTAACTTTCAAAATCAAGTCGTATAAGTCAAGTCTCTTATCTTTCAAGATCAAGTCTCTTAACTTTCAAAATCAAGTCGTATAAGTCAAGTCTCTTATCTTTCTACAATCAATAAACCATTATTTTACCTACATAAAGTCGTTATAACTAACTTCCTATAAAGCTATTATAACACCCTATGTTTTAAACCAACCAAATCACTTAGCACATGACGTCTACCGTACTACATAGTTCACAACAATCATGCTAGAAAAGATAGGAAGAGGTTCACATACCTCGCGACGATTATCGACAAATAGCAAAACGCCCAAGTACTTCAACCCGTCGGCTACTCCTAAGCCAAGTAGATCACGCCACACGTAGTACTCCACTCCTAAAATGGTCATAGTACTTCTATCAAACCTTTCTTACCATCAAGACTTATACCAATAAAAAGCCCTCTAATTCTACGGAAAATTCAAAAGACTTCCGCTTTTACTCACTTTTCCATCTTTCTCCAAGGTCGAATAACCGTAATATATATACCATATATATATAAGGCGTAATAATTAAACAACATAAAGAAGGGGATTACACGCCCAAACGGTAACGCGTTTACTATCACGCCTTCATAATAACAACAAGTAAAAGAAGGGGATTACGCTACCAAACGGTAACGCGTTTACTATCACGCCTTCATAACAATACAATAATTAAAAAGGGATCACACGCCCAAACTAACGCGATTGAACAATCTTCCCTTAACAGAAATGTAAATGATCCAAAGTAAATACATCCAAAGTAAATCCCAAAGTAAATACACCCAAAGTAAATACATCCTTAAGTTGGGGTCCTTGGCCAACGTTGTCCATTTTACTTATCCAATTACTTCATTAGTCATCCAACTTATATTCCATCTTAATATAAGTTATAGTTACTTTGTTAATTACTTCTTCACAAGTAAGATACGTTTTTACCATTTTAATGGCAAACGCCAACTTTTCTTTTAACAAGTTAACAAGATCCAAATTTTCCAAACTTTACTCCATATTTTATATACTCCATAATATACTTATAATATATGTATAATGACCAATTCACAAAGAGGTTAAGGTTTACTACCTCAAATAGCCCAAAATTATCCAAGAACTTAATGTCGCTCCAAGCAAGTCTTAGCTCCAAATCTTTCCGTTCCAACTGGCTACAAGCAACCCATGAAGCTCCTAACCAACTTCTCTTCAAGAACTAACTCCAAAAAGTGAAGAACACTTAGGGTTTCCAACTAGTAAGTTTCGCCAAGGCATGAACAATAGGTTGTGGGTGTGAAATCTTTTCCAACTCTTGGTACACAATCTTCCTAACACCTTAGGGAAGAACACTTGAGAGTTTAAGAATTGTTGGACAAATTTAGGTCAAGAAATGGGCTCAAAACGAGAGCAAGGTCAAGGGAGAAGGAGGGAATTTCTTGTCTCAAATGGTTAAGTGTGGAAGTTTTCATCAACTAAGGTGCATATATAGGACAACCAAGGGCTAGGATGAAGGCAAGTGTGTGGTTGAGATTGGGGACAAGTGTGTGTGGGTCCCACAAGCCCCTTGTCCACACAAAATATCTAGCAAGACTTGGCCACTTGTCCACACAAAATATCTAGCAAGACAAGTGCCACTGTTGCCACTTGTTAGCAAATTTCGGCCATGAGGCCACCTAGGGGGTGACACGTGTCGCCTCCCACTGGCCCAAAATATTTCATCTTCCAAAATATCCATAAAGGCAAAAATCTCAAAACAAAGTGGCCCCACAAAACCAGAATTTCTCCCGTGGCCCCACGTGACCAATTCCTAAATAAAATTCCATAATTCTAATATAATTCAAGAAGCCCAAATACCAAACTGGGAATCCAATTCCCATCAACGAACCTTTTTCCTTCACAAAACCCTAAACTTTTCCGTGAAAAATCACATCTTTCTTTCTTTCCAAAATTTCACAGATTCTCGCACGCATATCCTCACCTATATACCCGAACTACGGGTATAACATTCTTCCTCTTAGAAACATTCGTCCCGAATGTTCCTTCTAAGTCTCCAAACGCATTTGCGCTCGCAGATAGTCTTCACTACTATACTTACAAACCGATCACGCCACCAATGGCCAGAATATAACATGCGCAAAACTCAAATCCAAGCCAACGAGGAATCATTTCTAATCTCACAAAAGCTGCCACCAGCTTTAATTTACTCTAAGGCCATTCCAGGCCTTCACGATCCGATTCTGGTCGAACGCATCCACGAACCCGTACGATGATTACCTAAACCCGCCTAGCACCCTCGTGACCCTACCACCGGCGGATCACTCGAACCGACTTCACCCCAAACCGGCCGCGGTTGACACGCAACCTTGCCTCAACCCGACCCATTTGCCGCCAAACTCTTGTTCCCGATCCTAACAATCTTACTAATCAAGTTACGCAAACCTAGTGTCTTCTTATCATAACTATCCTTATATAATTCACACCACTCGGGACTTATCACACAATTTTACCCTCAGATACTATGCACTCCGACAAAGGTCAATCGTAAACAAATCTTTTACTCAAGACGGCCTCGCATCTAAGGTCTCCACTTATAATATTCTAAGGTTCACACCTTCCATGACCCCAAACTTACCTCTTCAACTAGTCATGTTCTCTAAGTTATACTTAACACAATGCTATCTGCACATAGCACACAATAATAAGATCATCATATCGCGCAAACAAAACTCTAGAGGGTTAAGGATATACTGCATCTACCGCTTCACTCTAATCATAGGCACGCCGCAGGCATACCGCAGAAGGCGATGAACCCGCCATCGAACCTAGGTCGCTGGCCATGCCGCCGGCATTCTCCTATAAGCACATTCTCTTGTCACATGGCTCGACGGCCGCAGTGAAACAAGCATCGCGAAAAAGACGACATTCTCGATGACGCCGCCACATCGCACACCGAGGGGACATGAATCCTGCCGCTAGATCTCACGTATATCCGTGGAACTAAGCCCGAGCCCGACTCAGCCCCGAATACCCCGAACGCCCCAAGATCGTGGAGGACCACCAGATCTTGGCGAAGGTGCATAACTAGCTCGCCGAGGCGTCCGCCTCGCAAGTTACCAAAGGACCTCGCTGCTCGCCTTCTTCGGCCGACACGGTCCTTCCGTCGACCTCTCCGTGCCTCACATCCAAGTGCGTGAGCTCGCATGCGGCAATGTCCATGCCCACCAAGAGCTACACCAACAAGCTCGCCAAGTAATCATCGAGCGGCGACGTAGCGGTGCACTCGTCCTCCATATCGTCACTAAGGCGGGACATACCGAGCCAACGAGTCAAACTCCACGTTGTACTCCTAACCGCACGCCCGGCCCGCTTTAACGCCAAAAATCTGCCCGAGCCTCTCATCTCGCGAGGCAAGAAATGTGCAAGAAATGCCTCGAGAACTCGCCCCAAACTGGGAGCGCATGTTCCTCGACGCTTCCATGAATCAAACCGATCGCAGATCACGCAATGACGCGAACTCAATACCACCGACTCGCCTCGAGACTCGATCACTTACGATCCGTCAGAATGGCTTGATAAACTCCCGAGGGTCATCTTCGCCTCGATCCATAGAACACCGGGCGGCTACAACTCGAAAGTCCCGTAGTCTCAAATCGTCGCCGGGGTGAACTACGGTGCTACTGGACGGAATCGCTGATTCAGCTTTCTCATATCGCCACGACTCGCCAAGAATCGCCATCTCTTGTACCCATCTCATCTGCTTCCGGCCGCGGGATCGAGGCTCGTGTATCAGAGTCTCGCAGCCATCGCCGCGCTCTAAACTCGCCGTATTTGGCGGGCGCCGCAAAACTCGTCGCCTAAGCACTATCTCGTGTAACGACCGGGCCTTCGCCGGCAGAACCTCCGTGCTCTACTCACGGCTCGCCGCTTGCCCTTCCGGGCCCCGATTGCCTTGCGTGGAGGCATAATCGCACATAAGAATACGCGAGGAGTCCAACTTATAACACGCCTCTAAGGCACGATCTCGAGTGAGAAGAATAGAAACTAATCCTAAATGTCTCGCAGCCTCCTCGATTATAGATGTGGTGCACAACACACCGATAATCAAGACTTACTAGACACGGTGCAGACACTTTCCGAGGACTAATCGCTCGATACCACTTTTGTCACGACCAACCGGCCCGTGGATCGTGCCTTACTCGCACCCTCGTGATACAACATCGAGAGAATCGGAAATAAAAACATAAACATGAAACAAGAGACATGATAAATAAACAAAGCAACCAAAATATTGCTCAGTATATATTCATAAAACCCAACAGCTTATCCTTTTACAAACTCGCCACAACAAGATTACATGCACTTAAGAAGTGATAACAACTATGACGGACAGTGGCCCCGCCATACCCCGAATGTACAAGAACCTGCTGCACTCAAGGTAACATACCAAAAGATAAGCCTCCGAAGAAACGGGGCTTCCAAACACGCTGAACTGTGATCCTATGAGCGAGGATCCACAACCAATGTACCTCTACCTGCGGCATGAACGCAGCCCAAGGAGGTCAAGACAACAGTACCAAGTATGTGAAATCAAAAATATCAGAAATGAAATCATAATACTATATAAAGCAGAGACATGTATGATAACCAAACTACGACTCATAACATAAAGCGATCATGTCAAATCGTGGACTCACGCCTCAAAGTCATCCTCATGCCCGTGGAACTCCTTCTTCATCGCCGCGGTCTAGGTACAAACCATGTGATACGATAACATGTCTCGCCCATCTCACGGACCTAGTATAGAAACGTGTGGAATACATTCCTGCTCATCTCATGAACTCGGAGTCGGATGGAATACATTCCCGGCCCATCCTACGGACGCGGTAGTCGAGTGAAATACATTCCGGCTCATCTCACGAACGCGTAGTCGAGTGAAATACATTCCTGCTCATCCATGAACGCGTAGTCGAGTGAAATACATTCGGCTCATCCTATGAACGCGGTAGTCGGGTGAATACATTCCTGTTCATCCTACGAACCGTAGTCGAGTAAAATACAAGACTTGCACAACAAGGCTATCACACGCAAACATAGGCAAGTTACACACAACTTAAGGTACTATCATTTTATGCCAAAATCCTTGCTCGACCCTAAAGTATTACATACATTAACTCTTTTAAAAGATACGTTTCTTTCACAAAAGTCACACAATGTTCGTAGTATAAAATAGATTGACTATCTTTTAAGTAAACCAAAACACTTCCTTGTAGAATCAAGTAACACATTATTTTCCAAACGCTCAAGTTTGCCTAATTTCAAATGCTCAAGTTTCTCATTTTCAAAGGTTTCAGTAGTTCATAGTTTTAATCACTTAAGAATATAATTCTCCTTTAAAACAAATTTGAGAAACATATGCCTTATGTGTGAGTAGGTTGTTCTTGTCTATTACAATCTTATAAAAGCAACCATGATCTAGAAATGTAATATCATTTTGTCTCATCTTAGCTTCTATGCAGGTGGAGGTTTCTACTGGTTTTAATAACAATTAGTCAATACATTTCCTTTATTAACGCCGCAATGGTTTGTTCGATACTTAATCTCATTTCCGAAATCAGTAAAACATTATTCTTTTAAAACCAACTACTCATTACTCGCGAATGAGGTTTTTACAACATTTTAACAAAATTCATAACAAGTCAAACTAAGTCAAGTCTCTTATCTTTCAAGATCAAGTCTCTTAACTTTCAAAATCAAGTCGTGTATAAGTCAAGTCTCTTATCTTTCAAGATCAAGTCTCTTAACTTTCAAAATCAAGTCGTGTATAAGTCAAGTCTCTTATCTTTCTACAATCAATAAACCATTATTTTACCTACATAAAGTCGTTATAACTAACTTCCTATAAAGCTATTATAACACCCTATGTTTTAAACCAACCAAATCACTTAGCACATGTACGTCTACCGTACTACATAGTTCACAACAATCATGCTAGAAAAGATAGGAAGAGGTTCACATACCTCGCGACGATTATCGACAAATAGCAAAACGCTCCAAGTACTTCAACCCGTCGGCTACTCCTTAAGCCAAGTAGATCACGCCACACGTAGTACTCCACTCCTAAAATGGTCATAGTACTTCTATCAAACCTTTCTTACCATTGAAGACTTATACCAATAAAAAGCCCTCTAATTCTACGGAAAATTCGGCAGCACTTCCCCCGTTTTTACTCACTTTTCCATCTTTCTCCAAGGCCCGAATAACCGTAATATATATACCATATATATATATAAGGCGTAATAATTAAACAACATAAAGAAGGGGATTACACGCCCAAACGGTAACGCGGTTTACTATCACGCCTTCATAATAACAACAAGTAAAAGAAGGGGATTACGCGCCCAAACGGTAACGCGGTTTACTATCACGCCTTCATAACAATACAATAATTAAAAAGGGGATCACACGCCCAAACGGAACGCGATTGAACAATCTTCCCTTAATGTAAATGTAAATACCAAAGTAAATACACCAAAGTAAATCGCCCAAAGTAAATGATCCAAAGTAAATACAATCCTTAAGTTGGGGTCCTGGCCAACTTTTTCCATTTTACTTATCAAATTACTTCATTAGTAATAAAACTTATATTCCATCTTAATATAAGTTATAGTTACTTTGTTAATTACTTCTTCACAAGTAAGATACGCTTTACCATTTTAATGGCAAACGCCAATCCTTTCTTTTAACAAGTTAACAAGATCCAAATTTTCCAAACTTTACTCCATATTTTATATACTCCATAATATACTTATAATATATGTATAATGACCAATTCACAAAGAGGTTAAGGTTTACTACCTCAAATAGCCCAAAATTATCCAAGAACTTAATGTCGCTCCAAGCAAGTCTTAGCTCCAAATCTTTCCGTTCCAACTGGCTACAAGCAACCCATGAAGCTCCTAACCAACTTCTCTTCAAGAACTAACTCCAAAAAGTGAAGAACACTTAGGTTTCCAACTAGTAAGTTTCGCCAAGGCATGAACAATAGGTTGGGGTGTGAAATCTTTTCCAACTCTTGGTACACAATCTTCCTAACACCTTAGGGAAGAACACTTGAGAGTTTAAGAATTGTTGGACAAATTTAGGTCAAGAAATGGGCTCAAAACGAGAGCAAGGTCAAGGAGAAGGGAGGGAATTTCTTGTCTTGAAATGGTTAAGTGTGGAAGTTTTCATCAACTAAGGGTGCATATATAGACAACCAAGGGCTAGGATGAAGGCAAGTGTGTGGTTGAGATTGGGGACAAGTGTGTGTGGGTCCCACAAGCCCTTGTCCACACAAAATATCTAGCAAGACTTGGCCACTTGTCCACAAAAATATCTAGCAAGACAAGGCCACTTGTCGCCACTTGTTAGCAAATTTCGCCACGAGGCCACCTAGGGGGTGACACGTGTCGCCTCCTACTGCCCAAAATATTTCATCTTCCAAAATATCCATAAAGGCAAAAATCTCAAAACAAAGTGGCCCCACAAAACCAGTAAATTTCTCAGTGGCCCCACGTGACCAATTCCTAAATAAAATTCCATAATTCTAATATAATTCAAGAAGCCCAAATACCAAATCTGGGAATCCAATTCCCATCAACGAACCTTTTTCCTTCACAAAACCCGGAAACTTTTCCGTCGAAAAATCACATCTTTCTTTCTTTCCAAAATTTCTGTCGTATTCTCGCACGTACATCCTCACCTATATACCCTGGAACTACGGGGTATAACACCCTCTTCTGCTGATCTTGGTCATTCCGTCGACCTCTCCGTGCCTCACATCCCAGTGCATGAGCCTGCATGCGGGCAATGTCCATGCCCGGCTGAAGAGCTACACTCGAACAAGCCTCCGTCAAGCAATCATCTAATCCGGTGATGTAGCGGTGCACTCTATTCTCAATGGTTGCCACTAAAGCGGGGACATACCGAGCCAACGAGTCAAACTCCACGTTGTACTCCCGAATCAGACGCCTGCGCCTCAAAGATCACAAATTGTCGCCCGTGCCCTCCTCATCCGCGAGGCAAGAAGTGAGTGAGGAATGCCTCTGAGAACTCGTCCCATACTGCTGGGAGCGCATGCTCTCCCCGGGACAACTCCCACGAATCAAACCAGTCGACTGCGGTATCACGCAGCCGATGCGAACCTAAGACCACCGACTCGGTCTCGAAGCCTTGATCACTCACGACTTCAGAATCGCCGGATGAACTCCTGCGGATCATCCTCGTGCCTCGACCCATAAAACTCAAGTGCTACAACTCGAAAGTCGTAGCCTCAAACTATCTGCCGGGGTGAACCATCGTGCATCTGAAGGCTGAACTGCTGATCCAAATTTATCCTTATATCTGCCACGACTCGCCAGAATCGCCATCTCCTTGTAACCCATCTCCTCTCGCTTCCGCATCGGGATGGAGGCTCGTGTATCGCGGTCTCGGCAGCATTGCCGCGCTTCTAACCTCTCGCTGGCCGGGCGCCACAAAACCCGCCGTCCAAGCACAACTCGTGTACTGTCCCGGCTCGCGCTGCGTACTCCTCAGTATCTCACTAGCGGCCTCGGCCGCTTTGCCTTACAGGCGGGGTTGCCTTGCGGAGGCATAATCGTAAAAATGAAATACGTCGGAGGGTCCAACTTACAACACACTCTAAGGCACGATCTCGGAATGAGAAGAATGGAAACCAATCCTAAATGTCCTATAGCCTCACGATTATAGATGTGGTGCACAACACACCGATAATCAAGACTCTACTAGACACGATGCGTAGACACTTTTCGAGGACTAATCGCTTTGATACCACTTTTGTCACGACCGATCCTGCCCGTGATCGTGCCTACCGGGCACCCTAGTGATACAACATCAGAGAAAACCAGCGGAATATAAAACTTAAACAAGAAACAAGATATATGATCATAAAACAGGCCAACCAAACGGTTACCTTCCAATAAAATATATATACAACTCTTTCAAAATGAACAGTTTAATCCTTTTTACAAGCCCGCCAGACGATTACTGCACCTCTAAGAGTTTTTATACAACATGACTTGACATGGCCACGCCATACCCCTGAATGTACAAGAACCTACAACTCAGGGAACACATACCAAAGAATAAGCCTCCGGAGAAACGGAGCTTCCCAATACGCTGAACTGTGATCCTATGAGCGGGGATCCACTACCGATGTACTCCTACCTGCGGCATGAACGCAGCCCCCCGAAGGAGGTCAGTACAACAGGTACCAAGTATGTGAAACTGTAAAAATACTGTAAATGAAATCATAACAGTCTATATAAAAATAGGAGACATGTATGATAACAAAACTACAGTTCACAACATAAAAGCAGTCATGTCAAGTCAGGGACTCACGCCCTCAAGTCATCACTCAAATATAACTATGGGTCTCACGCCCACAACATCAATCGTGTTCGCATCATGGCCGCATGCCCCCGGAATTCTGCATCGGTGTAGACATGCCCATGATGCAACAATAATAACAATGCCCCATGGCCACATGGCCCCGAAGTTCAGACGGCAGACACGCCCATGTAACATCAACAACAATATACTGGGTGATCAACTCGCCGCACGGCCACATGCCCCGAATTCTACCTGCGTAGGCATGTCCATGTAACCACAATAACAATATATCGTAATCAACCCCGCGCACGCCACATGCCCTGAATTCAGACGGTGTAGACATGTCCATGTGACATCAACAACAATATACCACACAACCAGGCTATCACAAACAAGCTCAAGCAAATTACCATACTTCAGACTTTTATAAAAGATCTACTCTTTCTCACGAAGTCACTGATATCAACATTTGCACAACAAAGGCTATCACAACAAGCATAGGCGAGTTACACAACAACAAGCATAGGCGCTTATACACAACTCAAGGTACTTCCATTTTGTATCAAAGTCCGGTTTTAACCCTAAAGTACTACGTCATTAACTCTTTTTAAAACCAAGTACTCATTACTCGCGAATGAGATTTCACAACACTTTTAACAAAAGTTAATTACCATAAAACAAGTTAAGTCTCTTATCTTTCAAGATCAAGTCTCTTAACTTTTACAATCAATAAACCATTCTTACTACATAAGGTCGTTATAACTAACTTCCCATAAAGCTATTATAACACCATGTTTTAAACCAACCAACTCATTTAGCACACGACGTCTACCGTACTACATAGTTTACAAAACATCATGCTCGAAGGATAGGAAGAGGTTCACATACCTCGCGACAGTATCGACAATAAGCAAAACGCCCACGATCAGAACGGCTAGCCGCTTTCCACTCTTCAAGTAGAATACGCTACTCGCGATCTTCCACCTATAAGGCCACAAACGTCTATTAACTTCTAACCGCACGGTTCCATATTCTACGAAAATTCGCAAGACCTCCCGCAACAACAGAAATCTCCTCCTCTAACGAGGCCGCTACCAAGACAACGGGGTTATACGTCTAACCGGACGATACAATTCTACTATACAATAATACCACAAGTTCATCTGAATACACCCTATGTAATTACTGATTCTTTTCTTTAAATTCAGCTTAAGTCAAAATACATTGTCAAGATTAAGCTTAGTTCTATATATAGTATACTTCAACTATATAATACAACAACATGTAATTTCATTACAAAAGGGGGACAAGATTATTTACCTCGATAAGCCCAAAATTATCCGAGATAAAAGTCGATCTGAGCAAGGTTTAGCTCCTACTCCGTGCGCTCCAACAACCCTTAGAAGTTCTAACCAACTTACTTAAATACTTCAACCAACAAAGAAGATTTCCTTAGGGTTTCGGTTTGAGACTTAAAGGACAAAAGGTAGTATTTCCGGGCTCTACATATAGAGGTAACTTTGGAATACTACAAGGTATAAGGCTAAGGTATTTTGGGCATTATAACAATACTTGGAGAGTATTTCAATACCACAAAGGGGGTACCTCAAAACACTCCAAGATAGGGGTTCTCGCCAAAGGGCCTTGACAAGGAGAGGGAACTCTGGCTCAAGGCCTCACAAAGCGTGGGGAGTTGGACGAGAGCCAACAAGAGGGAGGAGAGGGTTTCAAGACTTAGACAAGTGAAGAGTGGATGAAGAAGTTCATCACTAAGGGGGGGTATTTATAGGAAAGCCAAAAGCCAACCAATGGCCAAGATCAAGCCATGTGCAAGGCAAGTGTAAGGCCTTGATCAAGCCAAGTGCACCCTATCCCCTACTCCACAAAACATGGCTCAAAACAATGCACAAAACAAGGCCAAAACAAGGCACAAAACAAGGCACCAATAAGGCACAAGACGTGAGCCAATCGGCCACCAATCCCACCACAGGGTGACAAGTGTCACCCTCCCGTTGGTCCAAAATGTTTCGTCTCTCGGAAAAATCCGCAAAAATAGTAAATGACATAGCCGGAATTTTCCCTACGTAAGCTGTGGAAACGTTTCGTCGAAAAACGACTCTAACCGGGTGTTGTGCACAAAAGAATTCGGCCAAGCCAATTTGAAATTCGAATTTCTCTACGTACGTCCTTACGTACATACTCTGGAAATACGGGGTATAACAGTATTTTTCGAAAACAACTAGGCTAGGGGGGGTACCCCTCGGCTAGAACACTACAAATGGGGGGGAGGACCCTCTCGGCCAAAGCTTTCTCAAGGGGGGGGGGGGGAGGAGGGGCTTTGGACGAACACAACTCTCAAAGGGGGGAGGGATTTCAAGACTTGGAAAAATGTTTTTTGGATGAAGAAAGTCTTCAAGTTAGGGTAGTATTTATAGGCCAACCAATGTCCAACCAATGGCCAAGATGAAGCCAAGTGCTAGGCAAGTGTAGGGCTAGGATTCCTCCATGTGTACCTTATCCATCTACCACACCAACTATCACAAAATATCCTACCTAACCCAAGCCCCAATTCGTCCAATGACCGCCCCAAATGACGCCCAATATGAGGGTGACACATGTCACCCTCCCGTTGGTCCAAAATGTTTCGTCTCTCGGAAAAATCCGCAAAAAATATAAATGACATAGCCGGAATTTTCCCTTCGCAAGTCTTGTAAAACGTTTCATCGAAAAACGATTCTTTTCGGTACTTGTGCACAAAATTTCGCCACTTAGTTTTCTTTAATTCTTAAACTTTTATACGTACGCCCTCACGTACATACTCTGGAAATATGGGGTATAACATTCTCCCCTCCTTAGAAACATTCGTCCCGAATGTTCCTTCTCAAGACGGATAATGATAAAGTTCCTCTAACAAGTTTCCAATGCCACACTTGGCCACAAAATAACACACGTTCTCTTCCTTCCTTACTTACTCGTCGTACCGCTCGAACACTTGAACTCTTCAAAGATATCGCATTACCATACTTGATCAACGCCACATTGCCCAAAACTTTGGAGTCACTACCTCCAAACTTGGTCATCTTACTACCCTCAATCTCCCTTAAGGCCATTCCCGGCCTTCACGATCCGCTTCTGGTCGAACATATCCACGAACTCATACGATGGTCATCTAAACTTGGGCCTAGCACCCTCGTGACCCTACCGCCTGGCGGGACCACCCAGAACTGACCCCACCACAATACAGGCCACGGGTTGACCCACGAATGGTCCTCAACCCGACCCGCTATCGCGTCAAACACTTGTTCTCCTGATCCGGAACAATCCTTACTAATTCACGTCATGAAAGCTACCACTTCCATCTCACACTACCCATGGACTTATCACACTAATACACCCTAGGCATATAATGCACTTCGACAAGGATCATTTGCAAAATCCTTTACTCAAGACGGCCTTACATCTAAGGTCTCAATCGTGAAATATTCTAAGGTTCACACTTTCCCTGCCCCCATACTTATCCTTCCAACTACCCATGTTTCTAACTCACAAACAACACAACGCTATCCGTACATAGCATACAATAAGATCATCATAACAAGCATACAAAACTCTAGAGGGTTAAGGATATACCTGTCTCTACCGCTTTTCTAATCACAGTCCTGCCCTGTAGGGCGCATAGCTAGTGAAGGTGATGAACCGACCACCGATCCTTAAATTTGAGTCGTAACATCCGTGCTACCCTTGGTGGACAGTTCCTCGCAAAATGGCCTGCTCACAAAATAACAAGCTCCTTGGCACCACGACACTCCCGAAATGCGGTCTACCACATCGACCACAGAGGTAGGGTGACCGATCGCCAACACCCTTACTCCCCGAAACTGAACCCATGGAGCTCGACCGCTCCTGAATACCATGAGCATACGCCGCAGTTGTGGAGGACCACTGCATCTTGGCGAAGGTGCATAACTAGCCTGCTGCTGAGGCGGTCCGCCTCGAAAGTCGCCAAAAGACCCTGTTGTTCTGGCCCTCTTCTGCTGATCTTGTTCATTCCGTCGACCTCTCCGCTCCTCACCCAGTGCATAAGCTGCATGCGGGCAATGTCCATGCCGGTGAAGAGCTACACCGAACAAGCCTCGCCAAGTAGTCATCTAATCCGTGCGTGGCGGTGTACTCGTCTTCCATATCGGCTACTACAGTGGGGCATACCGAGCCAATGAGTCGAACTCCACATTGTACTCGGTATGCGCGGCTCGCCTCAACATCAAAAATCTGCCGGCCCGAGCCCTCTCATCTGGAGGCAAGAAATGTGCAAGAAATGCCCCAAAACTTCGTCCCAAACGGTGGAAGTGCATACTCTCCCGGGACAGCTCCACAATCAAACGATCATTGCAGATCACGCGCGATGCGAACCTAAGACCACTGACTCGGTCTCCGAAGCCTTGATCACTCTCATGATCCGCTGTAACTGTCGGATGAACTCCTGCGGATCATCCTCAGGCCTCGACCCGTAGAACTCTGGCGGGCTACAACTCAGAAAGTCCCGTAGCCTCAAACTATCCGATCTCGGGTGAACCATGGGTGCTACTGGAACTGTTGCGTCGGCATTTATCCTCATGTCCGCCACGATCACGGCAATGGCGGGCCATCTCTGTGTACCCCAACTCCTGCCCCAGGTGTGTGGGGCGGAGGTGCAGTGCGTGGTCTCATCACCACTTCTGCGGCTCTAAACTCATTGAAAGTGGCGTCGCAAAACTCGCCGTCTGAAGCACTATCTCAGGTAATGACCGGGCCTGCGCCCTCGTACTCCTCTGTATCTCACTAGCAGCTCCCTCGGCTGCCTTGCCCACCTGGGCCCGGGTTGCCTTGCGCGGAGGCATAACTGGTGAAAACGAAATACGTCAGAGGGGTCCAACTTACAACACAGCTCTAAGGCACGATCTCAGAATGAGAAGAATGGAAACCAATCCTAAATGTCCTGCGACCTCACGATTATAGATGTGGTGCACAACACACCGATAATCAAGACTCTACTAGACACGGTCTGTAGACACTTTCCGAGGATTAACTGCTCTGATACCACTTTTGTCACGACCCGTTCCGGGGCCCGTGACTGGTGCCTTACCCGGGCACCCAAGTAGTCATACATCAGAGAAAATCAGCGGAAATAAAAACAATACATGAAGCAAGAGATAAGATAAATAAGCAGACCAAAGCGATTTGCCTTCGTGTATATACATAAAAACCGAGCAGTTTAATCCTTTTTACAACCACGCACAAAGATTACTACGATCTCTAAGAATAAAATGACAACTATGGCGGGATAGGGCCCCGCCATACCCCTGAATGTACAACAACCTACAACTCAGGAAAAACATACCAAAAGATAAGCCTCCGGAGAAACGGAGCTTCCCAATACGCTGAACTGTGATCCTAAGAGCGAGGATCGACAACCGATGTACCTCTACTGCGGCGTGAACGCGGCCCCGAAGGAGTCGATGCGGTACAGTATGTGGCCCGAAAATATCGTAATTAAATCATAACGATGTATAAAGCGGGAGACATATATGATAACCAAAATACTGACGCAACATAAAGCGATCAAATCGTGGACTCACGCCTCAAATCATCACCCAAATATAACTATGGGTCTCACGCCACAACATCAATCATGTTCGCATCATGGCGCGTGCCGGAGTGCGACGGTGCGAGCGTATCCATGATGCAACAATAATGACAATGTCGCATGGCCACATGCCGGAGTCTGCATCGGTGCGAGCGTATGTCCATGTAACAATAGTAACCATATATCGGGTAATCAACCCTGCCGCATGGCCACATGCCCCCGGAATTCTTCATCGGTGCAGACATGTCCATGTAACAACAATAACAATATATCGGGTGATTAGCCCGCCGCATGGCCGCATGCCCCCGGAATTCTTCATCGGTGCAGACATGTCCAAGTAACAACAATAACAATATATCGTAACCAAAGCTATCACAAGAAATCACAAGCAAATTACCATACTTCTAGACTCTCATAAAAAGATCCATTCTTTCTCAAGAAGTCACCTGATATCAACACTTGCACAATAAAGGCTATCACCACAAGCATAGGCAAGTTCAACATACTTATAGACTCCTATTTTATTACAACAAATCCGGGTTTTAACCCCAAAGTACTACATACAGTTATCCTTTTAAAAGGGCCACTTTTTACGTAAAAATAACTCGATACTATTATCCGTCGCACCAGTTACGTTCATGTTTTAAAATCAAGTATTTTATACTTTTAGAACAACGTCAAGTAACAGCGTTCTTTTCCAAAAGTTCCAAGTTTGCCTAATTTCAGATACTCAAGTCTTATTAGTTTAGAAAGGTTTCGTAGTTCATAGTCTTAATCACTTTAAGAATATAATTCTCTTTTAAACAATTTGAGAAACATATGCCTTATATGAGTGTAGGTTATTCTTGTTCATAATCAATCTTTTTAAGCAGCCATGATCTAGGAAATGTAATGTCATTTTGTCTCATCTTAGCTTCTATGCAGATGGAGGTTTCTACTAGTTTTAATAATGCTTTATTATTCAATACATTTTCCTTTATTAACGCTGCAGTGGTTCGTCGATACTCATTCTCATTTCCGACATCAGTAAAACATTTATTCTTTAAAAACCAAGTACTCATTACTCATGAATGAGGTTTCACACTTTTTTTTAACAAACTTCATGTTAATTCAATTAAGTCAAGTCTCTTATCTTATAAGATCAAGTCTCTTAACTTCTAAAATCAATAACCATTCTTTTTATCTCTCTTACGTCGTTATACCTAACTTCCCATAAAGTCAGTATAACTTTTAAAACCAAGCATTACTCTTCTCTTCAAAAAGGTTTCTTATCTCTTTTGAAATACTTCAAGATTCTTTATTATTCAGGCTTAAGTCGAAAGACATTGCCAATAACTACGTTCAGTTAACACACGTACGTCTACCGTACTATATATATATATATACTTTTAAAATATCATGCTCACGAGTATAGGAAGAATCACATACCTCGCGACGATTATCGACTATAAGCAAAACGCTCCACGGCTATAACCCGGCTAGCCTTGTCCACCTTCCAAGTAGTACATGCTACTCGCAACATTCAACCAAGAAAGGTTATAAGTCTCATAAATACGGTCTATGTAAGTGCAGTTTAATCTTCTTCTTTAATATTCTTCTGATGTGATTTCAGTTCAAGTCTTTTCTGTAATATCCTTCTATTACAGTTCAATTCTCTTCTATGAATCTTATATTCATTTCTATAATACTACAGTATGTAATTTCCAATTACACTAGAAGGATAGGATTATTTACCTCGGTAAGCCCAAAATTATCCAAGTTTATAAGTCGCTCCTGAGCAACGTTAAGCTCCTGCTCCGGGTGCTCCAACCCGCTCCAAACAACCCTTAGAAGTTCTACGCAACTTCTACTTAACACTCCAACCGACTATGAAGGTTTTCCTTAGGGTTTCGTTTTTGTGACTGAGGGGAAGTATAATAGTATTTCTGGGCTTTTCGTATAGGGGTAACCTTGGAATACTACAAGGTATTTAGGCCAAGGTATTTGGGCATAATAACAATACTTGGAGAAGTATTTCTATACCACAAAGGGGAGGGATATTTTTCGAAAACAACTAGGCTAGGGGGGGTACCCCTCGGCTAGAACACTACAAAGGGGGGGGAGGACCCTCTCGGCCAAAGCTTTCTCAAGGGGGGGGGGGAGGAGGGGCTTTGGACGAACACAACTCTCAAAGGGGGAGGGATTTCAAGACTTGGAAAAATGTTTTTGGATGAAGAAAGTCTTGAGTTAGGGTAGTATTTATAGGCCAACCAATGGCCAAGATGAAGCCAAGTGCTAGGCAAGTGTAGGGATAGGATTCCTCCATGTGTACCTTATCCATCTACCACACCAACTATCACAAAATATCCTACCTAACCCAAGCCCCAATTCGTCCAATGACCGCCCCAAATGACGCCCAATATGAGGGTGACACATGCCACCGCCGTTGGTCCAAAATGTTTCATCTCTCGGAAAAATCCATAAAAATATAAATGACATAGCCGAATTTTCCTTCGCAAGTCTTGTAAAACGTTTAAAAAAACGATTCTTTTTGGTACTTGTGCACAAAATTTCGCCACTTAGTTTTCTTTAATTCTTAAACTTTTGTACGTACGCCCTCACGTACATACTCTGGAAATACGGGGTATAACAGAAGGGACCACGGACGGAAGGTCCATTGTTATGTCTACGTATGTTATGTGGTGGCCATGTGTTGCATCGTTGGTCTTGTGGAGTATTGATTGATAGGCATAGTATATAGACTGTGCCGAAGTTTGTATAGCTTGACAACCGACTAAGGACATTCGGGGACGAATGTTTCTAAGGAGGAAGAATGTTACACCCCGTAAGTACAGGACATGTATAAGAGAATGTACGTAAGGAATCAAGACTTGGAAATCGGTACGAAAGGAAGAATTGTTTTTCCGACGGAAAAATCTTCCGAACGTCGGAAAGGAAAAATGTTCGTTGAGGAAAATTAGATTCTCAAAATGCATTATTTGAAGAATATGTAACTTATTAACATTATGGAAATTTAATTTTACGGATTTGGTCACGTGGGGCCCACCCGAGGAATTTTACGTTTTGTGGGGCCCACGAGGGTTACTAATTTTATGGGCCGAATGAGAGGCGACACATGGCACCTCCCCATATGGTCTTGGACGAAAATTAGCAATGTTAGAATGGTCATTTGACCATTGTGGATGATAAGTCTTCACGCTTAAGATTGTTGACTTGTCAACTTGTCCACTTGGCTTTTATCCAAGTGTTCTTCATCCTAGCCACACATTTGTTATAATCTTGACCCTTCATTGTGTTATATATACACTACACTAGTGCAAGACAAGGTTTTCAACACTTAGAAAATTTCACAACATTTCTTGTCCCTTAAGTGCTCTCGGCTTTGAGTACTTATCCACACAAATTTTTTGTAGTTTTGATCCATTATTCACAAGACTTTAACCCAAGGTCCCTAAGGGTATTGTAAGGATATCTCAATAGAAAGATTTCGGAAAAACGACGTTTTCACGTTAGTCGCAAGGCGAAAACCTAAGTCGTTTTCACAAGTTTGGATTGGAAATGGAAGAGAAGTTGGTTGTGAACTTCTAAGGGCTTCAAATAGTGGATTGGAGCGTAGAGGAAATGAGCTAAGAATTGCTAAGGAGCGACTTTGAATCTTGGAAATTTTAAGGGCTTGTAAAGGTATAAATCTTGTCGTTTTAGCAATTAAAGATTACTTATCATTGTAGCTATGGATATTAGCAAGCATGGAGTATTTAGTATGATGTTTGATAAGTGTATTGGCTATTGGAACCCTAATCCGAAAACTAGCATGTTTAGCCTTAAGATTACAATTCAAGTTGATTATTAGTATAAGTCGTCTCATGTTATATATAGGAGGAATTATAGTTGTTAAAGTTGTTTATGACTATATAACATGTTTGACCTAAGAACTTGGATTGAAAAAGAATTGGAAAGGACTTAGTGTTGTTGTATATGTTGGCTGAGAATGGCTTGGTTATTAAAATACTTGGTATGAATTATGGGGCGGAATTTTACACGTATTGTAAGGCATTGAATTCGGCCTTGAAAAAGGTGGCAAAGTATGTAGAAACAAAGGAAGTGCTGCCCGATTTTCCGTAGAATAAGAGACTGTATACTTAGTATTATTTTACGTTAGAAGCTAAAAATTGATAGTCATGTTGTGGCCATTATAGGTTGACAATTCTACGTGTGGCGTATTCGACTTAGCTTGCGGATTAAGCCGAAAAGGTATGTGAACCATCTCCTCTTCTTCTAGCATGATTCCTTAAGATAAAGAAAGTAAGTCCTACTCCTTAAATGATCCATTCCTTGCTTGTACTTGGATTGCCTAATATAGAATTTGTTCTATGTACTTCCTTGATTGTACTTTGATGTTTAAATTTTATGTTGTTATAATCCATTTCTTAGTGAAGTTTGGATTCTTAAAAGTGAAAGTATTTTACTTAAAGTACATAGAGTCTTGAAAAGGAAGTGGTTTCCAAATCTTTTGGCTAGTGCCTTAGTTCCAAAACCTAAGGGTTGTTATAATGACTTTAGGGGAGTAAAAGGAGTGATTTACTTAATTGATTTAAAAGAGGAGAAATGACATGATTTAAAGAGAAGTAACTTGTTTTAAAGGTATGAGTTACTTGAGATTTAAAAGTAGAAGAAACTTGATTTCTAAATATTAAGAGACTTGAAGAATTTGAAAGTTAAGAAACTTGATTTGTAAGTATGTGATAATTGGTTTTAAAAGTGTAAGTCTCTTGGATATAAAAAGGAATGAATTGGTCTAAAACCATAAAGGGTTATAACGGCTTTATGGGAAGTTGGTTATAACGGCTTTATGGAAGGTTAAGAAAGTTGTCTATTTTGATTAATGGGCATAAGTTGCCTAGATTGGACTCCGAAAGAACATTCGGGGACGAATGTTTCTAAGGGGGGAAGAATGTTACACCCCGTAACTCCAGGACATGTTTAAGAGAATGTAAGTAAGGAATACAAGACTTGAAAAGGGTACGAAAGGAAGAATTATTTTTCCAACGAAAAATCTTCCAAACGTCGGAAAGGAAAAATGTTCGTTGAGGAGAATTGGATTCTCAAAATGCATTAATTGAGGATTATGGAATGTATTTTCATTATGGAAATTTATTTTACAGATTTGGTCGTGTGGGGCCCACCCGAGGAATTTTACGTTTTGTGGGGCCCACGAGGGTTACGGAATTTTATGGACGAATGGGGGGGCGACACGTGGCACCCTCCCACATGGTTTGGTCGAATTAATGTAAGGGTAAAAGGGTCATTTGACCATTATGGATGATAAGTCTTGTAGCTTGATTTTGTTGACTTGTCAAAGGGCCACATGGGCTTGATCCTAGTGAAACTCATCTTAGCCACCCATTTGTTTAAGTCTTGACCCTCCATAGTGTTATAAATACATACTAGTAGCAACACTAGTTCCACACTTAGTCATATTTCAAGAAAATATTGAAGAACAAAGGGAGGGGGCTCTCGGCTTTAGGCCTATTTTTTTAAGACAAAATTTTGCAATTGTGGATGATAATTCACAAGACTTAAACCCAAGGTTCCTAAGAGTATTATAAGGTTATCTCAATAGAAAGATTTCGGAAAAGTGGCGTTTTCGTATTAGTCGCAAGGCGGAAACTTAAGGAGTTCTTCAACTTTGAAGTTGGAACTTGAATATGAGTTCTTCATAGGCTTCTAAGGAGTGCTTGGAGCGGATTGGAACATAAGGAAATGAGCAAAGAATTGCTAAGGAGCGACTTTGAATCTTTGAAAGATTAAGGGCTTGTAAAGGTATAATTCTTGTCGTTTAGTAATTAAGATTACTTATTGTTGTAGCTATGGATATTAGCAAGCATGAGGTATTTAGTATGAAGTTTGATAAGTGTATTGATTGTTGGAACCCTAATCCGAAAACTAGTATGTTAGCCCTTAAGATTTTAATGCAAGTTGGTTACTAGTTAAGTTGTCACATGTTATATAAAGAAGGAAATTGTAGTAAAATGAGACTATGTCGCTATCTAATTAGATTGGACTCCGAAAGAACATTCGGGGATGAATGTTTCTAAGGGGGGAAGAATGTTACACCCCGTAACTCCAGGACATGTTTAAGAGAATGTAAGTAAGGAATACAAGACTTGAAAAGGGTACGAAAGGAAGAATTGTTTTTCCAACGAAAAATCTTCCAAACGTCGGAAAGGAAAAATGTTCGTTGAGGAGAATTGGATTCTCAAAATGCATTAATTGAGGATTATGGAATGTATTTTCATTATGGAAATTTATTTTACGGATTTGGTCGTGTGGGGCCCACCCGAGGAATTTTACGTTTTGTGGGGCCCACGAGGGTTACGGAATTTTATGGACGAATGGGAGGGCGACACGTGGAACCCTCCCACATGGTTTGGTCGAATTAATGTAAGGGTAAAAGGGTCATTTGACCATTATGGATGATAAGTCTTGTAGCTTGATTTTGTTGACTTGTCAAAGGGCCACATGGGCTTGATCCTAGTGAAACTCATATTAGCCACCCATTTGTTTAAGTCTTGACCCTCCATAGTGTTATAAATACATACTAGTAGGAAGACTAGTTCCACACTTAGTCATATTTTAAGAAAATATTGAAGAACAAAGGGAGGGGGCTCTCGGCTTTAGGCCTATTTTTTGAAGACAAAATTTTGCAATTGTGGATGATAATTCACAAGACTTAAACCCAAGGTTCCTAAGAGTATTGTAAGGTTATCTCAATAGAAAGATTTCGGAAAAGTGGCGTTTTCGTATTAGTCGCAAGGCGGAAACTTAAGGAGTTCTTCAACTTTGAAGTTGGAACTTGAAGATGAGTTCTTCATAGGCTTCTAAGGACTGCTTGGAGCGGATTGGAACATAAGGAAAGTATCTAAGAATTGCTAAGGAGCGACTTTGAATCTTGAAAGATTAAGGGCTTGTAAAGGTATAATTCTTGTCGTTTTAGTAATTAAGATTACTTATTGTTGTAGCTATGGATATTAGCAAGCATGAGGTATTTAGTATGAAGTTTGATAAGTGTATTGATTGTTGGAACCCTAATCCGAAAACTAGTATGTTAGCCCTTAAGATTTTAATGCAAGTTGGTTACTAGTTAAGTTGTCATATGTTATATAAAGAAGGAAATTGTAGTTGTTGAAGTTGTTTTTGACTATATAACATGTTGACCTAAGAACTTGGATTGAAAATGTCATACCCCGTAGTTGCAGGGTATGTATGTGAGGACGTACGTACGAGAGTACGACAGAAATTTTGAAAAGAAAGAAAGATGTGAGTTTTTCGACGGAAAAGTTTCCGGTAATTTGTGAAGAAAAAGGTTCGTTAATGAGAATTGGATTCCCAGATTTGGTATATGGGCTTCTTAAATTATATTAGAATTTTGAGATTTTATTTTCGGAAATGGTCACGTGGGGCCCACGGGAGAAATTCTGGTTTTGTGGGGCAGCTTTGTTTTGAGATTTCGGTATTTTGGATATTTTGGAAGACGAAATATTGCAGGCGAATCGGGGCGACACGTGTCACCCCGTGTGGCACCGCGGCGAATTTACCTTTGTGCGCGACACGATTAAGTCGTTTTTCGACGAAGCGTTTTGCATAACTTGCGAGGAAAATTCCGACTATGTCGTTTTGTATTTTTGCGGATTTTTCCGGCGTGAACATCTTTGGGCCAACGAGAGGTGACACTTGTCACCTCAGTGGCGATTTGGGTAAGCGAGGGGGGCGTCTTATCGCTTGTTTGTGCCTTGTTTTGGCCTTGTTTGGTGCATTGTTTTGTGGCATGTTTTGTGGAGTAGGGGTTAGGGTGCACTTGGCTTAATCTTGCCCTTACACTTGCTATACACTTGGAAGGATCTTGGCCCTTGGTTGGCCTTTAGTTTTGCTATAAATACCCCCCCTAAGTGTGAAGACTTCATCCATTCCAAAAACTTCCAAGTCTTGAAACCCTCTCCTCCCCCTTTGTGAGCTCATAGCCGAGAGCCTCCCCCCTCCCTCTTTTCGTGTGGCCTTTGGCCGAGGGGTTCCCCTCCACCCCTTTTTGTGGTGCTAGCCGTGGGTACCACTAGCCTAGTTGTTTCGTATAATACCACTCCTTGTGGTATTGAAATACTTCTCCTAGTATTGTTATAATGCCCAAAATACCTTAGCCTTGTACCTTGTAGTATTCCAAAGATACCTCTATCGTAGAGTCAGGAAATACTACCTTTTGTCCTTTAGTCTCAAACGAAACCACTAAGGAAATCTTCATGGTTGGTTGAAGTATTTGAGTAGAAGTTGGTTAGAACTTCTAAGGGTTGTTTGGAGGCGGATTGGAGCGCGCGGAGTAGGAGCTAAACCTTGCTCGGGATCGACTTTTATCTCGGATAATTTTGGGCTTGTCGAGGTAAATATTCTTGTCCTTATTGTAATTGGAGATTACATGTTGTAGGATTATATAGTTGAAGTATACTATATATAGAAGAACATTATTGTGGCAATGTCTTTTGACTTAAGCTGAAGAATAAAGAACTGAACTGTATTTACATAGGACTGTATTGCAGTAGACTTGTGTAGTATTACTGTGTAGAATTGTACACGTCCGGTTAGACGTGTAAACCCCCCCCCTGGTTGGCTTGGTAGCCGGCCTCGTTAGAGGAGGAGATTTCTGTTGTGGCGGGGAGAGTCTTCTTGAATTTTACGTAGAAAAATGGGAACTTGTGTTTTGGGGTTAATAGACGTTTGTGACCTTTATAGGTGAAAGTACTAAGAGTAGCGTATTCTACTCGAGGAGTGGAAAGGGCTAGCAAGGTTGTAATACTTGGAGCATTTTGCTTATTGTCGATAAATCGCCGCGAGGTATGTGAACCTCTTCCTATCTTTTCTAGCATGATTGTTGTGAACTATGTATGCGGTAGGCGTACACGTGTGCTAAGTGATTTGGTTGGTTTAAAACATAGGGTGTTATAATAGCTTTATGGGAAGTTAGTTATAACGACCTTATGTAGGTGAAAATGGTTTACTGATGTTAGAAGTTAAGAGACTTAACTTATTTGTTAATGTGGATGTTGTGTGAAACCTCATTCGTGAGTAATGAGTACTTGGTTTTAAAGGGATAATGTTTCTTGATTTGGAAATCAGAATGTGTATCGACAGACCACTGCAGCGTTAATAAAGGAAAATGTATTGAATAATGATGTGTTGTATTAAAACCAGTAGAAACCTCCATCTGCATAGAAGCTAAGATGAGACAAAATGATATTACATTTTCTAGATCATGGCTGCTGTAATAAGATCGTTATAAACAAGAATAAACTACTCACATATATGACATATGTTACTCAATTGTTCTAAAAAGGAATCAAGTGATTAAGTTTGGGAACTATGAAATCATCTGAAAATGAGAAGCTTGAGTAATTGAAACTAGGCAAACTGGAACTTAGGAAAAGAATGTTGTTACTTGATTTTGAAAAGGAATGTGGGTTGGTCATTCTAATACTACGGGTATCGGGTGACTTTTATAAAAGTAATGGATCTCTTTTAAAAGAACTTAATGTATGTAGTACTTTGGGATTAAAAACCCGGACTTTGGCATAAAATGAAAGTACTTTGAGTTGTGTGAAACTTGCCTATGCTTGTTGGTGTGAAACTTGCCTATGCTTGTTGTTGTGAAACTTGCCTATGCTTGTGGATGTGAAACTTGCCTATGCTTGTGATGATAGCCTTTGTTGTGCAAGTGTGGTATTTCTGTGTTACCGCGTCTCTCGATAGAGGGCCGGTCGACTTGTTGAGAACTTACTTGGACGTCTTTGGCGGTGATGGAGAATTCCACGGGTATGTTTCCATTTTGATTCTTGTCTTGTTGTTGATGTCACATGGGCGTGTCTACCGTCTGATATTAGGGGCATGCGGCCGTGCGGTCGGGTTGATTACGATATATTGTTATTGTGGTTACATGGACATGTCTACGAGGTAGAATTAGGGGCATGTGGCCATGCGGCGGGGTTGATCACGATATATTATTGTTGATGTCACATGGGCGTGTCTCTGAGGTAGAATTAGGGGCATGTGGCCATGGGGCATTGGTATTATTGTTGCATCATGGACATGTCTACACCGATCTGGTCGGGGCATGCGGCCATGATGCGAACATGATTGATGTTGTGGGCGTGAGACCCGTAGTTATATTTGAGTGATGACTTGAGGCGTGAGTCACATTTGGACATATTTGCTTTTATGTTGTGGCGTAGTTTGGTTATCATACATGTCTCCTGCTTTATATAGACTAGTATGATTTCATTCTGATATTTTCTGATTTCACATACTTGGTACTGTTGTCTTGACCTCGCCCGAGTGCGTTCATCTGCGAGTAGAGTACATCGATCGTGGATCCCCGCTCTTAGGATCACGATTCGGCGTATTGGGAAGCTCCGTTTCTTGGAGGCTTATCTTTTGGTATGTGTTCCTGAGTTGTAGGTTCTTGTACATTCGGGGTATGGCGGGGCCACTGTCCGTCATAGTCGTTGTAAATCTTAAGTGCATGAAATCTTGTTGTGGCGGGGTTGTAAAGGATTAAAGCTATTCGGGTTTTATGTATATCTTTGAAGGCAACCGTTTTGGTTGCTTTATTATTATATCTCTTGTTTCATGACTCATGTTTTATTTTCATTTGGTTTTCTCGATGTTGTATCACTAGGGTGCGGGGTAAGGCACGATGCGGGCCGGGCGGTCGTTACAAAAGTGGTATCGAGCGATTAATCCTCGGAAAGTGTCTGAACCGTGTCTAGTAGAGTCTTGATTATCGGTGTGTTGTGCACCACGTCTATAATCGAGGCTGCAGAGACATTTAGGATTAGTTTCCATTCTTCTCATTACGAGATCGTGCCTTAGAGTTTGTGTTGTAAGTTGGACCCCTACAGCGTATCTCGTTTTTACGATTATGCCTCGCGCAAGGCAACGAGCCCGAGAGGCAAGGCAGCGAGTCTTGCTAGTGAGATCTGAGAGAATGCGAGGCGCGAGCCGGCGATACGAGTTGTGCTTGAGGCCCGGGTTTTGTAGCGCCGCCCGGCCCAGCGAGTTTAGAGCGCGGCGGTGGCTGCTGAGACCTGATACACGAGCCTCGATGCCACGATGCAGGGCGAGAGGAGATGGGTTACAAGAGATAGCCCGATTCTTGGCGAGTCGTGGCGAGATATGAGGATAAATTTGGATCTGGCGATTCAGTTCGATGCACGATGGTTCACCCGAAGCGAATAGTTTGAGGCTACGGGACTTTACGAGTTAGCCGCGAGTTTTATGGGTGAGGCACGAGGATGATCGCGAGGAGTTCATCCGGCGATTCTGAAGGATCGTCACGGGTGATCGAGGCTTGAGACGAGTCTGTGACCTTTGGTTCGCATCGGTGCGTGATCTGCATGATCGATTGGTTTGATTCATGGGAGCTTTCGGGAGAGCATGCACCTCGGCGGTATGGGATGAGTTTTGGGGCTTTCCTCACGCACTTCTTGCCTCCGCGGATGAGAGAACGCGGCGACAGATTTTGATGCTTAGACGAGGCGGGCGTGCGGTTCGGGAGTACAATGTGAGTTCGACTCATTGGCGATGCGTCGGCGTTGGTAGCTAGTATGGAGGATCGAGTGCACCGATATGTTCTGAGGGCTCGATGATTACATGTCGAGGCATGTTCGGGAGTAGCTCTTGTTGGGCATGGACATTGCCGCGTGCGAGCTCATCTGCTGGGATGTGAGGCACGGAGAGGTCGACGGAATGACGAAGATCGGCGAGAAGAGGCGAGAACAACGAGGTCCTTTGGTGACTTTGGCGGACCGCCTCGGACATACTAGTTTTGTACCTCGCCCGGTCGCAGTGGTCCTCCACGACCTTGAGTATTCGGGGCGGTCGGGGCTCGAGGTTGAGTTTCGAGGAAGTAAGGGTGTTGGCGGATCGGTCACCCACCTCGGTGTGGTCGATGTGGTAGACGCATTTGGGAGTGTCGTGGTGCGGGGAGCTTGTTATTTTTGCGGCCAGCGGGGCCATTTGCGAGGCTGTCCGACCAAGGTACGGATGTTACGACTCGACCTCCGGATCGATGGGTGGTTCATCGCGCCTACGATTATCGCCTGCGTGGGCCTATGATTAGAGTGGAGCGGTAGCTTCAGGTATATCCTTAACCCTCTAGAGTTTTGGTATGCTTGTTATAATGGTCTCATTATTATGTGCTATGTACGAATAGCGTTGTGTTATTGTGAGTTAGAAAACATGCTTAGTTGGGAGGATACGTATGGGGGCATGGTAAGTGTGAACCTTAGACTATGTCACGACTGAGACCTTAGGGGTAAGGTCGTCTTGAGTTGAAGATTTATTTTGACCCTTATCGAGTAGTAGTATCGTGGGATTTATTTGTGTGATAAGTCAGTGGGTAGTGTGAGATGGAAGTGGTAGCTTTCGTGATGTGAATTAGTAAGATTGTTAGGATCGGGAACAAGAGTTTAGCGCGGTTGGGGTCGGGTTGAGGACCATTTGCGGGTCAACCGTAACCGGTTTGGGGTGGGGTCAGTTCTGGGTGGTCCCTCCGGTGGTAGGGTCACGAGGATGCTAGGCCCAAGTTTGTTTGACCATCGTATGAGTTCGTGGGCGCGTTCGACGAAGCGGTTCGTAAAGGCGGGAATGGCCTTAAGAAGTTTGAGGTTAGTAAGATGACCAAGTTTGGAGGTAGTGACTCGAGATTTTGAGAGCGAGTAATGGTGAAGTATGGTGCGTCTTGGGAGAGTTCAAGTGTTCGAGAAGGGCCACGGCGAGTAAGGAAAGAAGAGGGCGTGTGTTATTTAGTGGCGGTGTGGCGTTGGCAACTTGTTAGAGGAACTTTATCGTTATCCGACTTGAGAAGGAACTTTCGGGACGAATGTTTCTAAGGAGGGGAGAATGTCATACCCCGTCGTTGCAGGGTATGTATGTGAGGACGTGCGTCACGAGTGCAGCCAGAAATTTTGAAAAGAAAGAAAGATGTGAGTTTTTAAATGGAAAAGTTTCCGGTAATTTGTGAAGAAAAGGTTCGTTAATGAGAATTGGATTCCCAGTTTGGTATATGGGCTTCTTAAATTATATTAGAATTTTGAGATTTTATTTTGGAAATGGTCACGTGGGGCCACGGGAGAAATTCTGATTTTGTGGGGCGCTTTGTTTTGAGATTTCGGTATTTTGGATATTTTGGAAGGCGAAATATTCAGGCGAATCGAGGCGACACGTGTCACCCCGTGTGGCACCCTTGGCCGAATTTACCTTTGTGCCTGACACGATTAAGTCGTTTTTATGAAGCGTTTTGCATAACTTGCGAGGAAAATTCCGACTATGTCGTTTTGTATTTTTGCGGATTTTTAGAGCGTGGAACATCTTTGGGCCAACGAGAGGTGACACTTGTCACCCTCAGTGGCGGTTTGGGTAAGCGAGGGGGCGTCTTCCTCCTTGTTTTGTGCCTTGTTTTGGCCTTGTTTGGTGCATTGTTTTGTGGCATGTTTTGTGGAGTAGGGGTTAGGGTGCACTTGGCTTAATCTTGCCCTTACACTTGCTATACACTTGGAAGGATCTTGGCCCTTGGTTGGCCTTTAGTTTTGCTATAAATTCCCCCCCTAAGTGTGAAGTCTTCTGCCAGTGCAAAAACATCCAAGTCTTGAAACCCTCTCCTCCCCCTTTGTGAGCTCATAGCCGAGAGCCTCCCCCCTCCCTCTTTTCGTGTGGCCTTTGGCCGAGGGGTTCCCCTCCCCCCCTTTTTGTGGTGCTAGCCGTGGGGTACCCCACACAGCCTAGTTGTTTTAGTATAATACCCTCACTTGTGGTATTGAAATACTTCTCTAGTATTGTTATAATGCCCAAAATACCTTAGCCTTGTACCTTGTAGTATTCAAAGATACCTCTATCGTAGAGTCGGAAATACTACCTTTTGTCCTTTAGTCTCAGCCAGAAACCACTAAGGAAATCTTCATGGTTGGTTGAAGTATTTGAGTAGAAGTTGGTTAGAACTTCAAGGGTTGTTTGGAGGCGGATTGGAGCGCCGCGGAGTAGGAGCTAAACCTTGCTCAGGATCGACTATTATCTCGTATAATTTTGGGCTTGTAGAGTTAAATATTCTTGTCCAATTATTGTAATTTGAGATTAAATGTTGTAGGATTATATAGTTGAAGTATACTATATATAGAACTGAACATTATTGTGTGATGTCTTTTGACTTAAGCTGAAGAATAAAGAAGCTGTATTTACATAGGGTGTATTGCGATAGACTTGTGTAGTATTCTTGTGTAGAATTGTACACGTCGGTTAGGCGTGTAAACCCACACGGTTGGCTTGGTGGCGGCCTCGTTAGAGGAGGAGATTTCTGTTGTGGCGGGGAAGTCTTTGCGAATTTTACGTAGAAAAATGGGAACTTGTGTTTTGGGGTTAATAGGCGTTTGTGACCTTTATAGGTGAAAGTACTAAGAGTGGCGTATTCTACTCGAGAGTGGAAAGGGCTAGCAAGGTTGTAATACTTGGAGCATTTTGCTTATTGTCGATAAATCGCGCGAGGTATGTGAACCTCTTCCTATCTTTTCTAGCATGATTGTTGTGAACTATGTAGTGCGGTGAGCGTCGTGTGCTAAGTGATTTGGTTGGTTTAAAACATAGGGTGTTATAATAGCTTTATGGGAAGTTAGTTATAACGACCTTATGTAGGTGAAAATGGTTTACTGATGTTAGAAGTTAAGAGACTTAACTTATTTGTTAATGTGGATGTTGTGTGAAACCTCATTCGTGAGTAATGAGTACTTGGTTTTTAAAGGGATAATGTTTCTTGATTTGAAATCAGAATGTGTATCGACAGACCACTGCAGCGTTAATAAAGGAAAATGTATTGAATAATGATGTGTTGTATTAAAACCAGTAGAAACCTCCATCTGCATAGAAGCTAAGATGCGACAAAATGATATTACATTTTCTAGATCATGGCTGCTGTAATAAGATCGTTATAAACAAGAATAAACTACTCACATATATGACATATGTTACTCAATTGTTCTAAAAGGAATCAGTGATTAAGTTTGGGAACTATGAAATCATCTGAAAATGAGAAGCTTGAGTAATTGAAACTAGGCAAACTGGAACTTAGGAAAAGAATGTTGTTACTTGATTTTGAAAAGGAATGTGGGTTGGTCATTCTAATACTACGAAGTATCGGGTGACTTTTATAAAGTAATGGATCTCTTTTAAAAGAACTTAATGTATGTAGTACTTTGGGATTAAAAACCCGGACTTTGGCATAAAATGAAAGTACTTTGAGTTGTGTGAAACTTGCCTATGCTTGTTGGTGTGAAACTTGCCTATGCTTGTTGTTGTGAAACTTGCCTATGCTTGTGGATGTGAAACTTGCCTATGCTTGTGATGATAGCCTTTGTTGTGCAAGTGTGGTATTTACGTATTCTGGCGTCTCTCGATAGAGGCGGTCGACTGATTGAGAACTTACTTGGGCGTCTTTGGCGGTGATGGAGAATTCCGGGTATGTTTCCATTTTGATTCTTGTCTTGTTGTTGATGTCACATGGGCGTGTCTACTGCCGTCTGATTCAGGGGCATGCGACCGTGCGGTCGGGTTGATTACGATATATTGTTATTGTGGTTACATGGACATGTCTACACCGAGGTAGAATTCGGGGCATGTGGCGTGCGGCGGGGTTGATCACCAGTATATTATTGTTGATGTCACATGGGCGTGTCTGCAGAGGTAGAATTAGGGGCGTGTGGCCATGGGGCATTGGTATTATTGTTGCATCATGGACATGTCTGCCGTCTGCGAGTCGGGGCATGCGGCCGTGATGCGAACATGATTGATGTTGTGGGCGTGAGACCCGTAGTTATATTTGAGTGATGACTTGAGGCGTGAGTCACGGTGGACATATGGCTTTTATGTTGTGAGCGTAGTTTGGTTATCATACATGTCTCTGCTTTATATAGACTAGTATGATTTCATTCTGATATTTTCTGATTTCACATACTTGGTACTGTTATCTTGACCTCGCCCGAGGCTGCGTTAATCTGCGGTAGAAGTCGTCGATCGTGGATCCGCTCTTAGGATCACGATTCGTATTAGGAAGCTCCGTTTCTTGGAGGCTTATCTTTTAGTATGTGTTCCACTGAGTTGTAGGTTCTTGTACATTCGGGGTATGGCGGGGCCTGTCGTCATAGTCGTTGTAAATCTTAAGTGCAGTAATCTTGTTGTGGCGGGGTTGTAAAGGATTAAAGCGTTCGAGTTTTATGTATATCTTGAAAACCTTAGTTTTGGTTGCTTTATTTATTATTATATCTCTTGTTTCATGACTCATGTTTTATTTTCATTGGTTTTCTCGATGTTGTATCACTAGGGTGCGGGGTAAGGCACGATGCAGACCGGGCAGAGTCGTTCTGAAAAGGAATTGGAAAGTTTGATAAGTTGTTGCACCTTTTGGCCGAAAATGGCATTGTATTATGGACTAGTTTGATATCAATTGTGGGGCGGAATTTTACACGTCTTGTAGGCGTGTAATCCCCTATTTTTAACTAAATTGTTGAGCCTTAAATGTGGCATGTTTGGTTATTGTATTCGGCCTTGAAAAAGGTGGCAAAGTATGTAGAAACAAAGGAAGTGCTGTCCGATTTTCCGTAGAATTTAGTGACTTTGCACTTAGAATATTCTACGTTCGAAGCTAGAGGTTAATGGACGCATTATGTCCAATTTAGGTTGAAGTACCAAGTATAGCGTATTCTACTTGAAGGATGGAATAGCTATCAAGGTTGAAGTACTTTGGAGCATTTTGCTATTTGTCGATAATCGTCGCGAGGTATGTGAACCTCTTCCTTCTTTTGACATGATTCTATGTATGGAATGTACATGTGGTATTATTTCATGTTTCCTTCTACTCTTAGAAGTTAAGAAGTATGTATGTTGATTTACTCTATGTAAATGTTATGTCTGAGTTATCCTAAGTTCTTACCAAGTCTTATGGGGGATGTTAGTAAGAGTCGTTAGGAGGTGTTTGGAGCCAAGTTGACTTGGCTAAATTACGGCACGAATGAGAATAAGTATCGAACAAGCCATTGCAGCGTTAATAAAGGAAAATGTAATGACGATAAATTATATTAAAACAAGTAGAATTCTCCATCTGCATAGAAGCTAAGATAAGACAAAATTGTATTACATTTTCTAGATCATGGCTGCTTTAATAAGATAAGTATAAACAAGTATAACCTATTCACACATATAAGGCATATGTTGCTTAATTTAAAGAGTGGTTTACTCTAAGTAATGATAAATGTTTTGGAAATAAAGAAAGGAAAATGGATTTAAAAGCATCAATTGCTTAAGTTTTAAGGAAAGAAGTCACTTGATTTAGAAGCCGAAAAATGTATTTCTAAAAGTGGAGTGACTTGTTTAAAATGTAGACATGCCTTGATACTACGGGTGATAGTATCTTGGGGTTTTATATGAAAATGCGTCTTTTGAAAAGAATGTAAGTACGTAGTACTTTGGGTTAAATTCCCGGATTTTTATGTGAAACGAAAAGTTGCTTGAGTATATAAAATGGAAGTCTAAAGGTTTAATGAACTTGTCTATGTTTGCTTGTGATAGCTTTGAGTGCAAGTATTATATGTTTACGTTGTCATGACTCTCAGTTGGAGGGTCGGCTGTCTTGTTGTAAGTTTACTTAGACGTACCGACAGTGATGTGGGATCCCACGGGTATGCTTCCATTTTGATTGATCCTTGGACATGCTTATACGATGTGGGATTCCGGGGCATGTGACCAGGATGCGGGTTAGATTCCTGGATTTGTTTTATTACCCATGGCCATGCTTATACGATGAGGGATTCCGGGGCATGCGACCATGCTATGTACGACTATTACTCCATGGGCTATCTCGGCGAAGACTGCGCCTCACGATGAGGATCCGAGCGCGTTATGGCCATGCTTATACGATGAGGATTAGGGGCATGCGGCGCGTTATATATATATATATGTTGTGTATGTATGCGCCCGGCGGTGAGGTGGGATGCCACGGCGCGTCACGTGGTTATATTTTACACTTATAGTTGTCGGCGGTGATGGGGATTCCAGACGCGCTTTGATATTTGTGTGACTTGATCGCGTCCCATATTGGGCGGGTAGTATATCGTCCCTCGTAAAGGGCGGATTATGTTATGAAAGATAAGTAAGTTAGATGGTAATGAACTTAAGGACTTCTCCTCAGTATGTATGTAAGATCTGGCTATACCTCTTAATGGACTGGAAAAGATAATGATGTGAAATTAAGTTCATGAGTGGTAATGCCACGGCAGGAGCTTGTCACGACCGCCCCGGGGCGGCTAGTGCCCTACTGGCACCCGTTCAGTATACATCGAGAGAATAGCGGCGGAACATACACACATACAACATTTAGACAATAATAACAGACTAGCCGGATAAGGCGCGCTTTCATAAAATATCCATAATCAAAGAAAAAGCGTGCAACTCGGTCATCATTTGAGCCACAACATGTGACTACGGACCTCTAAGAGTTTTTACATAACAACGATGGCGGGACGGGGCCCGCCATACCTGAATACACGTGAATCTACAACCTCGGAAGCCGTGCAAGAGATAAGCCTCGAAGCAAATGGAGCTTTTTCCCCAAAAGCGAACCGATATCCTAGAGCAAAGATCACCAACTGTGTACCTAATACTGCGGGCATGAGCGGCCCAGAAGAAGTCGATTACAACAGTGCGAATATGGAGCAGTAAGGTACAACAATTAAAACATATCGTATAAAAGCATGTGAGGTAAGTGTAAAAGAAGTAAATACGAACCTACCATGTCATTACCATCTCGTGAACTTAATCGTACCTTATTATCTTTTCCCATTTTTCAATAAGCGTTATAGCCACATTCTTACGTGCATACTTAGGAAAATCATCAAGTTCATTACCATATAACTTACTTACTTTACATAACATAATCGACCCTTTATGGAGGGGCGCTATCTGCCGGCCCAATGCGGGGCGCGATAAAGTCCACATAGTGCGCCCGTAAGTTATCTTGCCGATCCATTTAGGACGCGATAATGTCATATAGTGCGCCCGTAAGGTATCTTGCGGCCCGTTACGGGGCGCGATAATGTCATATAGTGCGCCCGTAAAGGTATCTGCCGGCCCGTTTACGGGCGCGATAATGTCATATAGTGCGCCCGTAAAGGTATCTTGCCGGCCCATTTGGGCAGCGATAATGTCATATAAAATCGGGAATTTAACCTAGCATTACTCGCACCTCTACTCCTTTAGAAAGACTCTTTTTCAAATACAGCTTCCCAGATACTAACAACTATAGTATCAAGTCATATCTACCTTTTTAGAAATACAATTACCGGTTTCTAAATCAAGTGACTTCTTCTTAAAAACCTTAAGCAATTGGTACCTTTAAAACAATTTGCCCTTCTTTATTTCAAATTATTTCTTTGCTTACATTACTGGAGAAAACCATTCTTTTAATCTTCCATAAAGTTGTTATAACCAACTTCCCATAAAGCCGTTATAACTCTTTATGTCTTAGACAAATTCATTCATTTTATAACCAAGAGACTTATACTTTCAAATCAAATCACATAGCTTTCAAAATACTTCAAGTCTCTTAACTTTTAAGAAAACAAGTTTCAAAGTCTTAAAAACTTCATACGTAAACTCTTTTAAATTAAGTAACATATACTTTGGTGCGTTGTGAATATACTTATTTATAACGATCTTATTCAAGTAGCCATGATCTAGAAAATGTAATACAATTTTGTCTTATCTTAGCTTCTATGCAGATGGAGAATTCTACTTGTTTTAATATAATTAATTGTCATTACATTTTCCTTTATTAACACAACAATGGCTTGTTCGATACTTATTCTCATTCGTGCCGTAAATTAGCCAAGTCAACTCGACTCCAAATACTTCCTAACAACTCTTACCAACATCCCCCATAAGACTTGGTAAGAACTTAGGATTTCTTAGGCGTAGCTTTTTGTCACGACCCGAACCCGGGCCCGTGACTGGTGCCTTACCCCGGGCACCCTAGTGATACAACATCAGAGAAAATCAGCGGAAATAAAACATAAGCATGAAATAAGAGATTTGATTAAATAAACAGGCCAACCAAAACAGTTGCCTTCTGTATATGAACATAAAAACCAGAACAGTTTAATCCTTTTTACAACCCTGCCCACAACAGTACTACAGACCTCTAAGAATGAAATGACAACTATGGCGGGACAGGGCCCCGCCATACCACAGATGTACAGAACTTACGGACTCGGGGTAACATACCAAAAGATAAGCCTCAGAAGAAGCGGGGCTTCCCAACCTGTGAACTTTGATCCATGGCGAGGATCCTGGCCGATGTACTTACACTGCGGCGTGAGCGCGGCCCGAAGGAAGTCGATGCAACGGTACCAAGTATGTGAAGCGTAAAATCACGTAAATGAAATCATAATAGTCTATATAAAGCGGGAGACATGTATGATAGCAAACTACGATTCACGACATAAAGCGATCATGTCGAGTCGGGGACTCGCGCCTCGAAGTCATCCACCGTGCGTGGAACTCCTTCCGCCGCTGCCGGCGGTGTAGGTATAAATCGTGTGGAACACGTGTCGACCCATCCGTGGGACTCGGTAAGAATCATGTAGAATCGTGTCGGCCCGTCCCATGGGACTCGGTAGAGAATCGGATGAGATCGTGTCGGCCCGTCTCGTGGGACTCGGTAGAAATCGGATGAAATCGTGTCGGCCCGTCTCGTGGGACTCGGTAGAGAAATCGGATGAAATCGTGTCGGCCCGTCTCGTGGGACTCGGTGAATAATCGGATGGAATCGTGTCGGCCCGTCGTGGGACTCGGTGAATAATCGTTCATAACAAATCAGGCCCTCCATCGAGAGAGCGATGGTATGGAAATCTGATATTTGCACAACAAAGGCTATCCTGACAAGCATAGGCAAGTTTCACGACAACAAGCATAGACAAGTTATACACTGACTCAAGGTACTTTCATTTTATGTCAAAGTCCGGGTTTTAACCCTAAAGTACTACGTACGTTAAATTCCTTTTAATGATCCATTTCTTTTACAAAGGTCACCCGATACCCGTAGTATAAAAAATAGAGTGACTAACATTGTTAAGTAAACCAAAATGCTTTCCTTTGTAAAATCAAGTAACAACATTATTTTCCAAACGTTCAAGTTTGCCTAATTTCAAATGCTCAAGTTTCTCATTTCAGAAAAGGTTTCGTAGTTCATAGTTTTAATCCTTTAAAACATAATTCTCCTTTAAACGATTTGAGAAACATATGCCTTATATGTGAGTAGGTTATTCTTATTTATAATCAATCTTATTAAGCAGCCATGATCTAGGAAATGTAATATCATTTTGTCTCATCTTAGCTTCTATGCAGATGGAGGTTTCTACTGGTTTTAATAATACTTATTATTCAATACATTTACCTTTATTAACGCTGCAATGGTTTGTCGATACTCATTCTGATTTCCGAAATCAGTAAAACATTATTCCCTTTTAAAAACCAAGTACTCATTACTCATGAATGAGGTTTCACACAAACATCCATATTAAGTCAAGTCTCTTATCTTTTAAGATCAAGTCTCTTAACTTCTAAAAATCAGTAAGCCATTCTCTTTACCTCTCTTAAGACGTTATACCTAACTTTCCATAGAGCTAGTATAACTCTTATGTTTTCAAAACCAAGAATTACTCTTCTTTTGAAATACTTCAAGTTCTTTATTATCACACATCAAGTCAGTTATAAGTCAAATCAGTTATCCTTTAAAACCACAGAGCATTTTCTTACCTACATAAAGCTGTTATAACCAACTTCCCATAAAGCCGTTATAACACTTTATGTTTTAAACCAATCAAATACATTTAACACGTATGCGTCTGTGCTACATAGTTATACACATATCATGCTAGAAACGGATAGGAAGAGGTTCACATACCTCGCGACGATTATCGACTAATAGCAAAGCGCTCCAGTACCTCAAACCGTCGGCTACACCTTAAGCCAAGCAGCCCACGCCACACGTAGTACTTGACTATAGAGGCCCTGGCGCTATTAACATCTAGATCTCAGCGTAGAATATTCTCTGAAATTTGGCGACACCTCCCCATGACGCGTAAATCTCCTCTCTATCGAGGCACGCTATGAGGCCAACAACTCCACAGAGGGGGTTGTCGTCTAATCGGACGTGTACAATTCTACTCCACGATAATGCTACAAGTCTCATGTCTGATCTATGTAATTCTGATTCGGTTCTTCTTTAAATTGAGCTTAAGTCAAAAGACATTGCCGCAAGACTATGTTCAATTCTATATATAGTATACTTCAACTATACAATCCTACAACATGTAATTTCCAATTACAATAGAAGAACGATAGTATTTACCTCGATAAGCCCAAAATTATCCAAGTTTAAATGTCGATCTGAGCAAGGTTTAGCTCTACTCAGTGTGCTCCAACCCGCTCCAAACAACCCTTAGAAGTTCTACGCAACTTCTACTTAACACTTCAACCGACTATGAAGGTTTTCCTTAGGGTTTTGTTTAGTGGCTAAAGGAAAGTATAATAGTATTTCCGGGCTCTACGTATAGAGGTAACTTTGGAAAATACGACAAGGTATTGGGGCTAAAGTATTTGGGCATTATAACAATACTTGGAGAGTATTTCTATACCACAAAGGTGGGTATTATACGAAAACAACTAGGCTAGGGGTACCCACGGCTAGAACACTACAAAGGGGAGGGTGCTCTCGGCCAAGGCCTTACTCTAAGGGGAGGGGGCTTTGGACGAAAGCAAACAAGAGGGAGGGAGTATTTAGAGACTTAGAAAGAATGCTCAAGTTTGGATGAAATAACTCTTCAACAAGGGGGGTCTTTATAGGTCAAGAAATGACCAACCAATGGCGAAGATCCATCAAGTGTAAGGCAAGTGTAGGGCTAGATTTAAGCCAAGTGCACCTTATCCATCTACCACGCCAACTTGCAAAAATATCCTACCAACTAAAGTGCTCCCGATCGTCCCTTTGCGATCGCATTTGCTTCGATGTGAGGGTGACACATGTCACCCTCCGTTGATCCAAAATGTTCGTCTCTCGGAAAAATCCGCCAAAAATTATAAATGACATAGCGAATTTTCCGCCATGAGTTTAGTAAAGCGTTTAGTCGAAAAGCGATTCTTTTAAACACTTGTGCCCAAATTTTGAACCTAGCCAAACCTTAAGGCTTAAATTTTTATCGTGCGCCCTCGCGTGCATACTGCGGAAATCAGTATAACACTTTTACATAGAGTAAATCAACATAACTACCTCTTAACTTCTAAGAGTAGGCGGAATCATGAAATACTACTACATGTATATTTCATACATAGAATCATGCCAAAGGAAGGAAGAGGTTCACATACCTCGCGACGATTATCGACAAGTAGCAAAATGCTCCAAAGTACTTCAACCTTGATAGCTATTCCATCCTCCAGTAGGATCGCTATACTTAGTACTTGACCTATAATGGCCTGTCGTCCATTAACTTCTTATGACGTAGAATATTCTAAGTGCTAAGTCACTAAATTCTACGGAAAATCGGACAACACTTCCTTTGTTTCTACATACTTTGCCACCTTTTTCAAGGCGAATTCAATAACCAAACACGCCACATTTAGGGCCCAATCAATGCAACCAACAATAGGGATTAAGCGCCTACTAGGCGTGTAAAATTCCGCCCACAAGCGATATCAAACTAATACAACTTACTAGGCCAATTCGGCTAACTTGAGTCTTATAACATCAATTATTATCCAATTTCCATTTCAATCCAAGTTGTTAGCACAACATGATATCAAGTCGATCGATTATAACTACTATAATCTTGAAGTAAGTAACATGCGGCGATTCTAATAAGCGACCAAATTGTAATCGACTTCATGGCACATTACATTTCGGATTTTAAGGCTACAAGCAATCCATAATACTTATAAACTTGACATATAACCGTACTAGCAACGTGTAAAGCTAACAACAAACAATATATATAATCTTGTAACACTTTTAAGAGACAAGATTATACCTCAACGAATCTTAATCGACTCCAAATCGAAGTCGCTTAGCAACTTAGAGCCTCTTGAAGACACTGATCCGCTAGTTGAGACCCTTAGAACAACACCAACAAATTTCCTTCAAACTTCCAAACAAAACGAGAGAGCAACTAGGTTTTCACCTTTGCGACTATCTGAAAACTATCTTTTTAGAGATTTTTGATTGAGATTATCACGACCGACCGCGGCCCAGTGCCTACACAGGCACCGCACAATATACATCGAGAGAAAATCAGCGGAACATACATGAAACTTATAAAATAAAACAACGATAATAAAGCAGCGAGTTAGCGAGTAGGGCTACCTTCACGAGCAACTGTCATAAGCGAAGCGGTTGCCTCTGTCCTTTACAAAGCCCGACCACAAAATGTGACTCTGACCTCTAAAATTACAAGCTGCGGCGGGACGGGGCCCATATACCTGAATGTACATAAGTCTACCATATCGGAAAGCCGTACCAAAAGATAAGCCTCGGAGTGAAAGGAACTTCTTTCCAAAAGCGAGCAGAGATCCTAAGAGCAGGATCACCAACACAGGTACACATAACTGCGGGCATGAGCGGCCCAGAAGAAGTCGATTACAACAGTGCAGTATGGAGCGAAATAAAATGCAATAACCAAATCGTATACGTATAAAAGAATGTCCTTTTAACTCACGAAATCAATCATATATTAAGTTCCTTTCCTTATTTCAAAAAATTTAACAACATATTCATACATACATACTTAAGAGTTTAATTGAGTCTTTTCACATAACTTACATAACACATAACATAGTCGGCCCGTTATGGAGGACTTCTTATTTGGGAGCTTACTTTGATTATCCATGCGTGATAACGTGTCAAGCCCATTGCGGGACACGGTGTACTCATAAATCATGTGGCATAATCAGGCCGCTGTGGGGCTCGGTGTCTTGTGGAATCATGTAGCATAATCGGCCGCTGTGGGGCTCGGTGTCTTGTGGAATCATGTAGCATGTCAGGCCGCTTTGTGGGGCTCGGTGTCTTGTGGAATCATGTAGCATAATCCGGCCGCTGTGGGGCTCGGTGTAAGATAGCGTAACGGCCTATGTGAAGGCTCGGGGTAATATGGCGTGTCAGGCCTATGTGTAGGCTCGGTGTATTTCATAATGTCCGGCCTATTCGTAGGCTCGGTGTATTTCATAACGTAATCCGGCCTATTCGTAGGCTCGGTGTATTTCATAACGTGTCAGGCTGTTGTAGGCTCGGTGTATCTCATGCGTGTCAGGCCTATTTGTAGGCTCGGTGTGATTTTCCTTACATAACATTTTTAAACCATCTTTTCACTTCTTCTTAAAGTCGTCATAACAACTTCCATAAAGCTATTATAACAACCATTCTTTTTAGAGAACTTATGCCACTTTTATTCTTACAACATTTAGGAAAACGGGATCCAAAGATACTACGTACATACATACTTAAAAGAATCGTGTCGCTTAAAACTTCATAATCCTTAAAGACAATCAAAGTTCTTAGTCTTCAAACTTCATAACATACTTCCTTTAAAGCCCAATTACTTATACAAAAACATATAAAGTTCCATACCTTCCCAAAACCAAGTAATTCATTCCCTTAAAATCATATAACTTCCACCTTTAAAATCAATCCCCTTTTCACATATAAATTCAAGTCATTTTCGAACATAAAATCCACTTACTTACTTTAAACAAATCAAGACACATAGCCTTTAAATCAAATCTCATAACTTCCTAACCGTTCTTACCAACGTCTCCCATAAGACCTAGTAAGGACTTAGGACAATTTAAACATACTCTTAACTTAGATTCAACAATGTAAATACTTCTTAACTTCTAAGAGTAGAAGGAATCTTGAAATACTATCACATGGAGATTTCATACGTAGGATCATGCCAAAGAAAGAAGAGGTTCACATACCTCGCGACGACTAGCGACAAGTTGCAAAAAGGCTCCAAAGTACTTGACCTATAATGGCAATGTCGTCCATTAACCTCTTAATTCAAACGTAGAATATTCTAAGTGCTAAGTCGGTAAATTCTACGGAAAATCGGACAGCACCTCCTTTGTTTCTACTCACTTTGTGTTATACCCCGTATTTCCAGAGTATGTACGTGAGGGCGTACGTATACAATTTGAGCCTTAAAGTAGGCATAGGTTCGAATTTGTGCATAACTACCAAAAGGAGTCGTTTTTAAAAGCGTTTCCACGACTTACGTAGGGAAAATTCGGCTATGTCATTTATAATTTTGCGGATTTTTAGAGGCGTAACATTTTGGACCAGCGGGAGGGTGACATGTGTCACCCTCGCATTGGAAAACTTGGCGGCAACATTGGGCGATTGGGTCTTGTGTAGTAGGTAGGATATTTTGTGCAAGTTGTGTGGTAGATGGATAAGGTACACATGGTTGAAATCTAGCCCTACACTTGCCTTACACTTGGAGTGATCTTGGCCATTGGTTGGCCATGGCTTGACCTATAAATACCCCTCTAAGTTGATGAACTTCTTCATCCTAAATTGTTCAAAGTCTTGAAAAATCCTCCTCTCCCTTGAACTTTTCGTCAACACCCTCTCCCCTCTAGCCTAAGTGGTTCGTAGAGGCCCTCACTAGCCTGGCCAGAAAGTATCCCCTCGCGAGGTGCTAGCAGTGGGGTACCCCTAGCCTAGTTGTTTCGTATAATACCCTTATTGTGGTATAGAAATACTCTCTAGTATTGTTATAATGCCCAAATACCTTGGCCCAAATACCTTGTAGTATTCCCGAGTTACACTTATACAAAAGCCAGAAAATACTATTATACTTCCTCGGTCACAAAGCGAAACCCTAAGGAAAACCTTCATAGTCGGTTGAAGTGTTTAAGTAAGTTGCGAAGAACTTCTAAGGGTTGTTGGAGCGGATTGGAGCAGGAGTAGGAGCTAAGCGTTGTTCGGGATCGACATATAACTTGGATAATTTTGGGCTTATCGAGGTAAACACTCTTGACCTACATTTGTAATTGGGAATTACATGTTGTAGGAATATATAGTTAAAGTATACTATATATAGAAGTGAACATAGTTGTGCGGCAATGTCTTTTGACTTAAGCTGAATAATACTTACAGCAATGTCTTGCGACTTAAGCTGAATATAAAGAAGAAAGCGACTGTAATTGCATAGGGTGAATTCTGATGACTTGTGTAGCATTGATGTGTAGTATAGTTGTACCGCGTCAGTTAGGCGTGTAAACCCCACAGGTTGGTGGGTGGCGGCCTCGATAGAGAGGAGGAGATTTCTGTTGTTGCGGAGAGTCTTTGCGAATTTTACGTAGGATATTCTACATTGAGATCTAAAGATGTTAATAGGCGCCTTGTGGCCTCTATGGGTTGAAATACTACGTGTGGCGTGGTCTACTTGGCTTAAGGTGTAGGTGACGGTTTGAGGTACTTGGAGCATTTTGCTATTAGTCGATGTCGTCGCGAGGTATGTGAACCTCTTCCTATCTGTTCTAGCATGTTATGTGTATAACTTTGTAGTACGGTATACTTACATAGGTTTAATGTATTTGATTGGTTTGAAACATAAAGTGTTATTACGGCTTTATGGGAAGTTGGTTATAACTGCTTTATGTAGGTCAGAAAATGCGGTGGTTTTAAAAGGTAGCGATTTGACTTATAAGCGACTTGATGTGTGATAATAAGGAACTTGAAGTGTGTCAAAGTTAAGAAACCATTTTGGAAGAAGAATAACACTTGGTTTGAAAAGGTTTTAAAAAGAGTTATACTAGCTTTATGGGAGTTAGGTATAACGTCTTAAGAAGGTAAAGAAAATGGTTTCTTGATTTTAGAAGTTAAGAGACTTGATCTTATAAGATAAGAGACTTAGCTTAATTAAATTAATATGAATTTTGTGTGAAACCTCGTTCGTGAGTAATGAGTACTTGGTTTTAAGAAAGGAATAATGTTTCTTGATTTGGAAATCGAGAATGTGTATCGACAAACCAACTGCGGCGTTAATAAAGGAAAATGTATTGAATAATTAAGTATTATTAAAACCGGTAGAAACCTCCATCTGCATAGAAGCTAAGATGAGACAAAATGATATTACATTTCTAGATCATGGTGCTTAATAAGATTGTTTATAAACAAGAATAACCTACTCACATATAAGACATATGTTTCTCAAAGCGTTTAAAGGAGAATTATGTTTTAAAGGATTAAAACTATGAACTCTGAAACCTTTTCTAAAATGAGAAACTTGAGCATTTGAAATTAGGCAAACTTGAACGTTTGGAAAATAGGTTGTTACTTGATTTTACAAAGGAAAGCATTTTGGTTTACTTAAAAGATATAAGTCACTCTATTTTTATACTACGGTATCGGGTGACTTTTATAAAGGAATGGATCTTTAAAAGGAACTTAACATCGTAGTACTTTAGGGTTAAAACCCGGACTTTGGCATGAAATGAAAGTACCTTGAGTTGTGTAACTTGCCTATGCTTGTTGTTGTGTAACTTGCCTATGCTTGTTGTTGTGTAACTTGCCTATGCTTGTTGTTGTGTAACTTGCTTATGCTTATGGTGATAGCCTTTGTTGTGCAAGAATTGTGTTCTATATAACGCGTCTCTCGATGGGGTAGGTTGACTTGTTGAGACTTACTTGGGCGTCTGCGGTGTGGAAAATACCGCAGTGCGCTCGCGTTGATAGTGTTATTCCATGGACTAGCTCTCCATGAGGTTCCTTCTTGTTCGGCCTTGGTACACGGTGGTGGCTTCGTACTTGCCACGTCTGCGTGGTGATTCGGCCTTGGTACCGTAGTTAGCCCTCGCACTTGCCCGTTCGGTGTAGTGGCGAAGTCTCGTGATCTGACCTTGGTACGGTGGTCAGCCCTCGTACTTGCCGGTCGGCTCGTGGCCGACCTTGGTATCTGGTAGTCGGCTCGCGACTTGCCGTGTCGACCGTGTTTTGGTTGCATTGTATTGCGATGCGGTCGGTTGGTAGTTATACTTGTCTGTCGGTTTTATGACACAGGTGGGACACAGTGTTCATATATACTCCTTGGTATTGTTATATCATAAAGCTGGCGGTGAGGAAGAAATTCCACGACACGAGTGATAATTTGGAGGCGTGAGTCACGACTTGATATAGCGGTTATATGTTATGTCTTGTAGTTTGGTCATCATACATGTCTCTGCTTTATATAGACTATTATGATTTCATTCTGATATTCTGATTTCACATACTTAGTACTGTTATCTTGACCTCCTTGAAATTGCGTTAATCTGCGGTAGAAGTACATTATGTCGATCCCTTTTAGGATCACCTGACTTATTGGGAAGCTCAGTTCCTTGGAGGCTTATCTTTTGGTATGTGTTCCTGAGTCGTAGGTTCTTGTACATTCGAGGTATGGCGGGGCCTGTCCGTCATAGTTGTTGTAAATCTTAAGTGCATGCTTTATCGTGGCGGGGTTGTAAGGATTATGCTGTTCAAGCGTTTATATATATATGTGTTGAAAAAGCTATTTTGGTTGCTTTGTTTATTTATAATATCTCTCATTTCATGTTCATGTTTTATTTGCTGATTTTCTCGATGTTGTATCACTAGGGTGCGGGTAAGGCACGATCACGGGAGGTTGAGTCGTGACAAAAGTAGTATCGAGCGATTAGTCCTCGGAAAGTGTCTCTGAGCCGTGTCTAGTAGAGTCTTGATTATCGGTGTGTTGTGCACCACATCTATAATCGAGAGGCTATAGGACATTTAGGATTAGTTTCCATTCTTCTCATTACGAGATCGTGCCTTAGAGTGTGATAAGATTGGACCCTCTAACATCGCCGTTTTTACGATTATGCCTCGCGTAAGGCAACCGGGCCCGGAAGGGCAAAGCGGCGAGGAGGCTGCGAGTAAAGCGTGGCGAGACCGCAATCTGAGCCTCGATCCGCGATGCAGGCGAGAGATGAGTTACAAAGTGGGCGATTAATGGCGAGTTGTGGCGGACTTGAGGATAAATTTGGGCGGCGATTCGATGCACCGATGGTTCACCACAGTCGAGATAGTTCGAGGCTACGGGATTTTACGAGTTGTAAACCGCCCGAGTTTTATGGGTCGAGACACGAGGATGATCGCGAGGAGTTCATCAAACGATTCTGTGGATCGTAGAGTGATCGAGGCATCGAACCGAGTCGATGGTCCCCAAGTTCGCATCATTGCGTGATCTGCCGATCATAGTTTGATCGTGGGGCTGTCGGGAGAGCATGCACTTCCAGCTTTTGGGGCGAGTTCTCGAGGCCTTTCTTGCACATTTCTTGCCTCGCGGATGAGGAGGGCTCGGGCGAACAGATTTTTGGTGTTCTGGCGGAGCGGCGTACGGTTGGGAGTACAATGTGGAGTTCGACTCATTGGCGATGCGTCCGCGTTGGTAGCTAGTATGGAGGATCAGTGCACCCGATTTGTTCTGAGGCTCGATGATCACCTAGCGAGAGTTGTTGGTGTAGCTCTTGCGGGCATGGACATTGCCGCGTGCGGCGTATGCACTTGGATGTGAGCGGATAAATCAGCGGAATGACCGAGTCGTGAAGAGGCGAGCAGCGAGGTCGCTTTGGTGACTTTCGGCGGACCGCCTCGTGGCGAGCGATTATGCGCCTCGCGGTCTGAGTGGTCCTCCACGGCCGGGACGCCGAGATATTCGGAAGCGGTCGGGGCTCGAGTTTCAGATTTTGAGTGCTCGCGGAGAGGTTGCCACTTGTCTCGGTGTGGCGTTGTGGAAAACTTCATAAGGAAGTGTCGTCTTGACTTGGGAGATTGTTATTCTTGAGGCCAGCGGGGCCATCGGCAAGATCTTGTCCGGCGAGTAGCACTGGTAGGATAACCTGACTAGAAGCGATTCACGGGTTCTTCACCTTCCATGCTTGAGCGGGATGTTCGTACCGGCGAGCCGGTAGAATCGCGGTGGGAGTTCCCGATTTTAGCGGTCCTTTGAACCGCCTATTTTTGAGTATATCCTTAACCTACAGAGACTTATATGTATTGATGTTGATGATGTGTTTAGCGTTATGTTGGTTATGAGTTAGAAAGCTTGGCTAGTTGAAAGGATATGTGTGGGGGCATGGAAAGTGTGAACCTTAGAATATTTAGTGTTGAGACCTTAGATGTAAGGTCATCTTGAATAAAAGGTTTCACGGTTAGTCTTTGTTGAAATACTTGGTTTGCGTATAAATGTGTTGAGGATAAGTCCATGGGTAGTGTGAAATGGAAGTGGTAGCTTTCATGACTGTATAAATAAGATTGTTAGGATCGGGAACAAGAGCTTGATGCGTTAAGTGGGTCGGGTTGGGGCCATGTTGCGGGCCAACCGCGGCTGTTCGAGTGGGGTCAGCTGCAGGTGGTCGCCGGTGGTAAGTCACGAGGGTGCTAGGCCCAAGTTTAGTTGACCATCGTATGAGTTCGTGGGTATGTTCGACGAGCGGTCGTGAAGGCGGGAATGGCCTTAAGGAAGATTGAGGCTAGTAAGATGACCAAGTTGGAGGTGGTGACTCGAAGGTTTGGCCAGGCGATGGTGAAGTGTGATGCGTAAACTAGAAGAGTTGAGTGTTAGAAAAGTCGACAGTAAGGAAGGAAGAGAGCGTGTGATATTTCGTGGCGGTGTGGCGTTGGCAACTTGTTAGAAGAACTTCATCGTTATCAGTCTTGAGAAGGAACATTCGGGGCGAATGTTTCTAAGGAGGAGAATGTTATACCAGTATTTCGGAGTATATGCGTGAGGCGTCGTATACAATTTGAGCCTTAAAGTAGGCATAGGTTCGAATTTGTGCATAACTACCAAAAGGAGTCGTTTTTCGGCGAAGCGTTTCCACGACTTACGTAGGGAAAATTCCTATGTCATTTATAATTTTTGCGGATTTTTAGAGAGGCGTAACATTTTGGACCAATGGGAGGGTGACATGTGTCACCTCGCATTGGAAAACGGAGCGGCAACGTTGGGCGATTGGGTCTTGTGTAGTAGGTAGGATATTTTGTGCAAGTTGTGTGGTAGATGGATAAGGTACATGGTTGAAATCTAGCCCTACACTTGCCTTACACTTAGGTGATCTTGGCCATTGGTTGGCGTGGCTTGACCTATAAATACCCTCTAAGTTGATGAACTTCTTCATCCTAAATTGTTCTAAGTCTTGAAAAATCCTCCTCTCCCTTGAGCTTTTAGTCCAACACCCTCTCCCCATACAGCCTAAGTGGTTCGTAGAGGCCCCTCCTAGCCTAGCGAAAGTATCCCCACTCCTTGAGAGTGCTGGCAGTGGGGTACCCACTGCTTTAGTTGTTTCGTATAATACCCTTGTTGTGGTATAGAAATACTCTCTAGTATTGTTATAATGCCCAAATACCTTGGCCCAAATACCTTGTAGTATTCCCGAGTTACACTTATACAAAAGCTCGAGAAAATACTATTATACTTCCTCGGTCACAAGCGAAACCCTAAGGAAAACCTTCGTAGTCGGTTGAAGTGTTTAAGTAAGTTGAAGAACTTCTAAGGGTTGTTGGAGGCGGATTGGGCCGGAGTAGGAGCTAGCGTTGTTCGGGATCGACGTATAACTTGGATAATTTTGGGCTTATCGAGGTAAACACTCTTGACCTTACATTGTAATTGGGAATTACATGTTGTAGGAATATATAGTTAAAGTATACTATATATAGAAGTGAACATAGTTGTGCGGCAATGTCTTTTGACTTAAGCTGAATAATACTTACGGCAATGTCTTGCGACTTAAGCTGAATATAAAGAGAAGCGAGCTGTAATTGCATAGAATTTGAATTGATGAACTTGTAGCATTGATGTGTAGTAGAGTTGTACGTCAGGTTAGGCGTGTAAACCCCACTGGTTGGTGGGTGGCCGGCCTCGATAGAGGAGGAGATTTCTGTTGCGGAGAGTCTTTGCGAATTTTACGTAGGATATTCTACATTGAGATCTAAAGATGTTAATAGGCGCCTTGTGGCCTCATAGGTTGAAATACTCGTGTGGCGTGGTACTTGGCAAGGTGTGGTGACGGTTTGAGGTACTTGGAGCATTTTGCTATTAGTCGATAATCGTCGCGAGGTATGTGAACCTCTTCCTATCTGTTCTAGCATGATATGTGTATAACTATGTAGTACGGTAGACGTACATGGGTTTAATGTATTTGATTGGTTTGAAACATAAAGTGTTATAACGGCTTTATGGGAAGTTGGTTATAACAGCTTTATGTAGGTAAGAAAATGCCAGTGGTTTTAAAAGGTAACTGATTTGACTTATAAGCGACTTGATGTGTGATAATAAGGAACTTGAAGTGTGTCAAAGTTAGAAACCATTTTTGGAAGAAGAATAACACTTGGTTTGAAAAGGTTTTAAAAAGAGTTATACTAGCTTTATGGGGAGTTAGGTATAACGTCTTAAGAGAGGTAAAGAAAATGGTTTACTGATTTTAGAAGTTAAGAGACTTGATCTTATAAGATAAGAGACTTAACTTAATTAAATTAATATGAATTTTGTGTGAAACCTCATTCGTGAGTAATGAGTACTTGGTTTTTGAAAGGAATAATGTTTTTACTGATTTCGGAAATCAGAATGTGTATCGACAAACCAACTGCGGCGTTAATAAAGGAAAATGTATTGAATAATTAAGTATTATTAAAACGGTGAAACCTCCATCTGCATAGAAGCTAAGATGAGACAAAATGATATTACATTTCTAGATCATGGGCTTAATAAGATTGTTTATAAGCAAGAATAACTACTCACATATAAGACATATGTTTCTCAAAGCGTTTAAGGAGAATTATGTTTTAAAGTTAAAACTATGAACTCTGAAACCTTTTCTAAAATGAGAAACTTGAGCATTTGAAATTAGGCAAACTTGAACGTTTGGAAAATAGGTTGTTACTTGATTTTACAAAGGAAAGCATTTTGGTTTACTTAAAAGATATAAGTCACTCTATTTTTATACTACGAATTGTCGGGTGACTTTTATAAAGGAATGGATCTTTAAAAGGAACTTAACATCGTAGTACTTTAGGAGTTAAAACCGGACTTTGGCATGAAATGAAAGTACCTTGAGTTGTGTAACTTGCCTATGCTTGTTGTTGTGTAACTTGCCTATGCTTGTTGTTGTGTAACTTGCCTATGCTTGTTGTTGTGTAACTTGCTTATGCTTATGGTGATAGCCTTTGTTGTGCAAGAATTGTGTTCTATATAGCGTCTCTGATGGGGTGCGGTTGACTTGTTGAGACTTACTTGGGCGTCTGCGGTGTGGAAAATACCAGAATGCGCTCGCATTGATAGTGTTATTCCATGGACTAGCTCTCGGCGGGGTTCCTTCTTGTTCGGCCTTGGTACGGTGGTGGCTTCGTACTTGCCGTCTCGTGGCTGATTCGGCCTTGGTACCGGTAGTTAGCCCTCGGCTTGCCCGTTCGGTGTAGTGGCGAAGTCTCGTGTCTGACCTTGGTACCGGTGGTCGACCCTCGTACTTGCCGGTCGACTACGTGGCCGCCTTGGTATCTGGTAGTCGGCTCTCGCGCTTGCCGTGTCGACCGTGTTTTGGTTGCATTGTATTCTGATGCGGTCGGTTGGTAGTTATACTTGTCTGTCACGGTTTTATGACAGGTGGGACACAGTGTTCATATATACTCCTTGGTATTGTTATATCATAAAGCTGGCGGTGAGGAAGAAATTCCAGACACAGTGATAATTTGGAGGCGTGAGTCACGACTTGATGCTTGGTTATATGTTATGTATCTTGTAGTTTGGTCATCATACATGTCTCTGCTTTATATAGACTATTATGATTTCATTTCTGATATTCTGATTTCACATACTTAGTACTGTTATCTTGACCTCCTTGAAGTGCGTTCATCTGCGGTAGAAATCGTTGGTATCGATCCAGCTTTTAGGATCACGCTTTGACTTATTGGGAAGCTCGTTCCTTGGAGGCTTATCTTTTGGTATGTGTTCCACAGTCGTAGGTTCTTGTACATTCGAGGGGTATGGCGGGGCCACTGTCCGTCATAGTTATTGTAAATCTTAGAGTGCAGCCTTTATCGTGGCGGGGTTGTAAGGATTATGCTTGTTCAAGCGTTTATATATATATGTGTTGAAAAGCAATTATTTTGGTTGCTTTGTTTATTTATAATATCTCATTTCATGTTCATGTTTTATTTCCGATTTTTCTGCGATGTTGTATCACTAGGTGCGGGGTAAGGCACGATCCACGGGCGAGTTGGTCGTGACAAAAGTGGTATCGAGCGATTAGTCCTCGGAAAGTGTCTACGAGCCGTGTCTAGTAAGTGCTTGATTATCGGTGTGTTGTGCACCACGTCTATGTCGAGGCTATAGGACATTTAGGATTAGTTTCCATTCTTCTCATTACGAGATCGTGCCTTAGAGGCGTGTGATAAGATTGGACCCTCGGCATACCGTTTTTACGATTATGCCTCGCGTAAGGCAACCGGGCCCGAAGGGCAAGCGGCGAGGCTGCGAGTAAAGCGTGGCGAGACCTGATCTGGAGCCTCGATCCATGATGCAGGCGAGAGATGAGATTACAAAGTAGGCGATTAATGGCGGGGTTGTGGCGGACTTGAGATAAGTGGGCTTGGCGGTTCGATGCATGATGGTTCACCCTAAGTCGAGATAGTTCGAGCTCGAGATTTTACGAGTTATAAACCGCCGAGTTTTATGGGTGAGACACGAGGTGATCGCGAGGAGTTCATCAAACGATTCTGGCGGATCAGGGTGATCAAGGCATCGAAGGCCGAGTCGGTGGTCTAGGTTGCATCATTGCGCGTAATCTGCGATCGTAGTTTGATTCGTGGGAGGCTGTCGGGAGAGCATGCACTTCCGGCTTTTGGGGCGAGTTCTCGGAGGCCTTTCTTGCACATTTCTTGCCTCGCGAGATAAGGAGGCTCAGGCGACAGATTTTTGGTGTTCTGGCGAGCGGGATTTCGGTTAGGCGTGTAAACCCCCACAGTTGGCTTGGTAGCGGCCTCGATAGAGGAGGAGATTTCTGACATTGCGGGGAAGTCTGCGAATTTTACGTAGAAGATAGAAACTTGTGTTTTGGAGTTAATAGGCGTTTGTGACCTTTATAGGTGAAAGTACTAAGAGTAGCGTATTACTCGAGGAGTGGAAAGACTAGCAAGGTTGTAGTACTTGGAGCATTTTGCTTATTGTCGATAAATGCGTCGCGGTATGTGAACCTCTTCCTATCTTTTCTAGCATGATTGTTGTGAACTATGTAGTACGGTGAGCGTACATGTGCTAAGTGATTTGGTTGGTTTAAAACATAGGGTGTTATAATAGCTTTATGGGAAGTTAGTTATAACGACCTTATGTAGGTGAAAATGGTTTACTGATGTTAAAAGTTAAGAGACTTGATCTTATAAGATAAGAGACTTAACTTATTTGTTTTAATGTGGATGTTTGTGTGAAACCTCATTCGTGAGTAATGAGTACTTGGTTTTTAAAGGGATAATGTTTCTTGATTTGAGAATCGAGAATGTGTATCGACAGACCATTGCAGCGTTAATAAAGGAAAATGTATTGAATAATGATGTGTTGTATTAAAACCAGTAGAAACCTCCATCTGCATAGAAGCTAAGATGAGACAAAATGATATTACATTTTCTAGATCATGGCTCTTTGTAATAAGATCGTTATAAACAAGAATAAACTACTCACATATCGACATATATTACTCAATTGTTTTAAAGAGATTAAGACTATGAGTTATGAAACCTTTCTAAAATAAGTGACTTGAGCATTTGAAAATGAGAAGCTTGAGTAATTGAAACTAGGCAAACTGGAACTTAGGAAAAGAATGTTGTTACTTGATTTTGAAAAGGGAATGTGGGTTGGTCATTCTAATACTACGGGTATCGGGTGACTTTTATAAAAGTAATGGATCTCTTTTAAAGAACTTAACGTATGTAGTACTTTGGGGTTAAAAACAGGACTTTGGCATAAAATGAAAGTACTTTGAGTTGTTGTGAAACTTGCCTATGCTTGTTGTTGTGAAACTTGCCTATGCTTGTTGTTGTGAAACTTGCCTATGCTTGTGATGATAGCCTTTGTTGTGCAAGTGTGGTATTTACGTATTCTGGCGTCTCTCGATAGTAGGTTGACTTATTGAGAACTTACTTGGGCGTCTTTGGCGGTGATGGAGAATTCCACGGGTATGTTTCCATTTTGATTATTGTCTTGTTGTTGATGTCACGTGGGCGTGTCTGCCGTCACGATATTCGGGGCATGCGGCCGTGCGGCGGGTTGATTACCGATATATGGTTGTGCTTGCAACATGGGCGTCTACACCGTCTGATATTCGGGGCATGTGGCGTGCGGCGAGGTTGACCACGATTATTGAGTTACATGGGCATGTCTACACGTCTGATGTCCGGGGGCATGTGGCCGTGCGGCGCTTGTTATTATTGTTGCATCATGGACATGTATACCTGCCGTCTGATAGGGAGCATCGGCCATGATGCGAACATGATGGATGTTGTGGGCGTGAGACCCGTAGATTATATTTAGTGGTGACTTTGGCGTGAGTCACGACTTAGCACATGTTGCGTCTTGTATTTTGGTTATCATACATGTCTCCACCTTTTTAGGCTATTATGATTTCATTCTGATGTTGTGATTCACATACTTAGTACTGTTATCTTGACCTCCTTTGGGGCTGCGTTCATCTGCATGAGTAGAAGTACATCGGTTGTGGATCCTCGCTCTTAGGATCTCGATTGAGCGTTTTGGGAAGCTCAGTTTCTCGGAGGCTTATCTTTTAGTATGTGTTCCTGAGTTGTAGTTTTTGTACATTCGGGGTATGGCGAGAACCTGTCCGTCATAGTTATTATAAATCTTAAGTGCAGCCAATCTTGTTGTGGGCGGGGTTGTGAAAAGGATTAAGCTATTCGTTTTGAAAGAGTTGTACTTATTTATGTTATTGGAAGGTAGCAGTTAGGTTGGCTTTGTTTTATGTTCATATATCTTGTTTCTTGTTAAAGTTTTATTTTCCGCTGGTTTTCTCGATGATTGTATCACTAGGGTGCAGGATAAGGCACGATATGGGCCGGGCAGTCGTTACAAAAGTGGTATCGAGCGATTAGTCCTCGGAAAGTGTCTACTGACCGTGTCTAGTAAGTCTTGATTATCGGTGTGTTGTGCACCACGTCTATAATCAGGAGGCTATAGGACATTTAGGATTAGTTTCCATTCTTCTCATTACGAGATCGTGCCTTAGAGTTGTGTTGTAAGTTGGACCCCTACGGCGTGTTTCGTTTTACGATTATGCCTCTGCGAGCAACCGGGGCCCGGAAGGGCAAGGCAGCGAGGAATTTGCTAGTGGGATTGAGAGAGAATGCAGGCGCGAGCCGTCGATGAGTAGTGCTTGAGGCGAGTTTTGCGCGCCGCCCGGCTGTGAGTTTAGAGCGCGGCGATGGCTGCTGAGACTCTGATACACGAGCCTCGGTCCGCGATGCAGGCGGGAGATGGGTCGCGAGAGATGGCGATTATTGGCGAGGTTGTGGCGAGATATGAGATAAATTTGGGCCAGTGATTCGATTCAATGACACATGTAGTGCACCGGCGACGGTTTGAGGCTCACGGATTTCCTTAGTTGTAGCGCTTTGAGTTTCACGGGTCGAGGCGGAGGATGATCGCGAGTTCATCCGTCGATTCTGAGAAGGATCGTGCGGGTGATCGAGGCTTGAGGCCCGATCTGTGACATTTAGTTCGCGTCGGCTGCGTGATACCGCATGATCGATTGGTTTGACTTCGTGGGAGCTCTCGGGAAGCATGCACTTCGGCCGTTTGGGGCGAGTTTTGAGGGCCTTCGGCATTTCTTGCCTCACAAAATGAGGAGGGCTCGGGTAAACAGTTGATGTTGGCGAGCAGGCGTCTGATTCGGAAGTCTGATGTGAGTTCGACTCATTGGCGGTATGTTCCGCATTAGTAGCTAGTATGGAGGATCGAGTGCCGATATGTTCACGAGGCTCGATGATTACCTAGCGAGAGTTGTTGGGTGTTTCTCTTGTAGGGCATGGACATTGCCAGCGTTGAGCTCACGCCAGGTGCGAGGCGCGAAGTCGGCAGGTGGGCCGCTTTGCGAGAAGAAGGCGAGCGGCCGGATATTTTAGCGACTTTGAGGCGGACGCCTCGGCCGGCGAACTAGTTATGTACCTCCGCCATTGCAGTGGTCCTCGCGGCGCCGGGACCGCCAGGATATTGAGGCGGTCGGGGCTCGGGTTTGAATGTTCGAGGAGTAGGGTGTTGGCGAATCGATCACCTACCTCGGTGTAATCGATGTAGTAGACGCATTTGAAGTGTCGTAGTACGAGGAGCTTGTTATTCTTGCGGCAGCGAGGCCATATAGCGAAGCTGTCCGACGAGGGGTAAGGCTGGTAGGATAACCTGAACTAGAAGCGAGCGATTGCGGGCCACGGTAGAAGCGGTGGAAGTTCGATTTTAGCGGTCCTTGAACGCTTGGCAGTATATCCTTAACCTACAGAGTTTTGGTATGCTTGTTATGATGGTCTCATTATTATGTGCTATGTACGAATAGCGTTGTGTTAATTATGAGTTAGAAAACATGCTTAGTTGGGAGGATACGTGTGGGGGCATGGTAAGTGTAGACCTTAGACTATGTCACGGTGAGACCTTAGGGGTAAGGTCGTCTTGAGTTAAAGATTTATTTTATGTTTGACCACTTATCGGAGTAGTGGTATCGTGGGATTTATTTGTGTAAAAGTCAGTGGGTAGTGTGAGATGGAAGTGGTAGCTTTCGTGATGTGAATTAGTAAGATTGTTAGGATCGGGAACAAGAGTTTAGCGCGGTTGGGGGTCGGGTGGAGGACCATTTGCAGGTCAACAGTAACCCGGTTTGGGGTGGGGTCAGTTCTGGGTGGTCACTTGGTGGTAGGAGTCACGAGGATGCTAGGCCCCAGTTTGTGTGACCATCGTATGAGTTCGTGGGCGCGTTCGACGAAGCGGTTCGTAAAGGCGGGAATGGCCTTAGGAAGTTTGAGGTTAGTAAGATGACCAAGTTTGGAGGTAGTGACTCGAGATTTTCGAGAGCAGAGTAATGGCTGAAGTATGAGTGCGTCTTGGGAGAGTTCAAGTGTTCGAGAAGGGCGCGGCGAGTAAGGAAAGAAGAGGGCGTGTGTTAGTTCGTGGCGGTGTGGCGTCGGCAACTTGTTAGAGGAACTTTATCGTTATCCGGCTTGAGAAGGAACATTCGGGACGAATGTTTCTAAGGAAGGGAGAATGTTATACCCGTAGTTGCGGGGTATATATGTGAGGGCGTGCGATGCGAGAGTCTGACATAAATTTTGAAAAGAAAGAAAGATGTGAGTTTTCGGCGGAAAAGTTTCGGTTATTTGTGAAGAAAAGGTTCGTTAATGGGTGGATTCCCAGTTTGGTATTTGGACTTCATAGATTATATTAGAATTTTGAGATTTTATTTTGGAAATGGTCACGTGGGGCCACGGGAGAAATTCTGGTTTTGTAGAACCCACTTTGTTTTGAGATTTTGGCCATTGTGGATATTTTTGGAAGGCGTTTTTGAGGGCCAATAGGAGGGTGACACGTGTCACCCCTGAAGTAGCTTGGCGAAGTTACCTTTGTGACTTTCCTTTGGTTAAGTCGTTTTTCGCGAAGCGTTTTACATAACTTGCGAAGGAAAATTCCGGCTATGTCGTTTTGTATTTTTGCGGATTTTTCGAGAGGCGAAACATTACGGACCAGCGGGAGGGTGGCATGTGTCACCCTCGATGGAAGCATGTGGCGTGACCTTGGCGAAGTGAGGGGCAAGTTGTGGTAGATATTTGTGTAGATATTTGTGAGGTTTTAGGAGTAGGGTCTAGGGTGCACTTGGCGATCTTGGCCTTACACTTGCCTTGCACATGGCGATCTTGGCCGTTGGTTGGCTTTTGGTTTTGCTATAAATACCAGCGGCTTGAAGACTTCGTTCGTCAAAAATGTTCCAAGTCTTGCTATCCTTCCCCTCTCCTCTTGTTTGACTCGTCCAGAGCCCCCTCCTAGTAAAGGCCTTTGGTAGAAACCCCTCCCCTTTGAGGTGCTAGCGAGTAGAGTACCACACTGCTAGTTGTTTAGTATAATACTCATTTTTGTGGTATAGAAATACTCTCTAGTATTGTTATAATGCCCAAAATACCTTAGCCTTTACCTTGTTGTATTCCAAAGTTACCTCTATCGTAGAGCAGGAAATACTACTTTTTGTCCTTTTAGTCTCAAAGAAACCACTAAGGAAATCTTCATAGTTGGTTGAAGTATTTGAGTAGAAGTTAGTTAGAACTTCTAAGGGTTGTTTGGAGTGGTTTGGGCGGCGGGTGGAGCTAAACCTTGCTCGGGATCGACATTATAACTTGGATAATTATGGGCTTATCGAGGTAATTATCTTGTCCCTCTATTGTAATTGGAAAATACATGTTTGTTAGAATATATAGTTGAAGGATACTATATATGGAACTATACTTAGTATTCGGCAATGTCTTTTGACTTAAGCCTGAAGAATAAAGAGGCCCAGCTGTATTTACATAGGGTGTATGCGGTAGACTTGTGTAGTATTCGAGTAGAATTGTACACGTCAGGTTAGGCGTGTAAACCCACTTGGTTGGCTTGGTGGCGGCCTAGATAGAGGAGGAGATTTCTGTTTGTTGCGGGGAGGTCTTCTTGAATTTTACGTAGAAGATGAAACTTGTGTTTTGGAGTTAATAGGCGTTTGTGACCTTTATGGGTGAAAGTACTAAGAGTAGCGTATTCTACTCGAGAGTGGAAAGGGCTAGCAAGGTTGTAGTACTTGGAGCATTTTGCTTATTGTCGATAAATCGTCGCGAGGTATGTGAACCTCTTATATCTTTTCTAGCATGATTGTTGTGAACTATGTGATGCGGTGAGCGTACATGTGCTAAGTGATTTGGTTGGTTTAAAACATAGGGTGTTATAATAGCTTTATGGGAAGTTAGTTATAACGACCTTATGTAGTGAAAATGGTTTCTTGATGTTAAAAGTTAAGAGACTTGATCTTATAAGATAAGAGACTTAACTTATTTGTTTTAATGTGGATGTTTGTGTGAAACCTCATTCGTGAGTAATGAGTACTTGGTTTTTAAAGGGATAATGTTTCTTGATTTGGGAATCGGAATGTGTATCGACAGAACCATTGCGGCGTTAATAAAGGAAAATGTATTGAATAATGATGTGTTGTATTAAAACCGGTAGAAACCTCATCTGCATGAAAGCTAAGATGAGACAAAATGATATTACATTTTCTAGATCATTTCTTTGTAATAAGATCGTTATAAGCAGAATAAACTACTCACATATCTGACATATATTACTCGGTTGTTTTAAAAGAGATTAAGACTATGAGTTATGAAACCTTTCTAAAATAAGTGACTTGAGCATTTGAAAATGAGAAGCTTGAGTAATTGAAACTAGGCAAGCTGGAACTTAGGAAAAGAATGTTGTTACTTGATTTTAAAAGGAATGTGGGTTGGTCATTCTAATACTACGGGTATCGGGTGACTTTTATAAAGTAATGGATCTCTTTTAAAAGAACTTAACGTATGTAGTACTTTGGGGTTAAAAACCGGACTTTGTATAAAATGAAAGTACTTTGAGTTGTTGTGAAACTTGCCTATGCTTGTTGTTGTGAAACTTGCCTATGCTTGTTGTTGTGAAACTTGCCTATGCTTGTGATGATAGCCTTTGTTGTGCAAGTGTGGTATTTACGTATTCTGGCGTCTCGATAGAGGCGGTTGACTTATTGAGAACTTACTTGGGCGTCTTTGGCGGTGATGGAGAATTCCACGGGTATGTTTCCATTTTGATTCTTGTCTTGTTGTTGATGTCACATGGGCGTATCTACCGTCACGATATTAGAGCATGCGGCCATGCGGCCCGGGTTGATTACCGATATATGGTTATGCGCAACATGGGCGATGTCTACACCGTCGATATTCGAGGGCATGTGGCGTGCGGCGGTTGACCACGATTATTGAGGTTACATGGGCATATCTGCCGTCACGATATCCGGGGCATGTGGCCATGCGGCCTTATTGTGTGTTGCATCGTGGACATGTCTACCGTCACGATATTAGGGGCATGCGGCCATGATGCGAACATGATGGATGTTGTGGGCGTGAGACCCATAGTTATATTTAGTGGTGACTTTGAGGCGTGAGTCACGACTTGGCTAGCTTTTATGTTGCGTCTTGTATTTTGGTTATCATACATGTCTCACCTTTTTAGGCTATTATGATTTCATTCTGATGTTGTGAGTTCACATGCTTGGTACTGTTATCGACCTCGCCGGCTGCGTTCATCTGCATGGTAGAAGTCATCGATCGTGGATCCTCGCTCTTAGGATCTCGATTCAGCGTTTTGGGAAGCTCCGTTTCTCGGAGGCTTATCTTTTAGTATGTGTTCCACGAGTTGTAGTTTCTTGTACATTGAGGGTATGGCGGGAACACTGTCCGTCATAGTTGTTGTAAATCTTAAGTGCATGTAATCTTGTTGTGGCGGGGTTGTGAAAAGGATTAAAGCATTGCGTTTTGAAAGAGTTGTACTTATTTATGTTATTGGAAGGTAGCAGTTGGGTTGCTTTGTTTATGTTCATATATCTTGTTTCTTGTTAAAGTTTTATTTTCATTGGTTTTCTCGATGATTGTATCACTAGGGTGCGGGATAAGGCACGATGCGGCCGGGCAGGTCGTTACCAGCTCTCGGCTCCTCTAATGCTGCGGCGTGGTGAACTTCGCCGACCGCTACTACCTCGGGCATACGTGCCCGACTCACGGTAACTCTGCGCCTTTGGCGACTCTGCTGCTGCGCGCCATACGGGCCTGGTGCGCCAGTGGAGGCATAGGCGATTCACGTACATAAGAATCGTCGAGGCGGATCAACCTATGTCTGACTACATTGCGCGATCTCGAGTGAGAAGAATGAAACCAATCCTAAATGTCCTGCGACCTCACGATTATAGATGTAGTGCGCGACACCGATAATCAAGACTACTGAACACGATGCGTAGACACTTTCAGAGGACTAAGCGCTCACGATACCACTTTTGTCACGACCCGACCGGGCGCGGCCAGTGCCTACAGGCACCACCAGTATCATCGGAGAAAATCGCGGAACATACATGAAACTTATAAAATAAAACAACGATAATAAAGCAACGGGTTGGCGATAGGGCTACCTTCGCGAGCGATACATACATGAAGCGGTTGCCTCTGTCCTTTACAAGCGACCCACAAAATGTGACTACGACCTCTAGAATTACAAGCTGCGGCGGGACGGGGCCACGCCATACCCTGAATATACATAAGTCTACCATATCGGAAGCCGTACCAAAGATAAGCCTCGGGTGAAAGGAACTTCTTTCCAAAAGCGAGCAGAGATCCTAAGAGCAAGGATCACCAACAGGTACCTATAACTGCGGGCATGAGCGGCCCGAAGAGTCGATTATGCAGTGCAGTATGGAGCAAATAAAATGCAATAACCAAATCGTATCTGTATAAAGAATGTCCTTTTAACTCACGAAATCAATCATATATTAAGTTCCTTTCCTTATTTCAAAAAATTTAACAACATATTCATACATACATACTTAAGAGTTTAATTGAGTCTTTTTCACATAACACATATCTTACATAACATAATCCCGCCCTCTAAGGAGGAATTCTTATTTGGGAGCTTACTTTGATTATCCATACGTGATAACGTAATCCAGCCCATTTGCGGGACACGGTGTACTGATGAATCATGTGGCATAATCCGGCCCGCCTGTGGGGCTCGGTGTACTGTGGAATCATGTAGCATAATCCGGCCCGCCTGTGGGGCTCGGTGTACTGTGGAATCATGTAGTATGTCAGGCCCTTTGTGGGGCTCGGTGTCTTGTGGAATCATGTAGCATAATCCGGCCCGCCTGTGGGGCTCGGTGTAGATAGCGTAACGGCTATGTGAAGGCTCGGGGGTAATATGGCGTGTCAGGCCTATGTGTAGGCTCGGTGTATTTCATAACGTGTCCGGCCTATTCGTAGGCTCGGTGTATTTCATAACGTGTCTGGCCTATTCGTAGGCTCGGTGTATTTCATAACGTGTCCGGCCTATTTGTAGGCTCGGTGTATCTCATGCGTAATCCGGCCTATTTGTAGGCTCGGTGTGATTTTCCTTACATAACATTTTTAAACCATCTTTTCACTTCTTCTTAAATCGTCATAACAACTTCCCGTAAAGCTATTATAACAACCATTCTTTTAGAGAACTTATGCCACTTTTATTCTTACAACATTTAGGAAAGCGGGATCCAAGATACTACGTACATACATACTTAAAAAGAATCGTGTAGCTTAAAACTTCATAATCCTTAAAGACAATCAAAGTTCTTAGTCTTCAAACTTCATAACATACTTCCTTTAAAGCCCGATTACTTATACAAAAACATATAAAGTTCCATACCTTCCCAAAACGAAGTAATTCATTCCCTTAAAATCATATAACTTCCACCTTTAAAATCAATCCCTTTTCACATATAAATTCAAGTCATTTTGAACATAAAATCCACTTACTTACTTTAAACAAATCAAGACACATAGCCTTTAAATCAAATCTCATAACTTCCTAACCGTTCTTACCAGCGTCTCCTTAAGACCTAGTAAGGACTTAGGACAATTTAAACATACTCTTAACTTAGATTACAATGTAAATACTTCTTAACTTCTAAGAGTAGAAGGAATCTTGAAATACTATCACATGGAGATTTCATCGTAGGATCATGCCAAAGAAAGAAGAGGTTCACATACCTCGACGACTAGCGACAAGTTGCAAAAGGCTCAAAGTACTTGACCTATAATGGCGCAATCGTCCATTAACCTCTTAATTCAAGCGTAGAATATTCTAAGTGCTAAGTCGGTAAATTCTACGGAAAATCGGACGACACCTCCTTTGTTTCTACTCACTTTGCCACCTTTTTCAAGGCGAAATACAATAACCAAACAGCCCCGATTGGCTCGTAACAATAAAGAAGGTAGTCGATACAAATGAATAACTAAACAGCCCCGATTGGCTCGCGACAATAAAGAAGGTAGTCGATACAAATGAATAACAAACTAAAAGTCCAAATTCGACCACCTAGAGTTCAACCATACCAATACTTATCAAATTTCCATTTCAATCAAATTGTTAATCATAACATGATATCAAGTCGCATTTGGTTAAAACTACCAAAATCTTCAAATCGATAACATGCGACGATTAATAACGACTAAATTGAAATCGACTTAACATGGCTTATATTACATTCGGTTCCAATGCTACAATCAATCCACAATCCTTATAAGCGTCTACATATCAACCGTACTAGCAACACGTAAAGCTAACAACAACAATATAAATATATAATCTTGTAACACGTTAAAGGACAAAATTATACCTCAGCGAATCTTAATCCAATTCCAATCGAAGTCGCTCTAGTAGTTTAGAACCTCTCGAAGACACTTCGATCGCTCGTTGAGACCCTTAGAACCATACCAACAACTTTCCTTCAACTTCGATCCAAAACCTAGAAAGACCCTTAGGTTTTCGTTTTCGACTAACAGTAAACTATTTTTTCCAAGATTTTCTATTGAGATACACTTACATAACACTCATGAACCTTGGTTTAAAATGTGGGGCTTAATGAATGAGAAACAAAAAATTCCTTCTTTGAGAGCTAGAACGAGAGCTCCTTTTGTTGTTCATCAATTCTCTTGAAATTTTGGCTAAGTGTGGGACTAGTTTCACTACTAGTATACATATATAACATAATGGAGGGTTAAGATAGGAACAATTGGGTGGTTTGGATGATCTCTTAACAAATATCAAGACTTGTGGGACCTTGACTTAGTCAAACTTCTCAAGCTAATCAACCTGCAAGACTTGCCATCTAGGACTATGGTCAATGACCATATTGGCCATGCCAATTTCGTCCAAGGCATTTATAAGGGGGTGACGCGTGTCGCCCTCGTAAATCCTGATAATCGTTTTAGACAATTCCATAATTAGTTAAATTTTTACAAGTCTCTAATTTAACACTTGCGAGTTCTTACGTACGTTCTTAAAACATGTCCTGTAATTACGGGGTGTAACAGAGATACACTTACAATACACTCAAGAACCTTGTTGTAGAGAGTGAGCAGAAATGAGCTCTTGTTGTTCCTCAATTTTCTTGAAAATTTGGCTAAGTGTTAAGCTTGTATTGCTACTACTAGTATTATATAGCACGATGGAGGTCGAGATGCAAACAAATGGGTGGCTTGGATGAGGTCTTACTAAATATCAAGACTTTGTGGGCCCGTTGACCAAGTCGATTATGTCGAAGCTCTTGAAGTTGCAAGACTTGTCTTCCTAACAAGGTCAAATGACCCTTTTGCCCATCGGTCGCGAAGCTCACTTAAGGGGTGACGCGTGTCGCCCTCCCGTTCGTCATAATATTACGTTTCCGACAATTTCATAATTAGATAAATTTTACAAGTCTCAAATCTTAACAACTTGTGAGTTCTTACGTCGTTCTTAAAACATGTCACTGTAAATACGAGGTGTAACATTCTTCCCCCAGAAACATTCGTCCCGAATGTTCTTTGATCAAACTTATAATTAAGCGACATAGTTTCCTTTCACAATCCCGACATACCAATAATGCCACATGGCCCTAATACCTCATGCGCGTATCCGTCATCGTAAGCCAAAGAGATTATCTTTTCGTACTTTGACTCTTTCTAGCATATACATAGTCTCAGCATAATCTGTTCATGACATTTAAACATACCACAACTTTATCATGCATACAAGTTTCTAAAGGGCCAAAGACATACACGAAATCATATAGGCGGTTCAAAGGACCGCTAAGCAGGAACTCGCGCGACCTGCTGCCACGACACAGCCGGTGCATGAACCTCTGCTAGCTATTGATGGCGAAGAACCATGGCTGATCCGATGAGCGGTGTTGTCCCACGAGGACCCCTCTATAAGGACACTCTCTTAACATATGGCCTGAGCGGCCAGAAAAACAAGCACCGTCTGCGCGACATACCCAGAATGTAACCTACGGCACCAGGCGCGTTGAGGCAAAGGTGGCCTCGTAGTGGAACCCCGTCTCTACGAGACTGCGAAGCTCTAGAGACTGGCCGGCCCTGCATTCCGGGGTTGTAAAACCCCGTCGGGCGTGGAGGAGCACTCGGTCTTTGTTGTAATGTAGACCTGGTCGATCTTTGGTGTCGCCTCGAAAGCGCCACTGAGACCTGCTTGTCACAGCCTCTTGGTGGCTTTGAGTCAATCGATCCTCCTCTCTCTATCCTCTATCCCTGCGCATAGGCCTGCGTCTTATTATCACGACCCGACCTCGGGCCGCGGTGATGCCTTACCGGGCACCTGGTGATCTAACATCGAGAAAAACCGGCGGAAATAAAAACTTCATGAAAGAAAAAGCAGTGAAATAAGAAAATAGGCTAACCCAAGCGGTTACCTTTTGTATATAAATGAAAACTTGAGCGATTACGTCCTTACAAACCACACTTGTGATTACTCTGGACCTCAGAATTTTAAAACCATAGCGATGGGGCGAGGCCCGCCGTACCACAGAATGTACAAAAGTCTACAACTTGAGGCGTACCACGGACAAGCTTAGGAGATGTGGAGCTTTAGAAGCGAATAGCGATCCTAAGAGTGCGGATCGGCAAGCTATGTACCTCGACTGCGGCATGAGCGCGGCCAGGAGAGTCGATCTGCGGTGCAGTATGTGGCGAAAATCTTTGTAAATGAAATCATAATAGTCTATATAAGCGGAGACATGTATGATAGCAAACTACGATCTACAACATAAAAGTAGTCATGTCAAGTCGGGGACTCGCGCAGTAAAATCATCACTCAAATCTGACCCGGGAATTTAACGTATGATGGCGCGTGCGCATCTCGCTCGGTATAAGCATGGCCATGGCGAGTCTAGTGGGCCCGTACAGTGGACCATCCAGCGTGTCGGTATGCCGAAGGAGATAACAAGATGCAATCAACGTGGAAGCATGCGTGGGCCACCCAGCGATGTCGGTATGTCCAAACAAATAACAAGATAATACTCTGCGGAGCATACGGTGAGCTACCCGGCGTGTCGGTATGTCGATCGATAACAAGATAATACTCGATGTGGAAGCATACGTGGGCTACCCAGCGTGTCGGTATGTCGATCGATAACAATATAATACTGCTGTGGAAGCATGCGTGGGCTACGGCGTGTCGGTATGTCCAAACAATAACACGGTGGCAAGCCTCCATGAGAGACTCGGTAGCACAAAATCAAACACTTGCACAACAAAGGCTATCTCAGCAAGCATAGGCAAATTCAGCGTGCCCGTAGACTTTCGTTTTCTTACAGCGAATCGGTGCTAACCCAGGTACTACGTGCTTTAACTCTTTAAAAGACTCATTCCTTTCCTGGCGTCACGCGATACGTAGTATCAAAATAGAGTAACTATCTTTTAAGTAAACCAAAACAATTCTCATACCTTCTTTTAACAAAACACTTGAATAATAATTAGTTAGTTAATATGCAGATGGAGGTTTCTACTGGTTTTAATAATAATTAATTAGTTAATACATTTCCCTTTATTAGCGCTGCAGTGGTTTGTTCGATACTTGTTCTCATTTCCGAAACCAATATAACTTCTTCCTTTTAAAACCCAAATACCCGTTCCTCAAAAATGCGGTTTCATGACTTTTTAACCTGAGCCAAGTCTTTAATGTATCACGTCAAGTCATTTATAAGTCAAGTCTCTTATCTTTTAAAACTACAACCCATTTCTTTTCCTACCTAAAGTTGTTATAACAAACTTCCCATAAAGCGTTATAACACTTTATGTTATAAACCAACCAATTACAACTATAGCGTTTATGAGACTAAGAGGGCTTATTCTTTAACAATAGAGCACCAGCTACTAACGAATAAGGTTTTTCACACAATCAAGACCTTTACACTTCATATCAAGTCAAGGCACAAAGAAATCAAATTCCTTTAACAGCGTGCATCTACCGCACTATATATTTCACAAATAATCATCTTTGAAGAGGATAGGAAGAATCACGTACCTCGCGACGATTATCGACAAGTAGCAAAGCTGTCCCAGTACTATACTCTTGCTAGCCTTTTCCACCTCCAAGTAGAATATGCTACTCGTAGTACTTCACCTATAATGGTCATGTCGTCTATTAGCTCTAGCTTTAACGTATAAATACTCTAATTACCAAAGCCCTTATTCTATGGAAATTTGGACAGAACTTCCTTTGTTTCTCACGTGCTTTTCCACCTTTCTCAAGGTCCGTATTCAATAACCAAGCGCGCATTTAAGGCACGCAATTAATTCGATGTAAATACAAGAGGATTACATGCCTAACAATCGTGTAAAATTCCGCCCCACAATAATACAAAATAAACCAATACTTTCCATGCCATTCTTGGCCAACAATATAACGATCCTAAATCTTTTCCAATTATCTTTTCAATCAAGTTATTTAGTATGACATGTAATCAAGCGAAATCGATTAAAGCTACTACAATCCTCTAGTAGATAACATGTGACGACTTTAAGTAACGACCAAATTGTAATTCAAATTCAAATGACTCAATCATGTCAATTTCGGTTCTAGCCTTGAAAAATCCATAGTACTTACCAATCTCTAATACATGCTTCTCGTGGTCTAAATCAACTATAACAAGTATTAGAACTTATATCGAAGAGAAGAAACTTTTACCTTTTGGAATAGCCCAAAAGCCCTTTCTTCCACTTCTTTTAGTCAAACTCGTCCCCGCTTCCAAAGTTTACCCACACTTTGCCTTCTTGCCTCGCTCGACAATTTCCTTAGGCTAGGTTTTCTTGAAAAATCTAGAGAGAAAGGAGAGGAGTTCTTAGGAGGTTTCAAGATGAAATGGCCAAGTCTTCCAAGACTTGGCCTAAAATAGGACCACTTTCTGGTCAAAAGGATGGGAGGACACTTGTCACCTCATAGGCTTTAATCAAAATATCCCTGTTTTTCGCCCTTTCTGTGAAAAATCCGCCTTAGCGCGTGGCCACCACTGAAGAATAATTACTGCGTTCGGCGCGCGTGCATTCTGCGCCGCGGCACTACCTCAGCGAACCCTAGTACTGGCCAAACGCGGCGGCTGTGACCACGAACCGAAACCAACTGCTTTGCATTGCGCGCGAACTTGTAACTTCCATAACTTCGACCCGATGTCCTATCGGCGGCGGTTTGTTGCGTTAGAACTAGATTTAACGGACTACACACTAGGCTTTTAAACACCTTACAATTCTTAACAACTAGGGTACAACACTCCAAGGTAGACTCAAAATCCATCCAACACATGTTTGTCAACTTATCTTTCAAACTTTCAAATCTTATATTCCTTGGTATGTTCTTATCTTATCTTCTTGAATTTACGGGGTGTAACACTAGCAATGTCCATACCGGGCTGAAGAGCCACCCCCAAGCAGCAGTAATCATATGACGGTCTAGCCCCATCACATAACGATGAACTCTATCCGCCGTATTTCTCTGATGGTGTGCGCATGCAGCCAAAGAGTCAAACTCAGTGTACTCACGATAGTCCTCCCGTTCGCCTCGAGGTCAAGAATCTATCTACACGGGCTCTCCTCGTCTCGGGAGGCAAAAGTGATCCATGAAGGCCTCTGTGAACTCCTCCCAAACAACTGGAAGAGCATCCTCACCTCTCGATAGCTCTCATGACTCAAACCAGTTCAACGCAATATCGCGTAACCGGTAAGAGGCTAGCATAACAGACTCTGTCTCCGAAGCCCTAAGAACTGCATAGTCATTGTATTGCCGAATGAACTCCTGCGGATCCTCCTCGGACCTCGAACTATAAAACTCGGGCGGATGACAATCGGAAAATCCGAATCCATATATCGACTCTAGGGTTAGCTACTGCTCACTGTCGTGACTGCCTACCACTATGCTAGTCAAAGCACGATCTGCTCTCAGTAGTCTCTATACTCGGCTCTGTTGTGGGGTGGAGGCTCGTCTCGGAACCTCTGGAGCTCTTTGCCGCTCTCGGCTCCTCAATATTGTCGGCGTGGCTGAACTTCGCCCGACCAGCCTCTACCTCGGGCATGGTGCGTCCTAAGTCAGTGTAACCTCACGAGTGCAGCTAGCTCTGCTGCGCCTTGCCCTCGGGCCTGGTGCGCCTCCGTAGAGGCATAAGCATTTCATAAGAATAGGTCGGAGAGGATTGACCTACTATGGCGACTCTCTTGCGCGATCTCGAAGAGAGAAGAATGAAACCAATCCTAAATGTCCTGCGACCTCACGATTATAGATGTGGTGCCTGACATGCAGATAATCAAGACTACTGAACGCGATGCGTAGACACTACGAGGACTAAGCGCTCGATACCACTTTTGTCACGACCCGCCCGGGGCGCGGTAGTGCCCTACTGGCACCGTTGTATACGTCGAGAGAATAGCAGCGGAACATACACAACATACAACATTTAGAAAATAATAACACAGACTAGCCGATAAGGCCTCCTTCCATAAAATATGCATAATCAAAGAAAAACTGTACAACTCGGTCGCCATTTGACCCCAAACCACAACATGTGACTACAGGACCTCTAAGAGTTTTTACATAACTGTGATGGCGGAGACGGGGCCCCGCCGTACCTGAATACACGTGAATATACAACCTCGAGAAGCCGTACCAAGAGATAAGCCTCGGAGTAAATGGAGTTTTTCCCAAAGCGAACCGAGATCCTAAGAGCAAGGATCACCAACTTTGTGTACCTAATAGCTGCGGGCATGAGCGGCCCCAGAAGAAGTCGATCTAACAGTGCAGAATATGTAATGGAAGTAAGGTACAACAAATAAAACATATACGTATAAAAGCATAATGAGGTAAGTGTAAAAGTAGTAAATACTGAACTACCATGTCATTACCATCTCGTGAACTTAATCGTACCTTATTATCTTTTCCCGTTTTCAATAAAAGTTATAGCCACGTTCTTACGTGCATACTTAGGAAAATCATCAAGTTCATTACCATATAACTTACTTACTTTACATAACATAATCCGACCGCTTTATGGAGGGCGCTATCTTGCCCGCCCGATGCGGGGCGCGATAAAGCCACGTAGTCGCCCGTAAGGTATCTTTGCCCGGCCCGTTTGGGGCGCGATAATGTCATATAGTACGCCCGTAAAGGTATCTTGTCGGCCCGTTTACGGGGCGATAATGTCATATAGTACGCCCGTAAGGTATCTTGCCGGCCCGTTTCGGGGGCGATAATGTCATATAGTGCGCCCGTAAAGGTATCTTGCGGCCCGTTACGGGATGCGATAATGTCATATAAAATCAGAATTTAACTTGACGTACTACGCACCTCTACTCCTTTAGAAAGACTCTTTTTCAAATACAGCTTCTCAGATACTAACAACTATAGTATCAAGTCATATCTACCTTTTTAGAAATACAATTAACGGTTTCTAAATCAAGTGACTTCTTCTTAAAAACCTTAAGCAATTGGTACCTTTAAAACAATTTTCCCTTCTTTATTTCAAATCATTTCTTTGCTTACATTACTGGAGAAAACCATTCTTTTAATCTTCCATAAAGTTGTTGTCACGACCCGAGCCCGGGCCCGTGACTGGTGCCTTACCCCGGGCACCCAAGTAGACATACATCAGAGTAATCTGCGAAACATAAAACAAGACATGAAATAATATGAAGTGTAAAACAGTTTTTCTGCGAAAAGTTGCCTTACGACATATATATATAAAACTTGAATCGAGCGATTACATCCGCTTTTACAAACTACGCGCGGCGGTACTACGGACCTGCAGAATGATATAACAACAATGGCAGGATAGGGCCCCGCCATACCCCTGAATGTATAAGAACCTACAACGAGGTATACCGCGATAAGCCTTGAGAAGCGGAGCTTCCCAAAATCTTTGGCGTGATCCTAAGGCGAGGATCGGCGGCGGGTGTACCTGCACTGCGGCATGAGCGCCCCGAAGGAGGTCGATCTGGCGGTACAGTATGTGGCGAAAAATACGTAAATGAAATCATAGTAGTCTATATAAGCGGGAGACATATATGATAACCAAACTACATTTCCTGATAAATAAGCGGTCATGTCAAGTCGGGGACTCGCGCCCTCAAAGTCATCACTCGAAACATAACTATGGGTCTCACGCCCGCGACATCAATCATGCGTGGAATACCTTCCTCGCTGGCGTGATCTATGATATAAAAGCACCAGGAATACATGAACACGGGTCCACGTGTCATAATAAAACCGTCTGGGGTAAATGCGAAGGCATGGCCGACTACTAAAACCAGTACCAACAAAGTCATAAAGCGTATCACGAGTCTGTCTAGACCGCCACATGATCGAAGGCGCCACTCGCGCGATATCAAATGTGCGCGTCTAATCTGTAACTTCCATGACTCCGCGTAGGCCACTCGCGTAGGCCCGCGTGAGGTATTCCGCGTCGGTAGCTACTCCCGGCGTATCGTCACGGACTCGCGATCCGCGTGGCCATATAGACCGCGTGGCCATATAGACCGCCACTAACACGGAACTCGTAGCTCGCGTAGGTCCCTGGACCCGCGTAGGTATTCTCGAATCATAGTCCCGGTGCTTTGAGTATACCCGCCGGAGGCGACAACCCCGGTATCGTGTCGAGGTGAGTGGTACAATACTATCATAACGGCTTATCGTTAAACAACATAAGCACAATCAAGGGAAACCCCTTTACACAAACATCACAAGATACTAATACACGTAGCATCCTAAACATGTTTACTTATCAAATCAACAAGAAAGTATTACAAGGCTATCACAAACCAACACAATCAAGTTATTCACACAAGGTACTTTCTACTTTATGTTAACAAGTTCGGGTTTTTATCCCCAAAGTACTTCATACATTAACTTTTTAAAAGATCCGTTTCTTTCACAAAAGTCACACAATACCCGTAGTATAAAAAATAGAGTGACTATCTTTTTAAGTAAACCAAAACACTTCCCTTTGTAAAATCAAGTAACAACATTATTTTTCAAACGTTCAAGTTTGCCTAATTTCAAATGCTCAAGTTTCTCATTTTTGAAAGGTTTCGTAGTTCATAGTTTTAATCACTTAATAATATAATTCTCCTTTAAAACAATTTGAGAAACATATGCCTTATGTGTTAGTAGGTTATTCTTGTTTATAACAATCTTATTAAAGCAGCCATGATCTAGGAAATGTAATATCATTTTGTCTCATCTTAGCTTCTATGCAGATGGAGGTTTCTACTGGTTTTAATAATACTTTATTAGTCAAAACATTTCCCTTTATTAGCTGCGATGGTTAGTTCGATACTTATACGATTTAGAAATCGGTAAACATTATTCCTTTTAAAACCAAGTACTCATTACTCATGAATGAGGTTTCACACTTTTAACAAAATTCATATTAATTCAATTAAGTCAAGTCTCTTATCTTTTAAGATCAAGTCTCTTAACTTCTAAAATCAATAAACCATTCTTTTATCTCTCTTAAGTCGTTATACCTAACATCCCATAAAGCTAGTATAATTCTTAAGCTTTTAAAACCAAGTATTACTCTTCTTTCAAAAGGTTTCTTAATTCTTTTGAAATACTTGAATTCTTATTGTTTAAACTCAAGTCAAAAGACATCGGAGTAAAACCACGTTCGGTTAGCACGTCACGTCTAGTACTATATATATATTCTTTTAAAATATCATGCTCGAGAGGATAGGAAGAATCACATACCTCGCGACGATTATCGACAATTAGCAAAAGCGCTCCGGTATAACAGCTAGCCTTTTCCATCATTCAAGTAGAACATGCTACTCGCGAACTTTCAACCTATAAAGGCCATATCGTCTATCAGCGTCTAGACTACTCTGTAGAATATTCTAAGTTGTAGGTTCTACATTTCACGGAAAATCGGGCAGCACTTGCCTGCAGTTAAGCTACACAAGTCTCTGTAAATACAGTCTATGTAAATCTGATTTAATCTTCTTCTTTAATATTCTTACGATGTGATTTGATTCAATTCTCTTACGTAATATCCTACATGTATCTTATATTCCTTTCTATACTACTACGGTATGTAATTTCCAATCATGATAGAAGGACAAGATATTTACCTCGGTAAGCCCAAAAATTATCAAGTTTAAATGTCGATCTGAGCAGCGTTTAGCTCTACTGCAGGTGCTCGACCGCTCCAAACAACCCTTAGAAGTTCTACGCAACTTCTTCTTAATACTTGACCGACTATGAAGATTTTCCTTAGGGTTTCGTTTTGTGGTGAAGGAAGTATAATAGTATTTGGGCTTTTAGTATAGGTGTAACCTTGGAATACTACAAGGTATTTGGGCAGGTATTTTAGAATAGTAACAATACTTGGAGAATACTTTTCTACCAAGGGGTATGTTTGGGCGAGCAACTCTCGAGAGGGGTACTTTCGGCCAAGGCTTCTCAAAGGGGAGGTTGCTCTTTGGACGAGAGCTTCTACTAAGAGGGGGGAGGATTTTCAAGACTTAGAAATGTTTTAGGGATGAAGAAGTCTTCAACTCAAGGGGGGTATTTATAGGCCAATCAATGGCCAAGATCAAGACAAGTGGTGGGCAAGTGGAGGGTCAAGATTTGGGCAAGTGTACCTTTTCCATCTACCACACAAAATATCACAAAATATCCTACCCACTCCTTGACTAGAAATCGTGCAAGAAACGCCCACAACAACGTCCACTTGAGGGTGACAAGTGTCGCCCTCTCGTTGGTCCAAAATATTTCGTCTCTCGGAAAAATCCGCAAAAATAATAAATGTTGCAACCGTATTTTTCCTTATGAAAGTTTGGAAAGCGTTTGTCGGAAAACAATTCTTTTGGGGTTGTGAACAAAATTTTCGTCCCTTGCCTAATTTAAGGCTCAAACTTTTCTCGTGCGCCCTCACGTACATACTGCGGAAATACGGTATAACATTCTCCCTCCTTAGAAACATTCGTCGAATGTTCCTTCTAAATCTCAAAAACACACATGCGCCCGTATAGTCTTCACTACTATACTTACGAAAAACAATCATGCCACACCTGGCCACAGAAAAGCCCCGCGCAAATACTTAATCCTAGTCCACGAGGAATCACCTCTAGCATCACAAAAGCTCCCACCCAAAGTCTAAAATATACTCCCTTCGCACCTTCACTTTACAAAAGAAATGACCACATCTATGTGCTTAACACATGCTCGCTTCTTCCCTTACTCGTCGTACCCTTCTCGTACACTCGAACTCTTTCTCATAACTTACCACATTTCTGTTACTGCTTCAGTTTCCAAAATCTCGGGGTTACTAACTCCAACTTGGTCATCATTAACTGGGAACACTCTGGATGGATCTCCGATATTTTTCCGAACCTAGCAACACGAAAGACCGGACGTACTGCCTCCTACGGCGGACGGCAATGCTAACTTATAGGCAACCTGTCCTATTCTACAACCAATCTGAAAATGCCCAAAAGCACTTTGGGTTAAGTTTCCTCTGTTTCCAAAACTCGTCATACCCTTTCCGGGGTGGTACCTTCAAGAAGACCCACCGTCAACCTGAACTCCAAGCGTCGTCGCCGATTATCCGCACGACTTCTGACTCGAGCCGCCAATAACCTCTTACGGATAAGCTTCACCCTATCCACGTCCTGCTGAAACAAGTATGAACCAACTATACGAACGCCAACATCGAACCAATCGGCCGTGACTTACACTTCCGCCCCTACAAGGCTTCATAAGGCGACATCCGAATACTGAAATGGTAGCTATAAAACACTTTCTCAACAGGGGACAACAATCCTCACAGCTACCCCTGAAATCCAAACACTGGCCCGAGGGCGAATGCGTCTTGAGACTACTGAGTTTCTAACCTGCTGGTAAAACTTCGGAAAAAGAACTAGCGTAACACAGGCTCATTGCTGTCATAGGGTGAAAGTATGCACCTCGTGCAGCCCTACAACCTTCCTGATATATAACATCTCGCATAACCCTCTGCCAGTAGCGGTCTGTTGAAAGACAAGAGGGTGACCGCCGGCGACTCTGGTCGAGTGAGCATCTACGAACTCGTACGATGGTAAACTAAACTTGGGCCTAACACCCTCGTGACCCCACCACCTGGCGGGACCACCTTGAACTGACCCCACCACATTACAGGCCGCGGGTTGACCCGCGATCGGCCCTCAACCCGACCCGCTATCGCGCAAAACTCTTGTTCCCCGATCCGGAAAAATCTCCTCATCGAGTCACGAAAACCTAGTGGTCTTCTTAACTTAACTACCCCCTTTCATTTCACACTACTCAGGGACTTATCACACAAATATATCTCACATGCACTATGCAGTCCGACAAGGGTCAAACATAAAAAAAACATCTTTACTCAAGATGGCCTTGCCTCTAAGGTCTCCACGTATAAAACTCTAAGGCTCACACTTTCCCTATCCCCAATCTTACCCTTTTAACTAACCATGATTTCTAATCACAATTAACACTTATGTTATCTGAACATAACACTTAAGATATACTCATCTTATCACACATACTAATCTCTAGAGGGTTAAGGATCTATCTGTATCTACTGCTTCACTCCCCTCTGTCGTTCCAATCAATCCTGCCCTGTTGGGCGCATAGCTAGGGAAGATGATGAACTAGCCACTGGTCCTGAAGGCTGAGTCTCCACATCTGCTCCACCTCTGGTCGGACAATTTCTCGCAAAATGGCCCTGCTGGCCGCAAGCATAACAAGCTGTCGAAGAAGTACGACACTCCCCACAATGACACTTACCACAACGGCCACACCGAGGTGGGGGTGGCCTCCTCTGGCTAACACCCTTTCCTCTACGAACTACTGAATCCGCAACTGATCTGGTAGGCTGAGTCTTCCTACTTGCATCCCTCCTACTAGGACATCCTTTCGACACATGGCCCTGACGGCCGCAGGTAAAACAAGCACCAACAAAAAGACGACATTCCCCGGGATGACGCCTGCCACATGAACAACGAGGAAAAGCGAATCGGTGGTGGAACTACGATATGGCGTAAATCGGAAGCCCTAGAGCTCGACCAACTCGGCATACCTCGAGCGTCACGAAGTGCGCGGAGGACCACTCTGCAGCGGCGGTGCATAACCGATCTGCTTTGAGAAGGTCAGTCTCGAAAGTTACCAAAGGACCCTCATTACGGCCTCTTCTGCGATCTTGGTTAACGCGTCGATCTCTCGTTTCTCGGCTGCGTGCATAAGCCCGTCTGTGAGCCATGCTCATGCTCGACTAAAGAGCTACTCTTGCACAACCTCTCTTAGATAGTCATCAAGACCGCGATAAATCGGTACATAATATACTCTGCAGTTGCTAACTCACTAGCTAATGTGGTCGTCTCTTTGCAATCTATACTTTACGCTCTTGGTGCGTGGGCGAAGGTCAGGATATCATGGCGCGATGAGGCTAGCTGCCCGTGCTAAACTCTGTGAAGTGGTGGCGTAGCGAACTCCTGAATGAAGCACCACCTAGGTGATGATTGGGCTGTGCCCTCGTAACCCTCGTGCTCTACTCGCGGCTCCGCCTTTGCCTTGCCCTGGGCCGGGTTGCCTTAGCGGAGGCATAGCGGTAAGGAAAGGAATCGTTAGAGGTCCAACTTATAACTGACTCTAAGGCACGATCTCGAGTGAGAAGAATGGAAACCAATCCTAAATATCCTATAGCCTCACGATTATTGGTGTGGTGCACAACACACGATAATCAAGACTCTACTAGATACGGTGCGTAGACACTTTCGAGGATTAATTGCTCACGATACCACTTTTTCACGACCGAGCGGGCGTGGTAGTGCCTTACCGGGCACCCAGTAGACATACATCAGTGTCGTAGAACATAAAACAAGACATGAAATAATATGAAGTGTAAAACAGTTTTTCTGCGAAAAGTTGCCTTACGACATATATATATAAAACTTGAATCCGACCAGTTACATCCCTTTTACAAACTCGCCTGTGATCTGCGGACCTGCAGAATGATATAACAACAATGGCGGGGCGGGGCCGCCATACCACGAATGTAAGTACTGACGACGGGGACTATATGTTATACCGTATTTCAGTATGTATGCGTGAGGGCGTGCGTAGAAATTTGAACTTTAAAGTGGCTTGGCGATTTTATTTGTGCACAACACGGTTAGGGTCGTTTTTCGGCGAAGCGTTTTAAAAGACTTGCGAAGGAAAATTCCGGCTATGTCATTTCTAATTTTTGCGGATTTTTCAGAGAGGCGAAACACTTTGGACCAGCGGGAGGCGACACTTGTCACCTCTCATTGGAAGGCGTCTTGGCGGTGGAGTGGGCGAATGGGTTGGCTTTTGTCTTGGAGTTGGTAGGATATTTTGTGGTAGATGGATAAGGTGCACTTGGCAAGATCTTGGCCCTACACTTGCCTTGCACTTGGCAAGATCTTGGCCATTGGTTGGCCTTGGCTTGTCTATAAATACCCCTTTGGAAGACTTCTTCATCCATTCCTAAATATTTCTAAGTGTTAAAATCCTCCTCCTCCACTTTGTGTTGAGTTCGTGAGAGCCCCTCTCCTTGGCCGAGTACCCCACAGTGGGAGTGGGCCGAGGTGTATACACCCCCTCCTTGTGGTGCTAGCCGTGGGGTACCCCCCCTCGCCTCGTTGTTTTCCTATAATACCCCCCCTTGTGGTGTTGTCTCGTATAAATACCCTCCTCTTGGTAGAAATACTCTCAAAAGTATTATTACTATAACCAAATTACCTTAGCAGTATACCTTGTAGTATTCTAAGGTTATACCTATCTGAAAAGCCCCGTAATACTATTATACTTCCCGTCAGTCTCAAAACCGAAACCCTAAGGAAAATCTCCCTAGTTAGTTGGAGTGTTATGTAGAAGTTGGTTAGAACTTCTAAGGGTGGTTCGGATCGGGTTGGAGCGCATGGAGTTGGAGCTAAACGTTGCCCAGGATCGACATTTATACTGGGATAATTATGGGCTTATCGAGGTAATTATCTTGTCCCCCTATTGTAATTGGAAATTACATGTTGTTGGAATATATAGTTGAAGTATACTATATATAGAACTGAATATAGTTTTGTGGCAATGTCTTTGGACTTAAGCCTGAATTTAAAGAAGAGAACTGAACTGTAATTACATAGGACTGTATTACAGAAGACTCGTGTAGTTTGACGGGTAGGGAAGGGCTGCCCAATTTACCGTAGAACCTTGCACCTAGATTTATTCTACTGAGTAGTCTAGACTTTGATAGACTTGTATAACCTGGATAGGTTGAATGTTCTGCGAGTAGCATGTGCTACTTGAGAAGGTGGACCAGGCTAGCCGGGTTATAGCGATGGGCGATTTGCTTTTAGTCGATAATCGTCGCGGTATGTGAACCTCTTCCTATCTCTTCTAGCATGATATGTGTATAACTATGTAGTACGGTGAGCGTCACGTGTGTTAATTGAGCGTGGTTATGCGGCAATGTCTTTTGACTTAAGCGAATAATAATAATCTTGAAGTAGTTCAGAGAATTAAAGCTGTTTTAAAAGAAGAGTAATACTTGGTTTTAAAAGCTTAAGAGTTATACTAGCTTTATGGGAAGTTAGGTATAACGGCTTAAGAGTGATAAATCAAATGATTTATTTATTTTAGAAGTTAAGAGACTTGATCTTGTAAGATAAGAGACTTAACTTAATTAAATTATATGAATTTTGTGTGAAACCTCATTCGTGAGTAATGAGTACTTGATTTTTAAAAGGGATAATGTTTCTTGATTTGAAATCAGAATGTGTATCGACAAACCCTTTGCGGCGTTAATAAAGGGAAATGTTTTGATTAATAAAGTATTAATAAAACATAGAAACTTCATACGCATAGAAGCTAAGAGAGACAAAATGATATTTCCTAGATCATGGGCTTTGTAATAAGATTGTTATAAACAAGAATATCCTACTCACATATAAGGCTTATGTTTCTTAGATGGTTTAAAGAGAATTACATTCTTAAATGAATAAGACTATGAACTGAAACCTTTCTAAATAAGAAACATGAACATTTGAAATTAGGCAAACTTGGACGTTTGGAAAATAATGTTGTTACTTGATTTTTACAAAGAGAAGTGTTTTGATTTACTTCAAAAGATAATCACTCTATTTTCATATACTACGGGTATTGTGTGACTTTGTGAAAGTAACGTATCTTTTAAAAGAGTTAATGTATGAAGTACTTTGGGGATATAAACCCGATCTTGTTAATCATATAGTAGAAAGTGCCTTGTGTATAACTTGATTGTGTTGGGTTGTGATAGCCTTGTAATACTTTCTTGTTGATTTGTTAAGTAAACAGGCTAGGATGCTACGTGTGTTAGTATCTTGTGATGTTGTGAAAAGGGGTTTCCCCTCGTTTGCGCTTAAATTGTTTCACTATCAGCCGATATGTTGGTATTATACCACTCACCTTGACTTGTTTAGGAGGTTAGCGCCTCCGATGCGGGAGTAAACTTCGAGGCGGAGTGCATGGGACCTATGATTCGAGGATACCTCATGCGGGTCCCAGGGGACTATGCGGAGCTACGAGAGTTCCAGGTTAGTATGCGTCCTTTATGGGCATGCGTTCTATGTGGCCATGGATGCGAGTCGAGCGGATCTTTGGGAGTAGCTACCCTCGATGCGGGGTTATACCTCATGCGGGCCTATGAGTTTGGCCTATGCGGAGGCTGCGGAGAGTTCGAGGGCTAGGCAGCGCATTAGATCTGCGAGCAGTGGCGGCTTTGATCATGTGACGGTGCAGAGCAGATCTCATAATCTGATTTATGACCTTGTTATTCTGTGGGTTTTAGTAGTCGGCTATGCCTTACTTACCTGCATGCGGTTTTATTAGGACACAGGTGGGACCTGGTGTTCATGTGTATTCCTTGATGCTTTTATATCATAGACTGTCAGCAGTGAGGAAGGTACTCCACGGGCATGATTGATGTTGTGGGCGTGAGACCCATAGTTATATTTGAGTGATGACTTTGAGGGCGTGAGTCCCTGACTTGACATGACTGCTTATTTATTATGAACTGTAGTTTGGTTATCATACATGTCTCCTGCTTTATAGACTACTATGATTTTATTCTGATTTATTTTGATTTCACATACTGGTACTGTTATCTTGACCTCGCCCGAAGTGCGTTCATCAGTGGTAAAATACACGATCGTTGATCCTCGCTCTTGGGGTCACAGTTCAGCGTTTGGGAAAGCTCCGTTTCTCCGGTGGCTTGTCTTGGTATAGTCCCCTGTGTTGTAGGTGCTTACATTCAGGTGTAAAAAGGATTAAACTGTTCATTTTGAAAGAGTTGTTATTTATACAGGGCCCCGCCATACCCCTGAATGTACATAAATCTACAACACCAGGGGAAAAGACTGTACCAAAAGAGACAAGCCTCCGGATAAATGGAGCTCGGCGCGATAAGTGATCCTAAGAATGAGGATCCACCACCTTACCCTTTCTGCGGCATGACGCGGCCCCAGGAAGGGTCGGTTACACAATATGTACCAAGTATGTAAAACTGGAAAAATACTGTAATTATATCACAAGTCTAAATCAAAGCCGTAGACATGTATGATAATCAAATTACAGTACACTGTGCCTTACTAACAATGAGAGTAAAAAAAAAATAGGTGTATACTTACAACGAAAAATAGGATTGAAATCCTACTCACGGGACTATTTCACGCGCATAGGTCGGTGGACCCGCGTGAGGTATTCCTCGCATGGGACTATTTCACCCGCATAAGCCGCTTACGGACTCGCATGAGGTATTCTCGCATATTTGGACCGCGCGTGGGACTATTTCACCCGCATAAGCCCTTACGGACTCGCGTGAGGTATTCCTCGCATCGTGGGTAGCAAATCCACGAAAATATGCAATGCCACAATCCGAGGAATGACCATGGCGAATAATATATCACTAGCCCAAATCAGGCTATCACACATAACATAAGCCTCGAAACTTATCATACTGATATGTAAGCAAGTTAAGAAATCCCCTAACTTCTTACTATTCTTGTTTATAAACACTCTCATTTTAGTTTACCTAAGGCACTAACATGTCTTTTATAAAAATCCGGGAATTTAACCCAAGTACTACATACTTCTACTCTTTAAACAATGACTCTTTTTAGTAGAAAACTTCCAAGATACTATTAATCCTAGTATCAAGTCCAAATTACATTTCAAGGTAAGTCACAACACCCTTAGAAATAAAGTTAGGTTTCTAAATCAAGTGACTCATTTTCTTATAAAACCTTAGGCAATTGATACCTTAAAATCGAATTGCCTTCCATTAAATCAAGTCATTTACCTTTCCATAAAGCCAATATAACCAACTCCCCATAAAGTCGTTATATTCACTTTATACCTTAGTCAACTACCATTTCCTATCCAAGGGACTTATACGTTTAAAACGAAACAAGTATCACATACTTTAAAACTCTTCAAGTCCCTTAACCTTAATAAAACTTTAAGACATCCTTAGTATTTTCAAAGAAGTGAGTTAATCTCCTAACTCACCCGACTTGGCATTTCATAAAGCTAGTAAAGAATGTCAAAGTCTTGTATGTCTCTGCACTATATCGTGAAACTAGTCATGCTCAAAGATAGGATAAGTTCTACATACCTCGCCGGGTCAAACCACTTGCCAAGTACAAAGTCCCGCCCGTAGTATGTCAACCTATAATATTCACAATACGTCTATTAAAGCCTTACTTCAAACGTAGAATATTATAAGTGTTAAGTCTCCAATTTCTACGGAAAATCGGACAGCACCTCCTTTGTTTTTACTAACTTTGCCACCTTTTTCAAGGCCGAATACAATAACCAAACACGCCACATTTAAGGCACAATCAAAGCAATTAATCAATAGGGGATTACACGCCTACTAGACGTGTAAAATTCCGCCCCACAAACGATAACAAACTAATACAAACTACAAGTCCAAAATCGGCCACATTGAGTTCAACAATACCAATTCTTATCCAATTTCCATTTCAATTCAAATTGGTAGCATAACATGATATCAAGTCGCATTTGATTATAACAACCATAATCTTCAAGTAAGTAACATCGGCGATTTCTAATAAGCGACCAATTAGTAATCCAATTTTCAAGTGGCTTGTATAACCTTTCGGATTTAAGCTACAAGCAATCCATAATACTTATAACTTCAACATAACAACTTCATGCTAGCAACATGCAAAGCTAACAACAACAATATAAATAGATAATCTTGTAACACTTTAAAAGACAAGATTATACCTCAACGAATCTTAAACCAACTCCAATCCGAAGTCGCTCCTTAGTAGTTTAGAGCCTCTCCAAGACACTTCAATCCGACATTTGAGACCCTTAGAACAACACCAACAAATATCCCTCAAATCTCCAAACAAAACCTAGAAAGACAACTAGGTTTTCGTTTTGCGACTAACCCGTAAACTCTCTTTTTCCAAGATTTTTCTATTGAGATATGCTTACACTACCCTCAAGAACCTTGGTTTAAAGTGTGGAGTTAAATGGACAAGAAACAAATTTTTTTCTTCTTTTCCTATAGTGAACCCGAGAGCTCCCCTCTTGAGTTCTTCCAATTTTTTTGTGAATATGGCTAAGTGTTGGCTCTCTCTTGCTACTAGTAGTATAATAAAGGGACATGGAGGGTTAAGATGTAACCAAATGGGTGGTTTAGATGAAGTCTTACAAAATATCAAGACTAATTGACCTTTGACTTAGTCAACATTCTCATGCTCACAAGTTGCAAGACTTGTCTTGCAACAAAGGTCCAATGACCCTCTTGCCCTTGCACAATTCGACCAAGGCATTATCAAGGGGGGTGACACGTGTCGCCCTCCCATTCGTCATAACAATACGTTTTCCGAAAATTTCATAATTCCGATAAATTTTTACAAGTCTCAAATCTTAACACTTGTGAGTTCTTACGTACGTTCTTAAAACATGTCCTGCAAATATGGGGTGTAACATTCTCCCCCCCTTAGAAACATTCGTCCCCGAATGTTCTTTCGGAGTCAAACTTACAATTAGCGACATAGTTTCCTTTCACAACCCCGACATACCAATAATGCCATTCATGGCCACATAATAGCATTTAAGCAAAAGAAATACTTCAATTAAAACTTGACAAGTAAGGGAAAGATGAATTACCTGAAGGTATAGGAAATAAGTGAGGATACTTCCTCAACATGTCCTCCTCCGCTTCCCAAGTCATCTCCTCCCGGTTATCATTCCTCCACAGGACTTTGACGGAAGCTACATCCTTGGTCGCGATGCTTTGACTGGCGATCGAGTATCGCTATGGGACTCTCTCATCGATAACCCTGTCACACTGGACCTCACTAGTAGGAAAAACTCTCGCTGGATCTCCGATACACTTCCGCAACATAGAAACATGGAAGACCGGATGTACCGCCTCTAACTCTGATGGCAGATCCAACTCGTAGGCAACCTTGCCCACTCTACGAACGATCTGGTAGGGCCCAATGTACCTTGGGCTGAGTTTCCCCTTCTTACCGAATCTCATCACACCGCCATGGGTGGCGCGCTAAGAAGACCCAATCGTCACGAAACTCCAAATGCGTCGCCGATTATCCGCGTAAGACCTGCGACTACGAGCCGCTATGATCTCTCCGGATAAGCTTCACCTTATCCACGACTGCGTACCAAATGCAGGCCAACTAACTGTACCTCGCCCACGTCGAACCAACCAATCGGCGATCTACATTTCCGCCCATATAAAGCCTCGTATGGCGCCATCTGTATACTGGAATGGTAGCTGTTGTTGTAAGCAAACTCCACAAGAGGCAAATGATCCTCCCAGCTACCACTGAAATCAATCACGCAGGCTCGCAGCATATCCTCAAGTGTCTGGATAGTGCGCTCTGCCTGCCCGTCAGTCTGAGGATGAAATGCTGTGCTGAGACTCACCTGTGTCCCTAAACCCTTCTGGAAAGACCTCCAGAAGTTAGCGCCAGCCGGGCTCCCTATCGAAATAATCGACAGGGACACTGCTGACCTCACAATCTCTCGATGTACAATCGGCATAGTCCTCGGTAAGCGTCGTCCGATTGGAAGGAAATGGGCTGATTTCGTCAGCCTGTCAACAATAACCCAAATGGAGTCGTAATTCCTCTGAGTACGAGGTAACCCTGTAACGAAGTCCATGTTGATCACCTCCCACTTCCAAGTCGGAATCTCAATAGTCTGCAATAATCCACGGGCCTCGGTGCTCGACCTTGACTGCTGGCAATTAGGACATGCGCAACAAAACACGCGTCACGCACCGGGCCATCCCACCAATACAAACATCGAGGTCATGGTACATCTTGGTGACCCGGATGAATAGAATAACGAGCCTGTGTGCCTCCCGAATCTTTGTGAAGTCTGACACATCGGGAACACACAAACCCTCAAATTTCAGCACCCATCAGCGCTACCTCGAATAGACTCTTATCTCACGAAGAGGTATCTCGATACCGCACTTCGGGTCCTCAATGCGCCTCTTCACCTCATCAACGATGGAAGACTCGGCAACCTCACGAACCCGTACCACTATCGTCGGTATCGATCAATCGAACCCAGGCTCTCGCTAATGGTGGATCTGACGGACCGTATCCTGTCTCTGCAGTACCTCTGTGGGCTCCCCGTAGATCTACGACTCAAGGCATCAACCTTCGTTGGCCTTCCGGATGGTATAGAATATCAACATCATAGTCTTTCGGAACTCTAACCACCGTCTCGCCGCAAGTTCACTCATACTGCTGAAGATATCTGGAGGCACTTGTGGTCTGTATAAATATCCACATGAACCCCATCCAAATAATGTCTCCAAATCTTCAAGGCATGAATAACTGCGGCCAACTCTAAGTCATGGGTAGGGTAAGTCCGCTCATGCTTAAATCGCCGGGAAGCATAGGCTATAACCTTGCCGCTGCATAAAAACACACCTGGCCCGATGCGAGGCATCACGATAGATTACGTGCGTCTAACCCTCCGGAAGAGTAAGCTGAGTGTAGTCAACCTTTCCTTCAGCAACTGGAAACCCTTCTCGCAAGCCTCTGTCCCATTGGAACTTGGGCGCCTTCAGTCGACCTAGTCAATGGTCTTTGAAATCGAAGCAAACTGTTCCACAAACCTACGATAATAACCTGCCAGCCCTAAGAAACTGCGCACCTCGGTCGGAGTAGTAGGTCTCGGCCAAGACTTGACTGCCTCAATCTTTGCCGTATCCACCCGAACACCATCAGCCCCAATAATATGCCCCAGGAATGCCACTGAGGCCAACCAAAACTCACACTTGGAGAACTTGGCGAATAACTGCCGGCTCCGGAGGACCCCAAGTACCGTCCTCAAGTGATATGCATGCTCCTGCTCTGTCCGCGAATAAACCAGGATGTCATCAATGAATACTATCACAAATGTATCCAAAAATGGCTTGAACACCCGGTTCATCAAATCCATAAATACATTTGGGCGTTGGTCAAACCGAAAGACATAACCCTAAACTTCATGGTGCGTCTGGTCCCGAATGTAGTCTTTGGGATATCTGCCTCTCGAACTCGAACCTGATGATAACCAGACCGCAGGTCTATCTTTTAGAAACACCTCGCACCTTGCAACTTGTCAAACAAATCATCAATCCTGGGGAGGGGTTACCTATTCTTGATGGTTACCTTATTCATTGCACAGTAATCAACACACATACGCGGCGTCCCATCCTTCTTCTTCACGAACAACAGGCGCTCCCGGGAGATACACTAGGCGATAAAGTCTTTCTCGGCAAATCTTTCACCTGGTCCTTCACTCCTCAACTCGAAGGTGCCATCACATGGCGGAATGGAAATAGGTCGAGTGTCCGCAACGTGTCAATACAAAACTCGATCTCCTCTCGGGAGGATACGGAAGATCATGCGGGAACACATCCGAAACTCCTAACCAGCATCGATCAAGAAGCGCACCTCGGCCTGCGTATCAAATACCGAACGGATGATAGATGTACCCTTCCGCACCATCTTCCAGCCTTGAGGTAAGAAATAAACCTACCCGCCGGCAATCTTGTGTTGCCCGCTCGATAAGCGGCTCGCCAGAAGCGGAACCGAACCAACCTGTCCCTACAGTCAACGTTGGCATAACAAGAAGCCAACCAGTCCATACCCATAATGACATCAAAATCTGTCATCTCCAGCTCTATCAAGTCTGCAAGGGTCTGACGACTATAAATAAATACCGGACAACCTCTATACACCCGCTCAGCTAACACCGAATCACCCACTGGCGTAGCTACCTCAAACGGCTCTATCAACACCGGCTCTATCCCGATTCTACCCGCAATAAGAGGGGACACATAGGACAAGGTAGAATCTGGATCTATCAAAGCATAAATATCACAGTATGAAATCAATAATGTACCTGTGACGACGTCAGGGGAAGCCTCCTGATCCTGGCGGCTGTCTAGAGAATATATGTGGTTCTGTGGACCGCTAAAACTGGAACCACCACCACGACCTCTACCGCGGTTCTGTGCACAACACACCGATAATCAAGACTCTACTAGACACGGTCTGTAGACACTTTCCGAGGACTAACTGCTCTGATACCACTTTTGTCACGACCCGACCCCGGGGCCGCGACTGGTGCCCTACCTGGGCACCCCGTTCAGGTATACATCAGAGAATAGCAGCGGAACATACACAACATAAACACATGTGTAAACAATAACATCCTAGGCTAGCCGACAGGGCCGCCTACCATAATATAAACATACTCAAAAGTACAACTGTACAATCAGTTCTTCATGACCACATATGTGAATACGAGACCTCAGGAATAATAAGCGTGGCGGGACGGGCCGCCATACCACGAATGTACATAAATCTACAACACGGGGAAAAGATCGTGCAAAGAGACAAGCCTCCGGATAAATGGAGCTTCTGACGCCTGATAAGTGATCCTAAGAATAAAGATCCACCACCTGCTTACCCTTTCCTGCGGCATGAACGCAGCCAGAGAAGGGTCGATACACAATATGTACCAAGTATGTAAAACTGGAAAAATACTGTAATTACATCACAAGTCTAAATCAAAGTCGTAGACATGTATGATAATCAAATTACAGTACATTGTGCCGTACTAACAATGAGAGTAAAAAAAAAATAGGTGTATACTTACAACGAAAAATAGGATTGAAATCCTACTCCTGGGACTATTTCACCCGCATAGGTCCAGTGGACCCGCGTGAGGTATTCCTCGCATGGGACTATTTCACCGCGTAAGCCCTTACGGACTCGCGTGAGGTATTCCTCGCATAGGTGGACGCCGCGTGGGACTATTTCACCCGCATAAGCCTTTACGGACTCGCATGAGGTATTCCTCGCATCGTGGGTAGCAAATCCACGAAAATATGCAATGCCACAATCCCGGGGAATGACCCCGCAACGAATAATATATCACTAGCCCAAATCCGGCTATCACATAACATAAGCACTACCGGCTTATCATACAATATGTAAGCAAGTTAAGAAATCCCCTAACTTCTTACTATTCTTGTTTATAAACACTCTCATTTTAGTTTACCTAAGGCACTAACATGTCTTTTATAAAAATCTGGGAATTTAACCCAAGTACTACGTACTTCTACTCTTTAAACAATGACTCTTTTTAGTAGAAAACTTCCAAGATACTATTAATCCTAGTATCAAGTCCAAATTACATTTCAAGGTAAGTCACAACACCTTAGAAATAAAGTTAGGTTTCTAAATCAAGTGACTCATTTTCTTATAAAACCTTAGGCAATTGATACCTTAAAATCGAATTGCCTTCCATTAAATCAAGCCATTTACCTTTCCATAAAGCCAATATAACCAACTCCCCATAAAGTCGTTATATTCACTTTATACCTTAGTCAACTACCATTTCCTATCCAAGGGACTTATACGTTTAAAACGAAACAAGTATCACATACTTTAAAACTCTTCAAGTCCCTTAACATTAATAAAACTTTAAGACATCCTTAGTATTTTCAAAGAAGTGAGTTAATCTCCTAACTCACCCGACTTGGCATTTCATAAAGCTAGTAAAGAATGTCAAAGTCTTGTATGTCTCGTACTATATCGTGAAACTAGTCATGCTCAAAGATAGGAAAAGTTCTACATACCTCGCCGGGTCAAACCACTTGCCAAGTACAAAGTCCCGCCCGTAGTATGTCAACCTATAATGGTCACAATACGTCCATTAACCTCTTACTTCAAACGTAGAATATTATAAGTGTTAAGTCTCCAATTTCTACGAAAAATCGGACAGCACCTCCTTTGTTTTACTAACTTTGCCACCTTTTTCAAGGCCGAATACAATAACCAAAAACGCCACATTTAAGGCACAATCAAAGCAATTAATCAATAGGGGATTAAACGCCTACTAGACGTGTAAAATTCCGCCCCACAAACGATAACAAACTAATACAAACTACAAGTCCAAAATCGTACATTGAGTTCAACAATACCAATTCTTATCAATTTCCATTTCAATCCAAATTGGTAGCATAACATGATATCAAGTCGCGTTTGATTATAACAACCATAATCTTCAAGTAAGTAACATACGGCGATTTCTAATAAACGACCAATTAGTAATCCAATTTTCAAGTGGCTTGTATAACCTTTCGGATTTAAGCTACAAGCAATCCATAATACTTATAACTTCAACATAACAACTTCATGCTAGCAACATGCAAAGCTAACAACAACAATATAAATAGATAATCTTGTAACACTTTAAAAGACAAGATTATACCTCAACGAATCTTAAACCAACTCCAATCCGAAGTCGCTCCTTAGTAGTTTAGAGCCTCTCCAAGACACTTCAATCCGCTTGTTGAGACCCTTAGAACAACACCAACAAATATCCCTCAAATCTCCAAACAAAACCTAGAAAGACAACTAGGTTTTCGTTTCTGACTAACAGTAAACTCTCTTTTCCCAAGATTTTTCTATTGAGATATGCTTACACTACCCTCAAGAACCTTGGTTTAAAGTGTGGAGTTAAATGGACAAGAAACAAATTTTTTTCTTCTTTTCCTATAGTGAACCCGAGAGCTCCCCTCTTGAGTTCTTCCAATTTTTTTGTGAATATGGCTAAGTGTTGGCTCTCTCTTGCTACTAGTAGTATAATAAAGGGACATGGAGGGTTAAGATGTAACCAAATGGGTGGTTTAGATGAAGTCTTACAAAATATCAAGACTAATTGACCTTTGACTTAGTCAACATTCTCATGCTCACAAGTTGCAAGACTTGTCTTGCAACAAAGGTCCAATGACCCTCTTGCCGCGCACAATTCGACCAAGGCATTATCGAGGGTGACACGTGCCATCATCACGACCGTTCGGGGCGTGGATCGTGTCTTACTCGGGCACCCAAGTAGTCATACATCAGAGAAAATCAGCGGAATATAAAACAAGACATGAATCAATAAAAATTGAGACACAGTTTATATGAGAAAAGTCGCCTTTCGGCATAATATATATAAACCAAAATCGCGCGATTACATCCCAACTGCATAATAGGACTACTGACCTCTAGGAAGAAAACAACTATGGCGGGGCGAGGGCCGCCATACCCGATCGCATAAAACTATCTACAACAGGAGATCATACCCAAAAGTCGAGCCTCGGAGAAGATGGAGCTCGACACCAACGCAAAAGATCCTAAGGATACGGATCTAGCACTGCTTGCCCTTACTGCGGCATGACGCAGCCCCAAAAGTCGAGGTCAAGATAGGTACTAAGTATGTGAAATCGTAAAGTACTTAAATGAAATCATATCATTTTAAAACCAATTTTACAAATATGCGAAACAACCAATGTAACCGCATGAGTGCCACATCACAAACAAGAGTAATAACAGTAAAGCGTAATGTCTCTTCTAGGCCGCGAATGATCGAAGCAAGGCCAATCGCCCATAGTATCATTATGCAAGCCTAATCCTGGACTCCCGTAGTCCGCATAGGCCACTCACGTAGGCCCGCATGGGGTATCCCCCGCATCGAGGGTAGCTACTCCTCGGCATCGTCCTGGACTCGTAGTCCGCATGGCCACATAGACCGCATGACCATAAAGGCCGCACACTAACCTGAAACTCTCGTAGCTCCGCATAGGTCCCCTGGACCCGCATGAGGTATCCTCGAATCATGGTCCCAGACCATCTGAGTCTACCCCGCATCGGAGGGCAGCTTAACCCCCGGTATCATGTCAAGAGGTGAGTGATATTATACTAACATAACAGCTTATCGTTAAACAACATAAGCACAACAAGAATACCCTCTTATACAAACGTTACAAGACACTAACACACATAGCATCATATTATGTCTACTTATCAAACCATCTTATTATACTTTTTCAGAAATCAATATAAGTCTTTTATAAACACATAAGTAAACCGTTCCTTTTATCTTTCTTAAGTCGTTATACCTAACTTCCTATAAAGCTAGTATAACTCTTAAGCTTATTGTTTTAAAAACAATTATTCTTCTTCTTTCAAAACTGATTTATAATTCTTTTAAAAGACTTCAAGATCTTTATTATTCAGGCTTAAGTCGAAAGACATTGCCGTAAAACTACGTTCAGTTAACACACGTACGTCTACCGTACTATATATATACTTTAAAATATCATGCTCAAGAGTATAGGAAGAATCACATACCTTCTCGGCGAAATCCACCTGCCAAGTCGAATATGTCACGCGCAGAGTAACAGCCTATAATAGTCAAAGACGTCTATCAAAGTCTAGACTACTCTGTAGGACATTCTAAACAGAGGGTTCTTAATTCTACGGAAAATCGGGCAAGACTTCCTACCCTAAGCTATACAAGTCTCATCAGAAATACAGTCCTATGTAAGTACAGTTCAATTCTATTCTTTTAATACCCTTCTAAGTGTTTTATACTTGTTTCTATACTTCTACAGTATGTATCTTACAATAGAAGGATAAGATTATTTACCTCGATAAGCCCAATATTATCGATAGCTCCAAGAACCCTTAGAAGTTTCCAACAACTTCTACTTAAATACTAAAAGGGATTTGGGGCTAGGGTATTTTGGAATAGTGGCTAATACTTGGAAGACAACTTTCTACCAAGGGGGGGGGCTCTCGGCCAAAGCCACTAGGCTAGAGGGAGAGGGTGTTTGGCTAGGCTCACTAGAGGAGTGAGGCTGGGGCGAGAAGCTCACAAGGGGAAGGAGGATTTTTAGACTTGGAGATTTGTGGAGTGGATGAATAAGTCTTCAAAGGGGAGGGGTATTTATAGGGAAACCAATGGCCATGATCAAGCCAAGTGGGGGGCAAGTGGAGGGCCAAGATTTGCCCAAGTGCCCCCTAACCTACTCCTCAAACAATGACCCATGTCTTAAGCCCCAAAACAAGGACAATCGTCCAAGGCCTTAGCCCCCCTTTGTCGTCCAATGAGGGTGACAAGTGTCACCCTCTCGTTGGCCCAAAAATGTTCCATCTCTCGGAAAAATCCGCAAAAATTATAAATGACATAGCCGGAATTTTCCCGTCGCAAGTTTTGTAAAACGTTTCGTCGGAAAACCATTCGTTTTGTGAGTTGTGCCCAAAAAAAACGTCATATGCCTATGTCACGACCCGAACCCGGGCCCGTGACTGGTGCCTTACCCGGGCACCCAAGTAGTCATACATCAGAGAAAATCAGCGGAACATAAAAACAAGACATGAAGCAAGAGATATTATATATAAACAGGCCAACCAAAACAGTTGCCTTCTGTATATAAATACATAAAAACCCGAACAGTTTAATCCTTTTTACAACCCTGCCCACAACAGTACTACAGACCTCTAAGATTTACAACAACCATGATGGGACAGGGCCCCGCCATACCCCTGAATGTACAAGAACCTACAACTCAGGGAACACATACCGAAGAATAAGCCTCCGGAGAAACGGAGCTTCCCAATCTGTTGACGTGATCCTAAGAGCGAGGATCAACAACCTGTACTTTACCTGCGGCATGAACGCAGCCCCCCGAAGGAGGTCAGTACAACAGGTACCAAGTATGTGAAACTGAAAATACTGCAGTTAAATCATAACAGTCTATATAAAGCAGGAGACATGTATGATAACCAAAATACAGTACGCAACATAAAAGCAGTCAAGTCAGGGACTCACGCCCTCAAAGTCATCACTCAATATATAACTATGGGTCTCACGCCCACAACATCAATCATGTTCGCATCATGGCCGCATGCCCCCGGAATTCTGCATCGGTGCAGACATGTCCATGATGCAACCATAATAACAATGCCGCATGGCCACATGCCCGAATTCTGACGGTGCGATATGTCCATGTAACATCAACAACAATATCTTTGGGTGGTCAACCGCGCGTACGCCACATGCCCCCGGAATTCTGCATCGGTGCAGACACGTCCATGTAACAATAATAACCATATATCGGGTAATCAACCCTGCCGCATGGCCACATGCCCCCGGAATTCTGCATCGGTGTAGACATGCCCATGTAACAATAATAATGGAAGCATACCCGTGGAATCTTCCGTCACTGCCGGTACGTCCAAGTAAGCTCTCAACAAGTCAACCGGCCCTCCATCGAGAGACGCGGTAGTATAGAAACACAATTCTTGCACAACAAAGGCTATCACAACAAGCATAGGTGAGTTACACAACAACAAGCATAGGCAAGTTATACAACAATGAGCATAGGCAAGTTATACACAACTCAAGGTACTTCCACTTTATATCAAAGTCCGGGTTTTAACCCTAAAGTACTACGTACGTTAAATTCCTTTTAAAGAGATCCATTCCTTTTATAAAGGTCACCCGATACCCGTAGTATAAAAATAGAGTGACTCACATTTTTAGGTAAACCAAAACACTTTCCTTTTCAACAACATTCTTTCCCCTAAAGTTCCAGTTTGCCTAATTTCAACTACTCAGGTCTCTTCATTTTAGAAAAGTTTCATAGTTCATAGTCTTAATCATTTAAGAATATAATTCTCTTTTAAACACTCTGAGAAACATATGCCTTATATGAGTGTAGGTTATTCTTGTTCATAATCAATCTTATTAAGCAGCCATGATCTAGGAAATGTGATATCATTTTGTCTCATCTTAGCTTCTATGCAGATGGAGGTTTCTACTGGTTTTAATAATACTTTATTATTCAATACATTTTCCTTTATTAACGCTGCAGTGGTTTGTCGATACTCATTCTGATTTCCGAAATCAGTAAAACGTTATTCCCTTTTAAAAACCAAGTACTCATTACTCACGAATGAGGTTTCACACAAACATCCATATTAAGTCAAGTCTCTTATCTTTTAAGATTAAGTCTCTTAACTTCTAAAAATCAGTAAACCATTCTCTTTATCTCTCTTAAGACGTTATACCTAACTTCCCATAAAGCTAGTATAACTCTTATGTTTTCAAAACCAAGTATTACTCTTCTTTCCAAAAAAGGTTTCTTAATTCTTTTAAAATACATTCAAGGTTCTTATTATTCAGGCTTAAGTCAAAAGACATTGTCGTACAGCTACGTTCTGTTAACACACGTACGTCTACCGTACTATATATATATTCCTTTAAAATATCATGCTCAAGAGTATAGGAAGAATCACATACCTCGCGACGATTATCGACTATAAGCAAAACGCTCCACGGCTATAACCCGGCTAGCCTTGTCCACCTTCCAAGTAGCACATGCTACTCGCAGAACATTCAACCAATAAAGGTTATCAGTCTACTGTAAATACAGTCCTATGTAAGTACAGTTTAATCTTCTACTTAATTCTTCTGATGTGATTTCAGTTCAAGTCTATTCTGTAATATCCTTCTATTACAGTTCAAATCTCTTCTATGAATCTTATATTCGCTTCTATACTACTACAGTATGTAATTTCCAATTACAATAGAAGGACAGTAGTATTTACCTCGATGAGCCCAAAATTATCCAAGTTTAATGTCGCTCCTGAGCAACGTTAAGCTCCTACTCCGTGCGCTCCAACCCGCTCCAAACAACCCTTAGAAGTTCTACGCAACTTCTACTTAACACTTCAAACGACTATGAAGGTTTTCCTTAGGGTTTCGTTTTTGTGGCTAAAGGAAGTATAATAGTATTTCCGGGCTCTACGTATAGAGGTAACTTTGGAAAGTACTACAAGGTATATGGGCTAAGGTATTTGGGCATTATAACAATACTTGGAGAGTATTTCTATACCACAAAGGGGGGGTTTTATACGAAACAACTAGGCTAGGGGGGTGTATTCTCGGACCACTGGGGAGCACCTCTCGGCCAAGGCTTCTCAAGGGAGGGGAAGTGTTGGATAAAGCTCACACTAAGAGGGAAGGATTTTAACACTTAGAACAATTTTGGATGAAGAAGTTCATCAACCAAGGGGGGTATTTATAGGTCAAGCAATGGCCAACAAATGGCCAAGATCCATCCAAGTGTAAGGCAAGTGTAGGGCTAGATTTTAACCATGTGTACCTTATCCATCTACCACAACAACTTGCACAAAATATCCTACCAACTACAAGCCCACCCTTTCGTCCACCTTGCCGCCCCAAGTCCTTCATGTGAGGTGACACATGTCACCTCCCGTTGGTCCAAAATGTTTCGTCTCTCGGAAAAATCCAAAAATTATAAATGACATAGCGAATTTTCCTTCGCAAAGTTTAGTAAAACGTTTCGTCGAAAAACGATTCTTTTTGGCACTTGTGCCCAAATTTTTGAACCTTGCCAAACCTTAAGGCTTAAATTTTCTACGTACGTCCTCACGTACATACTCTGGAAATACGAGGTATAACAGCATAATCTTTAAGGCTAAACTTTTCGTACGTATGCCCTTACGTACATATTCTGGAAATACGGGGTATAACATTCTCCCCTCCTTAGAAACATTCGTCCCGAATGTTCCTTCCCAAGATATACAACGATAAGGTTCTTCATAACTTAAACAGTTTGCAAATGCCATACATGGCCACAATACAAAGACTTAAGCAATTATGTTAAAGAAAAATTTACAAGTAGGAAAGTGAGTTACACGGAGGTGTGGGAATAGGTGAGGTACTTACGCCTCATGTCCTCCTCGACTTCCCGCGTCATCTCCTCCACGAGCTCGTTCCGCCACAAGACTTTGTGAAGCTACGTCCTTGGTCCGCAGACGCCTAACTCGACGATCGACTATCGCTATGGGAATCTCTCATACGATAACCCTGATCACTGGACATCGTCAATCGGTGTACTCTAGATGGATCCCGATCTCCTCATCATAGAAACATGAAACACGGATGCTGCGCCTCCGGTCGGACGGCGATCCAACTCATAGGCAACCTTGCCTACCTGCGGACAATCGAAGCGGCCCAATGTACCTCGGTGAGTTTCCCTTTCTTCGAATCTCATCACACCGCCATGGGTGACACTTTCAGAAAACCCAATCACCAACCTCGAACTCGGATCGACGACGATGATCTGCATCGACTTGCCGACTCTGCTGTGAGCAACCGCTCTGGATAAGCTTCACCTTATCCAGCACTGCTGCGCAAATCTGGTCCCACTAATCGCACCTCGCCACATCAAACCAGCTATCCGCGATCGCACTTCCTCCCATACAAGGCCTCATAAGGCGTCATCGAATCTTGGGTGGTAGCTATTATTATATGCAAACTCAACTAGAGGCAAATGATCCTCCGGCTACCCACGAAGTCAATAACACGGGCTCGCGGCATATCCTCGAGAGTGCGGATAGTGCGCTCTGTCCGATGCATGCGTGGATGGAATGCGATTTCGAGCTCACTGCGTCCCTAAACCCTTCTGGAAAGACCTCCAGAAGTTAGCCGTAAACTGGGCTCCTCTGTCTGATATGATCGAAATAGGGACTCCATGCAGTCTGACGATCTCTCGGATGTAAAGTCTGGCATAATCCTCAGCCGAAAAAGTCGTCCTGACGGGAAGAAAGTGGGCTGATTTCGTCAGCCTGTCGACGATAACCCATATCGAATCATGTCTCCTCTGAGTGCGAGGTAATCCTGTGATAAAGTCCATGTTGATCACCTCCCACTTCCAGGTCGGGATCTCGATAAATGCGCAACAAACCACGGGCCTTTGGTGCTCTACCTTCACCTGCGACAACACGTGCACCGAGCTACAAACTCGCAACGTCCTCTTCAAGCCATCCCACCAATACACAGATCTAAGGTCGTGGTACATCTTGGTCGACCCCGGATGGATAGAGTAACGCGCGCTGTGTGCTTCCCCTAGAACCTGCTGCCGAAGTCCTGCAATATCTGGAACACACAACCTGCCCTCAAACCTTAGCACCCCATCAGGTGCTACCTCAAAAGGACCCTTTCCCTCACGAAGGGCCGTATCACGGTACCGCGTCAAAACTGGATCCTCAAACTGTTGCCTCTTCACCTCCTCGACGATGGAAGACTCGGCAACCTCTCGAACTCGGACCCCACTGCTATCAGAATCAATCAAACGGACACCAAGGCTCAATCGATGCAAATCGCGAACCATGCCCCTCCTCTCCGGCTGCACATCTGATAGGCTACCCATCGACCTACGACTAAGGGCATCTGCCACAACATTGGCCTTCCCCGGGTGGTACAGGATATCGACATCATAATCCTTAAGCAACTCTAACCACCGTCTCTGTCGTAAGTTCAGCTCCCTCTGGCTGAAGATATACTGGAGGCTCTTGTGGTCTGTATAAATATCCACATGAACCCCATACAAATAGTGCCTCCAGATCTTCAAGGCGTGAATCACCGCTGCCAACTCCAAATCATGGGTGGGGTAGTTCCTCTCGTGCTTCTTAAGCTGTCGGGATGCGTACGCTATAACCTTACCCAGCTGCATCAACACACAACCGAGCCCGACGCCGGACGCATCACAATACACAACATAACCATCTGGACCCTCTGGAAGAGTAAGAACGGGGGCGGTCGTCAGTCTCTCCTTCAGAATCGAAACCCCGCTCCTGACATCAGTCCATGAAACTTAGCCGCTTTACGAGTCGGCCTAGTCAATGGTGCGAGAGATAGAAGCAAACTTCTCCACGAACCGTCGATAGTAACTGCAAGGCCAGAAAGCTGCGCACCTGCCGGAGTAGTAGGTCTAGGCCAAGTCTCGCGCCTCGATCTTGGCGTATCCACGAATACCATCGGCCGACAATATGCCCAAGAAAAGCCATGAATCTAACCAAAACTCACATTTGGAAAACTTGGCGTATAATTCTGGTCGAGAATCTGTCGGCCTGATCGCCAAATGCTCCGCGTGCTCCTTCTGCGAGAGAGAATAAACCAAGATATCATCAATGAACACTATCACAAACGTGTCCAAAAATGGTTTGAACACTCGGTTCATCAAATCCATGAATCTGCGGAGCATTGGTCAACCCAAAAGACATGACCTAAACTCATAATGCGTCTGGTCGGAATGCGATCCTAGGGACATCCGCCTCACGACTCGCACTGATGATAGCCCGATCGCAGATCAATCTTGGAGAAACATCTCGCGCCACTGGCCCGGTCGAACAAATCATCAATCACGGGAAGGGGTATACATTCTTAATGGTCACCTTGTTCACTGCGTAATCAACACACATGCGGCGTCGTCCTTCTTCTTCACGAACAATACTGGCGCTCCCGGGGAGAAACACTAGGCACGATGAAGCCGCTTCTCCGGCCAAATCTCGCGGTGGTCCTTCAATTCTCTCAACTCGGCGGGTGCCATTACGTATGGCGGAATGGAAATAGGCAGTGTCCGCAACACATCGATACAAAACTCTATCTCCTCTCGGGAGGATACGAGGTCATCCGGAAACACGTCGGGAACTCTCGACTACGAGGCGGTGAAAATCTGGTACCGCAGCCTCAGTATCGAACACTCGAATGAGATGGTAGATATACCCCTTCTGCACCATCTTCCTAGCCTTGAGGTAGGAAATAAACCTACCCCTCGGCGATACAGTGTTTCCCTCCCACTCAACAACCGGCTCCTCAGGAAACTGGAACCGTACTACTCTCTCCCTGCAGTCTACATTGGCATAGCAAGAAGCTAGCCAATCCATACCCATGATCACGTCGAAATCAGTCATATCCAACTCTATCAAGTCGGCTAGGGTCTGACGACTGTATATGGTCACTGGACAAGCCCTATATATCTGCCGAGCTACCACCGAATCACCCTGTTATACCCCGTATTTCCAGAGTATGTACGTGAGGGCGTACGTATAAGAATTTGAGCCTTAAGATTAGGCAAGGTTCGAAATTGGGCACAAGTGCCGAAAAGAGTCGTTTTCCGACGAAACGTTTCCACAGCTTACGTAGGGAAAATTCCGGCTATGTCATTAATAATTTTTGCGGATTTTTCCGAGAGACGAAACATTTTGGACCAACGGGAGGGTGACAAGTGTCACCTCACATTGGAAGCAAGTGGGCGACAAAGCTAGACCATTGGCACGTTTTTGTGTTGAAATTTTGGTCAAGGGTTAGGTAGGATATTTTGTGTAGATGGATAAGGTAGCACATGGCTAAATCTTGGCCTTACACTTGCTCTGCACTTGTCTTCATCTTGGCCCTTGGTTGGCCTTTGCTTGTCCTATAAATACCCTACAGTTGAAGACATTCTTCATCCAAAACTTGAGCAATCTATCTAAGTCTCAAAATACTCCCTCCTCTTGTTCTTTCGTCCACCACACCCCCTCCCTTTGAGAAGGCCCTTTGGCGAGAGCTTCCCTCCCTTTGTAGTGGTTAGCGTAGGGTGCCCACTAGCCTAGTTGTCTCGTATAAATACCCCCCTTTTTGTGGTTTAGAAATACTCTCCAAGTATTGTTATAATGCCCAAATACCTTGGCCCAAATACCTTGTAGTATTCCCAAGGTTACACTTATACAAAAGCCCAGAAAATACTATTATACTTCCTTTAGCCACTAAACGAAACCCTAAGGAAATCTTCATTGATAGTTGAAGTATTTGAGTAGAAGTTGGTTAGAACTTCTAAGGGTTGTTTGGAGCGGGTTGGAGCGCACGGAGTAGGAGCTAAACCTTGCTCAGGATCGACATATAAACTCGGATAATTTTGGGCTTATCGAGGTAATCACTCTTGACCTTCTATTGTAATTGGAAATTACATGTAGTAGGAATATATAGTTGAAGTATACTATATATAGAACTGAACATAATTGTGCGGCAATGTCTTTTGACTTAAGCCTGAATAATACTTACGGCAATGTCTTGCGACTTAAGCCTGAATTTAAAGAAGAGAACTGAACTGTAATTACATAGGACTGTATTACAGTAGACTTGTGTAGTATTACTGTGAGTAGAATTGTACACGTCCGGTTAGACGTGCAAACCCCCCCCCCCTGGTTGGCTTGGTAGCCGGCCTCGATAGAGGAGGAGTTTTACGCTGTTGCGGGGAGAGTCTTTGCGAATTTTACGTAAGATATTCTACACCGAGATCTAAGATGTTAATAGGCGCCTTGTGGCCTCTATAGGTTGAAATACTACGTGTGGTGTGGTCTACTTGGCTTAAGGTGTGGCCGAAGCGGTTTGAGGTACTTGGGCGTTTGCTATTAGTCGATAATCGTCGCGGTATGTGAACCTCTTCCTATCTTTTCTAGCATGATATGTGTGTAACTATGTAGTACGGTAGACGTACATGTGCTAAATGTATTTGATTGGTTTAAAACATAAAGTGTTATAACAGCTTTATGGGAAGTTGGTTATAGACTTTATGTGGGTAAGGAAATGCTTCGTGGTTTTAAAAAGGTAAATCGATTTGACTTATAAGCGACTTGTTGTGTAATAGTAAAGAATCTAGAAGTATTTCAAAAGAATGATGAATCATCTTTATGAAGAGTAATACTTAGTTTTGAAAACATAAGAGTTATACTAGCTTTATGGGAAGTTAGGTATAACGTCTTAAGAGAGAATGGTTTCTTGATTTTTAGAAGTTAAGAGACTTAATCTTAAAAGATAAGAGACTTGACTTGATATGGATGTTAGTGTGAAACCTCATTCGTGAGTAATGAGTACACAGTTTGTAAAAGGAATAATGTTTCTTGATTGAAATCGAGAATAAGTATCGAGCAAACCCTTTGCAGCGCTAATAAAGGAAAATGTAATGACTAATGAAGTATTATTAAAACCAGTAGAAACCTCCATCTGCATAGAAGCTAAGATGAGACAAAATGAGATTACATTTTCTAGATCATGGCTGCTTAATAAGATTGATTATGAACAAGAATAACCTACTCGCCTAAGGCATATGTTACTCAATTATTTTAAAAAGAGATTAAGACATTGAACTATGAAACTTTTCTAAAAAGAGACTGGCGTAATTGAAATTAGGCAAACTGGAACTTTAGGGTAAAGAAAGGCATTGTGTTGTCTTAAAATGGTTTAAAATATAAAGTGTTATAACAGCCTTATGGGAAGTTGGTTATAACAACTTTATGAAAACAAAAGAAGGGTTTTTATCATTGGTTTTAATGTTGTAACTTGACCTTAAAAAAAGAGAAGTGTTTGGTCTAAAAAGAAGGCATGGTATTGCCTTAATTTGGTTTTAAAAAGGATAGTATGGAAGTTGTTTTGGTTTACTTAAAAGATATAAGTCACACTATTTTTTATGTTACTGTATCGGGTGACTTTTATAAAGGAATGAATCTTTAAAAGGAACTTAACGTCGTAGTACTTTAGGATTAAAACCGGACTTTGACATAAAATGATAGTACCTTGAGTGTGGATAACTTGCCTATGCTTGTTGTTGTGTATCTTGCCTATGTTTGATGTTGTGTAACTTGCCTATGCTTGTTGTTGTGTAACTTGCCTATGCTTGTTGTGATAGCCTTTGTTATGCAAGAATTGTGTTCTATATTACTGCGTCTCTCGATGGAGGCGGTTGACTTATTGAGGACTTACTTGGGCGTCTGCAGCGTGTGTGGAAAATTTCACGGGTATGCTCACGATGATAGTGTTATTCCATGGACTAGCTCTCCGTGAGGTTTCTTCTTGTTGGCCTTGGTACCGGTGGTCGGCTTCGTACTTGCCGCCTCGTGGCTGATTCAGCCTTGGTACACAGTAGTTAGCCCTCGTGACTTGCCGTTCGATGTAGTGGCGAAGTCTCGTGATCTGACCTTGGTACTGGTGGTCACCCTCGTACTTGCCGGTCGCCTACGTGACCGGCCTTGGTATCGGTAGTCGGCTCTCGCACTTGCCCGTGTCGACCGTGGTTTGGTTGTATTGTATTGTTATTCGGCTTTGGCATGGTAGGACTTGGTGTTCAGTGTACTTCTTGGTGTTATCATATCATAGACCGCCGGTGTGAGGAAGGTATTCCACGGGCATGACGATGTTGTGGGCGTGAGACCCATAATTATATTTGAGTAAATGACCGGAGGCGTGAGACCACGACTTGATATAATCGTTATATGTGTGTCTTGTAGTTTGCTTATCATACATGTCTCCCGCTTTATATAGACTATTATGATTTCATTTCTGATTTCTTGTTTCACATACTTGGTACTGTTGTCTCGACCTCCTTGAGGCTGCGTTCATCCGCGTAGAAGTACATCATTTGTCGATCCCCGCTTTAGGATCACCTTTCAGCGTATTGGGAAGCTCCGTTCCTTGGAGGCTTATCTTTGGTATGTTACCACGATGCAGCAGGTTCTTGTACATTCGGGGTATGGCGGGCCCTGCCGTCATAGTTATTGTAAAAATCTTAAGTGCATGCTTGCTTGTTGTGGGCAGGGTTGTAAGGATTGTAACTGTTCAAACGTTTATATATATATGTTGAAAGGCAACTGTTTTGGTTGGCCTGTTTATTTATAATATCTCTCATTTAATGATTTTGTTTTATTTCCGCTGATTTTCTCTGATGTTGTATCACTAGGGTGCCCGGGGTAAGGCACCAGTCACGGGCCCGGTTTCGCGGGTCGTGACAAAGTGGTATCAGAGCAGTTAGTCCTCGGAAAGTGTCTACAGACCGTGTCTAGTAGAGTCTTGATTATCGGTGTGTTGTGCACCACATCTATAATCAGGAGGTTGCAGGACATTTAGGGTTGGTTTCCATTCTTCTCATTCTGAGATCGTGCCTTAGAGCTGTGTAATAAGATTGGACCCCTCTGACATACTTCGTTTTTACCAGTTATGCCTCCGCGTAAGGCAACCCGGCGAGAAGGGCAAGCAGCGAGGAGGCTGCGAGTAAAGCGGCGAGACCATAGTACTCGAGCCTCGATCCGCGATGGAGGCGAGAGGAGATGAGTTACAAGAGTGGGCGATTAATGGCGTGGTTGTGGCTGACTTGAGGATAGGGACGCAGCCGGTTCGATGCACGATGGTTCACTAGATCGAGATAGTTCGAGGCTACGGGATTTTCCGAGTTGTAAACCGCGAGTTTTATGGGTCGAGACACGAGGATGATCGCAGGAGTTCATCAAGCGATTCTGACGGATCATGAGAGTGATCAAGTCATCGGAGACAGAGTCAGTGGTCCTAGGTTCGCATCGACTGCGTGATACTGCAGTCGACTGGTTTGATTCGCGGGAGCTGTCCCGGGGAGAGCATGCACTTCCAGCTTTTTGGGACGAGTTCTCGAGGCCTTTCGCACATTTCTTGCCTCGCGGATGAGGAGGGCTCGGTAAACATTTTTGGTATTGCGGCGAGCAGGCGTGCGGTTGGAGTACAATGTGAGTTCGACTCATTGGCGTCGTCCCGCGTTGGTAGCTAGTATGGAGGATCGAGTGCACCGATATGTTCTGAGGCTCGATGATCACCTAGCGAGTTGTTCGGGTGTGGCTCTTGTGGGCATGGACATTGTCCGCACGCAGCGTATGCACTTGGATGTGAGGCGGATAAATCGACGGAATGACCAGGTCGCGAAGAGGCGAGAACAGAGGTCCTTTGGTGACTTTCGAGGCGGACCGCCTCAGAAGAGCGATTATGCGCCTCCACCGTCTGAGTTGTCCTCGCCACTTTCGGGACCGTTGGGATATTCGGGAAGCAGTCGGGGCTCCTGTGTTTGAGATGTTCGTGGAGTAGGAGTGCTCGCGGATGAGGTTGCCCTTGTCTCGGTGTGGCGTTGTGGAAAACTTCATAAGGGAGAGTGTCGTCTCGACTTGGGAGATTGTTATTCTTGCGGCCCAACAGGCCATCGGCAGAAGACTGTCCGACTGTGGTAGCGGCGGTAGGATAGCACAGACTACTAGAAGCGATTGGGTTACACCTTCCATAGCCAGCAGATGTTCGTACCGGCAGCCGGTAGAGGTCGCGGTGGGAGTTCCGATTTTAGCGGTCCTTTGACCGCCTATTTTCAGGTATATCCTTAACCCTCTAGAGTTTTGTATGTATTGATGTTATGATGATGTGTTTAGTGTTATGTTCGGATAGCTTTGTGCTAAAATGTGATTTAGAAACCTGGTTGGTAAAAAGGGGTAAGTCCCTGGGTAGTGTGAAATGGAAGTGGTAGCTTTCATGACCTGTATAGGTAAGATTGTTCCGGATCGAGAAACGAGAGAGTCGGCGTGACAGAGGCTCGGGTTGAGGACGTGTTGCGTGTCAACCCGTAGCCCGGAATGAGGTGGGGTCAGATCGAGGTGGTCCCGCCAGGTGGTAGGGTCACGAGGGTGCTAGGCCCAAGTTTAGATGACCATCGTATGAGTTCGTGGTTATGTTCGACCAGAAGCGGATCGTGAAGGCCGGGAATGGCCTTAGAGAGAAGTGAAGCTAGTAAGATGACCAAGTTTGGAGGTGGTGACTCCAAAGTTTTGGGAACTGTAGCGATGACTGAAGTATGGTACGTATACTAGAAGAATTCAGGTGTTCGAGAAGGGCACGACGAGTAAGGAAGGAAGAGAACGTATGTTATTTCGTGGCCAGGTGTGGCGTTGGCAACTTGTTAGAAGAACTTCATCGTTATCCGTCTTGAGAAGGAACATTCGGGACGAATGTTTCTAAGGAGGGGAGAATGTTATACCCCGTATTTCCAGAGTATGTACGTGAGGGCGTACGTATAAGAATTTGAGCCTTAAGATTAGGCAAGGTTCGAAATTGGGCACAAGTGCCGAAAAGAGTCGTTTTCCGACGAAACGTTTCCACAGCTTACGTAGGGAAAATTCCGGCTATGTCATTAATAATTTTTGCGGATTTTTCCGAGAGACGAAACATTTTGGACCAACGGGAGGGTGACAAGTGTCACCCTCACATTGGAAGCAAGTGGACGGCAAAGCTAGACCATTGGCACGTTTTTTGTGTTGAAATTTTGGTCAAGGGTTAGGTAGGATATTTTGTGTAGATGGATAAGGTAGCACATGGCTAAATCTTGGCCTTACACTTGCTATGCACTTGTCTTCATCTTGGCCCTTGGTTGGCCTTTGCTTGACCTATAAATACCCCTCTAGTTGAAGACATTCTTCATCCAAAACTTGAGCAATCTATCTAAGTCTCAAAATACTCCCTCCCTCTTGTTCTTTCGTCCACCACACCCCCCTCCCCCTTTGAGAAGGCCCTTTGGCCGAGAGCTTCCCCTTTGTGGTTAGCAGTGGGTGCCCCTAGCCTAGTTGTCTCGTATAAATACCCCTTTGTGGTTTAGAAATACTCTCCAAGTATTGTTATAATGCCCAAATACCTCGCCCAAATACCTTGTAGTATTCCCAAGGTTACACTTATACAAAAGCCCAGAAAATACTATTATACTTCCTTTAGCCACTAAACGAAACCCTAAGTAAATCTTCATTGATAGTTGAAGTATTTGAGTAGAAGTTGGTTAGAACTTCAAGGTTGTTTGGAGCGGTTGGAGCGCACGGAGTAGGAGCTAAAACTTGCTCAGGATCTACATATAAACTCGGATAATTTTTGGCTTATCGAGGTAATCACTCTTGACCTTATATTGTAATTGGAAATTACATGTAGTAGGAATATATAGTTGAAGTATACTATATATAGAACTGAACATAATTGCGGCAATGTCTTTTGACTTAAGCACGAATAATAGTTACTGCAATGTCTTGCGACTTAAGCCCGAATTTAAAGAAGAGAATCGAATCAGTAATTACATAGGATCAGACATGAGACTTGTGTAGTATTACTATGAGTAGAATTGTACACGTCCGGTTAGACGTGCAAACCCCTCGGTTGGCTTCGCAGCCTACCGATAGAGAGGAGTTTTACGCTGCGGGGGAGGTGCCGAATTTTCTGTAAGATATTCTACACTGAGATCTAAGATGTTAATAGGCGCCTTGTGGCCTCTATAGGTTGAAATACTACGTGTGGCGTGGTCTACTTGGCTTAAGGTGTAGCCGACGGTTTGAGGTACTTGGAGCGTTTTGCTATTAGTCGATAATCGTCGCGAGGTATGTGAACCTCTTCCTATCTTTTCTAGCATGATATGTGTGTAACTATGTAGTACGGTAGACGTACATGTGCTAAATGTATTTGATTGGTTTAAAACATAAAGTGTTATAACAGCTTTATGGGAAGTTGGTTATAACAGCTTTATGTGGGTAAGGAAATGCTTCGTGGTTTTAAAAAAAGGTAACTGATTTGACTTATAACTGACTTGTTGTGTAATAGTAAAGAATCTAGAAGTATTTCAAAAGAATGATGAATCATCTTTAACAGAAGAGTAATACTTAGTTTTGAAAACATAAGAGTTATACTAGCTTTATGGGAAGTTAGGTATAACGTCTTAAGAGAGAATGGTTTTACTGATTTTTAGAAGTTAAGAGACTTAATCTTAAAAGATAAGAGACTTGACTTGATATGGATGTTAGTGTGAAACCTCATTCGTGAGTAATGAGTACCTGGTTGTAAAAGGAATAATGTTTTACTGATTCGGAAATCAGAATAAGTATCGAGCAAACCACTGCAGCGCTAATAAAGGAAAATGTAATGACTAATGAAGTATTATTAAAACCAGTAGAAACCTCCATCTGCATAGAAGCTAAGATGAGACAAAATGAGATTACATTTTCTAGATCATGGTTGCTTAATAAGATTGATTATGAACAAGAATAACCTACTACTAAGGCATATGTTACTCAATTATTTTAAAAAGAGATTAAGACATTGAACTATGAAACTTTTCTAAAAAGAGATCGCGTAATTGAAATTAGGCAAACCGAACTTTAGGGTAAAGAAAGGCATTGTGTTGTCTTAAAATGGTTTAAAATATAAAGTGTTATAACAGCCTTATGGGAAGTTGGTTATAACAACTTTATGAAAACAAAAGAAGGGTTTTTATCATTGGTTTTAATGTTGTAACTTGACCTTAAAAAAAGAGAAGTGTTTGGTCTAAAAAGAAGGCATGGTATTGCCTTAATTTGGTTTTAAAAAGGATAGTATGGAAGTTGTTTTGGTTTACTTAAAAGATATAAGTCACACTATTTTTTATGTTACGGGTATCGGGTGACTTTTATAAAAGGGAATGAATCTTTAAAAGGAACTTAACGTACGTAGTACTTTAGGATTAAAACCCGGACTTTGACATAAAATGATAGTACCTTGAGTGTGGATAACTTGCCTATGCTTGTTGTTGTGTATCTTTCCTATGTTTGATGTTGTGTAACTTGCCTATGCTTGTTGTTGTGTAACTTGCCTATGCTTGTTGTGATAGCCTTTGTTATGCAAGAATTGTGTTCTATATTACCGCGTCTCTCAATGGAGGGCCGGTTGACTTGTTGAGGACTTACTTGACGCATGCAGCGACGGAAAATTTCACGGGTATGCTCCTGATGATAGTGTTATTCCATGGACTAGCTCTCCATGAGGTTTCTTACTATTCGGCCTTGGTACCCGGTGGTCGGCTTCAGATTGCCCCGCCTCGTGGCTGATTCGGCCTGCACGGGTAGTTAGCCCTCGCACTTGCCGTTCTGTAGTGGCGGCGAAGTCTCGTGATACGCCTTGGTACCGGTGGTCACCTCGTACTTGCCCGGCCAGCTACGTGACCGGCCTTGGTATCCGTAGTCGGCCGCACTTGCCCCGTGTCGCCTTCGTGGTTTGGTTGTATTGTATTGTTATTACGCTTTGGCATCGTGTAGGACTTGGTGTTCGTGTGCACTTCGTGTTATCATATCATAGATCCGGCAATGAGGAAGGTATTCCACGCATGACGATGTTGTGGGCGTGAGACCCATAATTATATTTGAGTAAATGACCGGAGGGCGTGAGACCGTGACTTGATATAACTGTTATATGTGTGTACTGTCGTTTGGTTATCTTACATGTCTCCTGCTGTATATAGACTCGTATGATTTCATTTACGATTTATTGTTTCACATACTTGGTACTGTTATCGACCTCCTTCGGCCGCGTCATGCCGCAGTAGAAGTACATCATTTGTCGACCCCCGCTTTTAGGATCACCTTCAGCGTATTGAAGCTCCGTTCCTTCGAGGCTTATCTTTGGTATGTTACCACGATGTCGTAGGTTCTTGTACATTCTGTGGTATGGGCCCCGCCTGGCCATAGTTATTGTAAAAATCTTAGAGGTCCAGAGCACTATCAGGCGTGGTTGTAAGGATTGTAAATCGCTCAAACGTTTATATATATATGTTGAAAGACAACTGTTTTGGTTGGCCTGTTTATTTATAACATCTCTCATTTAATGATTTTGTTTTATTTCCGCTGATTTTCTCTGATGTTGTATCACTAGGGTGCCCGGGGTAAGGCACCACGCCCGGTTGCCATGGTCGTGACACACCAACGCGTAGCTACGCCGAAAGGCTCCATGGACACAGCTCTATCCCTATCCTACTAGCAATAAGGGAGATATATAGGACAGTAGAACCGGATCTATCAAAGCATACACATCAAATCCAGACCCGATAAGGTACCGTGGCGACATCGGGTGAGGCCTCCCGATCTGCCGGATACAAGGCATATATGCGATTCGAGGACCGCTAGAATCGACCCGCGCCACGACCTGCCGCAACCTGGCCGCCCATGAGTACCTTGCCTCGGCGAGTAATCGTGGGAGATGAAGAAGACCGCGAAAGAACTCGTAGTCGACCCTACCCTCGCGCCGCTTCGTCGCATCCGCAAAGTGACCCTGCTGGCCACAACTGTAACAAGCTCCCGAAGCAGTACCACACTTCCCGTAATGGGATCTACCGCATCGGCCACACTGAGGGGGGGTGGTCCCGATCGGTCCGCACCTCTGCTACCCTGGACGTCTGAAGTCCTGGGGCCCTGGTCTGTCCTCGAAGACGGTGCAGGAGTGCTCTGAGCTGGCTGTGGTGCAAATCTAGACTGCTGCTGAGGCCGTCCACCCCGAGAGCTACCAAAAGACCCTGCCGTCCTGGCCTTCTTCTGCTGCTGTCTGTCAACCCGTCGGCCTCTACGCTCCTCGCATCCAAGTGCATGAGCCTGCATGCGGGTAATGTCCATACCCGGCTGAAGAGAAACACCCGCACAAGACTCGGCCATATAATCATCTAGCCCGGTGACGTAGCGGTGCACCCTATCCTCCATATCTGCTACCAACGCTGGGACATATCGAGCCAATGAATCGAACTCAACGTTGTACTCCCTGACTGTGCGCCCTCTTTGTCTCAGCAACAAAAATCTGTCGGCCCGTGCCCTCCTCATCTGTGGAGGCAAGAAATGAGTGAGAAAGGCCTCCGAGAACTCGTCCCAAGTAGCTGGGGACGCGCGCTCTCCCCGAGATAACTCCCACGAATCAAACCAATCGACTGCGGTATCACGCAGCCTATGTGAGCTGAAGACCACGGACTCGGTCTCTGAAGCCTTGATCACCCGCATGATCCTCTGTAACTGACGGATAAACTCCTGCGGATCATCCTCAGGCCTCGACCCGTAGAACTCTGGCGGGCTACAACTCAGAAAATCCTGTAGCCTCAAATCGCTCGATTCGCGCACCACACGGTAGGCCGGAATCGAATCGAATCGCTGCGATCCAACCTATCCTCGTTCGCCACGATCCCGGCGAATCGCCATCTCCTTGTAACCCATCTCGCTCGCTTCCAGCCGGTGGATGGAGGTGCAGTGCGTGGTCTCATCGCCCATCGCCGCGCGGCCCTAAACCCTCCTGGGGTCGGCGGCGTCGTGGAACTCGCCGTCTCGGGTATAGACTGGGCCTGTGCCCTCGTGACTCTAGGTGTCCCACTAGCAGCTCCCTCGGCTGCCTTGCCCTTCTGGGCCCGGGTTGCCTTACGTGGAGGCATAACTGTTACAGAAAAGGAACACGTTAGAGGGGTCCAACTTATAACACAGCTCTAAGGCACGATCTCAGAGTGAGAAGAAACTTGTCTTCCAATTTTTTTTGTGAATATGGCTAAGTGTTGGCTCTCTCTTGCTACTAGTAGTATAATAAAGGGACATGGAGGGTTAAGATGTAACCAAATGGGTGGTTTAGATGAAGTCTTACAAAATATCAAGACTAATTGACCTTTGACTTAGTCAACATTCTCATGCTCACAAGTTGCAAGACTTGTCTTGCAACAAAGGTCTAATGACCCTCTTGCCCTTGCACAATTCGACCAAGGCATTATCAAGGGGGGTGACACGTGTCACTGTCACGACCCGTTCCGGGGCCCGTGACTGGTGCCTTACCCGGGCACCCAGTAGTCATACATCAGAGAAAATCAGCGGAATATAAAACAAGACATGAATCAATGAAAATTGAGACACAATTTATATGAGAAAAGTCGCCTTTCGGCATAATATATATAAACCAAAATCTGGCAGTTACATCCCAACTGTACAATAGGACTACAGACCTCTAAGGAAGTAAACAACTATGGCGGGACAGGGCCCCGCCATACCCTCGATCATACAAAACTATCTACAACATGGAGATCATACCCAAAAGTCGAGCCTCGGAGAAGATGGAGCTCGACACCAACGCAAAAAGATCCTAAGGATGCGGATCTAGCACTGCCGCTCTTACCGCGGCATGAACGCCCAAGGAGGTCAAGACAACAGTACTAAGTATGCGAAAGCGTAAAGTACTTAAATGAAATCATATCATTTTAAAACCAATTTTACAAATATATAAAACAACCAATGTAACGCACATAGTGCCACATCACAAACAAGAGTAATAACAAATCGTAATGGGTCTCTTCTAGGCCGCGAATGATCGGGCAAGGCCAATCGCCCATAGTATCATTATGCAAGCCTAATCACGGACTCAGAGTCCGCATAGGCCACTCACGTAGGCCCGCACGGGTATCCCCGCATCGATGGTAGCTACTCCGGCATCGCCCCGACTCGTAGTCCGCATGGCCACATAGACCGCGTGACCATAAAGGCCGCACACTAACCCGAACTCGTAGCTCGCATAGGTCCCCGACCCGCGTGAGGTATCCTCGAATCATGGTCCTGCATCACTGAGTCTACCCGCGACGGAGGCAGCTTAACCCCTGTATCGTGTCAAGAGGTGAGTGATATTATACTAACATAACGAACTTATCGTTAAACAACATAAGCACAACAAGAATACCTCTTATACAAACGTTACAAGACACTAATACACATAGCATCATATAATGTCTATTTATCAAACCATCTTATTATACTTTTTCAGAAATCAATATAAGTCTTTTATAAACACATAAGTAAACCGTTCCTTTTATCTTTCTTAAGTCGTTATACCTAACTTCCTATAAAGCTAGTATAACTCTTAAGCTTATTGTTTTAAAAACAATTATTCTTCTTCTTTCAAAACTGATTTATAATTCTTTTAAAAGACTTCAAGATCTTTATTATTCAGGCTTAAGTCGAAAGATATTGCCGTAAAACTACGTTCAGTTAACACACGTACGTCTACCGTACTATATATATACTTTAAAATATCATGCTCAAGAGTATAGGAAGAATCACATACCTTCTCGGCGAAATCCACCTGCCAAGTCGAATATGTCGCGCGCAGAGTAACAGCCTATAATAGTCAAAGACGTCTATCAAAGTCTAGACTACTCTGTAGGACATTCTAAACAGAGGGTTCTTAATTCTACGGAAAATCGGGCAGCACTTCCCTACCCGGTAAGCTATACAAGTCTACTGTAAATACAGTCCTATGTAAGTACAGTTCAATTCTATTCTTTTAATACCCTTCTAAGTGTTTTATACTTGTTTCTATACTTCTACAGTATGTATCTTACAATAGAAGGATAAGATTATTTACCTCGATAAGCCCAATATTATCCAAGATAAAAGTCGGTCCTGAGCGAGGTTTAGCTCCTAGTTTGCACGCTCCGATAGCTCCAAGAACCCTTAGAAGTTTCCAACAACTTCTACTTAAATACTAAAAGGGATTTGGGGCTAGGGTATTTTGGAATAGTGGCTAATACTTGGAAGACAACTTTCTACCAAGGGGGCTCTCGCCAAAGCCACTAGGCTAGAGGGGAGAGGGTGTTTCGGCTAGGCTCACTAGAGGAGTGAGGCTAGACGAAGCTCAAGGGGAAGGAGGATTTTTAGACTTGGAGATTTGTGGAGTGGATGAATAAGTCTTCAAAGGGGAGGGGTATTTATAGGGAAACCAATGGCCATGATCAAGCCAAGTGGGGGGCAAGTGGAGGGACAATATTTGCCCAAGTGCCCCCTAACCTACTCCTCAAACAATGACCCATGTCTTAAGCCCCAAAACAAGGCCAATCGTCCAAGGCCTTAGCCCCCCTTTGCCGTCCAATGAGGGTGACAAGTGTCACCCTCTCGTTGGCCCAAAAATGTTCCATCTCTCGGAAAAATCCGCAAAAATTATAAATGACATAGCCGGAATTTTCCCGTCGCAAGTTTTGTAAAACGTTTCGTCGGAAAACCATTCGTTTTGTGAGTTGTGCCCAAAAAACCGTCCTATGCCTAATCTTTAAGGCTAAACTTTTCGTACGTATGCCCTTACGTACATATTCTAGAAATACGGGGTATAACAGTCACCCTCCCATTCGTCATAACAATACGTTTTCCGAAAATTTCATAATTCCGATAAATTTTTACAAGTCTCAAATCTTAACACTTGTGAGTTCTTACGTACGTTCTTAAAACATGTCCTGCAAATACGGGGTGTAACAGGCGACACGTGGCACCCCCACATGGTCTTGGTCGAAATATAGTAAGGGTAAAATGGTCATTGACCATGGTAGAAGATAAGTCTTGCTAAGCTTGAGATTGTTGACCAAGTCAACTTGCCACTTGTGCTTGATCCTAGTGAAACTCATCTTAGCCACCCATTTGTTTAAGTCTTAGCCCTCCAATGTGTTTTATATACTAAGCTAGTGTAATACAAGCTCCTCTAACACTTAGAAAAAAATCACACACTCTTGTTCTTCATACATAGCTCTCGGCTTTGAGCACTAGTCCACACAAAAAATTTGTAATTTTGTTCCATTGTCCACAAGACTTTAACCCAATGTCCCTAAGGGTATTGTAAGGATATCTCAATAGAAAGATTTCGGAAAAACGGCGTTTTCGTATTAGTCGCAAGGCGGAAACTTAAGGAGTTCTTCAACTTTGAAGTTGGAACTTGAAGATGGGTTATTCATAGGCTTCTAAGGAGTGCTTGGAGCGGATTGGAACCTAAGGAAGGGAGCTAAGAATTTTCTAAGGAGCGACTTTGAATCTTGGAATTTTTAAGGGCTTATAAAGGTATAAATCTTGTCGTTTTAGCAATTAAGGTTTACTTATTGTTGTAGTTATGGATATTAGCAAGTATGAGGTATATTGTATGAATTTTATAATTATATTGGATATTGGAACCCTAATCCGAAAACTAGCATATTTAGCCTTAAGATTACAATTCAAGTCGATTATTAGTTTAAGTCGTCGCATGTTGTAGAAAGAAGGAAATTGTAGTTGTTGAAGTTGTTTATGACTATATAACATGTTAGACCGTAGAACTTGGAATTGGAAAAGACTTTGAATTGTTGGTTATGTTGTTGGCCGAGAATGGCTTGAATTTGGAACTACTTCGTATTAATTGTGGGGCGGAATTTTACACGTATTGTAAGGCGTGTAATCCCCTTTGTTTGGTTGTTGTTTTGAGCCTTAAATGTGGCGTGTTGGTTATTGTATTCGGCCTTGAAAAAGGTGGCAAAGTGAGTAGAAACAAAGGAAGTACTGCCCGATTTTCCGTAGAATTAGAGACCGTTTACTTAGTATTATTCTACGTTAGAGACTAGAAGTTGATAGTCTTGTTGTGACCATTATAGGTTGACACTTCTACGTACGGCGTATTCGGCTTAGCTTTTGGATTTAGCCGAAAAGGTATGTGAACTATCTCCTCTTCTAGCATGATTCCTTAAGATAAAGAAAGTATGTCCTACTCCTTAAATGATCCATTCCTTGGTTGTATTTGGATTGCCTAAAGTAGAATTTGTTCTATGTACTTCCTTGATTGTACTTTGATGTTTAAATTGTAAGTTGTATAATCCATTGCCTTAGTGAAGTTTGGATTCTTAAAGAGTGGAAGTATTTTACTTAAAGTACATGGAGTCTTGAAAAGGAAGTGGTTTCCAAACATTTTGGCTAGTGCCTTAGTTCCAAAACCTAAAGGTCATTATAATGACTTTAGGGGAGTCAAATGAGTGATTTACTTAATTGTTTTAAAAGAGGAGAAATGTCATGATTTAGGAGAAGTAACTTGTTTTAAAGGTGTGAGTTACTTGAGGTTTAAAAGTAGAAGAAACTTGTTTTCTATATATTAAGAGACTCGAAGTATTTTGAAAGTTAAGAAATTTGATTTGAAAGTTTGTGATACTTGGTTTTAAGTATAAGTCTCCTGGTTATAAAAAGAATGAAATTGTCTAAAAACCATAAAGGGTTATAACGGCTTTATGGGAAGTTGGTTATAACGGCTTTATGGAAGGTTTAGAAAGTTGTCTATTTTGATTAATGGGCATAAGTTGCCTTGATTGTGAAAAATTTGAAGTTACTTGATTTCAAGCTTTGAAATGAGTTCTAAGAGTGTAGTAACTTACTTTGAAAAATAGACACACCTTGATACTACGGGTGTTAGTATCTTGGGGTATTACATAAAAAGGAGTCGTTTGAAAAGAATGTACGTACGTAGTACTTTGGCTTGATTAATTGAGAATTAGTCTAAGTGTGCCTTGATAAGTACTTTGGCTTGATTAATTGAGAATTAGTCTAAGTGTGCCTTGATAAGTACTTTGGCTTGATTAATTGAGAATTATTCCATGTGTGCCTTGATAAGTATTTTGGCTTGTTTAATTGAGAATTATTCCATGTGTGCCTGATAAGTACTTTGGCTTGTTTAATTGGGAATTATTCCATGTGTGCCTTGATAAGTACTTTGGCTTGTTTAATTGAGAATTGCCTAGGTGTGCTGGTACTAGCCGGTTGTGTGCTAGTGGTATATCATTCATTTTGGGGTCATTCTGTTATACCCCGTATTTCCAGAGTATGTACGTGAGGACGTACGTAGAAAAGTTTGAGCCTTAAAGTTAGGCAAGGACGAAATTTTGTTCACAACTACCGAAAAGAATCGTTTTTCGACGAAACGTTTTACTAAACTTGCGAAGGGAAAATTACGGCTATGTCATTTATATTTTTTGCGGATTTTTCCGAGAGATGAAATATTTTGGACCAACGGGAGGGTGACATGTGTCACCCTCATAGTGGACGTTGTTGTGGGCGTCAAGTGGACGATTTGTGGGTCAAGGGTTGGTAGGATATTTGTGATATTTTGTGTGGTAGTTGGATAAGGTACACATGGGTAAATCCTCAACCTACACTCTGCCTACCACTTGGCTAGATCTTCGCCCTTGGTTGTCCTATAAATACCCCTTGGTTGAAGACTTCTTCATCCACAAAATCTTTCTAAGTCTTGAAAACCTCCCCTCTTAGTAGAAGCTTTCGTCCAAGTCGTCCCTCTCCCCTGTGAGGCCTTTTGGCCGATAGTACCCCTCTCCAGGGTGCGAGCGAAACCTACCCTCCTAGTGGTGTTGTTCTCGTAAATACACCCCCTTGGTAGAAAATACTCTCCAAGTATTGTTACTATACCAAAATACCTGCCCAAATACCTTGTAGTATTCCAAGGTTACACCTATACTAAAAGCCCGTAAATACTACTATAGTTCCTTCACCACAAAACGAAACCCTAAGGAAAATCTCCATAGTTGGTTGGAGTATTAAGAAGAAGTTGCGTAGAACTTCTAAGGGTTGTTTGGAGCGGGTTGGAGCACCCAGAGTAGGAGCTAAACGTTGCTCAGATCGACATTTAAACTTGGATAATTTTGGGCTTATCGAGGTAAATACTCTTGACCTTCTATTGTAATTGGGAATTACATACTGTTGTAGTATAGAAATGAATATAAGATTCATAGAAGAGAATTGAACTGTAATAGAAGGATATTACAGAAAAGACTTGAACTGAAATCACTTTAGAAGAATTTTAAAGGAGAAGATTAAACTGATTTACATAGAATTTGTATTCTGATGAGACTTGTGTAGTTGTGGTAGGGAAGTGCTGCCCAATTTTCCGTAGAATCTTGTATCTAGATTTATTCTACCGAGTAGTCTAGACATTGATAGACTTTTATAACCGTTATAGGTTGAAGTACTGCGAGTAGCGTATTCTACTCGAAGGATGGAAAAGGATAGCAGGATTACAGTACTTTGGAGCTATTTGCTAATAGTCGATAATCGTCGCGAGGTATGTGATTCTTCCTATCCTCTTGAGCATGATATTTTTTTAAAAGAATATATTTAGTACGGTAGACGTATGTGTGTTAACTGAACGTAGTTTTACGGCAATGTCTTTTGACTTAAGCCTGAATAATAAGAATCTTGAAGTATTTCAAAAGAATTAAGAAACCTTTTTGAAAGAAGGATAATACTTGGTTTTGAAAGCTTAAGAAGTTATACTAGCTTTATGAGAAGTTAGGTATAACGACTTAAGAGAAATAAAAAGAATGATTTATTGATCTTAAAAGATAAGAGACTTGACTTAATTGAATTAATATGAATTTTGTTAAAAAGTGTGAAACCTCATTCGTGAGTAATGAGTACTTGGTTTTTAAAAGGAATAATGTTTTACTAATTTCGGAAATCAGAATAAATATCGAACAAACCACGTGGCGCTTAATAAAGGAAATGTATTGACTAATAAAGTATTATGAAAACCAGTAGAAACCTCCATCTGCATAGAAGCTAAGATGAGACAAAATGATATTACATTTCCTAGATCATGGCTGCTTAAATAAGATTGATTATGAACAAGAATAACCTACTCACATATAAGGCATATGTTTCTCAGATTGTTTTAAAAGAGAATTATATTATTAAGTAATTAAGACCATGAACTACGAAACCTTTCGAAAATGAGAAACTTGAGCATTTGAAATTAGGCAAAACTTGAACGCTTGGAAAAGAATGTTGTTACTTAATCTTACAATAAGAAGTGTTTTGGTTTACTTAAAAGAGATAGTCACTCTAGTTTTATACTACGGTTATTGTGTGACTTTTGTGAAAGAATCGGATCTTCTTAAAGAATTAATGTATGAAGTACTTTGAGGTTAAAACCCGAACTTGTTGTCATAAAACAGAAAGTACCTTGGGTGAATAACTTGACTATGTTGGTTTGTGATAGCCTTGTAATACTTTCTTGATTGGTTTGATAAGTAATCATGTTATGATGCTACGTGTGTTAGTGTCTTATAATGTTTGTGTAAATGGGTTTCCCTTGCTGTGCTTATGTTGATTAACGATAAGCCGTTGTACTGTTATATTATCACATACCCCCTTGACTTGATATACCGAGGGTTTGCCACCCTTGATACGGGTCTATATGGCCTATGCGGTCTGTGTGACTATGCGGAGCAGCGGTATGCTCCAGGATTGATCATTCCGGGTGTTTTATCCCGATGCGGGGGATGCCCTATGCGGTCTATGAGACTATGCGGTCGCGAGTCGGGAGAATCTGGGGTTAGCGCCCCGCGAGGAATACCTCGCGGGCCTATGTGGCCTATGCGAGCGGCGGTATGCTCGGTGACTAGACGCGCATTGATCATCGAGGGCGAGTGGCAAGCTTCGATCATGTGGTGCGGTCTAGAAAGACCCCGTGATATTGTTTTATAGCATTGTTGGTACTGTGGGTTTTAGTAGTCGGCTATGCCTTCGTACTTGTCACGACCCGTTCCGGGGCCCGTGACTGGTGCCTTACCCGGGCACCCAAGTAGTCATCTAACCCGGTAACGTAGCGGTGTACTCTGTCCTCAATATCAGCTACTACAGCGGGGACATACCGAGCCAATGAGTCGAACTCCACATTGTACTCCCGAACTGCGCGGCTCGCTTAACATCAAAAATCTGTCGGCCCGAGCCCTCCTCATCTGTGGAGGCAAAAAATGTGCAAGAAATGCCCCTGAGAACTCGTCCCAAATGGCTGGAAGTGCATACTCTCCCCGTGACAGCTCCCACGAATCAAACCAGTCGACTGCAGTATCACGTAGCCGATGCGAACCTAAGACCACCGACTCGGTCTCCGAAGCCTTGATCACTCATGATCCGTCAGAATCGTCGGATGAACTCCTGCGGATCATCCTCATGCCTCGACCCGTAGAACTCTGGCGGGCTACAACTCAGAAAGTCCCGTAGCCTCAAACTATCCGATCTCGGGTGAACCATGGGTACTACTGGAACTGGAACTGCTGCATCCAGCCTATCCTCATGTCTGGCCACGATCCTGGCCAGTAAGTGGGCCATCTCTTTGTACCCCAACTCCTCTACCCCAGCCGTGGACCGAGGTGCAGTGTATTGTGGTCTCATCACCACCGCCGCGCTCTAAACTTCTGGGTGTGAGTCGCAAAAACTCGCCGTCAAGCACTATCTCGGTAATGGCCGGGCTGCGCGCTCGTACTCTCTGACCACACTAGCAGCTCCTCGCTGCCTTGCCCATCTGGGCTCAGGTTGCCTTGCGGAGGCATAATCGTGAAACGAAATACGCGGAGGGTCCAACTTATAACATGACTTCTAAGGCACGATCTCAGAATGAGAAGAATGGAAACCAATCCTAAATGTCCTGCAGCCTCCTGATTATAGATGTGGTGCACAACACATCGATAATCAAGACTCTACTAGACACGGTCTGTAGACACTTTCCGAGGATTAACTGCTCTGATACCACTTTTAGAACAACGTCAAGTAACAACATTCTTTTCCAAAAGTTCAAGTTTGCCTAATTTCAGATACTCAAGTCTTTTAGTTTCGAAAGATTTCATAGTTTATAGTCTTAATCAAATAACGTACTCTCTTTAAAATAATTGAGTAACGTATGCCTTATGTGTGAGTAGGTTATTCTTATTCATAATCAATCTTATTAAAGCAGCCATGATCTAGGAAATGTAATATCATTTTGTCTCATCTTAGCTTCTATGCAGATGGAGGTTTCTACTGGTTTTAATAATACTTAATTATTCAATACATTTCCCTTTATTAGCGCTGCAGTGGTTTGTTCGATACTTATTCTGATTTCCGAAATCAGTAAAACATTATTCCTTTTAAAAACCAAGTACTCATTACTCACGAATGAGGTTTCAGAAGAGAATTGAACTTAATCACCTCAGAACATGTAAAGAAGATTGAATCAGACTTTACATAGACCGTATTTGATGAGACTTGTATAGCTTACCGGGTAGGGTAGTGCTGCCCAATTTTCCGTAGAATAGAGAACCCTCTGCTTAGATTATCCTACAGAATAGTCTAGACGTTGATAGACGTATTTGACTATTATAGGTTGATACTCTGCGCGTGACATATTCGACTTGGCAGGTGGATTTCGCCAAGAAGGTATGTGATTCTTCCTATACTCTTGAGCATGATATTTTAAAATATATATATATAGTACGGTAGACGTACGTGTGTTAACTGAACGTAGTTTTACGGCAATGTCTTTTGACTTAAGCCTGAATAATAAAGATCTTGAAGTCTTTTAAAAGAATTATAAATCAGTTTTGAAAGAAAAAGAATATTTGTTTTTAAAACAAAAAGCTTAAGAGTTATACTAGCTTTATGGGAAGTTAGGTATAACGACTTAAGAAAGATAAAAGGAACGGTTTACTTATGTGTTTATAAAAGACTTATATTGATTTCTGAAAAAGCATAATAAGATGGTTTGATGAGTAGACATGATATGATGCTATGTGTGTTGGTGTCTTGTAATGTTTGTATAAGAGGGTATTCTTGTTATGCTTATGTTGTTTAACGATAAGTTGTTATGTTAGTATAATATCACTCTCCTCTTGACATGATACCGGGGTTGTCGCCTCCACGCGGGTAGACTCAGTGATGCAGGACCATGATTCGAGAATACCTCACGCGGGTCCAGGGACCTATGCGAGCTACAAGAGTTCCGTGTTAGTGTGCGGGTTATACCTCACGCGGTCTACGTGGCTACGCGACTACGAGTCCAGGGCGATGCCGAGTAGCTACCCTCGACGCGGGTTATACCTCACGCGGGCTATGTGAGTGGCCTATGCGGACTACTGAGTCGAGATTAGGCTTGCATAATGATACTATGGGCGATTGGCCCGCTCGATCATTCGCAATTAGAAAAGACTCTTCTGTTTACCTATTGTTGCTCTTGTTTATGATGGCACTATGCGGTTACATTGGTTGTTTCATGCATATTTGTAAAATTGGTTTTAAAATGATATGATTTCATTTAAGTATTTCTGATTTCACATACTTAGTACTTGTCAGATCGACCTCCTTCGGGGGGCTGCGTTCATGCCGCAGGTAAGGGCAAGCAGGTGCTAGATCCGCATCCTTAGGATCTTTTGTGTTGGTGTCAGGAGCTCCATCTTCTCCGGAGGCTCGACTTTTGGGTATGATCTCCCTGTTGTAGATAGGTTTGTACAGTCAGGGTATGGCGGGGCCCTGTCCCGCCATAGTTGTTTACTTCCTTAGAGGTCTGTAGTCCTATTGTACAGTTGGGATGTAAACTGCCAGATTTTGATATATATATGCCGAAAGGCGCCCTTTTCTCAGATAAAAATGTGTCTCTTTTACAATTGTTTCATGTCTTATGTTTTTATATTCCGCAGATTTTCTCTGATGTATGACTGCTTGGGTGCCCGGGTAAGGCACCAGTCACGGGCCCCGGAACGGGTCGTGACAAAAGTGGTAGCAGAGCAGTTAATCCTCGGAAAGTGTCTACAGACCGTATCTAGTAGAGTCTTGATTATCGGTGTCAGGCACCACACCAATAATCGTGAGGCTATAGGATATTTAGGATTGGTTTCATTCTTCTCACTCGAGATCGTGCTTAGAGCCGTGTTATAAGTTGGACCTCTAACGTATTCCTTTTCAGAATGCTTATGCTCCACGTAAGGCAACTCGGGCCCGAGGCGCGCGCACGGCGGAGGCGCTAGTAGGACACCGAGAGTCACGAGGGCTCAGGCCCAGTCTATACCCGAGACGACGAGTTCCATGACGCCGCCGCCCCAAGAGACCACGCCGTACCTCCACCCCCACACCGCAGGAGAGTTAGGTACAAGGAGATGGCCCACCGCTGGCCGTGATCGTGGCGAACATGAGGATAGCCGGACGCAGCAGCCGGCCCACCAGAGTACCCGTGGTTCACCCGAGAGCAGATAGTTTGAGGCTACGGGATTTCCTGAGTTGTAGCCCGCCAGAGTTCTACGGGTCGAGGCCTGAGGATGATCCGCAGGAGTTCATCCGTCAGTTACAGAGGATCATGCGGGTGATCAAGGCTTCAGAGACCGAGTTTGTGACCTTCGGTTCGCATCGGCTGCGTGATACCGCAGTCGATTGGTTTGATTCGTGAGAGTTATCCCGGGGAGAGAACGCGTCCCCAGCTACTTGGGACGAGTTCTCGGAGGCTTTCCTCACTCACTTCTTGCCTCCACAGATGAGGACGGGCCGGCTGCGATTTTTGTTGTTGAGCAGAGGCGCACGCCAGTGAGTACAACGTTGAGTTTGATTCGTTGGCTCGATATGTCCCTCGTCAGAGCGTATATGGAGGGCGTGGTGCATCGCCACGCCACCGGCTAGATGATTATATGGCCGAGTCTTGCGGGTGTGGCTCTTGACCAGCATGGATATTACCCGCACGCAGCTCACGCACTGACGCGGCGAGCGTAGAGGCCGACGAGTTGTGACGAAGCGAAGAAGGCGCCAGACGGCAGGTCTTTGGTAGCTCGGTGGACGGCCTCGGCGGTCTAGATTTGCACCACAACACCAGAGCACTCTGCACCGCCTTCAAGACAGACGGGCCCCGTGACTTGACGTCGAGTAGCAGAGTGCGGACCGATCGGGACCAACCCCTCGCGGTGGCCGATGCGGTAGATCCCATTACGGAAGTGTGGTGCGCCGGGAGCTTGTTACGATTGTGGCCAGCAGGTCACTTTGCAGGGACTGTCCCACCGGCGGCGCGCAGGTGGGGTCACCCTAAAAGTTCTTTCGCGGTCTTCATCTCCTACAGCTTACTCGCCTGAGGGCAAGGTACTCATGGACCAGCAGTCACGGCAGAGGTCGTGGCGCGGTCGATTCTAGCGGTCCTCGAATCGCATTTATGCCTTGTCCACCCGGGCAGATCAGAGGCCTCACCGATGTCGCCATGTGTACCTTATCGCTGGATTTGATGTGTATGCTTTGATAGATCCGGTTCTACTGGCCCCATATATCTCCTTATTGCTAGTAGGATAGGATAGAGCCCGAGTCCATAGACCCTTTCGAGGTAGCTACGCCATGGGTGATTCGATGGTAGCTCGGCGGGTATATAGGGCTTGTCGATGACTATACGCACGTCGGACCAGCCGACTTGATAGAGTTGGATATGACTGATTTCGATGTGATCATGGGTATGGATTGGCTAGCTTCTTGCTATGCCAATGTCTACTGCAGGGAGAGATTGGTACGGTTCCAATTTCCTGAGGAGCCGGTTATCGTGTGGGAGGGGAACACTGTGTCGCCGAGGGGTAGGTTTATTTCTTACCTCAAGGCTAGGAAGATGGTGCATAAGGGGTATATTTACCATCTCATTCGGGTGTTTGATACTGAGGCTGCGGTACCAGATTTTCGATTCCAGAGTCGTGAGTTCCGGATGTGTTTCCAGACGACCTCCCGGGTATCCCTCCTGAGAGGGAGATAGAGTTTTGTATCGATGTGCTACCAGACACTCGGCCTATTTCCATTCCGCCATACAGAATGGCCCCTGCCAAGTTGAGAGAGCTGAAGGACCAGCTGAGAGATTTGCTGGAGAAGGGCTTCATCAGGCCTAGTGTTTCTCCCTGGGGAGCGCCGGTATTGTTCGTGAAGAAGAAGGACGGGACGCTGCGCATGTGTGTTGATTACAGGCAGCTGAACAAGGTGACCATTAAGAACAGATATCCCTTCCTGTGATTGATGATTTGTTCGACGATTGCGAGTGCGAGATGTTTCTCAAGATTGACCGCGATCGGGCTATCATCAGTGCACGAGTCGAGAGGTGGATGTCCCTAGGATCGCATTTCGGACGTGACGCACTATGAGTTCAGGGTTATGTCTTTCGGGTTGACCAATGCTCCGGCGGTATTCATGGAGTTGATGAACCGAGTGTTCAAACCATTTTTGGACATGTTTGTGATAGTGTTCATTGATGATATCTTGGTTTATTCTCGCTCAGAGCAGGAGCATGCGGAGCATTTGAGATCGGCCGACAGCTTCTCCAGACAGCAGTTATACGCCAAGTTTTCCAAATGTGAGGTTTGGTTATCTTCGGTGGCTTTTCTTGGGCATATTGTCCGGGCTGATGGTATTCGGGTGGATACGGCCAAGATCGAGGCAGTCAGGACTTGGCCTAGACCTACTACTCCGACAGAGGTGCGCAGCTTTCTGGGCCTTGCAGGTTACTATCGGAGGTTCGTGGAGAAGTTTGCTTCTATCTCTGCACCATTGACTAGGCTGACTCAGAAGGCAGCTAAGTTTGATGGTGATGCTTGTGAGCGGGGTTTCCGATTCTTGAAGGAGAGATCGACGATCGCCCGCTTCTTACTCTTCCGGAGGTCCGCACGGTTATGTTGTGTATTGTGATGCGTCAGGCGTCGGGCTCGGTTGTGTGTTGATGCAGTTGGGTAAGGTTATAGCATATGCATCCCGACAGCTTAAGAAACACGAGAGGAACTACCCCACCCATGATTTGGAGTTGTCAGCGGTGATTCACGCCTTGAAGATCTGGAGGCACTATTTGTATGGGGTTCATGTGGATATTTATACAGACCACAAGAGCCTCCAAGATATCTTGACCGAGGGAGCTGAACTTACGACAGAGACGGTGGTTAGAGTTACTTAAGGATTACGATGTTGATATCCTGTACCACCCGGGGAAGGCCAATGTTGTGGCAGATGCTCTTAGTCGTAGGTCGATGGGGAGTCTATCAGACGTGCAGCCAGAGAGAAGGGACATGGTCCGTGAGTTACATCAGTTAGCGAGCCTTGGAGTTCGATTGATTGGTTCTGATAGCAGTGGGGTTCGAGTTCGAGAGGTTGCCGAGTCTTCCATAGTCGAGGAGGTGAAGAGGCAATAATTTGAGGATCCGGTTTTGATTCGGCATCGTGATACGGCTCTTCGTGAGGGGAAGGGTCCTTTTGAGGTAGCACCTGATGGGGTGCTAAGGTTTGAGGGCAGGTTGTGTGTTCCAGATGTTTCAGGACTTACAGTGAGTTCTAGGGGAAGCACACAGCGCGCGTTACTCTATCCATCCGGGGTCGACCAAGATGTACCACGACCTTAGATCTGTGTATTGGTGGGATGGCTTGAAGAGGGACGTTGCAGAGTTTGTAGCTCAGTGCCCATGTTGTCAGCAGGTGAAGATAGAGCACCAGAGGCCTGGTGGTTTGTTGCAGACGATAGAGATCCCGACCTGGAAGTGGGAGGTGATCAACATGGACTTTATCACAGGATTACCTCGCACTCCGAGGAAGCATGATTCTATTTGGGTTATCGTCGACAGGCTGACAAAATCAACCCACTTTCTTCCCGTCAAGATGACCTTTTCGGCTGAGGATTATGCCAGACTTTACATCCGAGAGATCGTCAGACTGCATGGAGTCCCTATTTCGATCATATCGCATGCAGGAGCCCGTTTACGCTAACTTCGGAGGTCTTTCCGAAGGGTTTAGGACGCAGTGAGCTCGAGCATCGCATTCCATCCTCGTGATTGCAATTTTGACAGCAGAGCGCACTATCCGCACTCGAGGATATGCTGCGAGCCTGTGTTATTGACTTCAGTGGTAGCTGGGAGGATCATTTGCCTCTAGTTGAGTTTGCGTATAATAATAGCTACCACTCCAGTATTCAGATGGCGCCTTATGAGGCCTTGTATGGGAGGAAGTGCAGATCGCCGATAGGCTGGTTTGATGTAGGCGAGGTACAGTTAGTGGGACCAGAGTTGGTGCAAAGAGTGCGATGGATAAGGTAAAGCTTATCCAGAGCGGTTCGATACCGAGTCGGCGAAGTCATACGCAGATCATCGCCATCGGCATCCGGAGTTCGAGGTTGATGATTGGGTTTTCTGAAGGTGTCACCCATGAAGGGTGTGATGAGATTCGGAAGAAAGGGAAACTCACTTAAGGTATATTGGCGATCGATTGTCCGCAGGTAGGCAAGGTTGCCTATGAGTTGATCTGTCGTCCGATCCGGAGGCGGCATCCGGTGTTTCATGTTTCTATCTTTGAGGAGATGATCGGGATCCATCTAGAGTGCATCCGATTGACGATGTCCAGGTGGCGAGGGTTATCGTATGAGGAGATTCCCATAGCGATAATCGATCGTCGTTAGGCGTCATGACCAAGGACGTGGCTTCCACAAAGTCTTGTGGCGGAACGAGCTCGGGAGGAGATGACGTGGGAAGGCGAGGAGGACATGAGAGAAGTATCCTCACCTATTCCCACACCTCCGTGTAACTCACTTTCCTACTTGTAAATTTTCATCATATATGCCTAAGTGTTGTTTTGTGGCCGTATGTGGCATTTGCATCTTGTTTAAGTTATGAAGAACCTTATCGTTATCCTGTCTTGGGAAGGAACATTCGGGACGAATGTTTCTAAGGGAGAATGTTATACCGAATTTCTGAGTATGTACGTAAGGGGCGTGCACGCATAAAAGTTTAGCCTTAGTTAGGCACCTTGGACGAAAAACATTTGTGCACAACTCACTAAAAGAATCGTTTTCCGACGAAACATTTTACAAAGCTTGCGTAGGGAAAATTCCGGCTACGTCATTTATATTTTTTGCGGATTTTTCCGAGGGACGAAATACTTTGGACCAACGAGAGGGCGACACTTGTCACCCTCTAATTGGTGGATGTGTGGGCGGTAATGAGCCGATTTGGAGGGCTTGGAGTAGGTAGGATATTTGTGATATTTTGTGTGTAGTAGATGGATAAGGGCACTTGGGTGAATCCTCACCCTACACTTGCCTTGCACTTGGCTTCATCCTAGCCCTTAAAAGCCCTATAAATACCCCCCCCCCCCCCCTTGATGAAGAGTTCTTCATCCACAAATCAAACTTTCCAAGTCTAAAATCCCTCCCTCTCCCTTGTGAGCTTCTCGTCCAAGAGCTCTCTCCCCCCCCCCCTCTAAAAGAGCCTAGCCGAAACACCCTCTCCCCTCTAGCCTAGTGGCTTTACGAGTACACCCCCTTGGTAGAAAGTTGTCTTCCAAGTATAGTTACTATTCCTAAATACCCCAGCCCCAAATCCCTTATAGTACTTAGGTAGAAGTTGTGAAGAACTTCTAAGGGTTTCTGAGCTATCGGAGCGTTCAGACTAGGAGCTAAACCTCGCCAGATCGACTTTTATCTTGGATAATATTGGGCTTATCGAGGTAAATAATCTTATCCTTCTATTGTAATTGGAGAATACATACTGTAGAAGTATAGAATAAGTATAAATACATGTAAGGCTATTAAAAGAAGAGTATTGAATGTAATCACATAGAAGGATATTACGTAAGAGAATTGAACTTAATCACCTCGTAACATGTAAAGAAGATTGAACTGATTTACATAGATCAGTATTCTGATGAGACTTGTATAGCTTACCGGTAGGTAGTGCTGCCCAATTTTCCGTAGAATAGAGAACCTCTCGCTAGATTATCCTACTGCATAGTCTAGACGTTGATAGACGATTTGACTATTATAGGTTGATACTCGCTACGACATATTCGACTTGGCGGTGGATTTCGCCAAGAAGGTATGTGATTCTTCCTATACTCTTGAGCATGATATTTTAAAATATATATATAGTACGGTAGACGCATTGTGTTAATCGAACGTAGTTTTACGGCAATGTCTTTTGACTTAAGCTGAATAATAAAGATCTTGAAGTCTTTTAAAAGAATTATAAATCGCTTTGAAAGAAGAATATTTGTTTTAAACAAAAGCTTAAGAGTTATACTAGCTTTATGGGAAGTTAGGTATAACGACTTAAGAAAGATAAAAGGAACGGTTTACTTATGTGTTTATAAAAGACTTATATTGATTTCTGAAAAAGCATAATAAGATGGTTTGATGAGTAGACATGATATGATGCTATGTGTGTTAGTGTCTTGTAACGTTTGTATAAGAGGGTATTCTTGTTATGCTTATGTTGTTTAACGATAAGCTGTTATGTTAGTATAATATCACTCTCCTCTTGACATGATACCGGGTTGCCGCCGACGCGGGTAGACTCAAAGTGTGCAGGACCATGATTCGAGAATACCTACGCGGGTCCAGGGACCTATGCGAGCTACGAGTTCCGTGTTAGTGTGCGGGGTTATACCTCACGCGGTTTATGCGCCATGCGACTACGAGTCCAGACGACGCCAAGAGTAGCTACCTCGATGCGGGTTATACCTCACGCGCCTACGTGAGTGGCCTACGCGACTACGGAGTTCAGGATTAGGCTTGCATAATGATACTATGGGCGATTGGCCGCTCGATCATTCGCACTAGAAAAGACCTCATTACGCTTTACATATTGTTGCTCTTGTTTATGATGTGGCACTATGTGCGGTTACATTGGTTGTTTCGTGCATATTTGTAAAATTGGTTTTAAAATGATATGATTTCATTTAAGTATTTTAAAGTTTCACATACTTAGTACCTGTTGTACTGACCTCCTTCGGGGGGCTGCGTTCATGCCGCAGGTAAGGGCAAGCAGGTGCTAGATCCGCATCCTTAGGATTTTTTGCGTTGGTGTCAGGAGCTCCATCTTCTCCGGAGGCTCGACTTTTGGGTATGATCTCCCTGTTGTAGATAGTTTTGTACAGTCAGGGTATGGCAGGGCCCTGTCCCGCCATAGTTGTTTACTTCCTTAGAGGTCTGTAGTCCTATTGTACAGTTGGGATGTAAACTGCTAGATTTTGATATATATATGCCGAAAGGCGCCCTTTTCTCAGATAAAAATGTGTCTCTTTTACAATTGTTTCATGTCTTATGTTTTTATATTCCGCATATTTTCTCTGATGTATGACTGCTTGGGTGCCCGGGTAAGGCACCAGTCATGGGCCCCGGAACGGGTCGTGACACGGGCCATATACTGAGGGTATGTCCTTTTAGAAGGAGCACCGGTGAGGTGGCTCAGCCTATGAGGCCGATGGTTGATTCCCTTTCCTCCACAGCTGTGCGTTCCCCAGGGTAGGGTGTTCAGATGTTAGCCAGCCGTGGTAGAGGTCAGGGTGGAGTTTATAGTTCTGGCGGTCCTTCGAACCGCATAGATGACGCGACTACTGGACAGGAGCAGGAGGCAACATCGCACGGGGTTTCAGGTATATTTCGATTCTTTTGAATCATACGTGCATTGATAGATTCAGATTTTACCCTAGCGTATATGTTTTCCCTTTATTGCTAGAGTTGTAAAGTGATAGTACCCCAGAGGTAGGGATACCTTGATTAGTAAAGTGAGAAGTTAAGAATATTGACAAGAATGGTAAGTGAACTGAGACTATAGTTGTGTAGAGTTCACACGTAGTAATTGCCCCATAACAGTGTAAGACCAATAGGGAAGATTTTACAGTAGAAATACTTTGGCTTATGTGACGAACCTCTAGTGAATATGGGGATGGGGTGAGGAGTACCTTGAGATAAGAGAAAGATTTATTTCAGACTAAGAATGAGAAGTTAAGTGTGACGATGGGTCGGGTTATGGACTCATTTCGGGTCAACCGATAGTATGGAATGGGGTGATGTCAGTTAGAAATGGTCCCGTTATGTGATAGGGTCTCGAGGATGCAAGGCCCAAGTTTAGTTAATCGTTGTACGAGTTCGTGGATGCGTTCCACCGGAACTAGGTCGTAAGGACCGAGAAGAGCCTTAACGGGAATGTAAGTAACAATATGGCCAAGTTTGGTTAGTAACTCCAAGGATTGGGGAACAAAAACAATATTTGAGATGTGTACGTTTACTAAATAAGTTGGAAGTACGAGAAAGTATGACAAGTAAGAAGTAAAGGAACCTCTAAGGATCCCGTGTTTTAGAAGACCGTAACCTTCAAGTTTTGTGAGAAGGGGTCGCGGACGGAAGGTCCATTGATATGTTTACGTATGTTATGTGGTGGCCATGTGTGGCATCGTTGGTCTTGTGCAGTTTTGATTGATAGGAATAGTATAGAGTTTATGCCAGAGTTTGTATAGCTTGACAACCGACTAAGAACATTCGGGGACGAATGTTTCTAAGGGGGGAAGAATGTTACACCCCGTAAGTCCAGGACTTGTATAAGAGAATGTACGTAAGGAATCAAGACTTGGAAATTAGTACGAAAGGAAGAATTTTTTTTCCGACGGAAAATCTTCCGAACGTCGGAAAGGAAAAATATTCGTTGTTGAGAATTGGATTCTCAAAATGCATTATTTGAAGAGGATGGAACTTATTAACATTATGGAAATTTATTTTTACGGATTTGGTCATGTGGGGCCCACCCGAGGAATTTTACGTTTTGTGGGACCCACGAGGGTTACGGAATTTTATGGACGAATGAGAGGGCGACACGTGGCACCGCCACATGGTCTTGGTCGAAATATAGTAAGGGTAAAATGGTCATTGACCATGGTAGAAGATAAGTCTTGCTAAGCTTGAGATTGTTGACCTAGTCAACTTGCCACTTGTGCTTGATCCTAGTGAAACTCATCTTAGCCACCCATTTGTTTAAGTCTTAGCCCTCCAATGTGTTTTATATACTAAGCTAGTGCAAGACAAGCTCCTCTAACACTTAGAAAAAAATCACAAACTCTTGTTCTTCATACATAGCTCTCGGCTTTGAGCACTAGTCCACACAAAAATTTTGTAATTTTGTTCCATTGTCCACAAGACTTTAACCCAATGTCCCTAAGGGTATTGTAAGGATATCTCAATAGAAAGATTTCGGAAAACGGCGTTTTCGTATTAGTCGCAAGGCGGAAACTTAAGGAGTTCTTCAACTTTGAAGTTGGAACTTGAAGATGGGTTCTTCATAGGCTTAAGGAGTGCTTGGAGCGGATTGGAACCTGGAAGCGGAGCTAAGAATTTGCTAAGGAGCGACTTTGAATCTTGGAATTTTTAAGGGCTTATAAAGGTATAAATCTTGTCGTTTTAGCAATTAAGGTTTACTTATTATTGTAGTTATGGATATTAGCAAGTATGAGGTATATTGTATGAAGTTGATAATTATATTGTCTATTGGAACCCTAATCCGAAAACTAGCATGTTTAGCCTTAAGATTACAATTCAAGTCGATTATTAGTTTAAGTCGTCGCATGTTGTAGAAAGAAGGAAATTGTAGTTGTTGAAGTTGTTTATGACTATATAACATGTTAGACCTTAGAACTTGGAATTGGAAAAGACTTTGAATTGTTGGTTATGTTGTTGGCCGAGAATGGATTGAATTTGGAACTACTTCGTATTAATTGTGGGGCGGAATTTTACACGTAGTGTAAGGCGTGTAATCCCCTTTGTTTGGTTGTTGTTTTGAGCCTTAAATGTGGCGTGTTGGTTATTGTATTCGGCCTTGAAAAAGGTGGCAAAGTGAGTAGAAACAAAGGAAGTGTTGCCCGATTTTCCGTAGAATTAGAGACCGTTTACTTAGTATTATTCTACGTTAGAGACTAGAAGTTGATAGTCTTGTTGTGACCATTATAGGTTGACACTTCTACGTACGGCGTATTCGGCTTAGCTTGTGGATTTAGCCGAAAAAGTATGTGAACTATCTCCTCTTCTAGCATGATTCCTTAAGATAAAGAAAGTATGTCCTACTCCTTAAATGATCCATTCCTTGGTTGCATTTGGATTGCCTAAAGTAGAATTTGTTCTATGTACTTCCTTGATTGTACTTTGATGTTTAAATTGTAAGTTGTATAATCCATTGCCTTAGTGAAGTTTGGATTCTTAAAGAGTGGAAGTATTTTACTTAAAGTACATGGAGTCTTGAAAAGGAAGTGGTTTCCAAACCTTTTGGCTAGTGCCTTAGTTCCAAAACCTAAAGGTCATTATAATGACTTTAGGGGAGTCAAAGGAGTTATTTACTTAATTGTTTTAAAAGAGGAGAAATGACATGATTTAAGAGAAGTAACTTGTTTTAAAGGTGTGAGTTACTTGAGGTTTAAAAGTAGAAGAAACTTGTTTTCTATATATTAAGAGACTCGAAGTATTTTGAAAGTTAAGAAATTTGATTTGAAAGTTTGTGATACTTGGTTTTAAGTATAAGTCTCCTGGTTATAAAAAGAATGAAATTGTCTAAAAACCATAAAGGGTTATAACGGCTTTATGAGAAGTTGGTTATAACGGCATTATGGAAGGTTTAGAAAGTTGTCTATTTTGATTAACGGGCATAAGTTGCCTTGATTGTGAAAATTTGAAGTTACTTGATTTCAAGCTTTGAAATGAGTTCTAAGAGTGTAGTAACTTACTTTGAAAAATAGACACACCTCGATACTACGTGTTAGTATCTGGGGTATTACATAAAAAGAGTCTTTTGAAAAGAATGACGTGACGTAGTACTTTGGCTTGATTAATTGAGAATTAGTCTAAGTGTGCCTTGCTAAGTACTTTGGCTTGATTAATTGAGAATTAGTCTAAGTGTGCCTTGATAAGTACTTTGGCTTGATTAATTGAGAATTATTTCACGTGTGCCTTGATAAGTACTTTGGCTTGTTTAATTGAGAATTATTCCATGTGTGCCCGATAAGTACTTTGGCTTGTTTAATCGGGAATTATTCCACGTGTGCCTTGATAAGTACTTTGGCTTGTTTAATCGAGAATTGCCTATGTGCCGGTACTAGCTTGTGTGCTAGTGGTATATCATTCATTTCGAGGTCATTCCCGGTTTGTGGCATTTGCATATTCCGTGGATTTGCTACCCACGATGCGAATACCTCACGCGAGTCCGCGCGGCTTACGCGGTGAAATAGTCTCACGCGGCGTCCACTTATGCGAGGAATACCTCACGCGAGTCCGTATGACTTATACGGTGAAATAGTCCCACGCGAGAATACCTCACGCGGGTCCACGCGACCTACGCGGGTGAAATAGTCCCGAGTAGGATTGCTTAATGATATCGCGCGGGTGGTCCCGCTTGATCGTGAGCTTCCTAGTTTATATTGTAAGTATACTACTATTTACTCTCATTGTTAGTAAGGCACAGCAATCGTAATTTGATTATCATGGATCGCCAAATGGCGGCGATTCCACGCATGATTGATATTACGGGCGTGAGACCCATGGTTATATTTTAGTAATGACTTTGAGGTACGCGCCCTCGACTTGATATGATCGTTATGTATCAGGTAATCGTAGGTTGGCTATCATACATGTCTCATGTTTTGTTTAGATCGTTATGATTTCATTACAATATTTATCGCTTCACATACTTGGTACATTCTTCGCATCGACCTCGGGCCGCTCATGCCGCAGTTTAGGTACGTTGTTTGGTGATCGGCAGTGTAGGACCGCCGTAGTTTTGGATAGCTCCTTCGCTCGGAGTTTATCTTTTGGTATAAGTTCTTTCAAGATGCTTTTGTACGCTTATGGTACGCGTGGCCTTGTCCCGCCATAGTTCAAGATAACTCTGTGAGGTCCAGTATTCATATGTGGGATTGGACTCATGTACAGTGTAGTGTCTTTTTCATGTATATTATATGGCAGCCTTGTCGGTTTTGCCCGTGTACGTATGTTGGTTTTAAAAAAAAAAAGGTGTTATTTAAATTCCGCAGTTTGCTTAGTTGTTAAGTATGGTGCCTGTAGGGCACCACCACTGCCCGGTTCGGGCGTGACACCTTCATCCTAGCCCACAAGTGTATTAATCTAAGTCATCCAATGTGTTATATAAGCTTACTACTAGTGCAAGACTAGTCTTGAACACTTAGAAAAATTTCACAACATTGTTGTTCTTTAAACTTGCTCTCGGGTTTGCACCTTTTGCCACAAGAAAAATTTGTAGTTTTGATCCATTATTCACAAGACTTAAACCCAAGGTCCCTAAGGGTATTGTAAGGATATCTCAATAGAAAGATTTCAGAAAAATAGCATTTTCGTATTAGTCGCAAGGCGGAAACTTAAGGAGTTCTTCAACTTTGAAGTTGAAACTTGAAGACGGGTTCTTCATAGGCTTCAAGGAGTGCTTGAAGAGGATTGAAACATAAGGAAAGGAGCTAAGAATTGCTAAGGCGACTTTGAATCTTGGAAATTTTAAGGGCTTATAAAGGTATAATTTTTGTGCTTTAGTAATTGAGATTACTTGTTGTTGTAGCTATGGTTATTAGCAAGCATGAGATTTATAGTATGAAGTTTGATAAGGATATTGGCTATTGGAACCCTAATCCGAAAACTAGCATGTTTAGCCTTAAGATTACAATTCAAGTCGATTGTTAGTTTAAGTCGTCGCATGTTGTATAAAGAAGGAAATTGTAGTTGTTTATGACTATATAACATGTTAGCTCTTAGAACTTGGAATTGGAAAAGGATTGGAAAAGACTTTGAATTGTTGGTTATGTTGTTGGCCGAGAATGGCTTGAATATGGAACTACTTCGTATTAATTGTGGGGCTGAATTTTACACGTATTGTAAGGCGTGCAATCCCCTTTGTTTGGTTGTTGTTTTGAGCCTTAAATGTGGCGTGTTGGTTATTGTATTCGGCCTTGAAAAAGGTGGCAAAGTGAGTAGAAACAAAGGAAGTGCTGCCCGATTTTCCGTAGAATTAGAGATCGTATACTTAGTATTATTCTACGTTAGAGACTAGAAGTTGATAGTCTTGTTGTGACCATTATAGGTTGACACTTCTATGTACGCGATTCGCATAGCTTGTGGATTTAGCGAAAAGGTATGTGAACTATCTCCTCTTCTTGCATGATTCCTTAAGATAAAGAAAGTATGTCCTACTCCTTAAGTGATCCATTCCTTGGTTGTATTTGGATTGCCTAAAATAGAATTTGTTCTATGTACTTCCTTGATTGTACTTTGATGTTTAAATTGTAAGTTGTATAATCCATTGCCTTAGTGAAGTTGGATTCTTAAAAGTGAAAGTATTTTACTTAAAGTACATAGAGTCTTGAAAAGGAAGTGGTTTCCAAATCTTGTGGCTAGTGCCTTAGTTCCAAAACCTAAGGGTCGTTATAATGACTTTAGGGGAGTCAAAGGAGTGATTTACTTAATTGTTTTAAGAGAGGAGAAATGACATGATTTAAGAGAAGTAACTTGTTTTAAAGGTGTGAGTTACTTGAGGTTTAAAAGTAGAAGAAACTTGTTTTCTAAATATTAAGAGACTTGAAGTATTTTGAAAGTTAAGAAACTTGATTTGTAAGTATGTGATACTTGGTTTTAAGTATAAGTCTCTTGGTTATAAAAGAATGGATATGTCTAAAACTACAAAGGGTTATAACGACTTTATGGGAAGTTGGTTATAACGGCTTTATGGAAGGTTAAGAAAGTTGTCTATTTTGATTAATGGGCATAAGTTTCCTAGATGGTGAAAAATTGAAGTTACTTGATTTTAAGCTTTGAAATGAGTTTTCTAAAAGTGTAGTAACTTACTTTGAAAATAGATACACCTCGATACTACGTGTTAGTATCTTGGGGTTTTACATAAAAAGAGTCTTTTGAAAAGAATGTACGACGTAGTACTTTGGCTTGTTTAATTGAGAATTATTATACGTGTGCCTTGATAAGTACTTTGGCTTGTTTAATCGAGAATTATTCTACGTGTGCCTTGATAAGTACTTTGGCTTGTTTAATCGAGAATTATTCTACGTGTGCCTTGATAAGTACTTTGGCTTGTTTAATTGAGAATTTCCAACGTGTCGGTGTTAGCATTCGAGTACAAGTATTATGTTTTATTACGTTGTCGCGACTCTTGGCCGAGGCCCTACCGCCTCATTGTAAGTTTACTCGACGCATCGACGTTGACGCGGGATTCCACGCGCATGCTTCCATTATTTGTGTTACCCCACGGTCATGCTTATACGACGCGGGATTCCGGCACGCGACCACGAGGATACTCGACACGCTTATACGACGCGGATTCCGGCACGTGACTGTGAGTCGTTAGATTCCTGATTTGTTTGGTTACCCTATGGTCATGCTTATACGACGCGGGATTCCGGCACGCGACCACGTGATATTTTACGGATCGCCTCCAGAGATTTTGTGACGCAGTCGATCTCGTAGTTAGCTCGCATTGCCCCGCTCGATGACGCAGTCGATCCGTAGATAGCTTTCGCATGCCCCCGCCGCTATTGCGCTTTGGTACGATAGGCTCCGAGATAGCTTGCGCACTTGCCCTGGCCATATCTCGCTCGCAGTCGATCCGCAGTAGTTAGCTTACTTGCCCCCGCCGCTTGTCGACGCAGTCGATCTCGTAGTTGGCTTTCGCATTTGCCTCGTCCGCTTTATGATACAGTTGTATTCGGTGGTTCATTTTCCTACTGCCCGCATAGCTTTTAGGACACAGGTGGGACTTCGTGTTCTTGTATGCTTATCGCGTTATATTATATCATGGATCGCCAAGGCGCGAGGAAGGATTCCACGCATGATTGATATTATGGGCGCGAGACCCATAGTTATATTTGAATAGTGACTTTGAGGCACGCGCCCCCGACTTGATATAATCGCTATGTATCAGGTACCGTAGGTTCGCTATCATACATGTCTCCTGCTTTGTTTAGATCGTTATGATTTCTTTACGCATTTCATCGTTTCACATACTTGGTACATTCTTCAGATCGACCTCCCGGCCGCTCATGCCGCAGTTTAGGTACGCTGCTTGGTGATCTCGCAGTGTAGGACCGCCGCAGTTTTTGGATAGCTCCGTCGGAGTTTATCTTTTTGGTATAAGTTCCTTCAAGATAGGCTTTTGTACGCTTATGTGTGGCGTGGCCTTGTCCGGCCATAGTTCAAGATAACTCTTAGAGGTTTGTATTCATATGTGGATCGACTCATGTACAGTAAAGTTGTCTTTTGATTATGTATATTATGGCAGCCTTGTCGGCTTTGCCTCGCACGCATATTGGTTTGAAAAAATGAGGTGTTATTTAAATTCGCATTTACTTAGTTGTTAAGGTAGCGGTGCCTGTGTAGGCACCCACGCCCTGAGTTCGGGCGTGACAAAGATTATACCTCAACGAATCTTAATCCAACTCCAAATCAAGTCGCCCTAGCAACTTAGAGCCTCTTCAAGACACTTCAATCCGCTTAGTTGAGACCCTTAGAACAACACCAACAAATTTCCTTCAAACTTCCAAACAAAACCTAGAAAGCAACTAGGTTTTCACTCATGACTAATACTAAAACTATCTTTTCCGAGATTTTTCTATTGAGATACACTTACAATACACTCAATAACCTTGGTTTAATGCAGGAGCTAAATGGATAACAAACAAATTTTTTGTCAGAGAGTAGGCAAACCCGAGAGCTAGGCTCTTGTTGTTCCTCAATTTTCTTGAAAAGTTGGCTCAGTGTGAAGCTTGTAGTGCTACTACGCGTATTATATAGCACAATGGAGGGTCAAGATGCAAACAAACGGGTGGCTCGATGAGGTCTTACTAATTATCAAGACTTTGTGGGCCCATTGACCAAGTCAATTATGTCAAGCTCTTCAAGTTGCAAGACTTGTCTTCCTAACAAGGGTCAAATGACCCTTTTGCCCATGTCCAATTCGCCCAAGCTCACTTAAGGGGGGTGACACGTGTCGCCCTCCCATTCGTCACAATATTACGTTTTCCGACAATTTCATAATTCCGATAAATTTTTACAAGTCTCAAATCTTAACACTTGTGAGTTCTTACGCACGCTCTAAAACATGTCCTCGTAAATACGGGTGTAACAGATCCGTATGTACCCTTTTTATACTTGCCTCGCCATTCTTTGTACAGCTTATGATTTGTTTATCAGACTTATTCTCTCTGCTCCATATTCGTACTGTTGTATCGACTTTCGGGCCGCTCACGTCCGCAGTTTAGGTACACGCCAGGATCCGCGAGCTTAAGATCCTGCTTCAAAGATTTCGAGACGGCCCAATGCTCGTGAGTTGTCACGGCTATGTATATTCAGTGGCACGGGGCCTTGTCCTGGCCATAGTATTTTTTCAAATTTAGAGGTCCGTATTCACACGCTGGATCGATAGAGTTGTAATTACATATTTGGATAGTGTAAGCCCTTTTGGGTGATTTATATTACGGCAGCCTTATCGCTTTGCCTTGGTTTTAAAAAATATATATACGTGTTTCTTATTTTCCGCAGCTTGTTTTGGTGTTGTATGATCGAAGCGGTGCCTGTAGTGGCACCACGCCCGTGGTCGTCGTGACAAAGGATACCACGGGTTAGTTCACGCGGGTAGTGGTACACACTCACGCATGGTCGGTATTTGACCGGGCGTTAAATTCTAATATATAAGCCATGGATTAGCTATCCGTGATGCGAGTATCGTGTACCGATGACTCATCATGGGTCCTCGCGACCTAAGCTGGTGAAATAGTCCTCATGTGAAATAGACCTATGATAGGTTGTATTATAACACATACTTGGTTCACCCCGCACCGGTACGCCTTTCATGTTTTGAACGGTAGGATTTCATTAATGAAATGGTGCAAGGTATATGATTTAAAGTGGAACAAGAATTTCATTGTTAAAGACATAACTTAATAGATACAAAGGTTTGCATTACTCTCATTATCGCAAGGTTCAAGTTGCTTATCGATGTTGTATTATATCATGGATCACGATGAGGAAGGATTCCACGCATGATTGATATTTTGGGCGAGACCCATGGTTATATTCGAGTAATGACTTTGAGGCACGCGTCCTCGACTTGATACGACCGCTATGTATCAGGTATTGTAGGGTCGCTATCATGCATGTCTCCTATTTTGTTAGATCGTTATGATTTTATTACAGATTTATCGCTTCACATACTTGGTACATTCTTCAGATCGACCTCCTTCGGCCGTCATGCCGCAGGTTTAGGTACGCAGTTTGGTGATCTTCAGGTGTAGGACCCTGCTTAGAGTTTTTGGATAGCTCCATCTGTTCAGGAGTTTATCTTTTTTGTGTAGATCCTCCAGTACAGGCTTTTGTACAGTTATGGGTACGGCGGGGCCTTGTCCCGTCATAGTTCAGTAAAACTCTTAGAGGTCTATATTCATATGTGGGATTGGACTCATGTACAGTGTAGTGTCTTTTGATTATGTTTTTTATATGGTAGCCTTGTCGGCTTTGCCCTTGCATGTAAGTTGGTTTTAAAAAAAATGAGGTGTTATTTAAATTCCGCAGTTTACTTATGTTGATAGTGTATGGTGCCTGTGCAGAGCACCACCACGGGCCCGGGTTCGTGGCGTGACACATGGTTTTGCCTTGGTTTTCTTGCATATGGGTTGCTCATATAGACATTCGTGCAAGTGTCATATTTCCACATCTCTGCGTCCCTCCATAAAGGGTCGGCAACTTGTTTCAATGATACCATGGGTTAGCTCTCAGCGAGCGGTACACACTCACTGCTGGTCAGATTTGACTCGGCGTTAAATTCCGGATATATATAAGCCATGGATTAGCTATCCGTGATGCGAGTATCGGTACCGATGACTCATCGCGGTCCTCGCGACCTAAGCCGGTGAAATATTCTCATGCGTGAAATAGTCCTACGATAGGTCGATTATAACACGTAGTGGTCGACTCGGCACCGCATGACCTTCATGTTTTGAAACGGATTGATTTCATTAATGAAAGTGCAGGTGTTCATGACTTAAAGTGGAACAATTTGGTACCAGACCCCGATGGATAGTTTTTCGCACTTGCCCTGGCCATATCTCGCGACGATAGGGTCGGATCCGTAGTTAGCTGCACTTGCCCCGGCCGCTTGACGACGCAGCCGGATCCGTAGTTGGCTTTCGACTTGCCTGCTCGCTTTATGACGCAGCCGATCCGTGGTTCGCTTTTCCTACTGCCCGCATAGCTTTCGTGACACAGCGGGACTTGGTGTTCATGTATGCTTATCCGGTGTTATATTATATCATGGACTACCAATGGGCGATTCCACGCACGATTGATATTACGGGCGCGAGACCCATGGTTATATTTGAGTAACGACTTCTGGCGCTGGTCCCCGACTTGATATGACCGCTATGTATCAGGTATCAGAGTGGCTATCATACATGTCTCCTGTTGTGTTTTGACTGTTATGATTTCATTACAGTATTTACTATTTCACATACTTGGTACATTCTTCGATCGACCTCCTTCGGCCGCTCATGCCGCAGTTTAGGTACGCAGCTTATGATCCGCAGCGTAGGACCGCCGTAGTTTTTGGGTAGCTCTATTTGTTCAGGAGTTTATCATTTTGGTATAGTTCTTTCAGTACAGGCTTTTGTACGGTTATGGGTACGGCTGGGCCTTGTCCCGTCATATTTCAAGAAACTCTAGAGGTCAGATTCATACGTGGATCGACTGTGTACAGTGTAGTGTCTTTTGATTATGTATATTATATGGCAGCCTTGTCGGCTTTGCCCTTGCACGTATGTTGGTTTTAAAAAAAATGAGGTATTATTTTAATTCCGCGGTTTACTTGTGTCAGTTAGGTAGAAGGGTGCCCACGTAGGGCACCAGTCACGGGCCCGGGGTTCGGGGCGTGACAAATACTCCTTAACTTCTAAGAGTAGAATAACTTTTGAAACAATACCACAGTTATCGCTCATACGTAGAACATGCCAAAAGAGAGAAGGAATAGATTCACATACCGTATTGACGACTAACCAACACGACAAGTAGAATACATCCCAATTAGGTACTTCAACCTATAACCACAATAACACGTCTATCAACTTCATTAATACTTAGTATAAGACATATACCAAGTAATGGCTCTCTTTTCTTATAAAATTTGGGCAGCACTTCCCCTATTTATACTTATTTTTCCACCTTTCAATAAGACCAATTTCATCAATAACCAAGTATCAATCAAGTACATAACCAAAACAGCAACCAAGGTGATTCACACACCTATTTCTCACGTAAATCAGCTTCTTATTCCATGTTAAAAATAGTCCACAATCCAACAACAACAAGGGTAAAATGTGAGACCTTTCAACACCCTTCTACACCTTTATTCCTTTAGGACTTTCATTAGCATTTACTACATTTAAACATGCATATTGGTGGTTGGATTTTCAGCATTTCAACGCCACAAAACATTCCCTAAAATAGCACCACAACGTCTCACAGTTTCATGCAGTTTTTCGGCCAACTACTACAACCAAAGCCATTTCCAAAACTTTTTATAATCCAATTTACATTCCAACACTTACATATAAAACACATATACTTGTAATAACAAGATTTCCTTCATCTTAACATGCAACAAGTGACGATAATAACAATAATAACGAACGAATCCAATTATAGCAAAACTGTCCAAGATTCGCCCAACACCCAAAAATAGTCTCATGCATTTCCTATTCTCCATTTCACTTAATACATGTTCATCCCTTAACTATAACATCATATAATATTCAATTACATTAAAAGAAGAAGAACTCTTACCTCAATTTTACCCAAAACAGTCCACTTAGATTCGGCCCACAGTTTTGTCTTAGGTCCACTTCTTCAAGTTCTAATCACACACATGTATCCACTACAAGCTTGTAACCATCTTGCCTTCTTGTTTTACTTCCAAAAAGTTCATAAACAAGCTTAGGTGTTACACCCCGTAATTTCAGGACATGTTTTAAGAACGTAAGTAAGAACTCACAAATGTTAAGATTTGAGACTTGTAAAAATTTATCGGAAATTATGGAATTGTCGGAAAATGGATTATTGTAACGAATGGGAGGGCGACACGTGTCACCCCCCTTATGTGATTCCTTGGTCGAAATGTGCAAGGGCATGAAGGTCATTGGACCTTTGTTGCAAGACTAGTCTTGCAACTTGTGTAGCTTGAGAAGATTGACTAAGTCTTGGTCAATAAGTCTTGATATTTAGCAAGACTACATCCCAACCAACCATTTGTTTGTATCCAAACCCTCCAAGGTGCTACATATATTACTACTAGTAGAGGGAGAGCTTAACACTTAGAATAATTTTACACAAAAATTGAAGAACATAGGCTACATGCTCTCGGGTTCCTTACAAAAAAAAAAGAGAAAATCTTTGTTTGTGATCCATTTAGCTCCCCACTTTAAACCAAGGTTCTTATGTGTATTGTAAGCAAGTCTCAATAGAAACATCTTGGAAAACGATAGTTTTGTTAGTCGCAATGAAACCTAATGGTCTTTCTAGGTTTTGTTTGGAGATTTGAAGAATAATTGTTGGTGTTGTTCTAAGGGTCTCAACAAGCGGATTGAAGTGTCTTCGAGAGATTCTAAGCTACTAAGGAGCGACTCGATCGAGTTGATTTCATATTCGTAAGGTATAATCTTGTCTTTTAAAGGTGCTACAAGATTACATATTAATATTGTTGCTGATAGCTTTGTATGTCATGAGCACGGTTGTTATATCGAGGTTATAAGAATTATGGATTGATTATAGCCTTGGAAATCCAAATGTAATGTAGGCCATGACTAAGTTGAATTACAATTTAATCGTTGTTAGAACCGCCGCATGTCATTAACTTAAGGATTATGGTTATTATTATCAAACGCGACTTGATATCTTGTTATGCTACAAATTTGATTGAAATGGAAATCGACTACCTTCTATATAATTGTGAGCCAATCGGGGCTGTTTAGTTAGTCATTTGTATCGACTACCTTCTATATAATTGTGAGCCAATCGGGGTTGTTTGGTTATTGTATTTTCGGCCTTGAAAAGGTGGCAAAGTAAGTAAAACAAAGGAGGTCCGTCCGATTTTCCGTAGAAAATGGACACTTTACACTTATGATATTATACGATCAAGTAAGGCCTTAATAGACGTATCGTGAATATTATAGGTTGTTATACTACGCGGACTTTGTACTTGGCAAGTGGTTTGACCCGACAAGGTATGTAGAACTTTTCCTATCTTCGAGCATGACTAGTTTCATGATATAGTACTTCAGACGACAAGACTTTGACATTCTTTACTTGTTTTATGAAATGCCAAGTCGGGTGAGTTAGATATTTGACTCACTTCTTTGAGAATATTAAAGATGTCTTAAGTCTTGTTAAAGATAAGGGACTTGAAGAATTTTAAAGATGTAATACTTGGTCGCTTTAAAACGTATAAGTCCCTTGGATAGAAATTGTACATGACTAAGGTATAAAGTGAATATAACGACTTTATGGGAGTTGGTTATATTGACTTTATGGAAAGATAAATGACTTGTTTTAATGGAAGGCAATTCGATTTTAAGGCATCAATTGCCTAAGGTTTTATAAGACACGAGTCACTTGATATTAGAAGCCATATTTTATTTCTAAAAGTATTGTGACTTGTCTTGAAAAGAAATTGTCACTGATACTACGGCTATTAGTATCTTCAAGTTTTATAATGAAACGAGTCACTTTAAAAGATTAGAAGTACGTAGTACTTTGGGTTAAATTCCCGGATTTTTATAAGAGACATGTTAGTGCCTTAAGTAAACTAAAACGAGAGTGTACATGAACAAGAATAGTAAGAAGTTAGGAGATTTCTTAACTTGCTTATATATCGTATGATGTCGATAGAGCTTATGTTATGTGTGATAGCCGATTTGGGCTAGTGATATATTATTCGTCATGGTCATTCCCGGATTGTGGCATTGTATATTTCCGTGATTTGCTAACCACGATGCGAGAATACCTCACGCGAGTCCGTGGCTTACGCTGGTGAAATAGTCCCACGCGCGTCCAAATTATGCGAGGAATACCTCACGAGTCCGTAAGTGGCTTACGCGTGAAATAGTCCCACGCGAGGAATACCTCACGCAGTCCACTAGACCTACGCGGTGAAATAGTCCCGTGAGTAGGATTCCAATCCTATTTTTCATTGTAAGTATACACCTATTATTACTCTCGCTGTTAGTAAGGCACCGCATCGTAATTTTGTTATCATACACGCCTCCCGCTCATTAAACTTATGTTGTAATTACAAAGATTTTCCGCTTTGCATACTTAGTACATATCAGGTAATCGACTTCTTCCTGGGCCGCTGCTCACGCCGCAGAGTGGTAAGGTGTCATGGATCCACACTCAGATCGCTTATCGACGCCTAAGCTCCATTCTCCGAGGCTTGACTTTCTTTGGTACGCCACCGATGTTGTAGATTATGTACATTCGTGGTATGGCGGGCCCCGCCCCGCCACGCTTGTTATTCCTGAGGTCCGTATTCACATACGTGGTCACCGTAAGAACCGAGTTGTAAAGTTGTACTTTTGACTTTGTTTATATTACGGAAGGCGCCTTATCGCCAGCCGTGTTGATATATTGTTTACACCTGTGTTTACGTTGTGTATGTTCCGCTGCTATTCTCTGATGTATACCTGAACAGGGTGCCCAGGTAGGGCACCAATCGCGGCCCGGGGTCGGGTCGTGACATTAGGTTTCTTGGACAAAATTTGTCCAAAATCGTGACCACCATTAGGAGTATTAACCTTGGCTTAGAACTTAGGTAGAGGGTTTAATCTTGAAAAATAACTAAACTTTGTTCTTCACTTTACTAGGGAATTTCAAAATATCAAGTGAAGGAATGGAGAAGAGAGGTCAAGATTTAAGATATTATTGTGAGCTAAAGTCTTGCAAAACTTATCTATATAGTTGGTGCTTGTAGCACAAGTGGAGGGGACCCACTTGTCCACGTGTTTTCACAATACATAAAATATCTCCCACACTTAGTCATTTTTCAATATTTTCGATGGACACACTCCATAATACCAAGACTTATTTATTCCACACTTAGCCAAATCTTACTATTTTCGATGGACACCTCCCTAAAATTGTAAAATTTTCAATTGGCTCATATTCTTAATCCCAAGATTTAATAATACAATCTTAAGTCCATAACTCCATTTGAAAAGAATTCAACCGCTAAGATAATTTCCGTCGTCACATTTTTTTTATCCAAAATTTTTCCATATCCGAAAATATAAATATACTTTCCTTTCAACCTTCACATCTTATTTCTTTACTTACGTTCTCACTTATATGCCCTGGAGCTACGGGGGTAACAAATGCACTGACCAAAACATAGTTCAACAATGAGTATTCAGACATATAAAGGTGTAACCAGACAATCCATTACACCGAGAGCAAGACAATCATGGCAACCAATCTGGTCCAATATAATCAATCCAATCCATTTAATCAGGGTATCACCCATGTTCCAATAACCCATTCGTATCACGTTAACAAACAACAAGTAATCATAATATGAGTGAAGCATGAATGATATGAATTCAATGCATATGTCGGTACTTTTTATCTTTCGAATACAAACATTCAATTATATGAATAACACACTACTGGGACTCGCTAAGTCCATATACGCATCCGAATTTCAACGAGCCCGATTCGCTGAAATAACGGTTGCAAGGCGTGCAAAATGTCCCCTGCATATCATCACATTCGAATTTCCTATCAATCTCAAATCAGGACGTAGTATCATTATCAATCAATGTTACCAATCTCATAAGTGTTCTTACCTTCCCAGTCTCTTAGACCCACATTATTTTCATACCACTCTCATATCAATATCATCAGAACCATGCTTGTATTTATGCAAATGACAATTCAAGGAAATAAATCATAATGTAAAGAGATGCAACCAAATATATAGATGAATGTCACATGCTTTCAAGAATTCAATAACATATAATCCAAGTATAATTAGGATATCATATCGAAAGCATGTGTGATGAATAAACACAACAATAGAAATTATGGCGACGAGCCTACATAATGGAAGCAAGCCCAATCAATCAGCAGTCGAAATCAGCCTAAGGTCGATTCCCAAATCACCCATCATCACAGTTCAACACAAGTACCCATTCAAACATTCATCACAACTGTTTGAGTAGGACCCCCAAACACACTTAATACCCCTTAATATTTATAATAATTACGTACTTCTATAGGATTCTAATAAATGAAATTATAGTCTACCTCAAGGTTGAGCAGGTGCCATGAATGGTCGACCCTCCACACATGCCTTACCCTTCCGGAGTGTCTCGTAGTACTCAAAGTCTAACATGTATATAATATACGTTAATAATAAGCTAACACACAATACAAGCTCATTAGTACTAGAGATGACAGTAGATCCTGGAACCGGTCTGGATCCGGTGGAATCAGATCAATTTTATAGGATATGAATCTTCAAAATTTGGACACGACGGATCCGGATCTGATTCGGATCCGTTTCTGATCGATAGGATCTGGATCATGTATTTGAGATCTCAGATTCACCCAGATCCGACTGACCTATGAACTGCTTTTATTAAATATATACATACCCTAGAATGTAATTTTATAAGTATTTTTTAAAAGTTTTTCAAAATTTTTGTATTTTACATTCGAGTGTAAAAATCTTTGACTCTACAAATTCACTTCATTAGCCTTTTCATTTTCATTTCAAAAGTTATTACTACCATTTGCAAAAGAAAGATATACAGAGAATTTGAAGAAGAAAAAAACAAACCATAATTTTGAAACTACCTAAGTTGTACGCATTAAAATACACATGGAGAAACTCAATGTAGTGTTGTAAAAGTGGTCTGTCCTGTTTTCCGAATTGGGATCAAGGACAAGCAAGATAAGAAAGTTAATGTTGTAGTACTCCTTTAGAATAGTCTTTCTTATGATGAAAGAAAAATTATTAACTTGTATGCTATGGTGGTGGAAAATAAGTTTAATATTACCATTTAGTTTGAAAGATAACCGTGAACATTACTTGAAACAGAGTTTTTTTATCCTATATTTAGTGGAAAACTTGAAGCTATAAAATATGATTTACCCACATCATTCTCATCGAACCAGGTGGGAATATTATTCAAGGTAAAAACATTTACATGTGGATTCAGATCCGATTCGTGGACCCGGTGGATCCTATGGATCCGGATTTGGATTTGATTTTTACGACCTAATGGATCCGATCTCAATCCGATCCGTGTATGAAAATGGATCCGAATCTAGTAAGATTCTGCCGCATCCAATCTGTTGCCATAACTAATTAGGACCTTCAATTGCATAATCTAGAAAAAACTCCAATTTATGAACCCTAGGATTTTCCCCTAATTGAGAAGGGTTCCAATACACAAATTGCATGCTATAGCATGATCTTCTATCATATTCCAATACTAATTTACAATATGAAGACAAAATAAACCATGTTACACTCTTAAATCAAATATTCAACCTCTCATAATCTAATATGAACACTAGAATTCATCTTCCCCAATTTATATACATTATATACTACCATTAGAGACTTAAAATATGAAATATATCCACAAGGATGAAGAATCTTACATCAAATGAAGAATTTAATCTCAACCTTTAAGAATCCCCCTTAGGCAGCTCTAGAACCGAGCTAATGATATTTTGGGAAAGTATTTCAACTTAGAAAATTTATGAGACTGCCTGGTCCAGATATTCCGCTCCTGCGGAATCAACTCCGCAGATGTGGTCTCACTTCGGAGGACAAAAGTTCATTGAGGGGCAGTCACTTAACACCTCACCTCAGTGCAGTAGCAGAACAAAACCTCGTAGAGGCGCATTCTCCCCTGCGTGGAAACCCCCGCTGGGGAGGACACCAGACACCAGCAATATGAACTTTCTCCTAAACTTCCTCAAAACTCCCGAGACACCCCGGACACAAACCAGACATGCTCTCCAAAGATAAACAGTGCTACTGACTCACTTGTGCCCTCGAATTTTCCATTAACCGAGCTAAGCCATTTTTTTTTAAAGAATTACCCAAAATAATCAAATATCACAATTTCACAAATAAGACCACAAAACACATCTGTTTGTCACTGAAGTGAACCACTGGCTCGACTAAGTCGTAAATGACCCTTCAGAACTACTGGAAGCGACAGAACAAGGAAATAAATTCATATACTCGAAAGTCAACTTTGGGTCAAACTATTCAACTCTAAGATTCTTATTTTAGATTTTTCTTCTGAAACTTACATAAATGAACTTCAGGATACGTGTCATCCATCCCGCGCATTACAAACCCTACACAGAATCTACGAGAATGATAATTTAATCAAATAAGAGTTTTTAGCTAAAATTGACCAGATGGGTCGTTATACTTTAAGATCCCAAAAAGCTTCACCAATAATAAAAATTAAGATTGTATCATTATACAACCAATTAAAATGTAAACAAGTAGTAGTTATCATTAGTAGTAGTAAATAAATAGTAGTGCCATTATCACAAATATAAATAAGTTATTATATTATTTTTTTACAAATTTCTTATCAAATTAAATGTTCAAATATTTTAAAAGGGAAATACATGATCATCGGTTAGGTTGTCTAACACATCCCTACATATTGCTAGCACATTTCGCGCCTCACTTTTGCGATTTTCACGCCGATTCCACTTTTGTGAAAATATCATATCTCGCTCGTTTACTCTTGGAGGACGTAATGATGGCTGCATCCCAAGCACATACATGTATTAGGTAAATTAAATTATATAAAGATTTTTTTCCAATTAATTAAGATAGATACACAAAATAGAACAACATAATATTTAAATTCATGTACCAGTAACAAAGAAATAAATCCACAAACATCACGGATATTCGACATCGAAGCACGACATAGAAAATTGTACAAGTATGATAATGTCGGTGCTCCCCAAGATTTCCTACCCATTGCGTCAAGGTCCTCCATGTCAAACAAAAAGTCTAACTAAGCCATGTACCAGAATTTTCAGGAAAATCGTGCCACAAAATAGCCAAAGCAGGTAAACCTGACCCTCTGTTGCACCACAATCTCATCGGTATCGTCTTCAATATCATCCGAGATTCCACATACTTAGCTAATGCTTTTATTCTCAACAAGCTATTACCTTTAACGAGTCTATCTTCGGGTAGCCAACCAGTAAGCTCCTACATCAATTATTGCTACCTTGATTTGATTATTTTTCTAGTATGCAGCAACGGGTCACCATCTTAGGGAATGCCATATAAGACCTCGACATCTTGCAATGTGATGGTACATTCACCAGTGCGCACATGAAATGTCCGTATCTCTCGACGCCATCTTTCAATAAGTGCAGTGATAATTCCTTCATCATATTGTACATCGCCTACCTCTAAAACTCCCCTAAATCCACATCTCTCTAAGTAACTAATGATGCAAGGGTGCTTCCTCACGTGATGCCAGAATTCAAAATCCGCACATGTAGTTAAACACGAATCATGTCTAGTCCACTTCCCATCCCACACAGCCTGGGATCGATGGTTCTGCTGAAGTATTAGCACATCATACTCTTCTGGACTGGGATGTACAACCACTCTTGGACGATCCATACCTATAACATTGTGCACTTAGTTAACTTTTTGTAGTAAATTTATTCTAACAATACTAATCAAAAGGACAGTTCCCTTCAACGTTTACCGCTCTAATATCAAAGTAAAACCATATCTTAATTACTCAAATAATAATATGTTCTTAAATATAGTGTAGCATAAGAAATAAAACTGAATAATCCCGTTTATACTCATCATTAAATAAAAAAATAAGGTAAACAAATTGTTATACAAGATAGCTTCTTTTTTTGAAAAAATATTAATTGCAGTTGGTGTTGTATATAGTCTTCAATTTTTTTTTGTTTTGGTGTAACTGTAAAAAGTGTATTAAGTAACCAGCATCAACCGAAGGCGAACCCACGGACAAAAGATATGGATGACGCTAGGAATATCGTGCATACCCACAAGTCGGGAAGTCACAATATTCCTTAACGTCAAGCAAATTACTCAAGTTGAACCCACAAGCCGAGTAGCCAAGAGGACCCAAGTAGGCGAAATGATGCTAAGAATTAAAATGCACATCCCACAAGTCGGGTAAAAAGTTTATTCTCTGAGCTGAAAGTGAAACATCGAATTTGAAAAAGGATGCTGCTTCGATAACAAGTACACAGGGATTACATGACTTTGATAGGTGCCGAGAATAAGGAAGCACTTTTCATCAGATGTTGAAAGAGCTTCCGAGAAAGCATTCCTCGTTGCAGCTACAACCGTATCCTGCCTTTTCGTTAACTGGAAGAGAGCTCTGATAGTATTTTTATCTTCCACCTTATCTCCACAGCTTTGCTCGACCGACTATAAGGAAAGAAAGGAGTGAAAGCCACTTGCTTGTGCTAGTAATATCACCCGAATTGGCGTCGACGGAGTGTTACTAGTCGAACCTTCATATGATTCTTTTACGTCATAACCAAAACTCAAACGTATCCAACAAGTCGGGAGGTCAAGAGGGCCTATACAGGTCGATCTTCGTCAATCCCTTATGTCAAAGAAACCGCCATAAGGTTGCAGCCGCAGCCTTCGTAAACCCTTATCATGGTAAACCCAATGGGACAAACCCACGATAAGGGAAGAGTGCCTAGCGTTATGCTGCTAGTGTGAAATATTGCCGAGGGCCAAATGTTCAAAACAAGAAGTAAAATGCGAAAATAAAGAAAACAAAATAGAGTAAACAACAGTTTTGATATTAAAAACGATGGCCTCCTTATCCAGCCTGGACCCGTTGAAAATCAAATTGTTGTGTTCCATCCAAATCTGATAGACGGTGGTTGCAAGCGTTGTTCTTTTAGCCTTAGCCTGCCAACCCGTGTCGCGCCCCTCCTTTCTAATATACTTCAATGCACTTTCAATGGTGCTCATGGTTCTGGTGATGCCCAACCAGTTCCTAATCCGCTGCCAGATGAAAGTGGAATAGGCGCAAGTGAAGAACAAGTGAGGTATAGACTCGTCGTCCCTACCGCACAACCCACACACCCGAGTGGTGTCGATATACGTAATTATGTCTTTGGTACGCATCTTTTTGGTGATGCCTAGCCAAAGAATGAAGGAATGTTTAGGCAGAATGCATGAATTCATAGGCCACCTTCGTGTCGCTGATACCATTGTTGTCACGATGCCAAGCATTGAGGGTGTCTACCGCAAGAGCATGCGACCCAGCCCTCTCCATAATCTGGTCACGTATGCAAATAAGATGCTTGATAAGGCCGGAGTCGCCCTTCTTAGACTCCCACGACCAGATATCACAGTTAGTTAAGTGCTTTTTGTGAATCCAACGAATCCAAAGCGTGTCTTTTTTGTCATGAATGTTCCAAAGACACTTGGCCAATAATGAATGATTCCAAGTACGGATGTCCCTGAAGCCTAAACCTCCCTCAGTCTTAGGGAGACAACATATTTTCTAAGAAACTGGTGGGTGATTCGAACGCCAAAGGAAGACCCTATAAAGTCTAATAATCTTGTCACAAACGGTGGACGGAATGCGCATGATGGAAAGCCAAAAGCATTCAACGCCCTGCATAACCGATTTGATGAGCTCCATTTTCCCCGCATAGAAGAGAGTAGCGTTGGTCCAGGCGTTAATATAAGAAGTAACTTTATTTGTGAGGGGCTCATAATGGATGACTTTAAGGGTACTAGCATCCAATGGAATTCCTAAGTAGCGAAATGGGAAGGTGTCGATCTGAAAATTAGTAATCCTCTTGATCTCGATCAATTCTTCTTCCAAAATACCAACAGTGTACAGATTGGACTTAAGAGCATTGAAGTTTAGGCTCGAGCAAGAATCGGGCGTGTCTAAGCAATCTTTGATGCTGATCGAATGGAATCACCTCTAGAGAGAAATAGAAAGTCATCGGCAAATGCTAAGTGGGTGATCTTTAAGCTTCCACATTTCGGATGATAGTTGAATTCCCTGTCAAAAGTGGACATCTTAATCGGGCCTAGAAAAATACTCAAGGCAAATGACAAAGAGAGAAGGTGAAAGAGGGTCTCCCTGTCTAAGACCTTTCTGGCCTTTGAAGTGGCCATAGATACTGCCATTTACCGAAACTGAGTAAGATGTAGTAGTGATGCATTCCATGATGAGGTTGACGAAGCGTTCCCGAAAATTGAGCCGAGTTAAGACATCCTTCAAGAAGTCCCAATCAACCGAGTTAAAATCTTTCCTAAGGTCAACCTTCATCATGCATCGCGGCGAAATCTTCTTACGATTATAACTATGTAAGAGCTCTTGAGCAAGATGAATGTTCTCAATCATGCTCCTACCACGGATAAAGGCTGATTGAGCATGATCAATAATGTGAGTCGTAATACCTCAACCTCGAGGCAAAGATCTCGTAATGACCTTGTAAACGATATCAGAAGCACGAAATCTACCCGTAATCACCCAACGCTGAGCAACGGGGATTTGGGGATAAGGGCGATAATAGTATGATTAATCTTCTTGAGAAGTTGTCCCGAACAGAAGAACTCATTTACCGCATCACAGAAATGTTTCCCCATAATGTCCCAAGACTTCTTATAGAAGGCCGCAGTGAAGCCGTCAGGCCCCGAGGCCTTGTCATCCCCCATACCAAAAAGAGCATCTCTGATTTCTGCATCTGTAATAGGACGAATAAGATCATCCCCTTGTTCATGAGAGAGGCAAAGAGTCGCAAAGAACAACCCCATCACAATATGGATACAATTACCCTAGCACTCAAAATTTCTGTAATAACCGATTTAATTCATTAGCAACCCGTCGACTTTAAAGTTGTTGTGAGTCGCTGTTTTAGTAATAACCGCAATGAAATCCGTTTAATCATAGAATGAAAAAATTTGGTGCATCGATCGTTATTCTTGAGGTATTCATATTTGGCTAGCTGCCTAAGGAAGCTCCTCTAAGCATCCCCTAGTTGAATAGCAATATGCCTAAGTGAAACGATCATATCCTGCTTGCCGTTGTCATGAGGGTGAGCCATACCATCTGCTTGAGCCACAACCAGCTCATCCTTGACCCTTTTAACACGAGAAGATATGTGGGAAAAATTCTTGTGATTGAGCCTTTTAAGAGGCCATTTCATACTAGATTGTTTCCTACAGAGAATATATCGCGTAACCCTGTTATCGACCAAGAGTTCAAACAACGTTGCCAAAATCTGCGCGCAAATTACATGCCAAGAACCCGGCGGCGATTGTGGTTCCTCGCTGCTCAAATAAAGAAACAACGCAGGGAGAGTGGTCTGAGCATTTTCCAGGTATGGTGAACTTCGCATGACCCAACCAGCCATCATTAAGCCAGATGGAATTAACCAAAGCCCTGTCAAGTTTGCTCATTTTATTATTGACGAAATAAGTGTAATGACAACTAGACGATAGGAGGTCCATAAGTCCGATGTCACTACAACATTCAGCAATATCCTTGATGTCATAATTAGTGACATGGGTCATATTGCATCTTTCATCACTCTTCATGACGGTGTTGAAGTCGCCTAAGAGAAGCCAAGGCTGGCCCAAGTTCTGACCGTAATTCCGCAAAGAGAGCCACAGCGGGCGTCTTGCAATAATTGAGTGAAGATCATAGATGAACGAGGCATGGAATGATTTATGCGATATTCTGCATGTCACGCTACAGTGAATAGCTTGAGGACCAGATTCACCGCAAGTAGTGTAACCTGACGGGTTCCAAATGATGAATTTTTTTCCTGCCGGGTGATCGTCAAAGTTATGAGTGAAAGTCCAGCCACGTAGTCAAGCGTAGTTCATAAACGCTTGAGTTTTAAAGCATTGAGCTTTGACTCGATGATAACAAAAAGATCAATGTTCTCCTTCTGGACGAGATCGCAAATCTCATCCCTTTTAGAGGGGTCGTGCATGCCCCTTATGTTCCAGGAGGCGATAATCATCTCGATAAGCCTCGGGGGCCAGGCCCCTTTGGGATATCAACAGTGTTCGCGGGGTTGCCCTTCTTCTTATGCTTGGGATTTTTGGCCCTAGTAATCATAGCCTTGCCGAGAGGTAAGATGGTATTCTTAAGTTTGGGAGTTGTTTTGCCATTTTTCTCAACTTTGGTGAACCCGTCGTCCACTATAACAACGGATTGCAAAGTAGAAGTATTCTGCGCACTAATTCTTGAGTCGTCCTATGTCCCCGCAGTTTTGTCTCTCGAAGCTCCATCCCCATTAACAATAACTGGCTCTTTCCCACCTGCGCCTCTGCAGTGGCGCCTCAGCCGGCCTACCGATTGTATTCCAATTTCGTTGGAGTTCTGAGTTGCATGTAGACTGCATCACCTCGGTTTGTACCTGCAGGGGCCCTCAATATCCGATACCTCCACCGCATTCGTGCTCGCCAGGCCCCAAGATCGCCCTATCAAAAACCGACACTTCAATTGGGTTTGTTAGAGGTCGCAGATGGGAGTTTGTCCCACATCGAAGAATAGAAAGAGCTTGACGTGTTTATAAGTACTTTTGTACTTTGTATACTAAATTGAATTGAGTTCATTTAGTTAGGCCAAACATGCATCGGGCTTGATATGCTTATAATTGATTAGTAATATGCTAATATATTATTAATCAAAGACTAGGTTTCTCGTCAAAATTGGATGACTTTTGGATGGTTTATGCAAGAATTGAACATGTGATTAACTTGTTTGCTTAAGCAATGAATTTGTGACTAACTTCTTTTGACACTCCAAATAATGTGTTCTACTTCACCAAATTACTACCCAATCACCGAAGTTACGAGGAAATTGTGAATTTGAGCTGTTCTTTTTGGTCTTGTCGCAGTGACTACAGCAGAGAACGGGCAGAAGGCAATGGAGTTGTTGGGCTTAGTGGAGGGACAATACAGCAAGAGTACAGAGTAAGCAATAATTTAGATATAATATTCTCTTCATCCATGTACCCTTGTTTTTCTCAGGTTACTACAGCCAAAAACCATGAAGAAACATACAATACGAGGCTCCATACCTCCTTCACAGTCAACACTTGCTCGTAATTATTTATACTCTAGTCACTAATGTTCAGGAGAAAGATTAGTAATTTGTTTGTCTCTGGGGGTCAAAGGAAATAGCAGGTTATATATGAGACATTACATATTTCTTTTTGGAAAAATAGTACCACCAGTGGGTCAGTTCAGTGCATGTGATTTTTCATCAGCAGTCCATTCAATGCCTGTAATCAGCACAATTTAATGTATGATATGCATCTTTTAGAACTTTCTGCTTTTTTACACCGAGCTTTGTTTTGATATTTCAGGAAACACACATAAACTTGATCATTACTGATTACTGCATGCCAGGGATAACAGGATACGATCTACTAGAAAGGGTAAATTTATTAAGCTGGCCTTAGGGACTCTCTCTCTCTCCCAAAGTTTCTTTGCCTCCACAATTTCTCAGAAGTAATCAATTGAAACATGTCTAAATGGTATGGATCCTCTAACTTGAAAGAGATACATGTGGTCACGTATCATCTGAGAATCTCCCCACCCGAATCAAGAAGTAATTATTCAAGCTTGAAGCTGCAACCCAATAATTGCTTTTAGTTTTCTAACAAAACCCAACATATTATCCCGTGTTCTATCTTCTGACTATATTTAATAATATAGTTGCTTGGAAAAAGGTGCTCAAGAATTTATGCTAAAGCCTCTAAAAAAGGAGCAGAAATTTTGACTATGCCCTATTATTGACTAAGGTGGTGTTTGGCCAAGCTTGTGGAAGTGCTTTGGCCAAACACCCTCTTTCCAGAAGTAGAAATACTTTTTTCAGAAGCTAAAAAGTGTTTTTGGATAGGAAAAGAAGCAGAAACACCAATTTGGTGCTTCTGGAGAAGCCCTTTTTGCTCATTCATTGAATTTTTTTGGACTCATTTACCATTTTTTTTCCACAAAATTCCTTTTAATCTCATATAATATCCTCATATAAAATAAAAAAATTGGAATAGGGGTAGGGTGGTGTCACGACCCAAACCCCTGGCCTGCGACTTGTGTCATACCTGGGCACCCCCCTCTTATACCCTCACATCCCATATAACACATAGGCCAGATAACATATGAAAAACTGTATATGTAGTAACAAGGCAAGCCGTCGAGGTTGCCTCTATATATATATAAAAGGGAACATCCCGAAAATACAGTAGTACAACTAGCAAACAATATATACAACTCTCGCAAGTCCTACTCACATATGAATACAAACCTGTAAGAGTTTGGACAGTAAACTAGTGTCACGACCCGATCCTGCCCGTGATCGTGCCTTACCCTGCACCCTAAAGGATACAACATCGAGAGAAAATCAGCGGAAATAAAACTTAAACATGAAACAAGAGATATGATAATAAAACAAAGCAACCAAAACGGCCGCTTTCTTGCATATATACAGAATTGGAACAGCTATATCCTTTACAACCCCGCCCACAACAGATTTTATAGACTTCTAAGAATGTAACCATTAACTATGACGACAGTATTCCCGCCATACCTCAATGTACAAGAACCTACAACTCAGTGGAAACATACCAAAAGATAAGCCTCCGAGAAACGGAGCTTCCTAATACGCCGAATCGTGATCCTATGAGCGAGGATCAACAACCGATGTACTTCTCTACCGCGCAGATGAACGCAGCCTCAAGGAGGTCAAGCATAACAGTACCAAGTATGTGAAATCAAAATATCAGAAATGAAATCATAGTAGTCTATATAAAACAGGAGACATATATGATAACCAAACTACAATACAATAAGTAAGCAGTCAAGTCAGGGACTCACGCCCTCAAAGTCATCACTCAAATATAAATATGGGACTCACGCCCACCACATCATTCGTGCTCGTGGACTACCTTCCTCACCGCAGCAGCCTATGATATAGCAACACCAAGGAACACATGAACACCGTGTCCCACTGGTCATAACAACCGTGACGGCAAGTACGGGCGTTAACTACTGTGATACCAAAGCCGTGATCTCAATCGACCGGGCAAGTACGAAAGCCAACTACTGTGATACCAAAGTCGCACTAACAAATCTACATAACCATACCACGGCCGACCCACGGCAAAGACGAAAGCCAACTACCGATACCACCGCGCCACGAGTCGTCGGCAAGTCAAGACTAACTACCGATACCAAGCCGGAATCACGAGACTTCGCCACAGAACCGAACGGGCAAGTATGAAGGCTAACTACCGATACTGCCGAATCACCACGACTCGAGGCAAGTACGAGCCAACTACCGATACCAAGCCGAATCGTGAAAACCTCACGGAGAGCTAGTCCATGGAATAATAATCACGTTGCACTGCGGAATGCTCCACACCGCCAGACGCCCAAGTAAGATCATAACAAATCAACCGGCCCTCCATCGAGAGACGCGGTGGTATAGAAATACAATACTAGCACGACAAGGCTATCACACGCAAACATAGGCAAGTTACACACAACTCAAGGTACTTTCATTTTTTGCCAAAGTCCAGGTTTTAACCCCAAAGTACTACGTACGTTAAATTCTTTTTAAAAGATCCATTTCTTTTACAAAGGTCACCCGATGCCCGTATTATCAAAATAGAGTGACTAACATTTTAAGTAAACCAAATTAAGACAATACCATGCCTTCTTTTTAGACCAAAACACTTCTCCTTTTAAAGTCAAGTTACCATTTTAAAACTAATGATAAAACCATTCTCTTGTTTCATAAAGTCGTTATAACTAACTTCCCATAAAACTGTTATAACACTTTATGTTTTAAACCAATTTAAGACAAAACCATGTCTTTCTTTTAAACCAAAAACTCTTCAATTCCTCAAGTCTCTTTTCTTTTAGAAATCAAGTTCCTTACTTTGGAAATTTACGAAAATTAATGCTTGTTTATAATGATTCTTATTAAAGCAGCCATGATCTAGGAAATGTAATACATTTTTGTCTTATCTTAGCTTCTATGCAGATGGAGGTTTCTACTGGTTTTAATAGTAATTAATTAGTCAATACATTTTCATTTATTAACGCTGCAGTGGTTTTTTCGATACTTATTCTCATTTCCGAAATCAATATAATATTATTCCTTTTAAAACCCAAGTACCCATTTCTCATAAAAGCGGTTTCACAACTGTTTAACACAAACCAAGTCCTTAATATTTCACATCAAGTCATTTATAAGCCAAGTCTCTTATCTTTTAAAAACCACAAACCATTTCTTTACCTACATAAAGTTGTTATAGCAAACTTCCCATAAAGCCGTTATAACACTTTATGTTTTAAACCAACCAAATTCATTTAGCACATGTACATCTACCGTACTACATAGTTCACAACAATCATGCTAGAAAAGATAGGAAGAGGTTCACATACCTCGCGACTGTTATACCCCGTATTTCCAGAGTATGTACGTGAGGGCATACGTACAAAAGTTCAAGCCTTAGTTAGGCATAAGGGACGAAATTTGTGCACAACCCACGAAAAGAATTGTTTTCCGCCGAAAAGTTTTCTGAACCTTGCGAAGGGAAAATTACGGTTGCGAAATTTATTTGCGGATTTTTCCGAGAGATGAAATATTTTGGACCAACGAGAGGGCGACACTTGTCACCCTCAAGTGGACGGCAATAGATGGCAAACCTTGGCACGTTTTTTTCAAGGAAAAGGCCTTAAACATTGGTCAAGGTTAGGTAGGATATTTTGTGATATTTGTGGAGTAGATGGATAAGGTACACTTGTGCAAATCTACACCCTCCACTTGCCCTCCACTTGCCTTAATCTTGGCCCTTGAAAGTCCTATAAATACCCCCCCTAAGTTGGAAGAATTCTTCATCCACAAATATTTTCCAAGTCTTGAAAACTCCCTTCTCCCTTGTGAGCTTTTCGTCCAAGCCCTTTCCCCCCTTTCCTTGTGTCTAGCCGAAACACCCTCCCCTTGGTAGAAAAATCTCTCCAAAAGTATCACATTATTCCCAAATACCTTAGCCAATCCCTTGTAGTATTTCCAAAGTTACCTCTATACTTAGAGCCCGAAAAATACTACTATACTTCATTTAGTCACTAAACGAAACCCTAGGAGAAACTTCATTGTTGGTTGAAGTAGTAAGTAGAAGTTTTGTAGAAACTTCTGTGGTTTCGAACGGATTGGAGCGCATAGACAGAGCTAAACCTTGCTCAGATCAACTTATATCTTGGATAATTTTGGGCTTATCGAGGTAAATAATCTTATCCTTCTATCAGAATTGGAGATTACATACCGTAGTAGTATAAAAATAAGTATAAGATACATGTATGATATTAAAGAAGAGAATTGAATCAGAATTACATAGATGGATATTAAGGTAAGAGAATTGAATCAAATCACATCGTAAGAATATTAAAGAAGATTGAATCAGATTTACATAGATCGTATTTACAGAGACTTGTGAGTATGACTGTAGGGAAATGTCGCCAATTTTTCCGTAGAATTAAGAACCTTCGCTAGAACTTTCTACAGAGTAGTCTAGACGCTGATAGACGATTTGCCTATTATAGGTCGATACTCGCGCGACATATTCAACTTCAAGGTGGATTTCACGGCGAGGTATGTGATTCTTCCTATCCTCTGAGCATGATATTTTAAAATACATATATAGTACGGTAGACGACGCGTGTTAATCAACATGGTTTTACTTGACGTCCGCTGACTTGAGTCTAAATAATAAGAATCTAAGTATTTCAAAAGAATTATGAATCATTTTGAAAGAAGAATAATACTTGTTTTTAAACAAAAGCTAAGAGTTATACTAGCTTTACGGGAAGTTAGGTATAACGATTTAAGAAAGATAAAAGGAACGGTTTACTTATGTGTTTATAAAAGACTTGATTGATTTCCGGAAAGTATAGTAAGATGTTCGACGAGTAGACATATTATGATGCTACGTGTGTTAGTGTCTTGTAACGCTTGTATAAGAGGTTATTCTTATCAGGCTTATGTTGTTTAACGATAAGCCATTATGTTAGTATTATACCACTCACCTCTCGACACGTTATACCGGGGTTGTCGCTCACGCGGCGGATGCTCACGCGTCCAGGACCTATGCGAGCTACGAGAGTTCCAAGTTAGGCGCGGGAATACCTCACGCGGTCTATGTGGCTACTGGGACTACGAGTGTTATACCCTCAGATTTCCGCAGTATGTACGCGAGGGCGACGATAAAATTTAAGCCTTAAAGTTGGCAAGGTTCGAAAATTGGGGCACAAGTGCCAAAGGAATCGCTTTTCGACTAAACGCTTTACAAGACTTCAAGGGAAAATTCCGCTATGTCATTTCTAATTTTTGCGGATTTTTCCGAGAGACTAAATATTTTGGATCAACGGAGGGTGACAAGTGTCACCTCACATCGACGGAGATCGCGTAAGTCGGACGAATTGGGCAACGGGTTAGGTAGATATTTTGTGCAAGTCGCGTGGTAGATGGATAAGGTGCACATGGCTTAATCCTAGCCCTACACTTGCCTAACACTGATGAATCTTCGCCATCGTCGCCATTTCGACCTATAAATACCCCCTTTGTTGATGAAATTCTTCATCCAAAATCATTTGCTAAGTGTTAAAATCCTCCCCTCTTTGTGAAAGTTTTCGTCCACACCCCCTCCCCTTTGAGAGCCCTCGGCCAAGAATACACCCCCCCTAGCCTAGTTGTTTTCGTATACTACCCCCCTTTGTGGTATTGAAATACTCTCCAAGTATTGTTATAATGCCCAAATACTTTAGCACTTTTACCTTGTAGTACTTTCCAAAGTTACTCTATACGAGAGTCCGGAATACTATTATACTTTCCTCACCACAAAACGAAACCCCAAGGAAAACCTTCATAGTCGGTTGAAGTGTTTAGTAGAAGCTGCGAGAACTTCTAAGGGTTGTTTGGAGCCGGATTGAGCAATGAGTAGAGCTAAACGCTGCTCATGAGCTTACATTAACTTGGATAATTTTGGGCTCATCGAGGTAAATACTATCGCCCTTCTATTGTAATTGGAAATTACATATCGTAGTAGTATAGAAATGAATATAAGATTCATAGAAGAGAATTGAACTGTAATGTATGATATTACGTAAAAGACTTGAATCAAATCACATCGTAAGAATATTAGAGTAAGATTAAATCAGATTTACATAGGATCGTATTTACAGATCGATAACCTTTATCGTTGAATGTTCGCAAGTAGCATGCTACTTAGAAGGTGGACAAGGCTAGCCGGTTATAGTCGCGAGCGCTTTGCTCATAGTATAATCGTCGCGAGGTATGTGATTCTTCCTATACTCGAGTACGAGGTATTTTAAAAGAATATATATATAGTACTAGAGTCGACGTGGCAATGTCTTTTGACTTAAGCCCAATAATAAGAATCTTGAAATATTTTAAGAATATATATATATATAGTACGCAGACGACGCAGTGTTAATCTAACGTAGTCTTACGGCAATGTCTTCGACTTAAGCCCAATAATAAAAATCTTGAAGTATGTCAATAGAGTTAAGAAACCATTTTTGTTAAGATTAACACTTGGCTTTATGGGTTTTAAAAAGAGTTATACTAGCTTTACGGGAGTTAGGTATAACGCTTAAGAGGGGTAAAGAAAATGGTTTATCGATTTTTAGAAGTTAAGAGACTTGATCTTAAAAGATAAGAGACTTGACTTGAATGTATTAATATGAATTTTGTGTGAAACCTCATTCGTGAGTAATGAAAACACTGTTTTTAAAAGGAATAATGTTTTACCGATTTCGAAATCGTAACGAGTATCGAACAAACCATCGCAGCGCTTAATAAAGGAAAATGTATTGAAAAATGAAGTATTATTAAAACCAAAGAGAAACCTCCATCCGCATGTAAGCTAAGATGAGACAAAATGATATTACATTTTCTAGATCATGGCCGCTTAATAAATGGTTATAAATAAGAATAAATCGCATTCACACCTATGGCATATGTTATTCAATTGTTTTAAAAGAGATTAAGACATCGAACTATGAAACCTTTCTAAAATAAAGAGACTTGAGTAATTGAAATTAGGCAACCGAACTGTAGGGAAAAGAAAGGCATTGTTTTGTCTTAAATTGGTTTAAAACATAAAGTGTTATAACAGCTTTATGGGAAGTTGGTTATAATGACTTTATGAAAACAAAAGAAGGATTTTACAATTGGTTTTAATGTGGTAACTTGACTTTAAAAAGGGAAGTTGTTTTGGTTTACTTAAAAGATGTAAGTCACTCTATTTTTATACTACTGTATCGTGACTTTTATAAAAGGAACGGATCTCTTAAAGGAATTTAACGACGTAGTACTTTAGGTTAAAACCGACTTTGTCATAAAACGAAAGTACTTTAAGTCAGGTGTAACTTGCCTATGTTTGCTGTGATAGACTTGTTGTGCGAATGTATTTCATCGATCACCGTGTTCATGGGACGAACCGAATGTATTTCACTCGATCACCGCGTTCACGGGATGAACCGAATGTATTTCACTGACCACCGTGTTCATGGGACGAACCGAATGTATTTCACTCGACTACCGTGGTTCACGGATGAACCGAATGTATTTCACTGACCACCGTGTTCATGGATGAACCGAATGTATTTCACTCGACCACCGCAAGGCCCACTGACGGACCGAATGTATTCCATCCGACTACCGAAGTTCACGAGATTTAACCGGAATGATTCCACACGCTTTCTATATCGGGTCCATGACGGGCCGAGACATGTTATACGATCACATGATTTGTACCTAGATCGCCAAGCTGAGGAAGGAGTTCCACGTACGAGGATGACTTTGAGGCGCGAGTCCCCGACTCGACATCGCTTTTATGTCGGAATCGTAGTTTATCATACATGTCTCCGCTTTTATATAGACTATTATGATTTCATTTACAGTGTTTACGCTTCACATACTGTACTGCCAGATCGACTCTCTCGGGCCGCTCATGCCGCAGTAGAGGTACATCTACCGCCGATCCCCGCTAGGATCACATTTCAGATTGGAAGCCCGCCTTCCTGAGGCTTATCTTTGCATGCTACTCGAGTCCGTAGGTTCTTGCATATCTGTGGTACGGCGGGCCCCGTCCCGCCATAGTTGTTGTAAAAATCTTAGAGGTCCGTGAGCAATCGCAAGTGTGGTCAGAAGGATTGTAATCGCTCAAATGTCTATGATATATATATCCGAAAGGCAACCGCTTTGGTTGGCCTGCTTTCTTTCATCTTGATCCATATCTATTTATATGTTTAAAGTTTTTATTTCACTGGTTTTCCGATGTCAGATCACCAGGTGCCCGGTAGGCACTACCACGCCCGGTTCGTGACAAAAGTGGTATCGTGAGCGCTTAATTTTCTGAAAGTGTCTACTGCATCGTGTCTAGTAGTCTTGATTATCGGTGGTTGCGCACCACATCTATAATCGTGAGGCTATAGGACATTTAGGATTGGTTTCCATTCTTCTCATTCCGAGATCGCGCCTGTAGAGTCAGGATAAGTCGACCCTCCGACGATTCCTTTCCTTTACCGCCATGCCTCCGCAGAAGGCAACCCCGCCCATGGGCAAGGCAATGAGGGTGTTAGTGAGATACAGAGGAGTACGAGGCGCAGTTCCTGGCCAAGACTGAGATAAAGCTCCGACGGCGAAGTTTCCACGCCGCCAAAGACCAAAGAGCTTAGAGCCGCAGCAGCCGGGCCGAGACTACAAGACTGAGCCTCCACCCACACCGGAGCGGATGACGGGTACAAGGAGACGGTCGCCATCGCCGTGGTCGGGCGACATGAGGATAGGATGGACGCAGCAGCTCAGCCCCAAGAGCACCCGTAGTTCACCCCGAGCGTATAGTTCGAGATCACGGATTTTCTCGAGACGAACCCGCCGCAGTTTTACGGGTCGAGGCTCGAGGACGATTGTCACGACTGCCCGGCCCGTGGATCGTGCCTCACCGGCACCCAAGTAGTCATATATCGAGTAACCAAATATAAAACAAGACAGAAACATAGTAAAAATGTAAACAGCTTTATCTGATGAAAAGCTTGCCTTTCGATAATATATATAACTCAAGTCGCATAGCTACATCCCAACTGCATAATAGTACTACTGCACTTCTAAGGAAGTAACAACTATGGCGACAGCCCCGCCATACCTCGATCGCATAAAACTACCTACAATACAGGAGATCATACCAAAAGTAGAGCCTCCTATAAGATTGAGCTCCCGACACCAATGCAAAGAGATCCTAAGGACGTGGATCTAGCACTGCCGCTCTTACCGCAGATGAACGCACTTCAAGGAGGTCAAGACAACAGTACTAAGTATGCGAAATCAGAAGTACTTAAATGAAAACATATCATTTTAAAACCACATAAATACGTGTGAAACAACTATGAAACCGCACATAGTACCACATCACAAACAAGAGCAACAATAGGTAAATCAGAATAGGTCTTGTCTAGGCCGCGAATGATCAAACAGGCCACTCTCCCACATCATCATTCTCGCAAGTTTAATCTCGACTCCCGAGTCCGTGATAGCCACTCACGGGCCCGCAGGCATAACCCCGCATCGAGGTAGCTACTCCCGCAACGCCCCGACTCGCTGTCCGCACGCCACACGGACCGCATGAGGTATAACCCCGCACACTAACCCGAACTCCCGTAGTTCGCATAGGTCCTCGACCCGCATGCAGGTATTCTCGAATCACGGTCCTGCATCGCTCGAAGTCTACCCCGCATCGGAGGCGCCTTTAACCCCTGATTATGTCAAGAGGTGAGCGATGTTACACTAACCTAACACCTTATCGTTAACAACATAAGCACAACAAGAATACTCTTTACACTAACGCTACAAGACACTAACACACATAGTATCATATCATGTCTACTTATCAAACCATCTTATTATTCCTTTCACAATTCAATATAAGTCCGTTATAAACACATAGGCAACCTGCTTCTTTTATCAAACTTAAGTGGTTATACTTAACTTCCCATAAAGCTAGTATAACTCTTAAGCTTCGCTTAAAAACCAATTAGTTCTCTTCTTAAAAATGATTCAAGATTCTTACGAAATGCTTTCGATCTTTATTATTCAAAGCTTAAGCAGGCATTGCCGTAGTTGTTATTCAGCTTAAGCCGTGAGGCATTGCCGTAAGTATTATTCGCTTAATATACGTACGCCTACCGACTATATATATATTGTAAAATATCATGCTTTAGGAAGAATCACATACCTTCTCAAATAAAACCGCCCGCCAAGATTTAATATGTCGCTACAGAATCAGCCTATAATAGTCACGCACATCTATCAAAGTCTGTACTACTCAAGGTCATTCTAAACAGGGGTTCACAATTCTGAAGTCGGGCAGCACAACCCTACCCATGAGCTATATGAGTTCATCGTGAAAACAAATTCTACGCGAGCATACTCAATTATTCTTCTTTTAAACCCTTCATCGTGATAATACCAATTCTATTCTAAATATTCTTCTAAGTATTTATACTTATTCTTATACTTCTTCAAGATATATTCTCTAATTATAAAAAGTGGTAAGTTTATTTACTCGTAAGCCCAATAATATCCTAGATAAAAGTCGCTGAGCAAGGTTTAGCTCCTAAGTCAGACGCCCGTTAGCTCCATGAAACCTTAAGTTCTTCACAACTTCTACTAAGTACAAAGGGATTCGCTAGGGTATTTTGGGCATTATAACAATACTAGAAGGCAACTTTTCTACCAAGGGAGGGGGTAGGTTTCTGGCTAGGCTAGGGGTGGGTAGCCTCGCCAAGCTTCTCAAGGGGGTGTTGGACGAATTGCTTACAAAGGAGAGAGGAAGGATTTTAGACTTGAAAGCTTTGGATGAAGAACTCTTCATCTCAAGAGGGGTATTTATAAAGTCATGGACGGCCAACCAACGGCCAAGATGAAGACAAGTGCAAGCGCAAGTGTAGGTCAAGATTAGGCAAGGTACCTAGCCAACTTGCACACAAAATATCTTACCAACAACTTGACCAAGTTGGCAACCCAATCGCCATACGAACGCTTCACATCCATCAATCGGAGGTGACAAGTGTCGCCTCCCGCTGGTCCAAAATGTTTCGCCTCTAAAAATCCGCAAAATTAGAAATGGCATAGCCGAATTTACCCTACGAAAGCCGTGGAAACGCTTCGCTGAAAACTATTCTCTGTGAGTCAGGCCCAAAAATCGCCCAAGGCCTAACTTTAAGACCAAACTTCAGACGATTCCTTTACGCATACTGAAATACTGGGTATAACATTCTCCTCCTTAGAAACATTCGTCCCGAATGTTCCTTCCCAAGACAGATAACGATAAGGTTCTTCAAAACTTAAATAGCTTTAAAAGCCACACACGGCCATAAACAACACTTAGGCATAAACGGAATGAAGATTTACAAGTAGGAAAGTGAATTACCCGAGGCGCTGGGAATAGTGAGGATACTTCGCCTCATGTCCTCCTCGGCTTCCCACGCCATCTCCTCCTCGAGCCTGCTCCGCCACAAGACTTTGACGGCCACGCCCTTCGTCCGCAGACGCCTAACTCGACGATCGATTATCGCATGGGAATCTCTCATACGATAACCCCATCACCGGACATCGCCAATCGGATGTACCCTGATGGATCCCCGATACATCTCCTCAAAGATAGAAACGTGAAACACCGGATGCATCCAGACGGACGACAGATTCAACTCATAGGCAACCTTGCCTACCTCGCGACACCAAACGCCCAATGTACTGGCCGAAGTTTCCTTCTTCCCGACTCATCACACCCTTCACGGGTGACACCTTCAGAAAACCTAATCATCAATCGCGAACCTGCATGTCGACGACGATGATCCGTGATACGACTTCGGCCGACTCGAGCCAATAGCCGCCTCGGATAAGCTTCACCTTATCCATCGCCGCTGCACCAATTCGTCCCACTAGCCGCACTCGCCCACCTAACCAATCCTATAGGCGACCGCACTTCCTCCCATACAAGGCCTCATAAGGCGCCATCCGAATACGGAGTGGTAGCTATTATACGCTAACTCAACCAGAGGCAAATGATCCTCCCAACTACCATCGGTTACAACATGTGCTCGCAAAGATATCCTCGCAGTCCGGATAGGCGCCCGCTCGTCCGTCTGCTGTGGATGAAATGCAGACAGTGCTCACCAAGGCCCCTAAACCCTCGAAGGACTCTAAGCCGCCGTAGAATCGGGCCTCTGTCGATATGATCGGGTAGGGATCCATGCACCGACGATCTCTGATGTAAAGTTCGCATAATCTCACCAAAAGTCGCCCCGACGGAAGAAAGTGGGCTGATTTCGCCACCGCCGACGATAACCCATATAGAATCATGTCTCTCCGAGCGCAGGTAATCCCGTGATGAAGTCCATGTTGATTACCTCCCACTTCTGTGTCGGGATCTCTATCGCTCAGAATAAACCACCGTGTCCGCGGTGCTCTACCTTCACCACGACAACACGCAATCGAGCTACTTAACTCGCAACGCCCCTCTTCAAGCCATCCCACCAATACACGATCTGGCGTCGTGGTACATCTTGGTCGACCGACGGATAGAGTAACGCGCTACCGCAGGCTTCCCCAAGAACTCATGCCAAGTCCTCAAACATCCGGAACACACAACTCGCTTCTCAAACCTTAGCACCCCATCGTGTGCTACTCAAAGTGACCTCTTGCCTCACGGCGGTCAGACACGATATCGAATCAAAGCCGATCTCGAATCGCTGCTCTTCACCTCTCGACGATGGAAGACTCGCAACCTCACGAACTCTAACCCCATCGCTATCGTAATCAATCAAACGACACCAAGGCTCGCTAATCGTGCAAATTACGCAACCATGTCCCTTTCTCTAGCCGCACATCCGATAGGCTCCCATCGACCTACGACTAAGAGCATCCGCCACAACATCGCCTTGCCCGTGGTACAGATGTCAACATCGTAATCCTTAAGCAACTCTAACCACCGCTCTCGCTGTGAAGTTCACTCCTCTGGCCAAGATATACCGAGGCTCTGTGGTCTGTGAAAAATATCCACGCCAACCCCATACAAATAGGCTCCAGATCTTCAAAGCGAATCATACCGCCAACTCCAAATCACGCGCGGGTAGTTCCTCCGTGTTTCTTCACCGCCGGACGATATGCTATAACTCGCCACGCCGCATCAACACACATCCCAACCCGATGCCCGACGATCACAATACACGATATAACCATCCGACCCTCCGAAGAGTAAGAACGGGCGCCGCCTCTCTTTCAAAGAATCGAAACCTCGCCACAAGCATCACCATCAAACTCGCCGCTTTCCGAGTCACTTAGTCAACGGTGCAGATAGAAGCAAACTTCTCCACTAACCGATAATATCTCCGCAAGGCCTGTAAATCGCGAACCTCTCGGAGTAAGAGGTTCAGGCCAAGTCCTCGATCGCTTCGATTCGCCAGATTCACTGAACGCCATCACCCCATAATATGCCCAAGAAACGCCATCAAGTCAAACAAAACTCACATTTGGAAAACTTGGCGCATAATCGCCGGTCTCGAGAATCACAAGACAGCCTCGTTGTTCGCATGCTCCTCGCTTCCGAGCGAATAAACCAAGATATCATCAATGAACACTATCACAAACGTGTTCAAAATGGTTTGAACACTCGGCTCATCAAATCCATGAATACCGAGCATCGTCAACCCAAAAGACATGACCTCAACTCATAATGCCCGCACGTCCGAATGCACCCTAGGGACATCCACCTCTCGACTGCACTGATGATAGCCCGACCAGATCAATCTTCGAGAAACACTCGCTACCGCAATCGTCGAACAAATCATCAATCTCGGAAGCGGGTATTCGTTTAATGGTCACCTTGTTCACCGCTCGTAGTCAACACACGCGCAGCTGGCCCCGCCCTTCTTCTTCACGAACAATACCGCGCTTCTGCGGAGAAACACTAGGTCCGATAAAACCCTTCTCCAAAGAAATCCCTGCCGGTCCTTCAACTCTCTCAACTCGCAGTGCCATTCTCAGATGGCGAATGGAAATAGCCGAGTGTCCGCAATATGCCTATACAAAACTCAATCTCCTCTCGTGAGGATACCCGGAGGTCGTCTGAAACACGCCTGGGAACTCTCTCGACTATCGACCGATCAAACTGCATCGCAGCCTCAGATCAAACACCCGAACGAGACGGTAGATATACCCTTCGCACCATCTTCCTAGCCTCGAGGTAGAAATAAACCTACCTCTACGATACCGCACTCCTCCCACTCAACAACCGGCTCCTCAGAAATCGAACTGCATTACTTTCTCTCAGCCTACATTGGCGAGCAAGAAGCTAGCCAATCCATCCCCATAATCACGCCAAATCAATCATCTCCAACTCTATCAAGTTTCGGCCAGTGGTCCGACGATCGAACGGTCACAGACAAGCTCTATGTAACGCCCGAACTCGCCCGCATCGTGCCTTACCCCGCACCCTAGTGATACAACATCGAGAAAACCAATGGAAAATAAAACACGAGTCATGAAACAAGAGATATAATAAATAAACAAAGCAACCAAAACATTGCCTTTCAAAGATATACATAAAACCCCAATGCTTATCCTTTTACAAACTCCCGCCACAACAAGCATGGCCACTTAAGATTTACAACAACTATGACGACAGTGGCTCGCCATACCCCGAATGTACAAGAACCTACAACTCAGTGGAAACATACCAAAGATAAGCTCCAAGGAACTGAGCTTTCCAACACGCCAAATGAGATCCTAAGAGCGGGATCCACGCATCGATGCACTTCTACCGCAGATGAACGCAGCCCCCGGGCGAGGTCAAGATAACAGTACCAAGTATGTGAAATCAGAAAATATCAGAAATGAAATCATACTAGTCTATAAAAGCCGAGACATGTATGATAACCAAACTTACAGCTCACAACATAAAAACAAATATGTCAAGTCGTGACTCACGCCTCAAAGTCACCACTAAATATAACTACGGGTCTCACGCCCACAACATCCATCATGTTCGTGATCATGGCCGCATGCCTCTAATATCGTGACGGCAGACATGTCCATGATGCAACACACAATAACAAGCGCCGCACGGCCACATGCCCCGGACATCGTGACGGCAGACATGCCCATGTAACCTCAATAACAATATATCGTGGTCAACCCCGCCGCACGGCCACATGCCCCTAATATCAGACGGTGTAGACATCGCCCATGTTGCAAGAATAACCATATATCGTAAACAACCCGCCGCATGGCCGCATGCCCCTAATATCGTGACGGCAGATACGCCCATGTGATATCAACAACAAGACAAAGAATCAAAATGGAAACATACCCGTGGAATTCTCCATCACCGCCAAAGACGCCCCAAAGAAGTTTCAATAAGTCAACCGCCTCTATCGAGAGACGCAGAATACGTAAATACCACACTTGTACAACAAAGGCTATCATCACAAGATAGGCAAGTTTCACAACAACAAGCATAGGCAAGTTTCACAACAACTCAAAGTACTTCCATTTATACCAAAGTCCTGTTTTTAACCCCAAAGTACTACATACGTTAAGTTCTTTTAAAAGAGATCCATTTCTTCTATAAAAGTCACCCGATACCCGTAGTATTAGAATGACCAACCCACATTCCTTTTCAAAATCAAGTAACAACATTCTTTTCCTAAGTTCCAGTTTGCCTAGTTTCAATTACTCAAGCTTCTCATTTTCAAATGGTTTCATAGTTCCCAAACTTAATCACTGATTCCTTTTAGAACAATCGAGTAATATATGCCTCACGCAGAGTAGTTATTCTTGTTTACAACATTCTTATTACAAAGAGCCATGATCTAGAAAATGTAATATCATTTTATCTCATCTTAGTTTCTATGCAGATTGAGGTTTCTACCGGTTTTAATACAACACATCATTATTCAATACATTTTCCTTTATTAACGCCGCAGTTGGTCCTGTCGATACACATTCGATTCCCAAATCAAGAAACATTATCCCTTTAAAAACCAAGTACTCATTACTCACGAATGAGGTTTCACACAAACATCCACATTAAAACAAATAAGTTAAGTCTCTTATCTTATAAGATCAAGTCTCTTAACTTCTAACATCAGTAAACCATTTTCACTTACATAAGGTCGTTATAACTAACTTCCCATAAAGCTATTATAACACCCTATGTTTTAAACCAACCAAATCACTTAGCACATGTACGCTCACCGCACTACATAGTTCACAACAATCATGCTAGAAAAGATAGAAGAGGTTCACATACCTCGCGACGATTTATCGACAATAAGCAAAATGCTCCAAGTACTACAACCTTGCTAGCCCTTTCCACTCTCGAGTAATACGCTACTCTTAGTACTTTCACCTATAAAGGTCACAAACGCCTATTAACCCCAAAACACAAGTTTCTATCTTCTATAGAAAATTCAAAGACTCCCCGCAACAAACAGAAACTCTCCTCTATCGAGGCCGCCACCAAGCCAACCAGTGTGGGTTTACACGCCTAACCTGACGTACAATTCTACACAAGTCATCGCAATACACCCTATGTAAATACAATGGGCCACAAGATTTATTCTTCAGCTTAAGTCAAAAGACATTGCCGAATACTAAGTATAGTTCCATATATAGTATACTTCAACTATATATTCTAACAAACATGTAATTTCCAATTACAACAGAGGACAAGATAATTACCTCGATAAGCCCAAAATTATCCAAGTTATAATGTCAATCCCGAGCAAGGTTTAGCTCCAATTGCGGCGCCCAAACCACTCCAAACAACCCTTAGAAGTTCTAACTAACTTCTACACAAATACTTCAACCAACTACGAAGATTTCTCAGTGGTTTTGGCTGAGACTAAAAGGACAAAAGGTAGTATTTCCTGACTCTACGAAAGAGGTATCTGAATACTACAAGGTACAAGGCTAAGGTATTTGGGCATTATAACAATACTAGGAGTATTTCTATACCACAACAAGTGGTATTATACTAAAACAACTAGCAGTGGTACCCTACTGGCCAGACACCACAAGTGGAGTGGAGACCTCTCTACCAAAGGCCACTGTGAGGAGGGGAGAGGCTTAGGACGAGAGCCACAAGAGGGAGGAGGGATTTCAAGACTTGGAAACATTTGGGACGAATGAAGTCTTCACAGCGTGGTATTTATAAGAAAACCAAAGGCCAACCAACGGCCAAGATCTAGCCAAGTGCAAGGCAAGTGTAAGGCCAAGATCAAGCCAAGTGCACCCTAACCCTACTCCACAAAACACTCCACAAAACAAGCCACAAAGCAAGGCACAAAAGAGGAGCTAATCGCCAAGGCCAACCAAGGCCCTCGACGCCCAAATCGCCCAAGCCAAACCATTTGTTTCAATGCGGTGACACACGCCACCCTCCCGCTGGTCCGTAATGTTTCAGCCACCCTAAAAATCCGCAAAAATTATAAATGACATAGCCGAATTTTCTACGAAAGTGGGAAACGCTTTCGCGTAAAACGACTTAATCGCAAAGGTCAGGCACAAAGGTAAATTCGGCCATGGTGCCACACGGGGTGACACGGTCGCTTCGATTCGCCTGAATATTTCGCCTTCAAAATATCTAAAATACCGAATCTCAAAAACAAATGCCCCACAAAATCAGAATTTCTCCCGTGGGCCCCACGTGACCATTTCCAAAATAAAATCTCAAAATTCTAATATAATCTATGAAGTCCAATACCCAACTGGGAATCCAATTCCCATTAACGAACCTTTTCTTCACAAATAACCGCAAACTTTTCCATAAAACTCACATCTTTCTTTCTTTTCAAAATTTCCGCCGACTCGCACGCACGCCCTCACATACATACCCCGCAACTACGGGTATAACATTCTCCTCCTTAGAAACATTCGTCCCGAATGTTCCTTCTCAAGTCGAATAACGATAAAGTTCCTCTAACAAGTTGCCAATGCCACACCGCCACGTAAATAACATACGCCCTCTTCTTTCCTTACTCGCCGTGCCCTTCTCGAACGCTTGAACTCTCCCAAAGACGCACTCATACTTCACCATTACTCCGCTCGAAAATCTGAGCCACTACCTCCAAACTTGGTCATCTTACTAACCTCAAACTTCCTTAAGGCCATTCCCGACCTTTACGAACCGCTTCTGGTCGAACGCGTCCACGAACTCATACGATGATCACACAAACTTGGGCCTAGCATCCTCGTGACTCCTATCACCTGGCGGGACCACCCAGAACTGACCCCACCCCAAACCGGGTTACGGTTGACCCGCAAATGGTCCTCAACCCGACCCCAATCACGCAAACTCTTGTTCCCGATCCTAACAATCTTATTAATTCACATCATGAAAGCTACCACTTCCATCTCACACTACCCACTGACTTGTCACACAAATAAATCCCACGATACTACTACTCGATAAGGGTCAAAATAAATCTTTAACTCAAGACGACCTTACCCCTAAGGTCTCACCGTGACATAGTCTAAGGTTCACACTTACCATGCCCCCATACGATCCTCCCAACTAAGCATGTTTTCTAACTCATAATTAACACAACGCTATTCGCACATAGCACATAATAATGAGACCATCATAACAAGCATACCAAAACTCTAGAGGGTTAAGGATATACTCAAACTAGGCGGTTCAAGGACCGCTAAAATCGAACTTCCACCGCGACTCTACCGTGGGCCCGCAATCGCCTAGTAGTCTGCGGCCGCCCTACCGCCACTCGCCTGACAGCCGCCATATGGCCTCGCTGGCCGCAAGAGTAATAAGCTCCTCGGTACTACGACACTTCCCGAAATGCGGCTACTACATCGACCACACCGAGGTAGGGTGATCGATCCGCCAACACCCCTACTTCCTCAACATCTCAAACTCGGGAGCCCCGACCGCTTCCCCGAATATCCTGGCGGTCCCGGCGTCGCGGAGGACCACTGCAATGGCGAGGTACATAACTAGTCTGGCCGAGGCGGTCCGCCGAAAGTCGCTAAAATATCCGGCCGTTTTGGCCTTCTCGCTGAAAGCCGTCCACCTGCCGCCTTCGCGCCTCGCACTTCTAGCATGAGCTCAACGCGGCAATGTCCATGCCCTACAAGAGAAACACCAACAACTCTCTCGCTAGGTAATCATCGAGCCTGACGAGCGATGCACTTATCTTCCATATTCGCAACTAGTGCAGTGGACATATCGAGCCAAAGAATCGAACTCGACATCAGACTTCGACGCGCTTCTCTCGCCTCAAGAATAAAAATTTGTTTACCGCGTTCTCCTCATCCGCGGAGGCAAGAAGCGTGAGAAAAGCCCCAAAACTCATCCCATACCGAGGTGCATGCTCTCCCGAAAGCTCCCACGATCAAACCAATCGATCGCAGATCACGCAGCCCGATGCGAACCGGCGTCACACTCGGTCTCCAAGCTCGATCACTCACGATCCAGAATCGCCGGATGAACTCCTCGCGATCATCCTCGTGCCTCGACCCATAAAACTCGCGGATACAACTCAGAAGTCCCGTGAGCCTCAAACTATTCGCCGGGGTGAATCCATCGTGCATCGAATCGAATCGCCGTGATCCACTTATCTCATATTCGCCATGACTTCGCCAAGAATCGCCATCTCTCTTGTAATTCCATCTCTCTCGCCTCTGCATCGTGGATCGAGGCTCGTGTATCATGTCTCAGCAGCCATTGCCGCGCTTCTAACCTCGCTGGGCTGGGCGGCGCTACAAAACCCGCTGTCAAGCACAACCTCGCATCGGCTCGCGCTGCATTCTCTCAGATCTCACTAGCAAGACTCTCGCCGCCTTGCCCTCCCTGGCTCGCTGCTTGCGCGGAGGCATAACTGTAAAAACGAGATACGCCGCAGGGTCCAACTTACAACACAACTTCTAAGGCACGATCTCGTAATGAGAAGAATGGAAACTAATCCTAAATGTCCTATAGCCTCCTGATTATAGATGTGGTGCACAACACACCGATAATCAAGACTCTACTAGACACGGTCTGTAGACACTTTTCGAGGATTAACTGCTCTGATACCACTTTTGTGACTTTGTCGCGAGCCTTGCTCCGACGACCCAACAAATGGTACCGTTATGCGATCCTCGAGGCACGCCATTCGCCTCTTCTCGTGACGTGCCATACGGAGAGCCACTGCCCTGTTCCTCGGTAGAGGCTCGCCTTTATACGCCACTTCCAAGCGAGGTCAAGATACAACAGTACCAAGTATGTGAAATCAGAAAATATCAGAAATGAAATCATACTAGTCTATAAAAGCCGAGACATGTATGATAACCAAACTTACAGCTCACAACATAAAACAAATATGTCAAGTCGTGACTCACGCCTCAAAGTCACCACTAAATATAACTACGGGTCTCACGCCCACAACATCCATCATGTTCGGATCACGGCCGCATGCCCCTAACATCGTGACGGTAGACATGTCCATGATGCAACAATAACAAGGCCGCACGCCACACGCCCCCATCAGACGGTAGATACGCCCATGTAACTCAATAACAATATACCGGTGGTCAACTCGCCGCATGGCCACATGTCCCTGGACATCAGACGGTAGACACGCCCATGTTGCAGAATAACCATATATCGTAAACAACCCGCCGCACGGCCGCACGCCCCTGACATCGAGACGGCAGACACGCCCACGTGATATCAACAACAAGACAAGAATCAAAATGGAAACATACCCGTGAATTCTCCATCACCGCCAAAGACGCCCCAAGAAGTTCTCAATAAGTCAACCGCCTCTATCGAGAGACGCCAGAATACGTAAATACCACACTTGTACAACAAAGGCTATCATCACAAAGATAGGCAAGTTTCACAACAACAAGCATAGTAAGTTTCACAACAACTCAAAGTACTTCCATTTATACCAAAGTCCGGTTTTTAACCCCAAAGTACTACATACGCTAAGTTCTTTTAAAAGAGATCCATTTCTTCTATAAAAGTCACCCGACACTGTAGTATTAGAATGACCAACCCACATTCCTTTTCAAAATCAAGTAACAACATTCTTTCCTAAGTTCCAGCTTGTCTAGTTTCAATTACTCAAGCTTCTCATTTTCAAATGGTTTCATAGTTCCCAAACTTAATCACTGATTCCTTTTAGAACAATCGAGTAATATATGCCTCACGCGAGAGTAGGTTATTCTTGTTTACAACATTCTTATTACAAAGAATGCATGATCTAGAAAATGTAATATCATTTTGTCTCATCTTAGTTTCTATGCAGATGGAGGTTTCTACCGGTTTTAATACAACACATCATTATTCAATACATTTTCCTTTATTAACGCCGCAGTGGTCTGTCGACACACATTCCGATTCCCAAATCAAGAAACATTATCCCTTTAAAACCAAGTACTCATTACTCACTAATGAGGTTTCACACAAACATCCACATTAAAACAAATAAGTTAAGTCTCTTATCTTATAAGATCAAGTCTCTTAACTTCTAACATCAAGAAACCATTTTCATTTACATATGTCGTTATAACTAACTTCCCATAAAGCTATTATAACACCCTATGTTTTAAACCAACCAAATCACTTAGCACATGTACGCTTCACCGCATTACATAGTTCACAACAATCATGCTAGAAAAGATAGAAGAGGTTCACATACCTCGCGACGATTTATCGACAAGCAAAATGCTCCAAGTACTACAACCTCGCTAGCCCTTTCCACTCTCGAGCAGAATACGCTACTCTTAGTACTTTCACCTATAAAGGTCACAAACGCCTATCGACCCCAAAACACAAGTTTCTATCTTTCTATAGAAAATTCAAGAAGACTCTCCCCGCAACAAACAGAAACTCCTCCTCTATCGAGGCCGGCCACCAAGCCAACCAGTGGGTTTACACGCCTAACCTGACGTACAATTCTACACAAGTCTATCGCAATACACCCCATGTAAATACAATCTGCTTCAAGATTTATTCTTCAGCTTAAGTCAAAAGACATTGCCGAATACTAAGTATAGTTCCATATATAGTATACTTCAACTATATATCAGAACAAACATGTAATTTCCAATTACAACAGAGGACAAGATAATTACCTCGATAAGCCCAAAATTATCCAAGTTATAATGTCGATCCCGAGCAAGGTTTAGCTCCAATTGCGCGCCCAAACCACTCCAAACAACCCTTAGAAGTTCTAACCAACTTCTACACAAATACTTCCAACCAACTATGAAGATTTCCTGTGGTTTGGCTGAGACTAAAAGGACAAAAGGTAGTATTTCCTGACTTACGAAAGAGGTATCTTGGAATACTACAAGGTACATGGCTAAGGTATTTTGGGCATTATAACAATACTGGGAGTATTTCTATACCACAACAAGTGGTATTATACTAAAACAACTAGCAGTGGTACCCTACTACAGACACCACAAGTGGAGTGAGACCTCTGCCAAAGGCCACTGTGAGGGGGAGAGGCTTAGGACGAGCCACAAGAGGAGTGGAGGGATTTCAAGACTTGGAAACATTTGGACGAACGAAGTCTTCACAGCGTGGTATTTATAGCAAAACCAAAGGCCAACCAACGGCCAAGATCTAGCCGTGCAAGGCAAGTGTAAGGCCAAGATCGCCAAGTGCACCCTAACCCTACTCCACAAAACACTCCACAAAACAAGCCACAAAGCAAGGCACAAAAGAGGAGCCAATCGCCAAGTGCCAACCAAGGCCCTCGACGCCCAAATCGCCCAAGCCAAACCATTTGTTTCCAATGCAGGTGACACACGCCACCCTCCCGCTGGTCCGTAATGTTTCACACCCTAAAAATCCGCAAAAATTATAAATGACATAGCCGAATTTTCTACGAAAGCCAGGGAAACGCTTTCGCCGAAAAACGACTTAATCGTGTCATACAAAGGTAATTCGCCATGCGGTGCCACGGGGTGACACGGTCGCCTCCGATTCGCCGAATATTTCGCCTTCCAAAATATCCAAAATACCTAAATCTCAAAAACAAAGCTGGCTACAAAAATCAGAATTTCTCCCGTGGCCCCACGTGACCATTTCCAAAATAAAATCTCAAAATTCTAATATAATCTATGAAGTCCAATACCCAACTGGGAATCCAATTCCCATTAACGAACCTTTTCTTCACAAATAACCGCAAACTTTTCCACAAAAACTCACATCTTTCTTTCTTTTCAAAATTTCTCGCACTTCGCACGCACGCCCTCACATACATACCTCGCAACTACGGGTATAACATTCTCCTCCTTAGAAACATTCGCCCCGAATGTTCCTTCTCAAGTCGAATAACGATAAAGTTCCTCTAACAAGTTGCTAACGCCATACCGCCACGTAAATAACATACGCCCTCTTCTTTCCTTACTCGCTGCGCTCTTCTCGAACGCTTGAACTCTCCCAAGACGCATCATACTTCACCATTACTCGCTCCTGAAAATCTCCGGAGCCACTACCCAAACTTGGTCATCTTACTAACCTCAAACTTCCTTAAGTCCATTCCCGCTTTACGTAACCGCTCGGTCTAACGCGCCCACGAACTCATACGATGATCATACAAACTGGGCCTAGCATCCTCGTGACCCTATCACCGCGGACCACCTAGAACGACCCCACCCCAAACCGTTACGGTTGACCCGCAAATGGTCCTCAACCCACTTTCAACCACGCTAAACTCTTGTTCCCGATCCTAACAATCTTATTAATTCACATCATTAAAGCTACCACTTCCATCTCACACTACCCACTGACTTGTCACACAAATAAATCCCACGATACTACTACTCGATAAGGGTCAAAATAAATCTTTAACTCAAGACGCACCTTACCCCTAAGGTCTCGGGCCGTGACATAGTCTAAGGTTCACACTTACCATGCCCCCACACGTATCCTCCCAACTAAAGATGTTTTCTAACTCATAATTAACACAACGCTATTCGTGACATAGCACATAATAATGAGACCATCATAACAAGCATACCAAAACCCAGAGGGTTGCCGATATACTCAAACTAGGCGTTCAAGGACCGCTAAAATCGAACTTCCACCGCGACTTCTACCGTGGGCTCCGCAATCGCTTAGAAGTCAGGCTGGCCCTACCAGGCATACTCGCCTGACAGCCTTCGCCATATGGCCCTGCTGGCCGCAAGAGTAACAAGCTCCTCGTACTACGACATTCAAACGCGTCTCACCACATCGACCACACCGAGGCAGGGTGATCGACCGCCAACAATTTCTACTCCTCGAACATTCAAACCCGAGCCCCGACTGCCTCGAATATCCAAGCGGTCCCGGTTCCGCGGAGGACCACTCGCAATGGCGAGGTACATAACTGTTCGCTGAGGCGGCCCGCCGAAAGTTGCCAAAATATCCGCCGCTCGCCTTCTTCGCAAAGCGTCCACCTGTCGTCCGCGCCTCGCACTTCAAAGGCACGAGCTCATCGCTGGCAATGCCCATGCCCTCAAGAGAAACACCAACAACTCGCTAGGTAATCATCGAGCCCGTGACGTAGCGATGCACTCCTATCTTCCATATTCGCGAACCAGTGCAGTGGACATATCGAGCCAAAGAATCGAACCCGATATCGCACTCCCGACAGCGCGCTCTCTGCCTCGCACAAAAATTTGTCGCCCGCGTTCTCCTCATCCGCGAGGCAAGAAGTGCGTGAGAAAAGCCCCAAAACTCATCCCATACCGAGGTGCATGCTCTCCCGAAAGCTCCCACGATCAAATCCAATCGATCGCGTATCACGCAAAGGCGAACCGGCGTCACTGCATCGGTCTCAAGCTCGATCACTTACGATCCGCTGAATCGCTGGATGAACTCCTCGCGATCATCCTCGTGCTCACCCATAAAATCAAGTGCTACAACTCGTGAAGTCCCGTAGCCTTAAACTATCCGCCGCCGGAACCATCGTGCCATCGAATCGAATCGCCAGATTCAAATTTATCCTCATATCTCGCACGACTGCCAAAGCAATCGGGCCATCTCCTTGTAACTCCATCTCTCTCGCCTCTGCATCGTGGACCGAGGCTCGTGTATCGCTTCTCAGCATTGCCTATCGGCCGCGGCCTAACTCGCTGGGCCGGGCGGCGCTACAAACTCCGCTGTCAAGCACAACCTCGTGTACCGCCTGCTCGCGCTCGCATTTCTCAGATTCACTAGCAGCACTCTCACGCTTTGCCCTCTGGCTCGCTGTTTTGCGCGAGGCATAATCGTAAAACGAGATACGCTGCAGGGTCCAACTTACAACACAACTTCTAAGGCACGATCTCGTAACGAGAAGAACGGAAACTAATCCTAAATGTCCTATAGCCTCCGACATGGATGCCGCGCACAACACACCGATAATCAAGACTCTACTAGACACGGCTCAGACACTTTTCGAGGATTAATCGCTCGATACCACTTTTTGTGACTTTGTCGCGAGCCTTGCTCCGACGACTCAACAAATGGTAATCGCCGCCATACCCTCGAGGCATGCCCTTCCTTCTCGTGACGTACATACGGAGAGCCACTTCGCTCGGCCCTGCTCCTCGCAGAGGCTCGCCTCTTTATACGCTCACTTCGGGCGAGGTCGGCACAACAGTACCAAGTATGTGAAATCGTGAAAATATCAGAAATGAAATCATACTAGTCTATAAAAGCCTGAGACATGTATGATAACCAAACTTACGCTTCACAACATAAAACAACATAAGTCAAGTCGTGACTCACGCCTCAAAGTCACCACTCAAATATAACTATGGGTCTCACGCCACAACATCCATCATGTTCGTGATCACGGCCGCATGCCCCATATCGACGGTAGACATGCCCATGATGCAACAATAATACAAGTGCCGCACGGCCACATGCCTGGAATATCGTGACGTGTAGACATGCCCATGTAACCTCAATAACAATATATCGGGCGGTCAACTCCGCCGCACGCCACGTCCCCGAACATCAGACGGTAGACACGCCCATGTTGCGCAGAATAACCATATATCGGGTAAACAACCCGCCGCACGGCCGCATGCGCCTTTAATCGTGACGGCAGATATACGCCCATGTGATATCAACAACAAGACAAGAATCAAAATGGAAACATACCCGCGGAATTCTCCATCACCACCAAGACGCCCCAAGAAGTTTCAATAAGTCAACCTACTTCTATCGAGACGCCAGAATACGTAAATACCACACTTGTACAACAAAGGCTATCATCACAAACATAGGCAAGTTTCACAACAACAAGCATGCATAGTTTCACAACAACTCAAAGTACTTCCATTTATACCAAAGTCCGGTTTTTAACCCCAAAGTACTACATACGTTAAGTTCTTTTAAAAGAGATCCATTTCTTCTATAAAAGTCACCCGATACCAGTAGATAGAATGACTAACCCACATTCCTTTTCAAAATCAAGTAACAACATTCTTTTCCTAAGTTCCGCTTTGCCTAGTTTCAATTACTCAAGCTTCTCATTTTCAAATGGTTTCATAGTTCCCAAACTTAATCACTGATTCCTTTAGAACAATCGAGTAATATATGTCTCACGCGAGAGTAGTTATTCTTGTTTACATAACATTCTTATTACAAAGAATCATGATCTAGAAAATGTAATATCATTTTGTCTCATCTTAGTTTCTACGCAGACGAGGTTTCTACCGGTTTTAATACAAATACATCATTATTCAATACATTTTCCTTTATTAACGCTCGCAGTGGTCCGCCGATACACATTCTGATTCCAAATCGTGAAACATTATCCCTTTAAAACCAAGTACTCATTACTCACGAACGAGGTTTCACACAAACATCCACATTAAAACAAATAAGTTAAGTCTCTTATCTTATAAGATCAAGTCTCTTAACTTCTAACATCAAGAAACCATTTTCATTTACATAAGGTCGT